>CAWUFW010000288.1:367500-967500 GCA_963921515.1 Calotriton arnoldi
TTTTTTTACAGATTTTTTTAAGAGAGGGGGACAGCGTGGCCCTCCTTCCCTGGGACATTTTGGGCCCCGGGGACCCCATTTCCCTGGGCCAGGCATTTTCTCAATGGGTGAGGGAGGCCGCGCGGCCCCTCTCCCCAGGCCCGCTAGTGGGTAATAAATAAATATATAAATATTTATATATATATAGATCTGTTCGTAGCATGTATTCACATGTTTAGCATACTGCTGCTATCTAGTGTTAGGCCTGGATGTTTACAAGTTCTTTTTCGAGTCACAAAATGTGCTAAGACTCCTCTCACTGTACATTGTGCAAGGGCAGACTCCATGTTGTTTTCCGCACAACAGATGAAAGGATGTATGGAGTGTGAACAAAAGCATTGCGCAGTAGTGCAATGTAGAGTAAATTTAGTGATTATGTGGTGATCTGCTAGAGGCACATGTATCCAGGGAGGAATATGGCCGAATGTGAATCTACATCTATGAACAGATGCTGACAGGGTAAGTAACATTTTCATTTCGTAGCATGTGTAGCTGTACATACACATGCAAAGCATAGACTGTATAGCAGTACCCTCCAAGCCACGATGGCTAGCGCGTGGATGATGCCAGGTAAAGCTTGCGGACAGGCCAAGATGTCTACCAAATAATGTTTAGTAAAAGTATGTGGGATTGAACAGGTGGCTGGTTTGCAAATACTGGCTATGGGGACTTTACCTAAGAAGACAATAGTAGCACCCTTCTTGCGAGAAAGTCCTCTGTAGGAGGGGCATGGAGGACACTCTCGATCTTGAGGTAGGAGGTCTGAATGCATTTGACAATATACTGACAATATACCAACGATGAGAATCTTGGAGTCTGCCTAACCTTGTGAGGTTTAGCAAAGAAGATAAACAGCTGGTTTGACTTACAGAGTTATTTGGTCCTACCTATGTAGTACGAGGGATCGCTTGACATCAAATATGAACAGTGCTCTTTCTGACAGAATTGGCTGCTGGAAAAAGACCAGAAGTTCTATGGTTTGGTTGAGGTGGGAGGGTGGCACTACCTTGGGGAGAAACTTTCTAAGAACTATCATATCCCTGTGGACCTGGATGAAAGGTTCCTGAATGGCGAGTGCTTAGAGCTCACAGATGTGCCTAAGTGAGGTGATAGCCACAAGGAAGGCCACTTTCCAGGAAAGAAACTGCAAAGGGCATGAGTGCATAGGCTCAAGTGGTGTGAATCTAAGTCTGGTTAAGGACTCTGTTGAGGTTCCAGACTGAAGCTGGAGGTATTCGGGGGGGTATGAGACTTTTGAGACCCTCCATAAATGCTTTAACTACTTGGATCCTGAACAAAAATGAGAGCTGACTGTGTGCATGTAAGTGGAGACTACTGTTAAGCCGACATGAATTGATGTGTAGTCGAGACTCGCCTTCTGAAGGAACAAAACGAATGCCACAATCTCCTGCCCTGTAGGATTTAAGGGATCAGATGGGTTTGAAATGCAGTAATGGATTAACCTTTTCCATTTGGCTTCATAGCAGGCGTATACTGTGGGCTGTCGGGCCTCCTTCAGGATCGACATACATTCGGTTGGGAGGCAGAAGTTCCCAAATTCTAGGATATCAGGTTCCAAATTGGAGGCCTGAGCTGCCCTGGATCTGGATGCCTGAGCTGGTCTTGCCTCTGTGTGAGAAGGTTCGGCTGGAGGGGAAGCCTCTCATGGGGCTGATTAACAGCTCCAGGAGAGTGGAAAGCCAAGGCATTCTGGACCATGTTGGAACCACCAAGAAGAGAGTTAGAGGAGTTTGCCTGCACTTCCTGGTCACAAATCGAAGCAGTGGGAGAAATGGATAAGCGTAGGCAAATATCCCTGACCAGTTTATCCATAGTGCATTGCCCATGGACTATGAGTGTAAGTATCCAGCGGCACAGCTTTGGCATTTTGCATTTAATGAGGTGGAAAATAGGTCTATTCGCAAAACACCCAAGCTCTGAAAGTATCTGTGAGGGACCTTGGAATGGCATTCTAGCTCATGGGCTTGAAGATGTGTCCTGCTGGGCAGGTCCACAAAGTTGTTGGCTACTTCCAGTAGAAGCCCCGCTAGGAGGTGACTGTTGTAGCAGAGGAGCCAATGCAGTGTGCCGCCCTGTTTCTGTATGTATTACATCACTGTCATCTTGTCTGTTCTGATCAGGACTACCTTGGGCAAACAAATTGCAGAAAGTCGCTGAGGGCTAGTTGAATGGCTATGTCTTCCAAATAACTGGTGGGGCAGTAATGACACTGAGTCAGCCATTGTCCTTTGAATGTGTACTGTGTGAGATGCATGCCCCATTCTGTGAGAGAGGAGTCTGTGGTAATGGTCAAATGCGGAAAGGGTCTGCGAAATGGCTGCCTTACACCAGATTGGTGATTGACCACCACTGCAGAGAGTGGTGTGCCTTGGCCTCAATCAACACTGGATTTTCCCATTGACCCTCTACTTGTAATCATTGCACTGCCAGACACTCTTAAAGAGGACGCATGTGCAACCTTGCAAGGGGAAGGACTGCAATACAAGATGCCATCATTCCAGTGCTTAATTTGTAAAATATTACGTGCCATGGCTCTGACCAGGAGGCCACTGCAGCTTACGCCACTCATCGCACTTGACATCGCTGCCAAAACAACTACTAACCATCTCTCTCGCATGTAAATGCGACAGTTCAGATTATTTCAGGTCCCTAAAGTTAAAGGAATGACTGGGGAGGTAGTGTTAGTAATTTTTTAGTGTATATTGTATTCCTAAACAACCGTTGTTCTGCTCATCTCTAAATTAGATGAGCAGCGCCACCATGTGGTAGACTGTTCTAAGTATGGTGTTGACAATTAGGTGCCGGTGCCGAGCACCGGAAACTAATTAAGTGCTGGTGCAGAGCACCGGAAAGCACCGGCTCAAATTAAGCACTGCATCATTCTCAAAACGATAGTTGGGCTGAAAAAGAGGCAGCAGGTGCTGCAAAGCAAAGACCCTTTTCTCATTTTGTATGATATGCAAAACACTAGAGGGAATAAGGAGAAAGAAGAGACCACTAAGCTCAATCTCCTAATCACATCAAAAAACACACAAAGATGCTGGCGGTCTGGAGGGACGTTAGGCTATCCAGGGGTAAGTACCAGTGGAGATGTAAGTGAGAATGGCCAGATACTGCCATTAAAAGGAGGAAAACCCTAACCCACCATGCATAAATGTATGGGTGAAAACTACCTCTTGAGGGACTTTTAAAGTAATTTATTCCGGTCCACAAGGGATAGTGATAAAAACACTTAAGAGATCATCACAGTATTGGTGTACGGTTTATCCCTATTTCAGACTCTTAAAGTGGGTGTAAAGACATTAATCAGGACTGAGGTTGTCACTCTGCCAGAACTAAGTCAAAAAATAAGAAAATAAGGTTGAAGATACAACCAGATTGATGGGAATTGCAAACATCCACCGGTGTCAGGCAAAGTAAGGATGGGTCGTGTGCCCCAGCTCGAAGCCTCAGAGTCAGGGCAAAGACGCCTTCGAAAATATGTTGTCTTGACTCACGCAAAGCCAGGTCGAGGAGACGTAGTTTAAACCCATAACTTAATACATTGCACTCTGCAACACACACCCATATTATTGCCTTTCCACCTCACAAGATTTACCCCAGGTGTACCATCAATTTTAGTGCTCCTCTGTTTTACGGAGGTTTGTAGCCCACACCACTGGTCATTGCCAGTGGTGCGGGAAGAGACCCTATGATGAAGACCACCACCTCAGGGTGGGTGAGGGATTGTGTCCTTTAAATGGCACTATCTTGCTATGCTTTGCCTGTGAACATATTCAGGATAGATCAGTGGAAGGGCTATATCAGAAGGGGTTGCAAGTAGGACCTGGTGAACGAGTTACTTACCTTCGGTAACGATGTATCTGGTAGAGACACAGTCTAGCCGCAGATTCCTTAACTTAGAATATCCCCAGGTGTCAGTCTGGATCCGGAGAATTTTTTGCAGCAGCACCTCTGCGCGCCGGAGGGCGGCGCTGCATGGCTCCGCCCGGACGTCGTCCCCAGATATGACGTCAGCGGAGCCATATAAGTCCCTCCCGGCGCGCTGACGTCAGTTTTCTTCGGAAAAACTTTTCCGCGCCACAACGCGAAGCCACCACCAAAAACTGTGAGAGTATGGGAACAGTGTGCGAAAAAGATGAAAAATCAGAAAGAATCGAATGGTGAGAAGCATCACTATAAATGACAGTGACAAGCACTGTATACTAAAAGCAATTGAAGGGAAAGAGCAGAGCACCGCTCTGAGAAACAGCCCCACAGAAGCGAAGGCTATGCCCTCCCCCGAGGCAAAACGACATATGAAAAGAATGTCAAGGCAGGCGACAGGAAGCCTGCAATCTCAAGACCTACCCGGGAAGGGCAACAAGACCGGAACCACATAAGTAATGACGATGTACCACAGGTCGGCAACACCAGGAATGCTGTATCCCCTGTAAGAGATCTATGGACTGAAGCACAGTCAAATAGACCCCAAACCAATTGACTGTAGTGGGGACAAGAGACCCCAAAGCAATGGAGAAGGTGGGAGGGAGGGAAGAAGAACATTAGTAGGCCCCACACTGGAAGAACCAGGGTGTAGGGATGTAGAAGGATACATGAACCCACCGCCCAATCACGAGAATGGGTGGAGTAGAACAAGTAAAACAGAATGAATCATCCTACCGAGGAGGGAGGTGAAAGACGCCACCCCGCAGGAAGACAAAAGCCACCCGGAAGGAGGCGAGTGCATAAAACCCAACCTGAAAAGGTCCTCGCAGAGCAGGGAGGATGTGGCGAGCGCTAGGAATCTGCGGCTAGACTGTGTCTCTACCAGATACATCGTTACAGAAGGTAAGTAACTCGTTCATCTGATAGAGACATCTAGCCACAGATTCCTTAACTTAGAATAGATACCAAAGCCATACCCCATAGGAGGCGGGTCTGTAACTGAACCCCACCAGGGTCCCAAGAGAACCCAGTCGTCAACAAGTTGACTAAACACAGTGGGGGCAGCAATGCCAGTGTGGCCAACACCAGACCAGTAAGCTCTGTAAGGAGTGGAAAACAATGGGAGGCAAAGGCATCAGAAGCCGCCCAGGTACGGCATGAAAACCCTCTCGTGTGTACAGGGTTTGAAAGGGAGCACAGAACCAGAATGTGAGTGCGGAATGTGAGAGTCCAGAACTTCCGCAAAAGAAGGTGAACTGATCATAGGAGCTGATGGATCCGCAAGATCCGATGGATCTGCAAGAGACAAAGACCCAGAGAGAGGACAAGACGGTATGACCGAGCCAGAGCATACATGTCGAGCATGCACAACAGTGGAAGAAGCACTGTTGCAAGCGTACCAGCTAGGAAAGTTGGACAGCAGTGGTAGGATTCTGACCATGTCCAGAAAGAGCCTGTGTTACTAGAGACACAAGACCTGCTATTGCGCAATCGCCCCTTCACAAAAAGACATGTGAAAGGCGGACGTCAACAAGCAGAATGACATATAACCATGACTACAAGAAGAGACATGCATGCGGGGGACAGAAGTACACATGGGCAGACCGTGTGTACCGCTAGAACCACACTACATAAAAGGAAATGCCCAATGGAACGCAGCAAGAACAGCCCAGATGCGAAAGATGCATCACCAGGTAGTCAACCGGCGAAAGGGATCCGGCAAGCTGGACACACACAGAAGGCTTGCTCCCAAGAGAAGGCCGAGAGCAAGACCACGGACACCGCAGCAAGGAAACCCTATCATGCGTGACCCTTGGTGGTGTGTAGAGCGCCGGACAGAATATACATCCAGAAAGGACACAGCCATGAAGGACGCGTTTCATAAAAGAAAACAAGAGCGCACCATAGGTACCACCAGCTATGTTGCAGCAGAACCGGACAGAGCAATGTCCAGATCCGTAAGCGACATCAGCCACCCGGCAGGGAGGAGCCACAGTCCCCCGCGAGACAGACCGGGAGACTGAGCAGTACAAGAAAGAGTCAGTACTAAACGTACATAGAGTAACAGGAAATTGGAAAGACATGTACATACAAGACAGTCCTGATGAGAACACCTCCACAGAGAGCAGCAGCCCGAAGTAGAAGTGTGACAAACTCCTGCACGGAAAGCAGCAGGGGAAGAGGAAACTCTTGCTTGGGAAGTGCCCAGGAAAGTAGGGCACAAGGCAATGTACAGTATTGGCGGACGTGGCGAGGATGCCACCGTCCATAGACAAAGTCCAGACAGGTCTGAACTACGAGAAAGTACTACCCATCCCAGAGAGAGGAGAGTAGAAACCAGCATCGCAAAAGCGTAAACCCCTCGTGACAGCGAACATACTAGGGAGCATCCACCTGACGCACATAGAACACAGAAAAAATCGTGCTGCGTCAGCCCTGGGTGCCTGGGGTCAGCGCCACAAGGCTCCGCCCTGAGGTCGTCTATGGGCAGGACGAACTGTGCCGGAATGGAACAGAACAAGGTGGTCCAAGGGACAATGGCTGACAATAAGGGCAGCCATCATAGCGAAGCTGAAATGACACTCCTGGAAGAGGCAGGCGAGGCAGAACCTCGAGAAAGTGAGCACGTACAGATGCAGGGGAGTGCTACGGACCAACCACAGACCCCAACAGATAGGCCATAGAGCGATGCCAACCTGTGGGCCGCAAGAAGGAAAAGGGAAGGGTCCACAACAACAGAAAGAGACCACCTGGACCACTCGGCCGTGAGCCCTAGGATGAAGGGACAAACAGACAGGGTCATCTGGAGCCGGGCGATGCCGACGTGCGATGGCCCGATCCACAGGGTCTCCTGAAGAGGGCCGTGCCCACGTGCCAAGCAGGGTGTCAAATAACGACCCACCAAAGGGCAGCAAGGGCTCCACTTCCACAGCATCCTGGTGGAGGAGATCCAAAAATGGATCAGAAGGCAAGGAGACTGAGGGGGGTTGCAGGTGTAAAATAGCTGTAGCCCTGCGAACAGCCCTTGCAAATGCCGCGCTAGCCTCTGTAGCCATTCTAGGTGGCGATAACAAACCATCTGTAGGGGACGGTTCAAGACTAACGCGTCCCCCAGAAAGGAGAGACGCCGCAGCCGGAGGCCGAGCTAAGGGCCACTGGCCAGGGGGCAGCGGAGCCGGAGAGCGTGGAAACAACCCTGGGTGCTCCGGGTCCTCATCCTCTTCGAACAGAGGAACAACAGGGACCGGTGCCGGCACTGGCGTCGACCGACGTCGAGACGGCGTCGTATCGACGTCGACAATCACCAAGGGTGACTCAGCCTGGCGTCGGACTGGCGTCGACTCGCCCTCTACTGAGGCCTGCGGGGAGGAAGGATGTCGACAAGGAGTCGAACTCCGTGCTGCAGCCGCATCCGACGTCGGCGCAGGGAGCCCCAAAGGGCTATGCGGAGACGGGGCAGAAGGGCTCGACGTCTGACTGGAATGCCCCTCCGGGCCGTGTCCCGACATCGCAGCGACTCCGGAACCGGAGTCGGGAACTCGGCCGGCGCCGAGAGCGAACCCGCCAGCGAGGACCCGACCTGAGTCCCTACCCCCTCTGTGGGGCCCGAGGGCGCACCAGGGAGAGGGGGTGACCCAAAGATGGAGTGAAGAGCCTTGGCTTGGAGTCGTGGTGCTCTCCTAGGCACCACATACAGATCGCGTGCGGATCCGTCGCTGACATCTGCTGCGTACAGGTCTCACACGTCTTGAAACCCGAAGGCATCGCACACTGTTCCCTGACGCCGAAGGCGTCGAGAAGGCCTGAAACAACAGGCCAGAGAAACCGCTTACTCCTGGATCCGCGTTGGGACGCGGAAAAGAAGGAAACTGACGTCAGAGCGCCGGGAGGGACTTATATGGCTCCGTTGACGTCATGTCCGTGGACGACGTCTGGGCGGAGCCATGAGGCGCCGCCCCCCGGCACGCAGAGGTGCTGCTGCAAAAAATTCTCCGGATCCAGTCTGACGCCTGGGGATATTCTAAGTTAAGGAATCTGCGGCTAAATGTCTCTATCAGATAGCGTTTATAGTAAAGCCCGATGCGTGAAGCAAGTACACCGCCACTTGCATGCGTGATTGACACGGCCGCCTGCTGCTGCTCTTGATCAGCTAATCATCTAGGTATGGAGAGACAAGATTTCCCTTGTTGCCGAGATGCGCCGACACTACTGCCAGACACTTCGTGGATACCCTGGGGGCTATGGTGACCCCGCAGTGGAGTACTTTGAATTGGTAGTGATGTCAACATACCACAAAGCAATGGTACTTCTGATGGGCGGGTGGATTAGAATATGGAAGAAGGCATCCTTTCAATAGAGCATAGTCATGAAATCTCTTTGCACAGGAAGGGGGATGATGTCCTGAAGGGCTCTCATTCGGAAATGTTCTCATATGATTGAGGGGGACTAAAACCAAAGATATGGCCTGAGTGAGTATCCTTTTTGGGTATGAGGATTTACAGCAAGCATACCCTGCTCCTTAATGTTGTGGGTTTGCGGCCTCTATGGCCCCCTTTTGAGAAGTGCATGCACCTCTTTGAAAAGAGAAAGATGCTTGTTGTGGAGACTGTGTGATCATGGTGGGATGTTGGGAGGGGTAGAATGCAGTTCAAGGCAATAGCTGTGCTGTTTAATGGCTAGTACCCATCTGTCTGATGTGATTTCCTGTCAGTATTGGAGGAAATTGCATAATCTCCCTCCGACAGGAGATATGGGGGGATGCAGGGCACATCACTGTTTGGCAGAGGCTGGCCCCTTGTTGCAGCTTCCTTTGTCTCTACCTCTATTGTCCCCTCTGTAGGATCCCTACTGTATCCCAGGTTTGAAATCAGAGCCATGGAGTTAGGCATGGCATCTAAGCTTCTAAGCTGGTGTTAACTCCCCGGGATTATGATAGTTGGAATTGGAGAGGATTATGCCCTCAGACACCATCTACCCTCACGTCCAGAACTGTCCCAGGAGGTGTTTAAGGAGTTCATTCATCTCCTGCCACTGTGATATATCATATCTAGATAGGAGAGAGACCGAATTGGCTATTCACCAATGGGTACCTGCTCCCACCGCCACCCTGTTGCCTGCAACATCTATCTTTTTACTCTCCTTATCTGGTGGAAGGACATCACCAGTGGCTTGAGCGGAGGCACACTTGTGAGCAGTGTGGACCACTAGCAAATCTGGTGGGACCTGACCCTAATGTACACAGTCTAACTGAGGGAGGATTTAAACTTTTTTTTCACTCTGAGAGTGACTACTCTGGCCTTGACGGCCTCTCTAAAATTCTTAGGGGCTTACTTTAACATTTCTTTAAGTATAGCGAGGTAGTGGATTGAGCGCTCGGACTTGGAGACTGATTCCAAATGAAAACCGTTCTCCTCTTGTATTATATGCATGTCCACTTTATGGTATGTGGCTGCATGCTGAATAACCTGATGGTATGCAGCTATATCATCAAGATGAAGCTCTGATGGGATAGTGGTCTAGGTTAGGGTCACCTGGGGGATCTATGCTGTAATCATCCCATTCGTCATCAGTGAGCTCCTTCCCTAGGGCTGGTCGTAGGGGTCAAACCGGTCATAGGGCATGCCCTGAGGACAGCCTGATTATGGAGTCCACTCTGGAGAGTTTGACAGAGGCAATGATTGGAGGGTAGGTGGCTGAGGTGGTAGGGGTGGGTTTTGGGAGGAGAAGGGGAGTGAATGTGTGGTAGAGGGCCAGGAGTGGTGGCTGCATCTTTGTCTTTCTTAGATGCAAGTTCTGGGGAAGAAGGCATGCAGAGAGGCTCTTCCTCAAAAGTAAGTTTCCTCTTGAGAGGAATAGGCTCCGATAATGAAGGCAACTTGGTAGTGATCTTGCATGAATGAAGAGGCACTGTTGCCTAGTGTCGAACTCGTGTTGTAACCTCACCAAGGCTGGGGTCTTAACATCCTCCCTCATAGGTGTTGTTGGAGACTTGTGTTTTTTCTTTTCCTTGAAACTCCAATGGGATTTTGGACCAGATTGTGGCTTTGGTGCCAAAGTCGGTTTTGGCGTTGAGGAAGGCTCAGATGCCGATCATGGCTTGGTCACCGATGTAGGCTTCAGAATGGACATAGCTTTCTGTATCGAAGGAGGCATGTGCGCCATTGAGGGCTTTGGAGCCGAGAACCACTTTGTCGGTGATTGTCAACAGCCTTGATCGGAGACTTGATAACCTCTGAAGGCTGCTGTTGGTGCAGACCAGAGCAAGGAAGCAAGCAGTGGCTCATGGGTGGACTTACCTCGTCTGCCTGCCATGACCCAAGGTGCAGTTTTCAGTGCCGGATCAACTTTGTCTGGCTGGCCATCTTCAGATTCGCCCAGCAATAATGGGTCCAAGCTCAGTGACCGTTGCCTCAAGGGTGAACCTCGAGGGACCAGCTTCCTCCTGTTGTTGGGCGCTGAGAGGGATCTTACTCCCTAAAGTTGTCCTGGATGTCAGACAGGTCCTGTTGCTGCATGGTGCTATGTGCCCAGCATCATTTACTCTTATACTGAAGCATTTTCTTCAACCAGAGGATGTGGCACGAGGAGCAGATGGTGTTGTCATGGTCAGAGGAGAGATAAAGATTGCACACCTCACGTTTCTTAGTCCATGGATTTTTTGAATGGCATCAAGCACAATTTTGGAACGGTGGTGTTAGCACCAGAGTTATAGTTAGGTCGGATTTTCAATAGGAAAGGCATTGTTGTTTTCTTAACAACTTTCATGCGATTCGACAAATCTGCACGAAACGTTCCAATAAATGAATGTATGCATTTTAGCTCCTTCATGGAATGTGTTGTGCTCATTTGTCAAACGAGGGCCAAGAAAAATAGGGGGGGGCAAAACATTGATTTCTCAATTAAATCCCATAGGAAGGTTTGCTGTCCTGATGGCCAATTTACATAAGTACTATACGATTAGGTCTGTTAGACATTTCTGGTCACAAGGATATATAGTGCTTGTTGGTCATCCAAAAACACATGATATCCTAATGCAGTTTAAAAATATACTTCATTGTGTGGCGATCATGCAGCAATTCATGTGGTACCATTTAATAAATGAAAATGGGCATGAAGGAAACCCATGCATTTCTGACAGATGCAAAAATTACTGAGTTTAGAAATAGAGCTTATTTGTACAACTGTGAATTTGGTGCTACTCATGCTATTGTGTGATTGAGGGAGCATCTTGAAAAATGTGTTCTTCTTGCACACTGACTTACATTTAGAAGTGAAAAATTGAGAGAAATCCAATTGATAATAATAAATGTTCTACTATTTGGATAAGGGTGATGTGACCTATGTGGACCCCATTATGTTTTTGTATTCTCTAGAATGCCGTCAAACCACAAACTTTGGCTAAAATTGCACATTTACCTCACATTTCTGTAATGAAAAGCTAATGAATCAGCAGGGATCAAAAAAATTCTTATCATTTAGCCTTCACACACTTCTCGCCTATTGGTTTTGACAGGACTGAATGCAAACTGTGATTATATGAAGTCAATGTGATAGAGATACTGCTGGAAAGGGGAACACTGTCCCCTTTCCAGCATTACCTGCCCGCCCTGATTTGGGATCCTGTTCAGTGTTATGACCCCCACCCTCCCCGAGCACTCAAACATGAAAGCAGTCAGGGCCAAGTGGGCTGACTGCTTTTACTTTTGTCATTGTGACTTTAACGCATTGTGTGCATCGCAGTGACAAAACAAAAAAAGAAATTCGGGACACGAGGGATTCTGAATTTCTTTTTTTTTTTTTTTTAAAGAAAATCCTTCTGGTTCTTGCACCCGAGAGATTTTACGTGTGGTGGATGAACCATTCACGTCCATCACACTACATAAGTAATGTGGTGGACATGGATGGTTTGGCTGTCACATTTAAGCGGGTCACAGACTTAAGCATGTTTTTAAACAATCAGAATGGCACTGGAGGACTTGAGGAAATATTTATCCTCAAATAACAAGTTTCTATACATCAAAGCTAGGAGACAATACAATGCACAGCTAGAACTGGTGTCTACTCTAATCGCATTATGGATTGCATCTAACACCACTTAAGAGACCTTTAAAGGTGTCAAAAAATTACCCAAGCCTAGATACACGCAAATGGTAACCCCTACCTCCAAGAACATGTGTGAAGAATTAGTAGATTATTTCTCCACCCAAATCCAATATATATATATAATTAATTCCCACCGGCTGAACCTGAAGTTCCACTTAATGACAGTATTACAGTAAGTGCACCCCTTAATACCGAAATAACTATGTCGGCTTTCACTCCCTTAAATACTGGCTCTCTATTAGCCAAAATCCCTGCCATCAAATCAAGTTTCCTGCTTGATCCCTGTCCTCTCAAAG
This sequence comes from Calotriton arnoldi, assembly GCA_963921515.1. Taxonomy (NCBI): domain Eukaryota; kingdom Metazoa; phylum Chordata; class Amphibia; order Caudata; family Salamandridae; genus Calotriton; species Calotriton arnoldi. Next base: position 379,887 of record CAWUFW010000288.1, read on the forward strand.
ACATTCCAAATCTTTCGAAGATCTCTTAGTACTTATCATACTGAACTACTCCCTCAACACTGGCCTAGTCCCTTTTGCACAGAATCAAGCTATTGAAACCCCACTATTGACAAAACCCACAGATTCTTTCTTACGCCCCTATTTTTCCAAGTTTACAGAGTTAGCGATCAATGAACAGTTTTCATCCTTTCTCGAAAATCACGGACATCTAGATTAGCGGTTTCCAGACTGTGGTCCGTGGACCCCAGGAGTCCGTGACACATTCCGAGTGGTCTGCAGGCAGTAATTTTAAAAGCACTGCAAAGTTCCTTGTATAACCAGCTGTTTTCGGGCAACAATAAAAAGTGTCAAGATAACTCCGGTGATTAATGTACCTGCTAGAGAGAGATGAGAGTTTTGTCTAGTGGCAGCTTTGACTCATCTATGGTAGCACAGATGGTTAATATGCCTGCTGCAAAGATTGAGTACCATGCATTTTGAAGAACAGTATTTTATGTGCATAGCTGAGAGTGGGTTACTGCTTTTGTCACAGAGATTCTTTTGTTACTGTTTTGTTTTGTTACAATCGTAATCTAGCGCAGTGAGCTATGAACTGCCTTTGAAGAGATGCATGCAAACTGCATAGTACAAGTTAGTAAGTTGTGTTTTTTCCCAGTCTTTTAATATCCTGATGCTGCTAAAAAAGTTTTGTTTGGGTAGAAATTAATTCTTATTATTAATGTCAATGCTAACCACTGTGTTATGCTCTGAATCCTGAGTTTGTGCTTCTCCAGACCAAGCACTAAAAAATGCCTACCAGTATGGATGACATACCTACACCTTGTAGTCCCCTTTGCCTTATGTAACATTTTCTGTACACTGATTTACACACATAGGAATCATTGTTTCTGTATGTGACTGATGTAAAGTTCTCCAACAACCTACACTGGTATAAGAGGTGCTATAAAACAAATTAAATAAATGTGACAGAAGGGCTATGGAGAGATGAGAGGCAGTGTTGGGAGGGTGATTGTGAGGGAATCATTGAAGAGCCCCAACAAAGATTGCTGTATCCTGTTGCACAGTAAGGTCATCATTTACTATACTTTAAAGGCTAATACAATTGAATATATAATGACAAATGTGTTGTAGAATGCACCATTTCTTCCCAAATTTTCTTGGGGGGAGAACCTCCCAAAGCCCGCCTTTTGCATATTTTTTCAATATAAAATAATAACATCTTTATTAGAGTATTTGATAGGTGGGCTGCTGTAACGGACACTGTGCACCCGGAGGCCGCCGAGACAGGGCAGTAAGCGGACCTTCTACCGCCCCCTCCCCCAATGTAGGATTTGCGACGTGCATGTTGAAGGGGGTTACTTGATGGGGCCCGAGCCAGAGAGGCTGCAGGGGTGAGGAAGACTGCGGCCCATGAGAGAGTGCCTTGAACGAGTGTATCGGGAGCGGAGTGAAGACGTGACCTCACAGCAAGCGTGACTGCTGCTTCCACATATTAAGCTGTAACGTGCTGCATAGCCAAATACCAGCTGGCCCACTCGGCAATCGAACGATCGATTCTGCTGCTGTGCAACGACTAGGATTTGGGGGAAGACACACGGCACCTGCACACTGTGACCTGGCCTGTGGGGAAGACCCGTGCCTGAAGGGAATGATGCACAGTGACCTCAAGCAGCGGCAACTACAGTTTTGACGCGCCAAAGATCCAGGAGGCCCGGCAGGCCGGCGGAATGGCAGAGGGAATGACTGCTGGTGCGACTGCCCCCCCAGACACTAACACTCTACTGCTCGAATTGCGATCAGGGTTCAAGGCACTAGACAACAGATTCGACGCGCTAGACAAGCGACTTGATGGACTGGGCGAGCGCATGGACTGCCACAAGATCCGTTTGGACATGGCTGAAGGGCGTATATCAGACCTGGAGGATGGCACGGCCCAAACTACTAAACGGATGGAGCACCTAGAACGAATCATGAAAACAGTCGCAACCAAGAACGAAGACTTGGAAGCCAGGAGTCGTCGCAATAATGTGCGCATATTGGGAGTGTCGGAATTCACCAACACGGGAACACTAGATCAGTTCATCGAGCGCCTGCTGACCGACCTGTTTGGACCTGAACAATTTACAACTACGTTCGTGGTGGAGCGAGCGCACAGAACTCTGGGGCCGAGACCGAACCTTGGCTGCCCACCTTGACCCATAATGGCAAGACCCCTGAATTTTAAGGACCGGGACACGATACTGTGCCTTGCCAGGGAAGCTGGAAGCCTGACCTGGCAGGGGTCGAACATCTCCATATACCCGGACTTCTCTGCGTTGGTGCAGGAAGCCAGGCGCAAGTTTGAGGGAGCGAAGGCCGTATTACGGAAACTGGGCCTGCGATATGGAATGTTATACCCTGCGAGACTCAAAGTCGATGTGAATGGGAAAACGAAAGTGTTCGATAACCCGGAGGATGTCCAGAACTTTTGCAGACAACACGCTGGAGCAGGCGATTTGCACGGCGGATCTTCCCCGGGTTGAGCATCACAGGGTGCCTAGTCGGGCACAAGTGCAGATCTATTCACAGCTAGCTAAAGGCCATCATTGGTGAAATTGTGGGCTGCGACTGGAGGAGCAGATGCGGACATTGAACTGCACCGGAACTATGCATCGATAGCCAGAGACATGGTGAATATGTATGAGTAAGCTCAGGGGGGGACGCAGTTGGGCTAGATTTCAGAATAGTGCTGGTGCGCGGGGTATCCACGTGGCGTTGCCACCACCCCAGTGGTTTCACAATGGTACTGGAATGGGGATGTTCACCACGTTGGCGTTGTAAGAATCAGCAGTTAATCCTAGGGAGAAAAGGGATTGCACCTAGCCAACAGCTACTAGGTGCGGGTGGGGGGAGGGGGACGGGTATAGCAATGATAAGAATGTCAAAAGTTATGGTTTTGTTTTCTATGCTGACAGTTGCATGCACCCTCAACAACTCGCAGAAATGTCACCGCACACTAGTACACCAACAATGACACACAAGGTAGATATCCGCCGTTGCATGAATGTCACCCTATTGACGTCGAACATACAGGGTCTTAATAATCAGAAGAAGTGTAGACAGGTGCTGCAATATATGCGACAGCATAACACTGACATTGTTTACCTACAAGAAACACATCTGTCACCAACTTCCCTGCCCAAATTCGCAGCTGCCTGGGGACCCAATAGATTCTTCTTGAGTTATAGCTTGTACTCTCGACTTGTAGCAGTATTGATCAGTAAAAGGCTACCCTTCATACACACCGCCACAGTCACTGATCCGGAGGGTCGCTTTCTTCTAGTAGCAGGGACACCGGCGGGGCATGAGGTCCTACTAGTTAATGTTTACTCCCCGAACATAGACGATCCAACCTTTTACGAACGGCTGCAGTCGCAGATAGACACTCTGGTGGCTGACTACGTCTTCCTGAGAGGGGACTTAAATATCCTGTTAGATCCCAGACTGGACAGCACCGCTGCCTCCCCAGTTAACAAGCCCCGCTCTCACATAATACTAAAAGAACTATGCCAAACCTGGGAACTAAATGACGCTTGAAGACATCTTAATCCTCAGAGCACTGAATATACCCACTACGCACCACAATATAATACCTGGACGAGACTAGATGATTGGCTGTTGTCTAGATCGGCGATACCATGGGTCCAAGCAGCAACACATTTACCCCGCACCCTATCCGACCACTCCCCAGTGCTTCTAGCACTACAACTTCCGGGTGAGGAAGGATTTGAAAGGCGATTCCCTTCCATGGCGCTGCGAGACGCAGTCTTCAAGGTGGAATTGTGCACAGCGATAGTGGACTACTTCGCTCACAACACAGGGTCGGACTCAACACAGGGTGTCTTATGGGAGGCCTTTAAGGCATGTATCCGGGGGGTATGCATTTCCACACACACAGGGGTCCCTAAGAGACCTGAGACGCAGCCTTGCTAAATTAGAGGACAAGCTCGCAAAATTAGATAGAGAGCACATGACAGGAAGGAATCGGGACAGCCCGACTTATAAAATCGCAGAGCGGAACTGCTGGCTGAGTACACTGAGGCGGCAGAGCGTGAAACCCACTATCTGGGGAAATATGCGTAGGCCCGGAGGTATGGAGAGGGGGAACGCCCAGGACGTACTCTTGCGAGACTACTCCGGCCGCACCGCAAATCAGGGCTGCATTACTAAACTACAGGGGCAAGATGGTACGACGACCGTTGGCACGACCGCCATCGGACAGGCCCTATTGCAATACTACACGGACCTTTATACCGCTAGAGCCACTAACAGCCTAGACGAAATCAAGGCGTACTTAGGCGAGATAGCTATGGTCTGGCTCCCCGACGCCCACAGACAATTCTTAAGTGCACCCTTCTCGATCGGAGATATAGAACAAGCCATTGAGGACATGGAAGGCTCCAAAGCCCCTGGCCTCGATGGATTCTCCGGAGCCTTTTATAAAGCCTACAAGAGCTTACTGGCCCCCCACCTCCTGGAGGTGTACGCGGAAGCCTTAGAAGAGGGAATCTCCCCCCCCTCGTTCAGAGAGGCGGTTCTTATCCTGATACCAAAACCCGGGAAGGATCCCGAAAAGTGCAGTTCATACCGCCCGCTTTCACTGCTCAACTTTGACTACAAAATATTAGCAAAGATGCTGGCAACTAGGCTGGCCCAACTGATGGAACAGATCATAGCACCAGCCAAGACCGGATTCATAAGGCACAGATCCACAGCATTAAACTTAAGGACCTTTTTCTCTGTAGTCAATAGAATAGGCCCAACAGTTCCGGCAGTAGCAACTTTTTTGGATGCAGAAAAAGCGTTGGACTCCGTGGAATGGCCCTTCCTGCATGCTGTGCTGGACAAGATGCGCATGCCAAAGGGCTTCTCTGCGCTGGTCAAATGATTGTACGTAGCGCCATCGGCCCGCATCCGGTTTAATGGCACGATAACAGAGCCCTTTCCTATAACTTGAGGCACCGGGCAGGGATGCCTGTTATCTCCGTTACTTTTCATAATCGCAATGGATCCACTTATACGATATTTCCAAAAAGACCACATTCATAGGGGGCTTCAGTTTAAACATGGCCCGTTATTGGTAACTCTGTATGCTGACGACGTGGTGCTATATGTGAGGGCGCCTTCCGTTAACCTCCAGCCGATTCTAGTGGAAATTAGGCGGTTTAGAGCCTTGTCTGGCCTCCACATCAATCGGGTCAAATCTGAGGTGTTCCCCTTGAAGGAAGTGCATCACTGGTCTTGTGGAGAATTTTTACTTCAGTGGTGTGAGTCCAAGACTAAGTATTTGGGAATATACCTACATCGGGACAAAGAACAGGTACTGAGACTAAACTATGGCCCGGCGGTGGACAAATTGCAAGTGCAGGTGGAGCGGTGGATTAAACTACTGTTGTCCATGGCTGGGCGGATAGCCATTATTAAAATGGTGGTGCTGTCCCGGCTGCTCTACCTTTTTCAAAATATCCCCATCCCGCTCACAAGCGCTTTCTTTAAACAGATCCGCACATTAGTAATAAAACTGGTGTGGGGGGGATACAGCCAAGAGTAAGCTGGAACACGCTTACCCTGCCTTACGACAGGGGAGGATTCGGGGTACCAGATGTGCAATTGTATTACCTAGTGGCGCAGTGTGGCTACACCTGGCACTGGTACCACCCTGATGCACGAGTGCCTTATGCTAAGCCAGAGAGAGATCTAGCCGACCCCACCCCACTGAGTGCGCTTTTACCGGTAGGGATACCACGAGACCCCCATGACATCCAAACACTGTCCACCACCTGCTGGGCATGGCAAAAACTACTCAGGAAGACAGGGGGGAGGGGGGGGGGTGACACTATATTCCCCAGCACTGCCAATATCCGCCAACCCATGGCTGCCTCTGGCTCTGACGTCTCGACTAAACGCACTCTGAGCCGCCTGCATATAAGCAGTATAGGAGATCTGTTCCCTAATGGGCATGCGTTTTCCCATACAGAAGACTCTCGCTGCTCGACAGCCACGTTCATGGATCACTTTGTCCTGACTCGCATACAGAACGCACTCAGGGACGTCATACCCACTTGTCCCATCGAGCCTCAGGAGTTCGCACCACTCACATTAGTAATCACAGACCGCAGTGGGGAGCACATCACATCCCGATTGTACAAAGCATGCCTGGCGCTAATGCCACAACACAACACTAAAGTAAGGGACGCTTGGACAGCTGATATAGGGCAACCTATTACAGACAAGATATGGAAACGATGTTGCACGCAAACCAAACTAGTTTCATGTAAACATAGGCACAAACTACTTAATTTTAAGATCCTAAGACGGGCCTACGTAACGCCACAGCAGATGGTCCGGATAAACTGCGCCAAGTTTGCATGATGCCCCAAATGCAACGCGTATGCGGCCCCCTTTATACACGTGACATGGACATGCAACACAATAGCTTCCTACTGGCAAGACATATTTAGGGAAGTACAACAGATGACCGGACTACAACTGACCCTCTCCCCCTTGCTAGCATTACTGGGCTATGTTGATGAACTTCCTAAGAGCAGTCGCAGATTTGTGGCAATGGCAATGCTCTTGGCTAAACGCGAAATTGCTATCCGCTGGGGCAGCAGACAGAAACCCACGGTTAAAGGTTGGATCAAGAGTATCACATACTGTGACACCACAAGTGAGCTGAACGCAGAACTCCCCCGACATCACGCCCGAAGGACATATGGCAGCCACTGAGGGAATATCTAAGGCAACAGGGGGAACATGACACACAATCCAGTCAGGGGGGACGGCCTGCAGAGCAGGATACATAAGTGCTTTGGCAGGGGGTCCATATGTTACATGAGTGGGCTCTGTGATGCAGTCTGTGCTGGGCAATGAAACTGGCTGCAGCGGGCGGGAGACGCAATGGGGATGACAAATGTAACATGCATAAGTAATACAATGTAATGGCACAGAGATGTTTGCTAAAGGAGCCAAATAGTAGTTGGATGTGGGCATGGGAGGTGACATGTAACTGTATTATCAATGTTTTTTGTTTTGCAAAAAATGACAAATAAAATTTAAAAAAATAAAATATGTTGCAGTACCCCGCCCTGAAGACTGAAAACTATGAGGTGAAACAAAAATATAAAACTATACACATGAAGAAAAGTAAGCTCACCTCAGGTAGATTTAATATTCTTCGGTAGTCCGTACTACGTGTTAGAATGGTGACCCGAATTCTGCCATCCTGAATTTAGAAAACAAATGTTTAGCAAATTTGTTTGGTTTCCATCTTGCATGCTGAATGCAAATTTACTCTGTCGGTCAAAAATGGCGATAACATGGATAACACCAGTTTACAAGATATCTCTGCACACTAGTAAAGAACATTTATTTTCATGAGAAATTCAGCTTCCCTACATTTTTGAGACTAACAGCAAGCAAAAAAGGGTGACTAAGCCACATGTATTTTTCAGGATCATGAAAGTTATCTGACTATTGATAATAACAAGTCACAAAACATTAAAAGAAAGCATAGGGTAGAAATATGTGTATGTAAAGATCTGTGATTCTATGTATAAGATCAAAATGAATATGTAAAAGTAAAATAGAATATATTGGTCACACAAAGGATGAGATCTCTTCTTTAAGGTGATAAAGTGAATGTAAGAAATCGGGTTTATGATTGAGGGGGTGAGCCACAAAAGTCACAAAATTAACCTGTGCTTAACCCTCTGGTAGCTTGGCGCAAAAGCAGTCAGGCATAACTCAGAGGAACTGTGTTATGTATTTATGCAAAACACACACAGTAATACAATACAATGATACAATGAAATACATAAAATGAGACCAAAACAACAAAAATCCAATCAAGAGAACTGGAGATATGTAATTTTAAAGGTTTAAGTAAAAACAGCGCCAAGAAGTAGAAAGCACTAACTATGGGTATCTGGTTGCGCAAGACCAGGACGAAGTCACAAATGCAGGCCGATCGCAATTCAGTGTGGGCCAAATTCAGGGAACAGGTCAGTCCAGCTGAAAAAGTTACCTTCTCAAAGTCTGGCGCGCAGAGTTCAAAACGTCAGGATTTCACAGGAGCTCAACTGATGCCAGCCCTGGGTCCAGCACTTGGAGTGGCACCTTTTGGGGATCAGAAACTTAGTCCAGCAGAGGCTAGTAGGGCTCAGGCATATCTTATTGCAGGTCCAGGCAGATCCAGTTGCAGCAGGGCAGATGGGCTGTTGCAGGGAGGACTCTAGAGCTTGTTGTGTCCATGTAGCTCACAACAGGAGGTCGGTCAAGTGATCCTTGGAGTCACCCTGGAAGTCCTGGGTTCAAGGAGATTGTCCTCTCTCCTTCAAGCAGTAAGGCAAGCCTCAAACAACAGGCAGTCCCTTGTAGCAGCAAGGCAGCCTCTGAGAAACAATGCAGGCCTCAAGCAGAAGGGCAGTCCTCTGAAGAACAAGGCAGTCCTTCTGAAGTCTTCCACAGGTCCAGGGGTGAACTGATGAGTGGATCAGGAGGTCCAATATTTATACCTGGTGCCACCCTCTAAATTGGGGGAAACTTCTAGCCCACCCCCACACCTGGTTCCAGAAATGCCCTTCCTTCCCAGCCCAGCCTCCAAGAGGACAAAAGGCTGGTGTCAAGTTCCTTTGATGAAGGCAGCCATTTAAAATGTAAATGGGACAGGGAGCAGCTCCGTCCCTTCCATCCTGGCAGGATGGCCCTCTCCCAGTTGACACCCAGGTACTACTGTTCACTATCTGGGCCCAAAACATATTCCTAATGGGGGGAGCTATTAACCGGTCCAGACGGTTGGAAACTCATAGCAGGCCTTAGAAAGTTTAGGGCAGAAAAATGCCAACTTTCTAAAATCGGCATTTCCAAAATTGTAATCTAAAGTCCGACCTTAGAGGATTTTAAATTACAATTCTTTTGAGTCAAATCTTGACATTCCTTTCTGACCGCTCCCCAACAAAAGTTAGCACGTATTAAAAGTAATAAGGTAACTACATGTTATTGTATGGGAGAAGTAAGTTTTGCAGTAATGAAAAACAAATGTAGGAGTTTTTCCCTACCCGGACATGTAAAACATAAAAACACATGCCCTACTTTTCAAATACTATACACCCTGCCCTATGGGTTGTTTAGGGCCTACTTTAGGGCTGATTTATATGTATTAAAAAGGAATGTTTAGGCCTGGCAAAAGGTTTATTTTGAAAACACAAGATGATGGACGGAGTGCTGAAATTTTTCAACCACTCACCCCCAGTCAAGAGATCTGGGTTGAATCCATTGTTCTTTTGCTCACTATGCCACCCCAGTTTAGAACCAGCCATATGCAAATCAGTCTTGACCCTGCTCCTCATGGGAACCGTTATGTTTCGTATATAGGCCCTAATGTAGACCCGTTCATATATGCCATAATGTAGAAATACTCGTATATGCCCTATTATGGTCATACTCGTATATGCCCTATTATGGTCATACTCGTATATGCCCTATTATGGTCATACTCATACATGCCCTATTATGGTCATACTCGTACATGCCCTATTATGGTCATGGCTCCTAATATAGGCATGATCTTTCACCTACATTAGTTCCTTACCGTACACAACGAGCTCTGAGGGCTGAACGTAATCTAGTCTGTGGTTAGAACACTGCAAGGTCTTTCCAGAACACAGGCCTACAATGTACTCATAAATTATGCATGAGCATTCACCAGCTACATCTCCCGCATAATATGTATGTACAAAGTTCACCCCTGACGTCTTCCTCATGTCCAACAAAGACCAATACAAACCATACTGAGGGATGAGACACTTTAGGGTATAAATACACCACATCTTGCCACGGTAAGATAGAGGGAACCGAGACTTCCATGCTGACACACTGACCAGAGACGCTGAGGCTCCTGCATGCAGTCGCTCCAGCTGACAGCGGTCTAACACAGCCCTTGCGGGGTGTCCAACTCGAGACCAGGACGGTGTCCCACACTCTCTCTATTCAGGTATGGGGGTTCGACTAAATCCTAGAGGGATTCTTGGCTCTTAGGCTTTTAGACCTACATATATGCTAGGTACACTCAGGTACATCCAGTTAGGCATCGTAGGAGTACGCGCACTTTCCTAATGCTTTTATATTCATGTATGTATTCATGATTATTGCAATATGGTAGAACTGTTCTATCCTTTCACTTTGATCGTACTGCTGATAATATATCTCTGCTATTGTCTGCTGATTGCTGCAGCACATATATTTTACACTAGAATAACAACTGTTCAATAAATACTTATTGAAACGCCCAGACTGTTTATTCTGTGTAACTCTCTGAGACAAACCGAATAAGTAAGCACGAGTGACTGAGCGAAAGGTAGTACACTGTTTCCACGATTCTGAGGAATTTGGGTTGTCATGATCTAAGGTTGCCAGAAACTAATCTCTCCCCGATAAGAGGAGATTCTAGTGGCACTATGAGCTAGCTAATGCAAATCAACTGAGACAGACAACTAATCCATCCGATCATAAGCCTGAGCTGATCCAAAATCTATGCTAATTTTATTAAGCACTGGAAAAAACAGGTCTGCCAAGCCACAGCTAAACGTTCTACAACTGAGACCTAAAAAGTGGTCTTTAGTGCATGAATTCACTAAAATATCAATTCTATGTGAACTCAGTGAGTTCAATGAATGGAAAATGCTGACATTATTGGAAAACGTAAAGCAGTCAGGAATTGCTGGATTCCAAACCTAAGCTTCAAAGAATCAGGTTTGGGTTTTCTTTCTGATCCTAAATCACAACCACTATTGGGGAAAGATTAGTTGTAGTGAATTTATGGTTGGAAAAGTGATCATGGATATCCTGAGGGGAAGTATTATGGGTGTCCAATGGGAATGTGAACAGCCGCAAACTGATATCTTTGTTCGCTTCTCTAACGTTTCTAATAGTTTTCACGCCTAATATGTTGACTTAAATATAAATACAGGGGGAGGCAAAAGGTTAATAGTTGGCTATAGCATTTTCCTATCTTAACATCTACAAATAACAAACTATACAACCAACAGAGGTGTGGTGTAAGTGAATTGGATACTCTGGTCTAATATGCAGACAACCCTACTAGAGACCACTATGTTGCTGTAAAAGGAATCTCAGTCACATATTCCTTGAAGCATGCTTCATCATGGAGTTGTTCGTTCAGAATGGCCATGCATCTGAAAAGGCTCAACCTATAAGGAAGTACTTGATAATATAAATCAAAGGATCACGTGAAGAAGCTGTGGTTAAAATTTCCTAGTAGGCTACCCTGGAGATAGTTTTATTAGTAGGTCCTCTGGGAAGGTTAAAAATTGAATTACCCATAGAGATTAGAAATACTCAGTGTCGTACCTCTGTACATATAAAGGCAGATTTTAGTTGCTCATGAGGGTCATGTGGCATTCGGCAGGACCAAAGATCACCCAAATTGAATGCATTGTAAACCAATGTGTAAATCACTTGTGTCAAAAAAACTCACTAATTCATAGATATGTTCTCCAGATGGAGTATGCCCGGCTAACTTCCCTGGTAGGGTTTTAATAAGGCACCAAAGGGGTTGAGGAAGTAGGCTGTCTTTGTAGTGACACTGTCATCAAAGGATGCAGACCTCGCCCACCCAAGATTTAACTTTAATGCCATGCTGACAAGTGAAAATTTGCTGCGGAAAATCACCCTACACCCCTATATTTGCAGGGAATATAAAGAATGGATTTATCTAACGGGTGGACAAGTTTAAAGCACATTTCCACTATTCTTACCCTCTGATTGTTCAACCAATAATTTACAGAAGTGGAAATAATTATGAATTCTGTAAATTGACTAGATTTCCATAAGCATTAGAGGGCATTTGTACAAATTCACTAAAAGGGTAAATGCACTCAAACCATAGTCCAAACCTACAAGTAATTTTTTCACTTGTAACTTTGTCAATTGGCACACAGGACGTATGAAGTGTTTGCAGACTTCTCATGAGTGGCTATGTGGCCATAATAATAATTATTTTACATCTCTGAACATAAAGCCTTTTGCCTACATGATTTTGGACTTTATGACAATTTTTCAAAATACAGGTTGATGACAATGACTTGGTAGTTTCATTATAATAGGCAGCACTGTATAGACAATGATGTGTTTCTTACAAAAATGTAAACTGCACATTTATGAGCACAGAATGGCAAGGTTAATTTAAAGGGAGTATAACTTAAGAAGCCAACATTTCAAATCATTACAAGTAACTCAATTTCTTAACTATGCCTTTGCCCTTTGAAATATTCATCCGGTCTGTGGAGCAAAGTGAAACATTCAAAAATAGGAGTCATTTAATTGAACCTTTGCTGAAGTCTTGGAAATCTAAACTATAAAAGATGTGTAAGTAGGCATTTTTTTTGTTAGAAAAAGAAACTGGAGGTGAAAGGACAATTAGAATTCAAATATATGTCTTACCTTACACCCTTCTTGCATAACTTTTAAACGATGTAATACATGCTGAGAAAATGCTCTAAAGAGTCCTGTGCTGTAACAGCCTGATATCTGAAAAGAAAACAATAAATTGTAAAAATGACTACGTATCCAATGTAACAATATCATAGGTTTAGTAACTGAAACTATACCAAGGTTCCTCAACTAGTTACTGGTTTCATGAGCTGAAAATGAGGTAAGTGCATCAATTACTATCTTTAAAACCCTTGTCCTGTGTCCGATTTGGGCAATTGCCATGAGATATCATGAGTGATGTACTACCCAATGACAATCCCTTCTCTCTGATGTGCTTAGTACACATTCACAACCTACTTAGTGGTGTAAAGGTTCTTCAGACATGGGTCAACCAGGACCTCACTAACAAAAATAAACAAATGTTTTTTTACCTCAAGACTAGTTTTTGAGTCTGCACAATCAAGAAGCTAGGTTGCTCGGTGTACGTCTGTAAGTGAAGCATTGGGCAAGAAAATTGCTACAACCGCAACCCACAGAACACTATCTAAAAATGAGCCATTATATCCTAGCTATGGCAGCTCCAACAAAATTGGGCAATAGTGTTCTACATGTTTATTCAAATCTATTAGAAAGGGCATGTCAGAGAAAGATGTCATTTACCTCTTATTCCTATGTCCTTTAGGGAAAACCAAATGGCCAAAGTCCCTATTCAAGGATAATGGCATTCAATAACATTTCATCCTCATGAGTGTCTTCAATGTCTTTTCATTTTGAAGGAAAAGAGCATATTGATTCTTTGAGCATCCCAAATACAAAAAATTATGTACACATATTAGTTGGACAGCCAGTTGTAAAATACTGTATAAAGTTGGCCCCGGTACCCGAAGAGAAAAAGAGAACTGGTAACAGTTTGTGATCATTGACCAATGAAAATGTTGAGGTGATCATGTAGCCTGTGGATAAGGGTCCTTCCAACAATTCTTCCACTGGTAAAAGAAGCACTTTGGTAAGGCCCAAACGCAGCTCTTCGTAGTCATTGTGACAAATCTATTTTGGGTGGAAATATACATTTGTTAAACTGCAGCATATATAGTTGCTGCAATAACAAATAACAAAAAAGCATTCATTCCATGACATTTGTCACACCCTATTTCACAACAGCTGCTAGAAAGAAAAAAGATCGATTCAGCATCTATACAGAAAGGGGTGAGCAAGTTTGACAAGCATGTCTATTGAATAGGTTTTAAAAAGCATATTGGTCCAATGTCCAAATTATTTATAACACTTTAGACCAATTAAAAATCGATTAACACTACTCAAAACATTGAAACACTTAACCCTTAAAATGAAACGTCCTAGGGTATTTCGCTTTTTACAATGGGGTCACATTAGGCAACTGTTACTATGGCCACAGGTGTTTCAGAATCGACGTTCTGTAAGATTCTCCATCAATTCCAGCACCATTTGCTGGTGTGCATACCATTTCCAGCAATATGAGTGGAACTTAGATTTGTACACCTTGGCTGGTTTACTACATGGGGATGGGTGAGACTGACAATGCCTAGAGTCCCACAAGCTGTGAAACAAGCATTCAGAAATCTGAAACCAACATACTTAGGGCCTTATTATGGGTTTGGCGGTCTGACCGCCGTATGACCGCGTCCGTGACCGCTAAGAGACCACTGCGCCGTTGGCCACCCAACCGCCGTATTACAAATTTCCTCAGGGGCTGGCGGTGTGCCTGTGGCAGTCTTGAAGCAAGGGGCACTGTATTTCAAAAAATATCGATGCCTGTGTGTACACGACTCCATATGTGTCGGATGAACACATATGCATGATATACGTTGAAAAATACCACCTACCCATTGCTGAAGTACGACCCATATGTGGGCAGTCCCCGTAATTGGCATATGATACCAATACACTTACCTGTATTTCGTTGCAGACGGGGTCGTATTCCTCGAGGTGAAGATCCTCCTGTGTTGGGGGGAGGAGGGCCTGGATAAAGGAATCCACCTCAAAATCTGCTGTGAAGAACAGAAAAGGGGTGAGTATGCACCCCAAATCCTTCATCTATGCCAACCTTTAGCCGGCGGTCGGCTCGAGGGAAAGTCAACTCGTAATATGGCAGCAGTCTTGCTCCTCTGTAACGCTCAATGGAGGCTACCTACTCCCGACCGCGAACCCAGCGGTGTGCTGGCAGTGCCGGTGGTCCAGCGGCAGTCCCTGCACAAGCAACACTCCCAACTCGTAATACGGCGGACGTCTCACCATCGTTGGACTGCCACCGCGGGAATGGCAGTGCACGGACAGCCAAACTTGTAATAAGGCCCATAATGCTCAAATGACTTGTGACTCGCTCTACTAATCAGGACGTTACCATGAGGGATTGACCCAGAATTCTTACTGCCCGATCTATAAGGAAATATCAACACAAATAATGTGTATGTGAAGATTGTCCAAGTTTTCAATATGATCATAGGAACTAACCGAGATGTATTAATGAATCAAGAAGCCTTGAGAAAGCCCCGGTCTAATTGACCACTGAGGGCGAAACACGTGTCAGCTGGTGCAGTTCTAGCATTGTGATCTAAAGAATATCTTGACAAGCAAGGATGTAACCATTGTGTTGGACCATATAAAGAATATATATAAAAAAGAATAAAAAAAGTTCTTCTTAAAAAAGGAATTGAGATCTCTTCTTGTTCGTTCAAATATAAAAAGAAGGAGGAGTATATGCTCAAAAAACATTTTGCACTAATCTGTGTGAATGCCAAGTTCCCAAGATATGCTTATTATCTTTTTTTTCTGCACTCCAACAATGACCATAAGAACACAAACAAAAAAGAAGACATGTACAAAATATGGGATTTTCTTAATTACAAATCAGAACTGAAATGTGTTGTCACTGTGCTGACATGGCCTGACAATACCTTTATAAGTGACAAGGCAGAATTGTTAACAAAAAAAAATAAGCTGTTAATGTCAATTCTACATCTGCAAAGCAATGCTGAAAAGAAGTATAAGTCAGCACGTATTGCAAACGCAATCAATGACAACTTTGACCTACTAAGATGTAGATTCTGTGGCAGTCACATTTTCAGGGGAGTTTAGTTATATAGTCCACAGAGGGTTTGTCTTTGCATAGATATGCCTAAAGCTGGATATTATGCCCCTCTGAACAGCAATTACCAAAGAGACACACAACATAAACAAACTATATTAGACAGATGAAGCTTCTCAAACACGGCAGTCCAAATATGCCATGTACTTGCCTTTCACAGGCTCCTAAGAGGACCACCTAAGGCACATCATCCAAAAGTCATCTAGCATCACACAGGAAACCTCACGTTTATTCCACACAGATCATGCACATAATTGGCTAGCATAGGGCTATCAACAGAACAAGTAACTCAAAACACCTAAAAGTACACATTAGACAGAAGGCCTCACATGCCCAAAACAGCCCACAAATGCCATATACCTGGCTATCAGATGGAGCTAAAGTCACCAAGCACCTTAAGTTGCTACCATTGGAACCAGGAGACCCAGGTTCGACTCAAAGCCTGTGCAGTGTGACTCACCTTTGAATGATTCAGGGAAAATCACTTACTCTCCCTGTGCCTAAAAATACATGTAAAATGTATTAGTGTAATTCCCACTTGGTGTACACGATGTTGTGAATCATCACCCAGCACCTCATGTAATGTAGAGCTTCACAGCTAGGTTTGCATGATATAAATAACCAAAACATACATATATCACAAGTGATTCCTTTAAGTTTTATAGCTACCTATACTAAGTGGAAATCCTCTTTAACTAGTAGACCTACCTAAGAGCAACCCATAGAGCCAGCTAGCCACGTTTTCTCTGATACCATTATGAACCGGTCGAGGCCATGGAGTGGTTGGCTCCAATTGTTGTAGCTAAAAAGGGTGATGGATCAATTCGCTGGTGCATCGATCTGAGAGCACTCAAAGAGGTGGTGGTAGACAAGTATCCCTTGCCTAACATCACATACATGATGAGTAGGGTGGCGGGTGCCAGAGTTTTTTCGACTTTATGTCTAGCATCTGCATATTATCAAGTCAAGCTTCATCCACACTCTCAGGATCTGACAGCGTTTATCATGCCCATGGGGGCATACAGGTTTAAACGCATGCCGTTCCGGCTTGTCTCGGAGGCTGCGGTATTCCAGAAGGTCATGACAAACATGCTGCACGGCACAGCAGGCGTATTCTGCTACCAAGATGATGTTTTGATATTTGGTGAAGATCATCTCCAACACGATCTAAGACTTAGACAGGTTTTGCAAAGATTTCAGGAGCAGGGCCTCACAGTAAGGCACGTAAAGTATAAGTTTGGTTGTTCAGAAATAGAGTTTTTAGGACACAGGATCACAGCTGATGGCATCTTGCCCAAAACTGAACTTCAGAACACAATAGTGAAAGACACCACCTACAAACAAGGACGAGATAAAGTCCTTTATGGGTATGCTTGAATTCTCTAGCAAATTTGTTGACAATCTTGCCAGGCGAACATTTCAAACTTGCTCCTTACTAAAGAATGGGGTACCATTCATATGGTCGGAAGACTGTCAAAAGGAATTTGATGATGCCAAGTCAGCATTAGCAAGGGCACCTAATTTGAAGGCTTACATTCCAGGGAGAAACACTGTGATAACCACTGATGTTGGCTCAAAAGGCTTAGGTGCAGTTCTAACACAAGAGGGAGAAAAGGGTGTAGGGACCATTGCATTCACCTCTCGCTCATTGTGTCAGGCAGAAATCAATTACTCGGTGATAGAGAAGGAGGCACTGGCGGCATACTGGGCAATCAACAAGTTCAGAAATTTTGTGTGGGTGACAAAATTCGGGTTGAAGACAGACCACAAACCACTTGTTGAAGTATTCACTAAGAAAGGGCTGGATTCCATCTCCACTAGGATCAGGAGGTGGGTTGGGAGACTGCAGGAGTATACGTTTGGGGTGGAGTATGTGCCGGGAGTAAAAAACTATGCTGCAGATGGTCTTTCACATCTCGGAGGGGAGCCAAGGGAAAAAGAAAGTTCTAGCAACTCACAGGTGGAAGGCAGAATTGTAAGATGAGAGTGTCTGTGCCATAACACAGGGAGCAGTTGAGGAAACAAAGTGAAAGGAAGAATTGAGAAATGATTCTCTCTTACAGAGGGTTCGTAGGAAAACACAGGAGAGGTGGGCAAGCCAAGACAGACATGAGGAAATCCTCAAGCCATATTGGATGGTGCGAGAGGAATTGTCAGTAGCAGATGGGTGTCTTTTAAGGGGCACAAAACTTATCCCACCCAAGGTCATAAGAGACAAGTTAATCGACTTGGCCCATGAGGGACATCTCAGGATCACAAAGACCAAGTAGAGAGACTACATTTGGACCTTTGGTGACCCAGAATAGATTTTGACATTGAGAGGAAGGTACTGGAGTGCATACCCTGCTCCACTAGTGACAAAATACTCAAACTGCACACACCGCCCATGTACTGCAGACGCCACCAGAGGGACCATGGGTAGATATCACCTTAGATATCGTAGGTCCTCTAACAGGAGAGAAGCAGTTCCCCTACATAATTGTGTTAGTGGATCTTTTCTCACGCTGGCCAGAACTAAAGTTTGTGTCAGACATCAGCACCAAGACTGTAATTGATTTCATGTTAGAGGTGTTTCTTAGAGATGGGTTGCCCAGCTCTATACAGACAGACAACGGAGTACAGTTCTGCTTCCAAGAAATGAAAGAGTTCTTACATTGCAATGGTATCAGACACAGACTAAGTGGGTTACACCATACCGAAACAAATGGAATGGTGGAGAGGTTGAAAGGACCATCAAGAAGGGAATTCAGTTGGCCAGGGCCAGTGGTTTTTGTTGGAGAGAGGAAGTCATGAAATGACTAGAAGCATATCGACTGACTCCACACCAAACCACTAATGTCACACCGTTCGTACTCGTGAAAGCTAGGAAGCATAACTCAAGGCTAGTGCCAGGTTGGATGAAGTGGCATACGGGTTGGTTGGACTTTACTAAGGTCGAACGATATAGACAAATGGAACAGAGGGTCCAAGCTGAGAGGAAAATACGCTGTGACAAATACATGGAGTCAAAGACACTCGATTTGAAGTGGGAGACCTGGTTAAGGCACCCACAGGCAGAGCAATGTGGTCAGGCTTCACAGAACCCATGAGAATCGTGAAACTAGTCAGGAATGCGGTGAAAACTCACGACAGCAGGATTTGGAATGTGGGAAGAGTAGCAAGATATTTTGATCCCAAAGTAGAGGGCCCTGTACCGGAGGAGAAGGAATTAGTCAAGAATAAGACTCCCACTACACCAGCCACTGAGAAGGTCAGGGCTCCAATCAGGTCTAGCAGGAGTAGAATATGCCGCCCACATTTTCTCAAAGATTATGTAGTAAGCACAATTTGAATTTTCTCCTACTGTTTATTCAATCAGCTTCGATCTTTGTTTTTGTTTCCTTTTCAGGTTGTTGCATATTGTTTATTGTACACTTATCTTCATGTTTTACTCTTTGTTTCCCCTTCCGCTTTGAGGTACTCTTATTGTCAATGAGGGGGATGTGTGGTATCTCCCAGCGTGGGGAAGCTTATCTCTCCTTTGTCTTCTACCCTCTCCCCTCTGTTTGGTTCCCTCCCCCGATCGCCTGGGGCCCGTGATTCCCCTGGAATGTTGAGCGAGCAGGATTCGATGTTAAGCGTCTGGGTCTGTCAAACGGCGAGACCGGTACTAGCTGTGGCTGAGGCGTTGTATATTTCCTACTTCAAATAAACATATGTATGCTTAACTCTCGTTCCTGCCTGGATCTTCATTTTGCTACACACCCAAACCCCAATGATTTCAAACCACCTCTAAACTCTTCAGACAGGCTGAAGATTAGAACATTGGAACATTGAGAATTCCATTATAGACAATGGAGTGCTCCGAGCTTCTACTGGTTGGTAGAAGCCCAGAGAGCAACATTCCAATGTTGTTTTCCTTTCACAGCTGTTGCTGTGAACAAAGGTCTCTCGGAGCCAGAGGGGATTCAAACCAAACCCCCTCAGGCTCCGAGAGGCCTTTTGTTTTTACTTATTAGAACATTCTGCCCTCTAGGGGCGGAATGTTCTAATAGCCTTAGAGCCCTGCTAGCGGGCTCTACTGGCCATTATAGGCCCACTCCCTTGTTAAAGGCCCGAGCCGAACTGGAGCGGGGCTTTAATGGCTGGTAGAGCCTGCTAGGTCGGGCTCTAAGGCTATATTAAATCATTGATCAACCTTACTTCAAACAAGTCATACCACACAACACTAAATATATGCCAAAACACCCTGAACATATCAAAAGAATAGTCAGACTCCGGTCTGCAATCTAAATGTTGGAAGGCCATGTACAGCATACCAGAGTACCGACAGAGCTATGAGGCCATCTAAAGGGCAGACTGTACATTACGTAAATGTCCACAACATAATGAAATTGAAAGGAGTGGTATTTTGTATACTATATAATCGTGTTGTAAGAACCTCTTCCCACTGAGGAGCAAGAATAGGTTTATGTAACAGTGAAGGCAATGGTGGTTCAAGCAGTCGAAACTGGGAGAAGACAAGTGTATTTTTAAAGCGCAAATCTCACCAGGAGGGTATCCTGGTGCTGGTGAGAACGGGGTGGTGCTGCCCTTGCTAGGGTCTATGTGAACAGCCACGTTTTCAGTTTCTTCCTGAATTCAAGGACTTACCTGGCAGCCCATAGGTGAAGGGGGAGTTCTTTCTAGGCTTTAGGAGCCAAGAGCGAAAAGGCGCGGCCGCCATCTCTGGATTTTTGGATGACGAGGACAGCGGCGATCAGGTGGTTGGATGAAAGGAGGTGTCTGGTGGAGTGTGGAAGCGGATGTGGATGTTCAGGTAAATGGGGCCTAGATTATGCAGTGCTTTGTATACGTGTGAGTAATTTCAAAAGTGCATACACATGTATGGGGAGACAATGGAGGTTTTTGTTGTCAGTGGAAAACTGAGTGCACTGAGAGGGGCTGCCAGAGTCTAGCTACTGCATTCAGAATGGTCTGAAGCCGCTTGGTGAGGTGGACAGAGATTCCGATGTAGAGTTTGTTTCCGTAGTCTAGCTTGCTAGTAGCGTGATTGTTTGGCGAGTGTTGAGAGGAAGCCACCTGAAAATGTTAATGAGGGTCCTTAGGGTATGAAAGCAGAAACAGGTAATCGAGTTGACTTGGGTGGACATTGATAGATTTTTGCTGATCATGATTCCCAGGTTCCTTGCTTGGCAGGGCAGGGTGAATGTGGGTCTGAGTTCCAATGGCCACCAGGCCGAGGACCAGAGTGATGAGTCCTTCCTGAAAAGTACTACTTCAGTGTTATTCAATTTGAGTTTAATGCAGTTGAATTTCTTCCAGAGGGCGACTTCTGACATGCACTAGGAGAACTTTGGGTGTTGGGGGTGTTCTTCGAGACAGAGAGGATGAGTTGTGTGTCACTGGCATAGGAAATTATGTTGATTCCATAAATTCAGACGATGTTGGCGATTGGGGCCATTTAGATATTAAAGAGTGGGGCTGAGTGATGGCCCTTGGGGGACTCCACAGATTGGCTCTGTAGGTTCATAGGTGCAGGGGGCTAAGCTGAATTTCTGCAAGCGTCCTGTGAGGAAGGAACTGATCCAAGGAAGAGCTATTTACTCAAATTCATGACTTGTGAAAGCATTGGATGAGGATAAGGTAGGAGACGATAATGAAAACCACGGAGAAGTCTATGAGGAGAATGAACGCCGCAGTGTTGCCTAGGTCCAAGATCGTCTTGATGTCGTCTGTGGCAGATATGAGAGCAGTTTTGGTGCTGTGGTTCTGTCTGAAGCCTGATTGGGAAGAAACCAGGAGATGAATGAATGAAAGAGCATTTATAAAGTGCACAGCTACTCAGAAAGAGTGTCCTGGCGCTGGAAAGACTCTATCAGACCCGCTGCTGCCCCTCCGGGCGGGAGACCAGAAGTTAGTTACGGAAAAGCCAGGTTTTGAGCATTTCCCTGAACATGGTTACGTCGGCACCTGCCTGAGTGTCAAAGGTAGGAGGTTCCAAGCGTGGGCATCCTGCGACTGGAAGGAACGGCCGCCAGAGGGGGCGCGGTGTATCCTAGGGACGGCAGCCAAGTTCTTCGTGGAGGACCTCAGGGTTCTTGGAGGCACATAGAGCGTGACTCTCCTTCTGAGGTACTGCACTCCGTTTCCCTGATGGGCTTTAAAGAAGAGAACCAAGGCCTTAAAACAGATTCTTTTTTTTTTTACAGGAAGCCAATGTAAGGCCTTGAGGTGAGGAGAGATACGAGTCCTGGGTTTGAGCAAGAGGACTGCTCTAGCGGCCGCGTTCTGAACCACCTGTAAGCGGTTGAGCAGGCATTCAGGGAGGCCCAAGTACAGGACGTTAATGTAGTCCAGTCTGGAAATAATTAGTGCCTGGACTATGGTCTTCCTGTGATCGAGAGGCAAGAGAGGAAGGAATTTCCTAAGCATCCGTAAAAGCCCAAAACAGGAGCCTGCAACAGACTGGACCTGTGATCTCATTGAAAGGGTGCTGTCCATCTTGATGCCCAGATTTTTGACAGTGCTAAGAGCGGAGGTGGGAGGTGACATATCCGATGGCCACCAAAGTTTCCACTCAGCCACGGGTGGGGAGCCAAAGAAGAAGACCTCAGATTTCTCAGGATTACATTTGAGCTGGTTCAACCTCAGCCAGGAAAACACCTTCGAAAGACATGAGTTAATCTTTTCACCTTCGAAGTCCGATCCCTTGTCGGTGGCTGCTGTTCAGGTGGCTTGCTAGTCTTTTGTTGTGGAATTTCTACAAGACCGTTTCTGAGTAGGGTAGCAGAGAGATAGGTCTATAGTTAGCTGGTGATGGTGGCTCTGCTGTGGGTTTCTTCAGTACTAGTAGGATGGTGGCGTGTTTACAGTGGTCCAAGAAGATAGCCGCGGTAAGGGAATCATGGAAGATCAGGGTGAGGGTGGTGCAGTTGGTCTTGAGTCCTCTTGCGAAGGTGATATGAGGGCAAGGGTCCGATAAGGCTCCTTAGTGGATGGAAGGCATGGCAGTGGCAGTGTCCATATGGGTGATGGTGGGCTAGCAGGTAAGTGCGGTTTCTGAAGGGCTGTCATCATCTTGAAGAAGGGCTGCCAGAGTTGAGGGGCTCTTTTGAGGAGCCAAGTTGTTCTAGATTGTAATTATCTTGTTATGGAAGAAGAGGGCGAGTTTGGAGCAGAGCTCTTGAGATGGAGCGATTGTAGTGCAGCTGGCAATGAACTTGGTGAATTCCTTCACTAAGGAAAAGATTCCCTTTAAGCTGTTGGTGGTGCTCAGTCAATGCACTTGGCGGTTTTCAGTGGCTGGTAATATTGTCAGAGGGCTGATTTGTAGGTTGTTTGCCGGCATCATTTTGGGTGGGTCTCCATTGGTGCTTGTGGTTCTTTCAGTGTGTAATTAGAAACAAGGGAACCCAATTACAATGGTCAGGGACCCTGGGTATCAATTAGTTATAAACAGAGTGGTCAAAGACAAGGACAATAGAAGAAGTGGAGATAAATATAGACTAGGAATCAGTACTATATTAATGCTGTCCAGCCGGACAGGGTTAGTTTAATATTCCATATATTTTCCCAAAAATAAAGTGGGGACACAGTCCTGTGTCCAGCAAGGTACATATAAAACAAAACAAAACAAAGGCTCAGGCAGAACGAATGCTTGTGCGTCATACATTAAATAGAACAAGTATAAATGTACGGAGACACCGTTACACAAAAACAATAGCAAATTAAATTGTGTTTACAGTGTACAGAGAGTCAACAACGTTTCGATCCCATGAGAGCAATTGTGGGATCATCATCAGGACATTACATTACATGCCTGAGTGAACATTGCCGGTAAAACAATAGAAGAAAAGAGGGAGAGGGGGAGAAAGAAAACAATAGAGGAGTTAATGTATATTAAAGTGAACGGCGAAACAACATAGAGCTTGCAGTTGGGGGTGAGACGGTGGTTTGATCCGGTAATTAAAAGAAGAAGGAGTGATATGCAACCTGCCGAAAAGTGGAGAAACCGGCCGGTGACCGACGTAGTTGAAGCGTAATTCTAAAAACAAGGCTGTTGAGTGGAAAAACGGCAGGTGCACGGAGCAATGGATTGTGAGGCTCAATGTGGTCACAGTGATGTGTGGAAAATTCGCCAACTGATGGTAGGGGATAATTAGGTGAAAATTGGCTTACCGTGGGATGTGAAAATTCGCCACAGCGAGGCATAGCTGAGGCCAAAAGTCTCTGGGGAGTATGGAAAGAACGCTGGGAAAGCGGTACTTTGAGCCTAGAATACAGGCAAAACCGTAAATTACAGTGTGCCGCGTGGGGTGATTAATCCATGATGGTGTTCATAGGTCTGAGACTTACCGTAGTAATTACACAGCGATGCGAAAGCCGCAAAGAGGACCGTGGAAGCGTGTCCTCATGAGGAAAATTAGAACGAGTATCGCGGGAGGCTGGCGGTGCAGTGGACCTGTAGAAATATGGGCTAGCGTCAATGGCGGTCGTCCAAGTGGAGTGAAAGAAGTCTAAAATGCAAATGCGCAATGCTTACAGTGAGGATAGACACGAGGGCAAGCTATCCTTGGAATGGACAGCAGCGGCGTGTCCAGTTGAAGGCCATTAATTACAATGGGCCAACAATTCTTAAGCGGTGCGATCAGCCTAGGGAGAATGGCGATAAGTAGGTGTTAGTGCGGCAAGCCGCGTGAAAATAATTAGTGAGTGCTGAATTGAGTGCTCCGAGACCGTGTTGCTGGGCTTACCGTGAATAAGTGCGGGTGCATCAGTGTAGACGCCTCAAAACGGGGAACCTGGATGATGGTGTGGCCGCAGTAGCAGATTCTAAACAGCGAGTGGCGAAATCATGTGACCGGTCACATGATCAGCTAAAGGGTGTGCTAGGGGACCCGGCAGTGGCGGCCATCTTGGAGTGGAGTAGCTGTGACAGAAGGATACGTATGGACCAGCAGAGAAAGAGGGAAATGAGGAGATTAAGACAGACGAAATGATAGTTCCGTTGTGGAACCATTGCATACAACTATTAATTACAATCCTGTTCCGTGGGGCTGAAAATGGTGAAAGCAATTAACCATTACTGGATAAATAGTCTCAATGCATATAACATACAATTTGTATTCATGAGCAGTTAAGAATTAATTGGTGGCGACCATGTTAAAAGGTGGATCATAGCATAGAGAGAATGCTAAGAATTTTTAAAGGAATAGCCAAAATAAAGAGAAAAGTGGGTGCTGGCCCAGAAAGCGGAGAGAATCAGATGAGGAAGAGTGATAGTATAAAAAAGTTACTAACCAACACAGCCATGGGTTTCAATTATGTCAATTTGGCATAAAAGCAAACAGCTTGGTAGTTAGTAATGATCATAAGATGTAGCGCATACATGTCATACATTCATGTGATGCTCAACACTACGGAGTGTAACAAGAAGTGTCAAGAAGGATTACGGTGTAGAAACTATGCACAGAAAAGGCTCTTATTGTGTGAAAAGCTACAACAAGGTAGTCCAATCCTTGAGCCTGTTGAGTACGGTACGAATGCTGCCAGTGCGGAGGATCCATTTTAGTTCTCTGTTGAGGAGTTGCCCAATGTCTGCACCTCTCGGTGGGGGTTTTACTAAGCTGCTGACAGTCCATCTGATGTCGTCCTCATTGTGTCCAGTGCTCGTAAAATGTTCGACAAGAGGGGCATTAGGCGTTTTGCAACAGAGCCGGCTGCGATGTTGGCAGATCCTAATCCGCACTTTTTTGGTAGTTTGCCCAATGTAGATCTTATCGCAGGGGCACAGGATAGCATACACAAAATTACAAGTGTTACAATTAGAGAATTGTGTCAACTGAGCCTTGAGGTTACCAAATGTAAATTCTTTGCATTCAATTGTGAACTTACAAACAATACAATTACCTCATTTAGCATGTCCAGACAGGGGCTCGAGACCCCAGTGTTCATTTAATGTTCCAGCAGATTTGGGAGCAGGTAGTGCCGCCCTAACTAAATGATCCTTTATATTCCTACTTTTGCGGAACGCTTAAAGGGGACGTTCAAGTTCGAGATTACCTGCATTGAGTAACCCCCCCTCAATGTTTCAAAATACTTTTGCACACAGTGTGGGAAACAGGTGAAAAGGTCGTGACACAGACCAGCCGAGTGCTCAGTCAATGCACTTGGTGGTTTTGAGTGGCTGGTAATATTGTCAGAGGGCTGATTTGTAGGTTGTTTGCCGGCGTCATTTTGGGTGGGTCTCCATTGGTGCTTGTGGTTTTTTCAGTGGCGCTTGGTGCATCGAAGGTCGTCTGTGTTCTACTCCTTGCAGTGTTCTTGGTTTTGAGAGGTGCCAGGGCGTCTGCTCAGGAGGAGATCAGTGTATCAAGATTTCGATAGAACAGGCAGGCAGTGTTTTTGCAGGTCTGAGGAACAGGTTTCTCCAGAGATGGTGTTACAGTTGCGGCAAAAAAGGAGCAAAAGGTGTGCGAGAAAGAGAGTAAAAGAGTGTGCCTGGGACTCGGGGTGAGCAGCAGCAAAGCAGAGATGCAGGGTCTGAAAGGGGCGTGCATAGCTACAGGGGCAAGGCAATCAGGAAAGGCAGTTAGGCAATCCCTTCTCAATTTTAATCACATACAATGATGCAATTTTTTATTTTAGGTTTTACTATATGAATGCCACTTGCAGCATTCATGCATGCTAAATCCTTGTGAAGATAAAAGAGGAACAGATGGCTTTGCAATTGGTTGATCAAAAAGGCATGCAGATTTCAGGTTTCAGAAATGGTTTTTAGTTCTTGTACTTTCTAATGTTAAATCTGCTGTTTTCCGGGGTGGCAGTGGTAGTTATGTCTTTTTATAAAAAGCATTTGCAAGGCAGGCATGTACTATGACACTTCGTGTCACACACAGACGTATAGGACGTAAAGCAAAAGATTCAGGAGGCACCAAATAATTCAGAAAGAATTCTAGAACAACTCATAAGAAACTGAAGCTGCAAAGAATTTCAGGAGTACTCACATTCCTAAGTATGTAAATGCACATGGTGTACATTCATGCATGGGTTAATGCCTAGAGAAAGAGCTAATGTGTTCTTTTCTTTTTTCCCCAGTGGAAAATTATTAAAATGATTATAACACAAGGCGTTTCTGTACACCTACCACCAATTGTAGTGGGGTCCCTGTCCTCACCATGTACACCCTGGAGATATGTTTACTACTTCCTTTGACAGAAGAAAATCTCCAACACTAACCTGGGTCGTCATGTCCCTTGTAATGGTTTATGAATATCCACAAAGTTAGGTGTTTCTTGGTGTTCAGCAACTTTCCAAAGCATCACTAGAGGTCTGCTTACATGTAATTTTAAACTATACTGGTGTAATATAGCATGCAAGTAAATGCCTTTACAAGTGTACATTCATATTTTCTAAATACACAATGCAAGTTAACAATTGTAAAAGAAGATATTTGTGAGCTTAATTTCGATATAGGTGTTGAAATGGCTTTGTGAATAGTGCCCATGATATTTATGTAAAAGAATAATGTCCCCTTTGTAATGTCTGCAGTATTGGAAAACAACCTGGTGAACACACGTAGGTTGTTGCTCTATTTATTGATATAAATTCACTCGCCTGCACATTGTCTGTCTACTCGTGGGGAAGCTTGTCTCCGCCCATGCTGTCTTACTTCTCCAGCCCCACACACTTCCTGTCCAGCTCCAAGGGGCAGGAAGTCGTATCCAGTGACCTGGATGGGAACCTGGAAGGATTTCATCCCGCAGAACCTTGTGTCCATTTCAGGACATTACACTTTAATTTCCCGGATCATCAGAAAGGCACTAACTGTACTTTTTTTCTAAACAACAAATACAGTGGACATGACAGGTCAGCTAAAATATGCAATCCAAAAACTTTAGCCTTTGTGTTTCTGATAGTAGCAGCACTTTAAATATAATTATGTTGAATGTAGCGAAACATTAAAAACATTTGTCAATCATTTGTCAAATTATTTCAGTGATTTGTAATCAGATAACATATCTTCTGACACTGGGAAGTAGAGTGGTCTAAAGGGGGCATCTGTGCTTGACGTTAAAATAGGTCTCAAAACCCCAGCTGGCCTCAAACAAACAATATTCTAGAAAGCCTATTGTTGGCAATTGGCAGAAATGCATGACTAGGCTAAGAGAGTGGTTTTCTTTTCTATACATTGGCTGGCTCTTTTAAGTACATTTGGGTAAACTTGTCCCTGGGCTTTTCCAACTCACATACCCAATCGTGGTATTTATGCGTTTCAAGTTTTTGAGACAATCAGATCTAAGAGGACAATTAAATTTAGTCATTTAAGGCACTTCAGTGTTTTTCGTCTCTAAGTCTTTACAAAATATGCATTTAGACAAACACTCAGAACTCGTTTTCCACACTAAAGGTAAAAAGATACTCACCAGTGGTGTGTTATAAAATAGGCCTAATCTCATGCGCGGAAGTAATGAAAACACGGCATCTTTAAAGCACACCTGAAAAATCAATAAGAGCATTAATGTGAGAAGAAACAGCTCGCCAGTTGAATCAACATCTTTGTAGGAATGAGAGACATGGTACAAGAACATTTTTGTATTAGTGATAGAAAACTAAGCTACAGCTTTAGGAGTAGGCCATCTGCCTTGAAAATCAGAGATTGCCCCCAAAAAACAAAAAAAAGAGTCTGAAGTAGGAGGCAACACTTTTCCCTAATCCAAGCCGCTTGAACGGTGGCAGGGGTGCTCTCCAGTGGTACAGAGGGACTCTACAGTTTATGGCTTCTAGTCCTGTCCATTTTGACAGATATAGTGACAATGACCTTCAAAAAACAGTGATGCGTTTTGCCATATCTGACATCAACTCATCCACAGAAATGTCCCTTGTCATCAGCGATTTTAAAGAAAGACAAATACCCTGGTGGCACTGGAGAAAGATGATAATCTAAAGATCTATTGTAACAAAGTTGAAGACACCCATCTCTCCTAAAGTCAGCTGGATAATGATTCAGCTCTCCTGTGACAGTATTAACAAAAGACTTTACAGATTAAAAAGTAACCTACCACAATCCGAACAAAATTCTGGCTAAATTTGCGAACTGTGATAGTTTCTACAATAACTTAATCAGCTTCGCCAACGTATCACAAGAATTAAGTTGTGCAATGCAACTACTTAGCTGCCATATTAAAATCTCCCCCTTGCCATCTTATTTTCACCCATTTTCTTACACATATTACGGTTAGTGAGATTCATATTTCATTTAGGTTTTAGTACTTTATTTCCAGTGTAAACTTTTTATTAATTACTGTAAAAGACATAGATTACATAACAGAATAGAAAGGATTTGCTTTTCATTTGATCATGCATTTCTACTTTTTCTCCATACCCTTTTGTAATCATACGCTTTCAAATGTTTAATCTCGTGGTCAGTAAAGGCCTTCCATGTTTCACTGAATAAGTCACCATATCCAAGAGAGCTCTGAAAAGGTACACAAATGAGAATTTCCATATTAAAGGCATCAGGCACATCACATCACAATAAATTTGCAAAGGTATGCTCGCTCTATATTTGCAAATAACCACAAACACTGAACATAATCCTATCTCCGATGTTAAAGCCCTTCAACATTTCTAATCAGGTTTGATTAACTTTTTTTTTTAATTACAAATAGGGAACAACCACATGCAAATCCGTCTTGGCCACACCCCAAAGAGTTGTTTTAACCTGAATTGGATCTTAAACCATGCAAGAACAGTTTTGTCTTATTCGGCCTCACCTATAAGATGCAGCTTGAGTCCTATAAAACACTGGACCTATGTTTGACTATACCCCTCCCGCTGAGGAGACTCTTCACGGAAGGGGTATATGATCTAAGAAGTTCATAAAGCATAATGTTTTTAGAACACCCGCCAGACCTTAAGAAGAATAACCTATAGATAAAGGGCTTGCTAGCTGAAGGTCAATGTTAGTTGATAGGATACTAAAATGGATAAACGACTGCATATTCATTTTGGTGAATGGACGACGTTGAATTCTCCAAATTAAATTAATTCTTTCTCCTGGTATTGTGTACAAATATTGTTTGATTTTCTAAGGCTCTTATAAACAGGTGGGTGTATGTAATGAAAGTGATGGTGTAAATGCCGGGTTAAACAAGAGCAAGAGGAGGATGTGCATATGACTCAATAAATTAGGAGCCCTAACAGTTGCAATTAAGCAATGTGTCACTTTGCACAAATCATCTATAGTTTAATAAAAAGTATGCACTGCACAAATCACCATCTTAAGTACATTCAATTGAGTATTACTTACAGTGTCCCACATGACAATGTTGACGTCGGTGCTAAATGAATTGTTAATATGTTGCGTAATGTAAAGATTGACAAAATCACAGAAATGATGGTACATATTGACACCTAATAGGAGAGAGAGAATAACCAGTTAATGAAAAACAATAATAATAAAAAAAACACAGGAGAAATGCAACTACAGATCTTGTAAGATATATTGAGAAATGTCCAAAATTATAAAGCTATTGAAACATTCTAAAGATTGAAAGGGCTCAAATGTGCGATTTGCAAATTCTGCAAGAAATATATAATGATGCAAATACACATGTGAATCTTAGATTAACTTGCCTGAAAGGTGTTCATATCAGAACCTAATCATCAAGCTCAAATACAGTTACTCTTGTGCTCTAATTATCTCACAGACCTAGGACTTGGATTAATATTTCCTCTAGGTGGAAATATTCAATCCATATCGAAAAGCATTTTTAGAAATGCAGAACGGTATGCATGCAGTCTACCTGCATCAGTTTTTAGGACATCTGTTCCTTCTGAAAAATAAAATTATATGTATTTGTACACAACAGTTTGAATGAAATTGGTTTCCAATACACAAAAGGATGCCTGCACCTACCAATTTTGAGAGAATGATGCTAATCATATTGCTATTTAATTATTATAAAAATTATAAAAATAACATAGGGGCTTCAAGCGTCTTTAATATGGCAGGGGGAACTAATGTCCCTTTGTTAGAATTAATTCATACCTGTATTAGGAAAACAACTACTGTTGATCTTTCTGTTCAATGGTTAGGCGGACTGGAGGAAAGGAGACCTACCAATCTTACCATCTCAGCTACTCAGAAATATTTTGAAATTGTTTCTTCTAAATATAGGGCATGTTATCACCCGAAAACATAGGTATACTGCTAGCATCCATACAGTTTTTTTTCCTTCATGACCTGTCTGACATGTCTACCTAGTTCACAACATTGTGACTTGCTTTGCTCAGTGATCAGGGAACACTAGACCCATTTGAGTCCATTTTCCTTTCTTGCTATTATAGCCCACAATTCCTCATCAACAAAACAGAAGCAAGACTCGTGCATTTGCTGAGAATCCTTCAAAACATGGGTTTCAAAAATTCCTGAGGTTCTAATAATTGTTCTTTAGAAAAAAATACTTCCCTACAAACACAATTCTAAGACCCGAGGAAAACTACTCTTCCCTAATACTATTAATACTTCACTGTTTAAAACTGTAACCGTAATGAACAACAAAATAAAAATTAAGTGACAGGAGCATTTGTTTTATTTTATATTTCCAATAACGAAGATTTTAATGATATATTTCAATTGAATGCCAAAGAATTAAAGTAAAACAAAATAACACACTTATTGTTGGGAACCAGACTGCTATCTATCCCACTGCTTTAGAAATCTGAATGTGACATTTTCATTTAAGATAAAGCCGGAAACAGTCAGCTGTAGAGCAGAACAAACATTCTGCGTGCCCCGGTGATCTGGGTGGAAATACCTCTCCCTGTATATAATGATCATGAGCAGTATTTAACAGGGGTTTTCACCTCCCTATTCCGAGTTCTGCACCTTAAGATGAGGTATATAATCAGTGCTTTAAATGGGCCTGAGTACCGGCACTTTTTTATTTTAAGAGGGAGAGTACTGGAGAAATGTAATACTTTAAATTGGAGAGTACAGGCAGTTCTCAGAAACAAGCAGGTACTCTGGTGCAGAGTACCTGCACTTCTATTTTTCCATTTTAAGCACTGTATGGAAAATGCTACTTACCAGTATGCATCTGTTCTTGGCATGTAGAGCTGTAGATTCGTATACTTGTGCATAGATCGCCATCTGGTGTTGGGCTCGGATGTTTGCACTTTGTTTTTGTCTTGGAAGAAGTTCTTTGTAGTCACGAGATAGGTGACTACTCCTTGGGATCATAGTGCGCAGGGGCATCGACTCCACCCTCAGATTGTTTTTTGCCATAAAGGGGGATAGTGGAGTTTGTGAGAAACAGAAAAGGATGTCCATGTGTGATGTATCTAAGTAAGATAGGACTGGAACAGATAGAGGTATCCGGGGAGGCGGGTGGGCGTATACGAATCTACAGCTCTACATGCCAAGAACAGATGCATACTGGTAAGTAGCATTTTCCGTTCGAGGCATATGAGCTGTAGATCGTATACTTGTGCATAGACTATACAGCAGTTACCTCTTTAGCGGTGGCTACCTGTATCTGTTGCAGTGGTTTGAAAAAGTGTTCTTAATACAGCCTGGCCCACACTAGCTTGTTGTTTTGCTTGTACATCTACACAATAGTGTTTTGTGAAAGTGTGTGGTGTAGAACAAGTTGCTGCTTTGCATATGTCATCTAGAGGAATGTTTCCTAAGAATGCCATAGAAGCTCCTAGTTTGCGTGTAGAATGCGCTCTACGGGGAATGGATAATGTACGCTTTGCTTTTTGATAGCATATCTGAATGCATTTAACGATCCACCTGGCAATTCCAGCTTTTGATATAGGATTGCCTTTATGTGGTGGTGAGAAAGATACAAAAAGTTGTTTAGTTTTCCTAAAAGTTTTTGTCCTTTCAATGTAGTAAAGGATGGCTCTTTTGACGTCAAGTGTATGAAGAGCCCGTTCTGCCACTGAGTCTGGTTGAGAGAGAAAAACTGGCAGCTCAACAGACTGGTTAAGGTGGAAAGGAGAAACTACTTTTGGTAGGAATTTGGGGTTTGTCCTAAGAACCACTTTATTGTGATGTATTTGCAAAAGTGGTTCTTGTATGGTTAATGCCTGGAGTTCACTAACTCTCCTGAGAGATGTGATTGCTATAAGAAAAGCTACTTTCCATGTGAGAAATTGTAATGAACAAGTTACTTACCTTCGGTAACGATATATCTGTAAGAAACATTAGTTAGTGATAGATTCCTTACCTTCGAATATCCCCAGGCGTCAGGCTGGATCCGGAAAGTTTTCGTCAGCAGTACCCCTGCGCGTCGGAAGGTGGCGTCGTGCGGCTCCGCGTCCGTCGTTGGCGTAGTGGTCGCCGAGATGACGTCGCAGCAGCTACTTAGACGCCGCCCTCGCGCGCTGACGTCCGTTCTGTACACGACTTTCCGCGCCAGGAACGCAGAGCCATGCAAGACACTGACCACTGGTGCATTGAATCTAGGGCCCTGAAAGGAATGACCGTAACCCTAGAAATCAGTTCGCAGAACGGGGAGGATGGGTGGGGCGATAAGGAATCTATCACTAACTAATGTTTCTTACAGATATATCGTTACCGAGGGTAAGTAACTTGTTCATCTGAAAGAAACACGTTAGTGATAGATTCCTTACCTTAGAATAGATACCCCAGCAATACCAACCCCGGTGGTGGGTCTGCGAACCAAGATCACACCAGAAAGTCCCGGAGAACAGAACGGCCAAAGAAGCCGTCTCTCCGGACTTGGCTGTCCAGGCAGTAGTGTTTAGAGAAAGTGTGCAGCGAGGCCCACGTAGCTGCCTGACAGATGTCTTGTAAGGGGACACCACGTCCCAACGCCGTAGTGGCAGCCGTCGCCCTGGTAGAATGGGCGCGCAGCCCTGACGGAAGCTCCTTCTGTGCCAGAGAATAACAGGCTTTTATACACAAGACGACCCATCGGGAAATAGTCCGCTTGTGTACGGCCCGACCTTTTTTGGCACCAACGTAGCCAACAAAGAGCTGGTCATCCACCCGGAACTGTTGTGTGCAACTCAGGTAAAAAGAGAGTGCACATTTTGGGTCCAGACTTTGGAGCCTCTCTTCCTCTCTGGAAGGATGCAGAGGCGGAAAGAACGTGGGCAAAGTGATGGTCTGCCCGATGTGAAAGGCAGTGACAACCTTTGGCAGAAAGGATGGACGTGTCCTGAGGACAACTTTGTCCGGATGGACTGACAGAAAAGGAGGTTTACAAGAAAGAGCCTGGAGCTCACTCACTCTCCTAGCAGAGGTGATAGCAACCAGGAAAGCAGTCTTCAGAGTTAATAAGCGAAGAGGACAGTTGTGAAGAGGCTCAAAGGGAGCGCACATTAAGTACGTGAGAACCAGGTTCAAGTCCCACTGTGGCATCACAAAGGGAACAGGAGGAAAAAGGTAGGTAATGCCTTTAAAGAATCTGTTAACAACAGGGGACTTGAAAAGAGAGGGCTGATCAGGGAGCCTGAGAAAGGCCGAAATAGCAGAAAGGTAGCCCTTGATAGTGCCCAGAGCAGAGCCCTGCTGGGCCAGAGAAAGAAGGAACAGAAGGACCTCAGAAAGAGAGGTAGAAAGGGGATCCACAGCCTTTGCTGTGCACCATGCCACAAACTTGTTCCACCTACAGGCGTATACCAACTTAGTGGAGGGACGCCTGGCTGCCAGAATGACATCACAGACTTCAGGAGGCAAGTTGAAAGGAATCAACTGCCACCGCTCAATCTCCACGCAAGGAGGTGGAGACTGGACAGGTTCGGGTGGAGGACCGTCCCCTGCTGCTGCGACAGAAGATCCTCCCGAAGAGGCAGTGGGATCGGGGGATCGACAGTCATACTGAGTAGCTCGGGATACCAAACTCTTCGAGCCCAGTCCGGAGCCACAAGAATGACTTGGGCCCGGTCGCGCCTGATCTTCTTCAGCACTCTGGGCAGAAGTGGTTTAGGCGGAAAGACATACAACAGACCGCAACTCCACTCGCGTCGAAAAGCGTCGCCGAGCGAGTGCCGCCTTGGAAATTCCAACGCGCAGAACTGCTGACATTGCGCGTTCTCTTCGGTGGCGAATAGATCTAACCAAGGCTCTCTCCACTGTCGAAAGAGACCTTGAGCCACGTCAGAGTGAAGACGCCATTCGTGATCCATCATGCACCTGCGGCTGAGTTCGTCCGCCCTGGCGTTCAGTGAACCTGCCAGGTGTTGAACCACCAGGGAAATGCCCTGATGTTCCAGCCATGTCCAGAGGCGCAAAGCCTCCTGACATAGGACCCACGACCCCACCCCGCCCTGTTTGCTGCAGTACCACATGGCGGTGGTGTTGTCTGTGAACACCTGCACTACTCTCCCCTTGACAGAGGGAAGGAATGCCTTCAGTGCAAGTCGGATCGCCCGAAGCTCCAGAAGGTTGATATGGAGCCTGGACTCCGCCGGAGACCAGAGGCCTCTGATCTCCGCCTCTCCCATGTGGCCGCCCCATCCTAGGAGGGACGCGTCCGTCACCACTGTGTGCTCCGGTTGGGGAAGGGAGAGGGATCTGCCATTGACCCAATGCCGGTTTGTGAGCCACCACTGCAGCTGTTGAGCAGTGCCCTCCGAGATCTGGACGTAATCGGACAGGTTCCCCTGATGCTGCGCCCATTGGAACTTCAGGTCCCACTGCAGAGCATTGATGGAGAACCCCAGCAAATGCAGGAGGTCGGCCGTAATCTGGAGGTGGGAGACGACTGTCCGGGGCGAGCCCGCCTTCAACAGCCAGTCATCGAGATAGGGGAAGACTGGAGCCCCTGATCTGCGCAGATGAGCTGCGACCACCGCCATCACTTTGGTGAACACCCAAGGGGCGCTGGTAAGGCCAAAGGGGAGCACGGTAAACTGAAGTGCTTGTGGCCTACTGTAAACCGCAGGTAACGCCGGCGGGCCGGCAGGAAGGGAATGTGGAAATATGCGTCCTGAAGGTCCAACACTACCATCCAGTCTCCAGGGTCGAGGGCAGACAGGACCAGAGCCAGAGTTAGCATCTTGAACTTCTCCTTCCGGAGGAAGCGATTGACGTCCCTGAGGTCCAAGATAGGACGCAGGCCCTTGTCCTTCTTGGGCACCAGAAAGTAGTGGGAATAACAACCACGTCCTACTTCTGGCGCAGGAACGTGCTCGATGGCCCCCTTGGCCAAGAGGGCCGCGACTTCCTGTTGAAGAAGTGCCAAGTGATCCCCCGGCATGCGGTGGTACTGGGGTGGCATGGCTGGAGGGGTAGTCTCGAAGGGGAGGGAGTAGCCCCTTCGGACTATTTGTAAAACTCACCTGTCCGAAGTGATGGTGCGCCAGTGGGGGAGGTGATGGCAAATCCTGCCGCCCACTGGCGTTTGATGGGCCTGAAAACTCGGAAGGTTTGGAGGCAGTGGTGGCCGGGGTGGAGGTGGACTGACCCGCCCGCTGGCCCCCTGACCCGCCTCGGCGGGTCCCACATCCGCGCTGAGACTGTTGCTGCGCAGGCCTGTGGCTGTGAAATGGACGTGTCGGGGCGCCCCTTCCGTGGCCACGAAAGGAGCGAAAAGCAGAAGGCGGAGGAGGGCGTGTGGCGGAAAGGCCCAGGGACTTGGCCGTAGCCCGCGAGTCCTTAAAGCGCTCCAACGCACTATCTGCCTTATTGCCAAAAAGGCGAATGCCATCAAAGGGCATGTCCATCAAGGTGTTCTGGACATCCTCTGAGAAACCAGTAGTCCTCAGCCAGGCGTGGCGACGGAGCGCCACCGTCGTGGAAATTGCCCTGCCCAACTAGTCGGCGGTGTCAAGGCCACATCGAATTGTGAACTTTGCCGCATCTCTCCCTTCAGCAATAGCCTGAGAGAGCACTGTCCAGGCCTCCTCCGGACACTGAGGCAGCACTTGCACCACCGTATCCCACAGAGAGTGGGAATAACGGCCCAAGAGGCAAGGGGTATTCACAGACCGCAGCCCTGAACTGGCGGAAGAGAAAATCTTCTTCCCAAATTGTTCTAGTTTCTTGGATTCACTATCCGGAGGTGCGGTAGGGAAGGCGCTTGGGGACGCAGAGGCTTGGACAACCAAGCTCTCAGGGGTGGGGTGTTGGGAGAGGAAAAGGGGGTCGCCCAGGGCCGAGCGATGGAGTCGGGCCACGTTCCTATCCACAGGAGCCCCTGTGGTGGGCCTGGACCAGGTGCCCAAAGAACGTTAAAAGGCAGCAGTGGCTCCGGAGAGGTAGCTGCCGGCTGAAGCACTTCTGTCAGGAGGTTAGTCCTGACGGCCACTGTAGGGAGCTCAAGGTGGAGGGCCTCGGCCGCCCTACGCAACACCACGGCGTTACTTGCACCCTCCTCCGTAGCCACGGTAGGAGGAGTGAGCATGCCAAGGTCAGGAGAGGTGTCAAGACCACTGGCATCCCCCAGTTCCTCTGCCCAGTCCGGGTCTAACTCACACTGTGCGGTGAGAGGGTCCTCAGACCCCTCCCAGTCCTCCCCTTCCTCCGAAGGCTGATGAACAAGCCGAAAATAAGGAGGATGGACATAGGGAAAGAAGGGTCCCATCGGCGTCGGAATCGGCATCGTGCGACGCCGTTCCGGCGCCGTGTCCACTTCGGGGCTGAAACCGGGGACGACGACGTCCGTCGGTAGTGGTGGGGCCGGAGGGGTCGACGTCGGTGGAGGTGTTACGAGGTCAACCGGCGTCGACCGGGATCCAGGCCTGGATCCATGGGGGTCCTGCGGCGCTGGGGCCGGAGCCGACAGCGATGCCGGAGCAGGAGCCGTCGGCAGTGGAAGGCAAGGACCCCCAGTCGGGCCCACGGGGCCCGAAGGCGCACCAGCGGGGCCAGACGGCCCAAAGAGGCGAGCTATGGCCGACAGGAAGTCCTGCAGCTGGGCCAGAGTCGCCGCCGGACCCGGGAAGGGAGGGTAGGCCTGCGGCGACTGCGTAGGCTCTGCCGGAGCCGCGGGGGTGGCACCACCCGCACCCTCAGCCGCGACGGGCGAGGGGAAGTCGGAGAGCGATGTCGCTTCTTCGACTTCTTGGGACGCTTCGTCTTACCTGACCCCGAGTGCGAAGACTTCGATCCCGACGAACGATGGTGATGGCTTCGCGACCGGTCCCTCGACCTCCCACGGGACCGGGACCTTGAGCGGCGCGGAGCCGACTGTCGGACTTCAAGCAACTTTCAGGACCGCTCCCGCAAAGTCTTCGGCGCCATGGCACGGCAGTCGGGGCACGACTTGGGGTCGTGCTCGCACCCCAGGCAGTAGAGACACACGCGGTGCGGGTCCGTCACCGACATCATGCGATGACATTCCTCGCAGGACTTGAAGCCGGACATCCCTACGGCACCAGGAGTCGATCGACTCGAAATAGATAAAGACAAAAGGCCTCAAAAACTCAGTCAAAAAATGACCTGGGGTACCGCTCTCTCCGGATCTGCGCTTGCTGGCGCGGAAAAAGAAAGAACTGACGTCAGCTCGCGAGGGCGGCGTCCAAGTAGCTGCCGCGACGTCATCTCGGCGACCACGACGCCAACGACGGACGCGGAGCCGCACGACGCCCCCTTCCAATGCGCAGGGGTACTGCTGATGAAAACTTTCCGGATCCAGCCTGACGCCTGGGGATATTCTAAGGTAAGGAATCTATCACTAACGTGTTTCTTTCAGATTCACATTTATGCAAAAGTTCAAATGGGGGACCCATGAGCCTGGTAAGGACAATGTTGAGGTTCCACTGAGGAGAAGGTGGAACTCTGGGAGGGATTATTCTTTTAAGGCCTTCCATGAATGCTTTGATGGCAGGTACCCTAAAGAGTGACAAATGTCTGTTTTGAAAGGTAAGCGGCTATGGCAGCAAGATGTAATCGTATAGATGTGTATGCTAGATTAGATTTTTGTAGATGCAAGAGGTAACAAATAATGTTTTGGATTGAGGCATCTAGTGGATTTATTGCGTTATTATTGCAGTAAATAACGAACCTTTTCCATTTAGCTGCATAACAAGCTCTAGTGGTAAGACGTCTAAGTTCTTTAATGATATTCATGCAGTCTGGCGGGAGGTTGAGGTAACCAAACTCTAATATTTCAGGAGCCAGATCGCTAGGTTCAGTTGAGCTGGATCTGGATGCCTTATTTCTCCATGGTTCTGTGTGAGGAGCTTTGGCGAAAGGTACAACTTTTGATGTGGAACTACTGAGAGTTCCAGCAGGGTTGTGAACCATGGTTGTCGTGCCCATGTGGGAGCAACTCGGATCATTGTGAGAGACTGTTGTTTGAGCTTGCGTACCAGTAGGGGAATGATCGGGAGAGGTGGAAAAGCGTACGCAAATCTGCCTGACCAGTTCATCCATATCGCATTGCCTTTGGACAATGGGTGTGGGTACCTGGAGGCGAAGGTTGGGCATCTTGCGTTTAAATGTGTGGGGAACAGATCTATGGCTGAGTGGCCCCACATTTGAAAAAAGGGATGAAAAACTTGCGGATGAAGTTCCCATTCGTGGATCTGCTGTCTCTGACGACTGAGCAGATCGGCAATCTGATTGTGTTCTCCTGGAAGATGTTGTGCTAGGAGGTATATTTTTTGAGGAATGGCCCATCTCCATATGCTTTGCGCTAGGCGCGAAAGCTGTAGAGTGTGTGTCCCTCCCTGTTTTTGTATATAATACATTGCTGTCATATTGTCCGTCCGGACGAGGACAGCTTTGTGTACGAGGTGTACTTGGAATGATTTTAGTGCAAGAAAAATTGCCAGTGACTCGAGGTGATTGATGTGGAGCAGTTTTTGCTGATGGGTCCACATACCCTGAATGGTGTGGTTTAGGAGATTAGCTCCCCAGCCGGTGAGCGATGCATCTGTTGTGAGCACTATCTGTGGAACGGGGTCTAGGAACGGCCGCCGTTTGGAAAGGTTTTGTGTGTTCCACCACTGCAGAGAGCGATGTGTGCGGTCGTCTACCAACACCAGATCTGTAAGCTGACCTTGAGCCTGGTTCCACTGACTTGCTAGACACTCCTGTAAGGGACGCATTTGGAGTCTTGCATGAGGTACGATTAAAATGCAAGAGGCCATCATTCCTATTAGTTGCATAAACACTCGAGCTGGTAGTGAGTGTTGAGACTGAAACCTTTTTATGAGAGTTTGCATGGTTGCTATCCTGACTGGATTGGGATATGCAAGGGCTTTGGAGGTATCTATTGTGGCACCTAGATACTGGTGGGTGTGGGAGGGTTGAAGATGTGACTTGGTGAGGTTTATTGTGAATCCTAAGCGGTGCAGGAGCTGGATTGTTTGGTGTGTGTTGCACACAATCGCTGCGTGACTTGGCTTTTATAAGCCAGTCGTCGAGGTAAGGAAACACATGAATGTGCTGTCTTCGCAAGTGAGCTGCTACTAATGCGAGGCATTTTGTGAAGACCCTGGGTGCTGTAGTTACCCCGAAGGAGAGCACTTTGAATTGGCAGTGCTGACCATCTACCACAAACCGTAGATATTTCCTGTGAGTAGGGTGAATAGAAATGTGGAAATAGGCGTCCTTGAGATCTAAGGTGGCAAGGAAATAGCCTTGTTGGAGTAAAGGGAGGACCTGTTGGAGAGTGACCATGTGAAAGTGGTCGGATTGTATGTATAGGTTTAACGGTCTGAGGTCCAGTATTGGCCTGAGAGTGCCGTCCTTTTTTGGGATGAGAAAGTAAAGGGAGTACACTCCTGTGCCTTGATGGTGTATGGGAACCGGTTCTATTGCGTGTTTTTGCAAGAGAGAGAGAACCTCTTGTTTGAGAAGCGTGAGATGTTCCGTGGACATGTGACGCTGTCTGGGTGGTATGTGTGGAGGAGTAGAGGTGAGTTCCAGGCAGTAACCATACTGGATAATTTGTCTCACCCACCTGTCTGTGGTGATGGAATTCCAGGTAGGTAGGAACTGTGATAGTCTTCCCCCGACTGGAGTGGAATGTTCGGGGGGAAGTGGTGGGAAGTCACTGCTCTGTGGTAGGGGAGGAGCGGGTGTTATTACCACGGCCTCTACCTTTGGTGTTATTGCCTCTGTATCCCCCTCTAAAATATCCTCTATTAGAGGAAGTTTGAGTGGGGCTTTTGTATGACGAAGAGTTGTCTGTACCAATGGTTTTGGAGGCGCCTCTATAAGAGGAGTGACAAAAGGAGCCTCTAGCTGTTGGTAACTGTAGGGCCCCCATAGATTTAGCTGTCTCAGTGTCCTTCTTCATCTTTTCTAAAGATGTGTCTACAGTAGGCCCAAATAGGTGTTCTTGATCAAAGGGCTGATTACGAATTTGAGACTGCACCTCCTGTTTAAAACCCGATATGCGGAGCCATGCGTGCCTGCGCAGTAAAATACTTGTGTTAACGGCACGAGATGCTGTGTCCGCTGCATCAAGAGCACATTTAATTGAGGTGTTGGTAATGACCTTTCCCTCTTGTATGAGGTCGTTAGCTTTTGTCTTATATTGCTCTGGAAGATGTTGCATTAATGTTTCCAGTTCATCGTAATGTGCCCTGTCATACCTGGCCAGTAAAGCTTGGGCGTTAGCAATGTGCCAGTAATTTGCCGCCTGTGACGCAACCCGTTTACCAGATGCGTCAAGTAATTTTGATTCTTTATCTGGCGGAGGGGCATCACCTGTTGACTGGGAGTTTGCCCGTTTACGGGCATTTGTAACCACTAGAGAATCTAGAGCGACCTGCCCCGTGATATAAGCAGGATCATTTGGAGCTGCTTTATATTTTTTATCAACCCTGGGGTTGAGAACTCTAGCCCCGACAGGGTCTTTAAATACATCAGGGGCATGTTTAGTCATACCCTTGAGCATAGGTAAAGTAATTGTTGCCCTTTGAGTTTGCGTGAAGGTCTCTAGCAAAGAATCTTCGTCCGAAGGGGGTGAGTGTAATTCTACCCCATGGTATTTGGCTGCTCTGTCTGAGTTGTGCAAAGCCTATGTTATCATCTGGAGGGGATGGCTTAGATGGGTAGGAGTCTGGCTCAGGTATATCTGGGGCCTCATCATAATACACCCAGGGGTCAGGTGGTGGAATACTGTGGATGTCATCATCGTCGTCATCCCCTTGTGGGTGTCCCCCCCCTCCCCCAAGTCATCCTCATCATCCTGTGGTGGAGGTGAAGAAGGAGGTAGTGAAGAGTGTGCTGGAGAAAGTGGCACAGTTGGAAGTGGTGGAGGGGGAGAGGAGGGTCTAAGAGGTGAAGTTGCCATGTCCTTTCTTTTTAAGGGCAACTCAGGTGCTTCTGAGGTGTCCAATTTCCTTTTCCTAGGTGGCAACGCTGTCACCTGACCTGTAACAGGGTGAATATGTAGAGTTTTTTTGCTTTGGACCCGGTGGATCTGGATGAAACAGTTCTTCGGAGCCTTTGTCTTTTTTCGGCACCGAGGATTTTGGTTCCGAATGGTGCTTTGACTTAGTCTCTGTAGCTTTAGGAGGGGTCTTGGTCTCCTTATGCTTCGGTGGAGTTTTCGAGTCCGAAATCTTCTTCGGTTCCGAAGTTTTCTTCAGGTCCGAGGGCTTGTTTTCGGCGTGTTTCGGTGCCGAAGGGCTCGGCGTCGAAGCCATCTTCGGTGCCGATGGAACAGGGCGTGGCACTGTGTCTATTTTGGATCTTTGTTTCAGTGCCAGGGATTGTTTGTCGGTACCGATATGCGGCTGGTTCGGTTCCGAGCCGCCGGAAGGCTTTACTTTGGGCTTCGGAGCCGGGCCCGAGGGCGGAGCGTCGGAAACATTGTCCCGGTGTGAACCTGAGCCCGAAGGTGAAGGTGTTACCGGAGCCTTAGTTTGAGTCTTAGTTGGGGCAGGGGCGTCGAGGTCAGTACTCACGGTCCGTTGCCCTGGAGTAATGGATTGATCCTCAGCGTCTGACTCTTCTTCGGAGACGCTGATGTCCTCATCTTCCTGTTGCTTTGGAGCGTCGGGACCTGCATCGAAGATGTCGTCCGGCGCCGAAGCCGCTCGTCGAGACATTACGTGACGTCGAGCCCGGCGATCACGTATTAGTCTTTTTGGATCTGAAGGAAGCACAGGCCGGGCAGTCTTTGTCCTCGTGTTACGGAGAGAGGCAAAGGTTACAGACCTCGTGGAGGTCAGTGTGTGGGAATTTGGCACCACACAGGGGGCATTTTTTTAAATGGAGTTCTTTCCATTGACTTCAGGCCTGGTGGCGCCAATGGGCCCAACGGCCCGCGTCGACGACCGGAATCGAAGTTGTGGTGAATACTTTGGATGCGCGTGGAAAGGTAATGCGATCGAAACAATACCGTCGAGCGGTGAGGGATTGCGCGTCGAAGGGGGATCGAGTACGACACCGACCCGGAGCGCAGCAATTTACATCCGAACTTGATGGCGGAAAAAAACAATCTGAGGGTGGAGTCGATGTCCATGCGCACTATGATCCCAAGGAGGAGTCACCTATCTCGTGACTACAAAGAACTTCTTCC
Organism: Calotriton arnoldi; assembly: GCA_963921515.1. NCBI lineage: Eukaryota > Metazoa > Chordata > Amphibia > Caudata > Salamandridae > Calotriton > Calotriton arnoldi. The sequence continues at coordinate 422,952 of CAWUFW010000288.1, forward strand.
AAGACAAAAACAAAGTGCAAACATCCGAGCCCAACACCAGATGGCGATCTATGCACAAGTATACGATTTACAGCTCATATGCCTCGAAAATAATGTTACAATGCAATTATATTTTCCCTGTTCTAAGATGCAAAACTTCTAAAGTGCATATTTCCCCAGACAAATCCAGCCAGATTTTACCTGGCAAAATGTCTGCAGTATTACCAGGCCAACTGTAATCTCAAATCGGGCACAAACTATAATTTGTTTATTTATTGAGATTACCAGTCCTCTCAGAATGAAAGCCTGAGGTTTGTCAAATAATATCATATTGGCACCAGAGAGGTGACATAGTACAGCTGAATGTAACAATAAGTGAAAATGTAACCTCTAACATCGCAAAAGATGAAACGAAATGCTCCTTAATGGTAACGCAGTTACAAAGCCCTGTCATCCTGGAGATGATGTGTTAAGAAAGCCATTTCACAATCAGTGCCTTGGCAGGGCAAAGCCTTGGGTGAAACATTTAGGCTATTTGTGATCCTGTTCTCCTCCTTTGAGATAGCAGTTGAAGAGATGAGTGTGTTGCTTGTTTTCTAACAGAGCTACATTAGAAACTACAGACAATTATAAATTGAAGTACGTACCTTAATACTCAACACATGCAGTGTAAATCAGGCATGGAAGAAGCAGTGAGATGGGTAGGTCATTGGAAAGGAAAACAGACAAAGAAGGCCAAGAACAAGGAGAGGCAACAAACTCACGGGAGTGAAGACTATAGGGTTTCACTTTTTAGGACACGATACAGCAAAAACTGTTGAATGGAGTATACACTGAATTTGACAAGAAACTAGATCTTGGTCCACAAAGTGTGCTTTTTGTGATTTGGTGTAAATCCGTCCAGTAGTTCCTGAGAAATTAAAGATCAAAAACATTTGCATATCTGGACGATTGGGTTCGAGGAAACTCTTGCAAGAGTCCCTTGAACCCAACTTAAAAAATAGAGCGCTCAGATTGGCCCAGGGGGCTTTTTCCCCACTTGGGCCTCCTCGCTGCCACAGGAAAAAATGCCCCCCTAGCCCTTGTTTGGGGTCAAAAGAAAAAAGAAAAAATGTTTATGCTGCAATCCCATGAAAGGCCATTGCCTGGGACCGAATGCCAACTTAAGGAGCGGGAGGCATGCGGCTTCCTTCTCCGAGCCGCTGTTGGGCCCCAGGTACCCCATCACTAAAAGGGGAGGTGGGCCGTGTCCTCCCATCACTGTGCAGGTATCTGCCCGGGGACCCCATCCCCTGGGGAGCGATACTTCAAAGTGTCCTGGGAAGCCTATCTCTGGGACACTGTGGTTCCCTGCCTGGAAGAGTTTGGGCATACCTTGCCCACATTCGCCCAGGCAAGGAATTCAACTTTGCTTCTGCAAGCGGGAGTAGTGAAAAAATGCTGTTCCTGCCGAACGGGAGAAAAGCAAAGGTGATGGCTCCCACCAGCACCCAGTATGGTGCTGGCAGGGAAGTCTTGAGGCTCCCCCTCCGGCCCCCAACACTGTGGGTGCCCCGGTCCCAAGGCACCCACCTACAACACAAAAATGGCTGGCTCCCGCAAGGGGAGTTCTTTGGGGGCAAGGGGCCCTGAAACTTCCCCAGGGGGCCCCCAATCCCATCCTACATTGTGGGTACACTGGGTGGGAACTAGGGCATCCACCTATAACAACTATAAACAACAAGCATTGAAAATGCAATAGGTCTCGCCTTTGATTAAGTTAAAGCCATTTGCTTTGCTAATGGTATTGTATAGCAAAGCAAATGGCTTTAACTTAATGAAAGGCGAGACCTATTGCATTTTTAATGCTGGTCTCTTTCTTGCTCTGGGTCACAGTCCGATGAGAAACAAATAAGCGCTGGTCCCCACAAGTGAGTACCGTGGTCGCCACCTGCAACCACTGGCTCATATTTAGCACTGGTTGGAGGTCTGGTGTGCTTTGGGTGGTTAGACGGGATTCTGTGACTAGCACATTTCAAAGTAGATAGCTCACTAAAGCTACTCAAAAAAACATAATGGTGGCTCACCCCCAACATTGTTACTGTTGGCACACTATCGTGTTCCCCTTCTCACTGTGTATTAGTAACAGAGCCTGACTGGAAACTAAAACCAACCCGAGCAAAGGTGTACATTCCAGTCTCCATACTGCAGGAGATAGAGAATAGAATAGGGCCATGGGCACTTTCATGACTGGATCAAGGGAAACCATCAAACTCTAAACGCAGCCCATTGGGGCAGGGCCAGAGGGGCAGAATGACCAGAGATCAGGACCATTGCTTGGCGTGAAGACCACTGTAAAGTGATTAAAGTTACGTCCGATCACGGTAGAGGCCCTGACTGGGCATGTGCGGAGCCCTCGAGCTCAGATACTTAAAGGGAGGCTGCGACTGCTCCTGCGTGCCTGCGCCGTGCGCGGAAGCCTGCATCATCGCGAGTTAGTGAGAGTAGCGCCGCGCGCTCCAGAGGCACTACTGTGAGAGGCGCTGAGGAGGAGATAACAGCTGGAGGGATGGCTTCAGAGCGGCACTGAGTCCGCTGGGACATATTCCCACCTCGTGCTTCTTATTAGATTGATTTTTTCTTTCTTTTGCGTTTATATTATTATAAAAAAAATTAAAAAGCATGAGTCGCCAGTCCTTCCGAAGAGGTATCTCGTGCCCGCCCCGCAACGCCAACTGCACCCGGATTATGGCATCGTTGGCCGGATTGAACGACTCGGATGTGAACGCCTACAAACTGGTGGACCTGCCGGACACCACCACGACGGTAAGTGACTGTGACAAAGGAACCCTGCTCAGTAGCGCGGGACAGGTGGCAGCTTCCGTTGGCCAAGTTGAAGTGTGCGCGCCCCTGCACAGCTGCACTCGTCACGGGGCTGCCCTGTCAAGAAAGAACTGTGGTAGGAAAGACGTGTTGAGTTCTCTGGTGTTTAAACAGCACACCCATTGCTATGTGTATGTAGCTCTGTCAATGTGCTTAACTCTGTCCGGGTTCAGGATTACACGCCCCGACCTTGCGGGAGTCTACAATAATGTCAGCAGTTCACGGCGCATAGATTTGGAAGGATGCTCTTGCCTGCTCTGTCAATTATATACTTAGTTAATGAATAAATACATAGAAACACAGCGACAGATGGAGGGAGGGACGGAGCGACGAAATGAGAAGCAGGCACGTAGTTAGATAGGTACATATACACTTATATAGACTGATATGTAGAACACAACTTAGAGACAGAACAATATGCGTGTATATATATTTATTTATATATATATATATATATATATATACACACACGCACACAGATAGACAGACAGATAAACAGACGGATGGATGGTCTGCTCTTTTGAATTGCAGATGGACAATACACATTCCTGGACTACGATGCACTTAGTGTCAAGTCTCACGGCTTGTTTCAAGTGTGGACGGTACTTAGGCTTCTGCCCCCTTCACTCCTCCCCCCCACCCCCCTTTATCAGCTCGCGGTGTGTAAGAGTCCCAGCTTTCTGAATGAAGAAGTACTCTACTCCGGAAGTGGCGCTCTTCTCCTTGTCCTGCATATTTTAAATGGAAAGTGCAATTCGTTAGTAATCCCCATGAATTGATACTATATCATAAAATCAACTAAAGTTCACTCTTCATTGAAACGCAGGGTCCCCATACCTTATCAATGCACAATTCGCGTGTAAAGCATTTTTGTGAACGTATTTTCTTTTATGGGTAGACAGTGGGCACCGAGACAGGCATATTGAACAAGCGCTCGCCATTGCGGGAAGGCAGCTCTGTTTATTTTGGCATCGCGCTTTCACTTTAAAGTGAAAGCGCGATGCAAAAATAAACACGCGGCGCCCTGTCTCCTGAGACGGCCCATCTGGACTGGATCTCAGGGCTTGTTTATACAACACGTCTCCTTGAGATAAGAAACTGCTTCACGACAGCCGTGAAGCAGGCGATCCAGTCCGGAGGGGCCGGACCAAAAGGCGAAAGGGAGGCAACGCAACAACTCATTTCCAATGGCAGGCCACCGTTTAGCATAAACGGTGACGCCAGTCAATGGAAATGAGGGGCGGGGCTTAAAGCCCTCTTCTTAAAATCCTCATCAGCAATAAATCTCGCCGAGCGAGCTACGCATGTGCGCAGCATCGCTAGGCGAGACCTAAAAATGGCTGGCTCCCGCAAGGGAAGCTGGCTGGGGCAGCGGGGGCCCACCACCTGGCAGCCCCCGAATAAACAAATAAAAAAGGGAGTTATGGGCGCCCATGGGGTACACTGGAACACCCATAAAAAATGTTTTCAAAAAATGAATAATAAACAAGCAGCAGAAGCCACTCATTTATTATTCACTGCTCTCTGAAGGAGTGCCCCATAAGGCCCTGAGAGGGCTATTTATATATTTTTTTACCTTGGTGGTGTCCTTACAGGGGGCAGGAGCAACACATAGCATTTTGTTTTAATGTTGTGGGGTGCTGCAAGGAGTGTAGAAGACCCCAGTAACATTGAAAAAAAAAACAGGCAGTTTCCTGGGTCATTAAATCCATACCCGAGGAGAACTTACCATATATTTTTAAGGCACTCCTAGCTGGATCTCTACACTCTTCAACTGGAGTGCAAGGCCCTCTAGTGGTTGCTTTTATGACTATATTTTATGGGCTAAAAACGTTTCAAAGAAAGACTCAGAAACATGTTGGTTTTATTTATACAAGAAATATATATATTTCTGCGTCTTTCAACAGTTTCAAATATACAATATTAAAAAATATGTCAAAAGAAAGTCAGACATGTTTTTTTATTAAACATTTTATAATAATCACTATTATAAAACATTGCATTGTGTGAATTATTGATATACATTAGATTTAAAAAATTGGGATTTTGGGAGAAAAATGACAGATCTGCTTTATCTGTATTGATATGATCAAACCTTGATAAAGCCAATAGGCCCACTTTTAATATTTTGGTGTTCTGACTCTTTGACAAAGTCAGTAAGTCTCCCTGAGTTCAGCCAGGACCTGCAAGACCAAATGCATGCTGCACATGCCACAAGGCTGTACGTGGCGTGGGCTGCTTGCATGTGAGGGGTTGGATGCAGGGCCTGCGGCCAGACCCTGCAGTGAACCCCACGCTGCACATGACCAAAACTGTGTGTGTTTGGTAATAAAATATAACTTTACAGTGAAAAAAAACCTAGAAATTCACTGAAACAAAATCAAACGTTAAAGTGACGGTATAGTTAGGTGACAATTTCAGTGACAACGTAACGTTTTAAACAAAAAAAACCACCAAAATTAATTATAGTTATGTCAAGCAGCTATAACCTGTACCTTCAAGTAATTATAACTCGCGCCATTGCCATGCATAGCTAATTACCCCAAATATTACATCACTTATCACATGTTCTACAATCCATTGATAACATCACTGCAACATTAGAAATAACATTATCGATGACAAAACTGTGAAATGGCAGAGGCCCAAGTTATGGGTACTTTAGAGGACAAGTTCTAGTTACTTGAGATATAACTGGTGAATTTCAGTAGTTTTTTTTAGTTTAAAATGTTTGTTGTCACTGAAATTTTCACCTAACTAGAATGTCACTTTTACCAACTTATTTGAATAAACTGGAATTATCACCACTTGTGAGTGCAACTCTCATGTTGCATGGAATAACATTGCTTGAATGAGATAGCTAGATATTCATTTTCCCCATACAGAAATTGAACAGCGATGCTGCAAAAAACACTGATTAGAATTACACTACATTTGGCAGAAAGCTAGATCTTGGGTCAAAAAAGCGTGCTTTTTGTGATTTTGTGTAAATCCGTCCAGTAGTTTTAGAGAAATTAAGGTTTAAAATGTATGTATATATCAAGCAGCGGAGGATCTGTGGAGTCAACAGATCTTGAAATAAAATTGGACTGGCTTCCACCACATCAACAAAGATGTGTTGGAAACCATTTTAGGACTCTGGGACTCAGTGCCTTGTCATGAAAATAAGTTTTAAAAAACATATGGGGGGGCAGGGTCCCTCGGTATGAACTGCTAATTACCGCACATATTACTTCACTCATGACATGTTGTATGATATTATTGATAATATCACTGCAACAACATCTGAAACAACTTCATTGATAACAACACTGTGCATGGAGGGACGTCAGTTAGTTACTTTAGGGCACAAGTTGTAGTTACTTGAGATAACTATAACAGGGGACTTTCAGTGGTTTTGTTAGTTTAAAATGGCATGTTGTAACTGATATTTTTACCCAACTATAACATCCTAATAGCCTTTGTTTTCTTTCAGGGAAGTTTTAAGTTTTTTTTTTTTAAATTACAATATATATATATATATATATATATATATATATATATATATATATATATATATATATATATATATATATATATATATATATCCACAACGCCGTTCCTTCTCACTTCCCTTCCTCTGGGAAAAACGGACTGCGAGACCACAATTTCGTGCTAGATTTGATTTATTTTGCCACCAATATCGCCATGACGCGTTTCGGCCTCACTCGGCCTTGATCACGACGCGCTGTGGAGTTGACCCGCTATTTTTAAAGTGCCAGTCTACACACACGTGATGATTGAACTGCATGGAAATAAACAACATACTTTTCATGTTCAGTTAATTCTGTGCAATCTACAAGTAAATGTGCAAACAATTGCCATAAAATAGGATTTATCAAATGTTTAAAACCAATTTTAAATTATATACTTAATTATTATAGATGTTAAGGTAAAATACCAACGTCATTATTATTAAAACGTTTATATCCCTTTTAAAACACACGTCACATAAAATAAAATCCTAATTGGGTCCCCATTGTTTCCCATAGGAAAATAACTAAAACAAAGTAAAATAACATTTGCACAATAATATATTATATATGTTACAAATTTCTTCTACTTTACATTATATTTCCTTGCAGACTGTACATACTATATGTCTAATCTGCTAGTAGTAATACTACATGGACTTACTTTTTATACGTGTTGTTGTTTCTCTGGTTTTATCAACATTCCTATTTATGATTTACTATGCACATTTAAAACAAATTACTATTTTTGAACACTGATTACATGTGCTGTATGCGCTAAATTCCCATTGTAAAGTGCAAGTGCGAAAATGAATAAAGAAAGGAAGGTGCTACCATTAAAATTAGTTACTTCATAAAAGACGTGTGTTATTAAAATATCTGTAATAATTTCATTATGACAAAGTGTCTTAGCGGCGATGTGTTTGAAGGACCTTTCATATATTTTTTTACTTTATTCTCTCTTCTCCGTCCTTATTTGATTCATAAGCATGTATGGAAATCTTCACTGGAGTTGTGTCCATTCGGAGTCTTAGTGTCAAGTTCTAAAATATATTTTGTCTCAAGGAGACGAAGTTTAGCCTCACGATTACCTCCTCTTCTAGATATTGGAATGGAATCAATTAAAAAGTATGTCAGCATGTCCAAGTTGTTATCATGTTTCTCTTTAAAATGTCTTGCCATTGGATACGTGGGGTCACTGTTGGTAATTGCCCTCATGTGCTGCAGTATTCGCTTGTGGGCCTGCAACTTGGTACTGCCCACATACTGCATCCCACAAGGGCAACCCAACACGTAAACCACATACTCCGTCCGGCATGTTAAAAACTTGGATATCTTGATGGGATGCTGTGAAAAAGGGGTGTTATACATGATTTTATTGAGCCCGCATTTGCACGCTCGGCAATTGTTGCATTTCACAAATCCTCTGCGTGCAGTTAACCAGTTGGCTGACGATTTAATTTCAGGGCTACTGCTGACAATTGAGTCTTTCATGGATTGTGATTTCCTATAGGTAATACTAGGATATTTTGGCATCATTTTTCCAATTACCGGATCACTGCGCACTAAAGACCAATTCTTATTCACAATTTTGCGTAATGCATTATGTTGTTGGCTGTATGTTACTATTAATCTAGTTTCATTGTTGGTACTCTCATCATGATCCTTTCTTACTTTTGCTTTTTTAGTTAGAAGTACTTGTCTGTCTAGTCGATTTGCTTTCTGCCTTGCTAAATCAATGATACTGGTTTTGTAACCTCTCTCAATAAATCGCTCTTTACTGAGCTGTTGAGCCTCCCTAAGATCTTTTTCTGTACTACATGCTCTTCTTATCCTCAGCATTTCTCCATATGGTATACTATATAATTAAAATGGATTTCTCCAGTCTTTGCAAGCATGTCCTCTTTTCAAGTGTGATGTGAGGAAGTTTGTATACATACACCCATATACATACATATACCCCTGCCTGTTCCAAGACATTGGCGCATATACATATATTGAATGCATACCTGTCCTACTCAGATTTCCACCTTAATCCTTTCGAAATAAAGACCATCCCTACCAAGCGGTATCCTGACACATGCATTAGTATGGATGCCTTTGACTAGTTTCAAGAAGCTATTTTTAATAACCAATTGGCACAATTTTAAGCCTAATATGCTATGATCAACTTTATTGAAAGCACAACTGAAGACAATAAAACAACAACAAAGGCATATGTCTTTCTTCACAAGTGCTTACGTTGCCAGCTGTATCAAAAAAAGACACATTGTCATTAGTGGTCTAGAACCTAATTGGGACTAATGCAAGACATTTCTGGAGGTCATGTAATAATTTAAAATAGACAGCAAAGATTTCACAAATATTTTGCCTATAGTGTCTACCAAAACAATCATTCTTTATTTTTTCAAATCCCATTGATTCCCTTATTCTACAATGGGACCAGTAATATACCTAATCAAGACTACAGACTCGATTATTTGTATGTATAGAATTAAATAGAGGAGTCTGCATTTCACCCATAATCTTGGAAATGTTTTCAGAACTACTGATGGTAAACCATTAGGACCAGAGATCTAAATGAATTTAGTCTATTTATAAGTAATATAATTTGTTATACAGTGAAGCACAGACCATTAGACTTCAGAGGTTCAACACGATCATGTTTATGGGAAGCAATTGTTACAGCCAATTAGGACCATAAAGCTTTCCAAAATACGTTTAGTCATTCATTTTCAAATGCAGACTTTGTTATTGAAATTGCAATTATCATGTTATCTCCTAGGAAAAGGAACTCATGGATCTTCTCATCTGCCCTGACAGGCAGCTACTGGTGCAAAGTATTTCATAAATACTCTGGCAGACAGCCGGACTATGAAGTGAAAAACATGGGACTGCCATTACGCTTCTTCTGGGCCAGGAGGAACCTGGATTAGTTCCCTTGGTTTAATTCTGGAAACAGTATTGCCTAGATCACACTTTTGTCTAGCAGTGACTGACTCTCAATCTACCACTGCCAGACACATTCCTCTGGTTTTACCCAAAAAGATGGTGGTGGGGTACTGAATTTTTAGTTAATTACACATTGCCAAGATGTCCTGCATCCATTTGTCTAATGGGAGTGTTTCACAGCGAAGGCACAGTGGGAGATGCCCTCTGCTCGTGTGCTTCGATTGGTCTCCCCCAGTTGGGACCCTCCTACCAAAGTCAGACCTAAACCGATGCTATCATCCATCGGTGTGCTATCCATGGGGTGGTGAAGGAAAGATCATTGCAGCTATGGTGGCGTGAGAATCTCTGAACTGGAGCTAGAGGTTTCTCTAAAAAGGCAACTATTGCCTCTACTCTATCTATGTCAGCCTTGATGGCTAGCAAGTTATTATCTGCATGCATTCTAAAATGGCTCTCGTCCTTGAAAAAAGTATTTCTAATTCTATGGCTAAAACGTCTAGTCTGAAGTCTAGGCATTTCAATTAGGCTTGGCGATGTATGGATCATCAGTGGAATGTAAGTCTAAATCAGGATACATTCATGGCATTTTTACGACAGAATGAATTTCGCCTCATCTGGTTATTCTGAAGCAACTTTTTGCCATCTTCCAGTGTTATCTGCCATACCTTGTCTGGACAACTTCTACTGTGTGTGGCCGGGTGGGTGCTACTCGGTTTCAGAAATCATCTTGTCCATACTCTCCACCTACCTGTGTTCCTTATCCAACCTCACAAAAGTGACTGATACAAATGTTAATGTGGGGGCCACCAATCTATCACTTGTATGGGCTCATAAGGCCGATTTGCAGTCACTGATTAGAAGCTTAAGCATCAGAGTTGTGAACATCAAGATTAACATTAAAGGCTTCTCACCAAGCTGCAAGTCTTTGAAATCACTGCATTTAAAAATAATTAACCCCCCCACCCAGAAGCATTTTGCTAAAGGAGGAAACGCCTGTGCTTTTTTTAGGGGATATAGCTATTTCAAATGTGAACACTGTGGTACATTATTAGAAGTCAGTAATGTGTGTAGTGGATTTTGCTAATCCTTTCCATAAGCATCAAATAAAACAGTTGGACTGTTTGGTTACTGTTTTCCATTGGCTGAAGTTCCTGACCCATTGCTTAACTTGGTAGAGACACTTATTCTGTAAGGGAAGCACTGCAGTGAGAAGTAAACCCAGTAATTATGAGGACATAGGCGACCTTCGAGGATCCAAATAAATGACCCTGACAGATTGGAATCCTGCATACCAACTAAGGACTAACAGCAGGTAGGACTGATGTGAAGCAGAGTGAATGGTCGAGTGAATCCAAGGAGCTTGATGTCATTCATTTCCAACTACAGTGCTAGGCTGGGACACGATTTCGTTCCCCAAAATTCCTTCACTGAACATGAGGTACTTTCAAAGCAGAAAGGCTCATTTATTACTGTTATTACTTCAAAAGGTTAATTGACTCCACCAACAGAGCTGTGGTGCTTTAAGTGGAAATGGCCCCCAGGCACTAGCATGTCACTGGTCCAGCAGAATCCTCACACTCTAAGTAGCACATATCTGGCCGAGTTGTTACTCTGGCCCCGCCAAAGGGAACAGGATTCATCAACATATTCCTAGAGTAAATATAATGTTAATAACAATGAAAAATCAAGCAAGGATAAGGGGAACTACCGGTGAGAATATCCCTTTACTACCATTTTCATTGAAAAGTCACGATTTTCATAACTAAATATGGTTTAGGAAGTTCTACTATTAGCAACATAATAAACAAGAACATAGGGTATTTGGGATACAGACACCTCTTAAAATTATGTTGCAAGGATCTTCTTTGAAACTTTCCATCCATTTGATACTTACGGATTATTTACTTTTTCGTTTCCCGGTGCTGGTCTTTAATATAGAAGAAATGTACCTGTAGATAAAATTCAATCCAATTTAACTATATATAATGAGACATAAATATATTGCTTACCTGCATCTAACTTCATGAAAAATGTTGGCTTTTCAACAATGAGGTCACATTTTCCATCTTCTATGGGTGTAAAGTTCAGGGACGTATATGCCTGAAGCTCTGCAAACCTGTAATTATTTAATTACATCAAGGTGTTATTATTAAAATAGTGAGACTGTATTTAAGTATCTTGTAACTTTGCTAGAAGCCTCCTCACTACCACAAAACAAAAGGCAAAAGGCAACTGAAGTGCTTTTATATTGGTTCAGACACATTCTACAACAGTTCAACATGCAATACATTCACCAGTTAAGCATAAAGATTAGATCAAAAGCTTGATTGACTCAGGCAAAGAACAAAAGTTAAAAGAGATGGGAGACGTTCAGCAAAATCCATGAGAAGACAATTTTGAAAATGTCCGCCTGTTCTTCATAAAGATCATCGTTTAGAACTCATCAGACCCATAATGTCTTACGGACTATGATTCTCTACAAAATCCTGTTTCTTATGCAAAACTAGGTGAAACAGGTTCCAGTTCCCACAAAAATCAGGCATCTCCCAGGACACAGAGATCATAACAAATCATACTAGTTTCCTTCACAAAACAAGATGGAAGTAATAAGAAAGAAAAAATAGTCAAAACCTAGGGGAACAAACTTTGTAACAAGCTGGGTCGTCAAGTCTAGAGCGCAACCTTTTTATTACAGATTCAGATAAGACTTGAAAACAGACATGACAGAGCAAACACCACCACCCCAAATTCCCCACTCATTCACAAACCCGTGCAAAGAACTTGTGTCACTCTTAGTCCCACTTATTGGTGGCCTGAACCACATCTAAAGGCCTCTACACTAATCATTACAATAAGAGAGTTTCCTTTCCATTAGGAGACCAGACATTACTTAAGTTTCAGCCAAACATCAACCCAGGCCATGTGATCAAAGAATAGTCATCCAATCACTTGCCTGACATAGCTGGCAGACATGGTTACGAGACAACACGATGCACAATCCCTTACTTAATAAAAAGAATATGATTAGCCAGTTTAGATGTACTATGTACATTATTACCACTATTATGACCTTTCACACAATCATTTGCAACAGTTGCTAAAAATCTTCAGTTCAAGTTAAAAGTGTCTCAAAACAGTTAGGCCTTAACATATTTCAGATCAGCTTGTATGATGAGCTCTGTGATACAAGCTTACTGCCATCAGTGCACCTCTACCTTCAAGAAAATCAGTTTTATACACTGTTAAATAGATACTAACCGCAAATAGAGAGCATTAAGACTAAAATTAGTCTCACACTCCCCCTTACCTCTTAGATTATAAAGTGGGAAAAATAAAGCAAATGTTATCATAGGCTGGTACAAGGTCACGACGATGTAGTCAACCTTACTATAATTCATGATTGCCCATCCAAGAGTTCATCAAATCAATTCAATGCACAATGTCATTCAAATGAAAATCACTTTCTTATCTCTTCTTCACACAGAAAAGTGAGAGGCTTGGCTGATTTCAGTAACTGAGACCAAAGGGAGGTAGTCTATGGAAATTGTAATGTACATAAGTACATGGGAGTATATTCTGCCAAGGATGTTCACTGAACATACCCTGCTCCAAAAGACTTAAATAGGTCTAAAACTGATTAACGGATTGAAGTAGGCAGAGCATTTGTTTTTAAGTATTTATTACAGGTTGTGATGTGTGGTAGAGGTTTATGATCTTGCAATCTTGTGTAAAAATATATTTCTGTCGCACTCACGTTTTGTAAATGTTCTTTGCTTAAATGGATCTGGATGTTTTGGTAAACCCAAAGTCGCCAGTGAAAGTTTATCTCAATATTTCATACCCACACGTACTCTTTCATTAACTGATGTGTGACTTTGAAAATATCAGTATTAGGACAGGTCTAGCAGGAACAACTATAATCCAGTCCAGAAAGAACCCTTCACTTTTTCTTTCTCAATTATGTTTACATCTTCCAAATGGACAGTCTTTCCCTGGAGGGTTCCTTTCCATATCACCAGTTTCTGCTTCATTGACTTTGAGCTGAAGTTTGGAGAAGGGGCAACCTTTTAAAATTATGTAGGAGCGACACAGAGCACAAGTACTAAGTAAAAAAGGTTAAAGATGGAGAACACCAATAGGGTTTATCATGATCATTATAGAAAGAGGCAGATTGCATTGGACTCTGTGTTCCATTATGTTGCCAGATAGATTAAAACAGCAACGCTTAAATTGGGGGTCAGATTTAATGTAAATATTACAGATAAAGTCTTACTTGGCACTGTATGATAGATTGATTCTGGCGAAACTCATCCGGTTTGTCATTGGAGGGTATTTTTTTAAAGTCCATAGGATGCAGTGTAGGCGGAAATTCTTTTAAATGGAAGGGTTGTGTATTTTATCGCCCCTAGTTTCTATCAAAAGTTATATCTTAGTGTCCCTAGGTGGCATGTATTGTTACACTTTATTGTCTCTGCATGTAATTTATTGTGATGGTTTAGTGACCCTAGAGGTCAGTGCAGTGAGTAATAATTCTTAGGATGCAGATCAGGGGACTGGTGCCCCTAAATGGCAGTATACTTTGCAGTGACTTATTGTACGTAGAATGCAGTGGAGTGTGGAGGTTCTGAGTCAGTGGGCTGTAGTGCAGTATTGTGGAGTACAGTAACTAGGATGCAGTACCATGTTGTAGGCTACTCTATGGGATGCAGGTCCAGGTGGTGGCTAGCAGGTCTTGGGATATATTACAATATGGTAGATTTGTCTCTGTTGAAGCTTATGCAGTGTGACGTGTCTCTCTCACATGTAGTGCAATGTGGTGGTTAGAGCTTCAGCATGCAGTCCATTAATGTTGACTAGCATGCCTACAATTCAATAAGGTAAGATAGATTAGTATTTTTAAGATGCAGTGCGTCACGCTGTATTCCCTACAATGAAGTGCAGTGGGTTAATATCTCTTAAGGACAGTGCACTGTAGGTATTTTGATGTCCATAGAATGCAGCATGGAGTAATACTAGGTGACTTACAGAAGGCTCAGGAAAGAATGATGGTATCTGTGGGATGGCGGAGACAAGTAGATGGGTTTACAGATTCTAAATGACAGCAGAGTGGGTCTCAGTCTCGGTAGTGTAAGTCTTAGGGTCAAATGAGGATGACTGAGAGCCAATGGAGGATCCAAATTCCAAGGGAGGGTTTCAGGTTATTAGTCCTTAAAGACTGCCTGAGGGTGTTTAGTGACTAAAAAGATATCTCAGGTTGGCTGATGAATATCTTAGGGTTGTCTGAGGGTCTATAAGGGCTGGTGGAGGTAATATGAATGCCAGCTAAGGGATCCTGAGGCATCCACATGATGGACGATGACAAGCTGATAGTCATCCTAAAGTCCAGCTGAGGGTAACTGAGTGCCAGCTAAAAGCCTTACAGTGGCCAGGAGAGGGGTATAGTGGGTTACCTGAAGAGGTCCAAGGGGATGGAAGGCCTGCACAAAGGCTCTTAAGGTTGTCAGAGGTGTTTTCGAGGGATGACACAGGCACCAGCAGCAGGCCCCTGCCAACACTCTCCATACTCCATATATTGTTGAGGCTAGCAGAACCCTAGAGAAGGCCAATATTCCCACCCTCTCTCAAGAATACACTGTTACGGGTTCCAGGGCTCCTCAGCAACACACACTGCTGCTATCTCTGCTGTACCACTACTGTGTTTAATAGAAAAATAGCACTAATGCTGCCTGTGTGGAAGAAGATCGCAGTGTTACTGCCTTTGATGTATACAATATATACTGTTAAGCAGTCTATACATTTACTGTTTGGATGGCAGGGGTGTGCATTATTGGATTTCATATGGGAGGAGTAGGCCACATTTTTCCCCCAAAGAAGGAGGTTTGGCATACAAGTGTTTGAACACATTTATATTCAACCTCTTCTAGTTTACATGCATAAGAAGGGTCAAGTTCCTCAGTTTTGGAAAATCAAACTGTACCAAGATTGCAGAGGGCTTTTGCGTTGATTTTGATCCATCAGCCCTTGAATATCAAGGTTGCAGTGTCCACCAATTTCACCACTTTGGAAAAAATCTTCTTTAAATCTAAAATACACAGAAAATAAAACAAATGCATTGATCCGTACAGTAGGGATGAATTAAAAAAATATTGTTCGCAAACTGAATGCGGATTTAACCTTTCGCTGCTTCTTTTTGGAGATCTTAAATCCAAGTACAAGTTTGTTGCTCTGCAATTCTGAAGGTTGCTTGAACAAGTTAGCATAGAATCCGCCTGAAACAAAAATAGCTTTTAATATGATAATAGTCCTGTCAATCAAATATTACAATTAAGTTTATTTTTACCTACACCTGACATAGGTTTGCACAGAATCTGCATTTCATCCAATCTTGCTTTCACATAGCCAAAATCAGCTTGTTTCCAGAACACTTGCCGAGCAGTCTCAATGTCATTAGCCCTGTAACAGGAAAAATAACTATTAAGCACAGGAAACTACAAAACAAGCATAAACTGACTACATAATAGCTACTTAGCAATGAAATCCAAACCAAAATACATAGAAAATAAAATAAATGTATTGATCCGTATTGAAGGAATGAATTAAAAAACTATTTTATGCAAACTGAATGCTGATTTAACCTTTTGCTTCTTCTTTTTGGGGATCTTAAACCCAAGTACAAGTTTGTTGCTCTGAAATTCTGAAGGTTGCTTGAACAAGATAGCATTGTCATTAGCCCTGTAACAGGAAAAATAACTATTAAGTACTGGGAACTACAGATAACCATAAACTGACTATATAATAGATACTTCGCCATGAAATACAAACTAAATTATTGAAAATTCACTTACTGAATTCTAGGAAAATAAAGTTAAAACGTATGATACAAGTTATACTATATAGGTATACTAATATATATATTCATAATAGAATGTGTGTGTTGTGGAAATCACACAACAGTTTCACATTAGCCACAGTCAGTTGCCCACCAATCTTTTAGGACAAATATGATGTAAATAGTATTTCAAAACGTAAAAAGTGAATTAAACTTGTCTAGAGAAAAATATATTTAAACAAGGAATAAAGGAATTTCAAAAGGGAGCAAACTAGTATAATAAAAACATTAAAAGGCTAAAAATAAATTTCAGAACCAAAAAAGCAAACTAAACATGCCAATAACAAACTAAACTTGCTTAACGAACTGAACAGACATTGTCCTGAAAGCTCTTGCAAGTTGTGTGGAAATAATATAACCGCAGCTGATGACCTGACTAATGATATCAAATACACAATTCATAGGATACTTTTAAGCAGTGTGTCATCAGAAAAAGACTAAAAAAATCACACCAACATGATCTCTCAAGAAGTCGATAGGCAATTATTATTATTTTTTTTGTTAGGCAACTCTTGGTATTTGCAAGAAAGTGGATGCAAGTCCTTCAAAAGTAATAAGTCTGCAACATTCCATTTATTGGGAACCAAATGCCCCATTGTAACACTTGACTCTCTCCGGGTATTGAAGCAGAGCAGTTCGAGGCCTCGGAGGAGGTGGTGTGGGCTAGTAGCCTAGTTCGCTGGTAAGGGCTAGGACCCCATTTCGCTGAGATGCAACAAACAACACTCAATAAATCATTGTCCAGTCAGTGCTTTATCTCATTAAAAGGAAAACATTTACATACACTACTGAATACTACACATTGATTTACAAATATCTACACATAGGCAGATAGAAATACCTATGGTGACACCCTCCTAATAGCTCACACCCCTAGCAAGTCCTGAACCCCAAGACCACAGTACCTCCACATATACTAGATACAATACAAGAGGTGTCATTATCAAAAGGCAGGCCTACTGGCTTTGTCATGCTGTCTTAGATCAAAGGGGAGGGAGAGAGAAGCTATGGTCCATTCGGCTTCCATGCATTGGTACAAAAAATCAAGGGGGAGAATGGACCACTTGTACCTGTGTAACCAGGGTCAATTGGTTTGCGGATGTTCCTAAAAAAAAAAACTCATTCACGTACACAAGTTGTGGGCGGTATATCTTGATTCTCCGCCTTGCGGTAACGTGACAGCATCATCATTGGGTTTTTATCACGGGTTTGCTGACCTCCACCTGGAGGAAGACCAACTGGTATTACAGTAGTGTCCAGGGATAAAAATAGTGGGTGCAGTGCTCGTGTGAAGTGAATTAAAATTCCCTACACCGCCATTTAGGAGAGTTCTTTAATGGTATGGTGGTGTGGAAAGGTAAAAACAGTGTAGGTACGTGTGTAGATCGAGTTACCAATCTAGCGCACTCTCAAGTTCATATCGATGGTCGACATGTTTCAGCCTCGTTGTCCAATAGGATCTAGGGGCTTTCTTCAGGACCGATAAATGTTTAGAGGCACGTTATGGCGACTACAGTAAGTGGGTCAATGACTTACCACTCTTGCTGTCTTGAGTCAGGTCATTAGTACCTGTAGCTCATTACTCCCTAATGTGGACTTCCTCGGGGTGCCGGCGGGCTCTCCAGACCTACTCTGTAGGAGCTTGGTCAGCAACTTGTGCTAGCTCTGTGCACAAGTTGCTG
Organism: Calotriton arnoldi; assembly: GCA_963921515.1. NCBI lineage: Eukaryota > Metazoa > Chordata > Amphibia > Caudata > Salamandridae > Calotriton > Calotriton arnoldi. The sequence continues at coordinate 440,828 of CAWUFW010000288.1, forward strand.
TGTTCGATATGAACTTGAGAGTGCACTAGATTGGTAACTTGATCTACACATGCACCTACACTGTTTTTACCTTTCCACACCACCATACCATTAAAGAACTCTCCTAAATGGCGTTGTAGGGAATTTTAATTCACTTCACACGAGCACTGCACCCACTATTTTTATCCCTGGACACTACTGTAATACCAGTTGGTCTTCCTCCAGGTGGAGGTCAGCAAACCCGTGATAAAAACCCAATGATGATGCTGTCACGTTACCGCAAGGTGGAGAATCAAGATATACCGACCACAACTTGTGTACGTGAATGAGGGTTCTTTTAGGAACATCCGCAAACCAATTGACCCTGGTTACACAGGTACAAGTGGTCCATTCTCCCCCTTGATTTTTTGTCAGGCTGTCACCAAATTAAAAGAAAGCAGAAATAGATCATACAAAACGAATGAGACACCATTAAAATCACTATGGTTAGTACCCTCTTACAATAACCTTCATGAAACGATAAAACATTTCATTAATAATTTTATCATGGTCAATAAAGCATTTTGCACATATTATTATTGGGGCTGCTGCATTTCATGTAACCCTCAAACAGCATTTGAAAATGTTGGTGATGCCCCTGCCCACTTTAGGGGCACCATGAAGCCCATTTGTATTTTTGAGTGCCCCAGATGATTTTGAGGCACTCTTTTCCCCGAAGCTGTGCATACATAAAGGCTCTTTCCTTTTTGTTTACTAGTGCAGCCTTACGCCGCAGCTGCCCATTCGATGGGGCATCTGGCGTATGCTTTACTTCTGGGGCAGTTTGGGGAGCCCACTCAGGCAGCCACGGGAGCCGGCATTCCATTTGCCCCGCCATATCCTTTCAGGCGGGGGATTGTGCAGTGTGTGCATGCTCATCACAGATGCAGGCACGGGGAGCAGTGGACGCATCCCACAAAGACCAGTAGGCGCAGTACCACTCACCTGGTTACTTCTGTCCCAGAGAGGTGGGGTCTTCAGAGAAAATGTCATTTGCATCAGGCCCGAGGAATGGGATCCCCAGGGTCAGATAGTGCCTTTAGGAGGGGGCCCCACACATGGCAAATGATTTTGCTGAGCCCTGGCCCATCCAAGGGTATTAGTTTGTTATTTTTTTTATCCAGCGTAACACTATGCACTTCATTTACCACCCTGTCCCCCTAGGAGACCAAACTTCTTTGGCTGTTTTCTCTAGCCCTGTAAGACTGATTTGAATGGGGGACATGTCATTTTGGTCCTTGCAGCTAAGTCTAGCCACCAAAGGCATGCCCTTCAGGCCTCCTGGCCACTAACTTTATTTTTCGTGGTGGAGCTTAGTTTCACTGCTCCTGATGCTGCGATGCCCTAGGAAGTACAAAAGCAAAAAATATAGGGGGATTATATGGATGGGATCAATCTGCTACAGTATTAGTTTACTGAGCCCTAGATTCCAATTTAATCTCCAATCCAGATGTATTTATAAGAAGTATTGAAAGGATTTGGTTTATGTCATGCATAATGTACCAAGCATATTTAGCACCATTTAGAACAGGGGAGGTCTCTAGTCTTTTGTTTTAAGATATTACAAGACACTCCAAGTGTGACATTAGAATACGCTCATTTGTGGAAACTGGGAAAAGTGACAATTGGAGGGAACATTGAAATGTTGGCAGCTTCATTAAAGAGAATAATGATAGCCCTTTAAGGACAGAATAGCTCTTGTTCAGCACGGAAATATTCTATGTTCCTTCAGGCTGTATTACACAGTTAAATCATCCGATAATACTGAAATCCATAAGGTTGTAATCCTGATTTTACCTCTTCACATAGTTTTCAAAATAATTAAAGTAGATGCAAATGATTCATGGTAAATGTACAGGTAATGGGGGATACATAGGATACTGTTTGTTTACTTCTTGCCGCCTTCATTGAAGAATGTATCAGGAGATTTGACTCTTGGTATAACATGCTCTATTGTGAGTAAAGAATGTATTTATAAATTGAAATGTTAGGCTATTTTATAATCAGCCAAATTGTCTAGAGCGTTCTCCTGTGAAGCCTATTTCTGCATATGACCCTAGGTATTAAACTGACATTAACAACAACAGAACATCTGACTAGTAGGTAAGTTGACTAAATTGCATACAATGGTTTAACATAATTAAAGGAAACAAGTTATTGTTTGACCACAATAGGAAATGTTTCAGAAATAAGGATTATGACCACTAACAAAATCACTTACTATCCACTGTCCAGGATGTCCATGTGGTCAATACTACATGAAACAAAGTGCCTATAAGCCAAAGCACAAGGTTAGGTTCAACAGGAATACAGTTTATTCACAAAATACTAAATCATCTGTAGTTATTCTAGTCTAAGAATTCTATTAGTGAATCGAAAACTGCACCTGACAATAGAAATACCTCTTCTCCAGGTGGGCAACCGTACACTATAAAACAATTAGAATGGGGAAGCCGGGTGGGTGGATTCTCTTCACAAAGTTTCACCAAGACAACTAAATTAATATCAGGTTCTGTTTTTTCTTTTTGTCTAAGATGGTCACACCTGTAACTCTATGGACACAGTGTCACATTGTTTTGAACTATAAATACATGCATTCCTACATTTCATATGGGATTTAATATTTTATATTACACTCTAAATTCGGTTTCCAATGTAAATATCTTTTATATTTTTACATAGGTTTTCTTAATTTCTGAACTGCTACCTTCTCTTTTTATGTGAAAATGTACGTTTGAATTGTTGAATATAATCTTGTTTTTATTGCAATTGATAAACCACGGCAATCCACCGTTTACAGATGTTCAACTATGGCTAAGCATGGTTTAAGACATGCCATGCATACCTCTTGCATATTAGCATCAGTTTTGCTATGCATTATGGTATATGCAGATCATTGTATATATACTGCAATATTTTGTGAATACATCGAATTTCTAAACCCCTAATGTTGCTTTGGTTTATAGACAACATGTAGGCGTTAGTTGTTCATCATAGTTTTGTACTCGGTGTTTAAGGTATTCACCATCCAACAGAAACAAAGCCAGTGCTGGAAATCTCTGATCATGTGTTTCATGCTACTTGCATTTCAAGTTGGGTGTGGCCGTGCTTTGGAAAACAAGGGGTACAGGAGTGTTGGATTGTCAAAGACTAACTCACCAGCCATGATCTGGCAGTGCACAATCATAAACACAAAACCACAAGAGCCCCACGTTGTGTGGAGAAGGGAACGAGAGGCACGGGGTTTTAGGAGCTAGCAGCCTCCAACACTAACTGTTTAACCACAAAAAGCTGCTCCTAACTGAATGGCCACTACGAGGTTTGGGATGTATTTGTGAGTGAAGACATCTCACAAAATGTAACGGACTAGTCTCACACACCACCTGGTGTCATGCTTCATCATTGACCAGTCCTCGCCCTCTAAAACCTTGGTTTGATAGAGGGCGGGCATACACCTGACGACAGGGATGCACTTCTAAACTAAGTGGGGGCCCATAAATAAGTGAGTGTGGTTAAAAATCATTATAGTTATCTTTATCGTGTTTTTAATGTGAAAGGTAACTATATGATATTAAAATCAAGTGACGGTATATGGGGGAATTAATGTCCCCTAACCGTTATGTGAGAGGTCAACATGTTTCTGCCTTAATGGCCCACTTGGGTCCAGGGCATTCGTCAGGACCTAAAAAGAACATGAAGGGCTCCGTTCTTACCAGCTAGTGGCAAGGGTAAACCACTGTGTGGGCGTGAGCACTGCCACACTCCACAACTTGATGGCTTCTAATTTCAAGCCTGTAAAAGAAAATATTTTTTGAAAGAGATATATACACTGCCAAACCTTCTAAGTGGTCGAAGACTGAACACAATACATGCACTGTTCCAGTAAAACGTAAGTGACTACTTATGTGACATGTGACACTCTATTTGTGTACATGAATCCAGATAAAATAGTGAGAACGTGAGTCTCACTGTTCTTACCCTAGATACCAAAGCTACTTGCCCCATGGGAGGAGGAGGAGGGGAAACCCCTGTTGTCAGACCCTGTTGAGAAACCATAGAACACATTTGAAATAATTCACAGTTGAAATAAAGGATTGAAATAAAAATACTTTGATCTGTGGCAAAATAAACCTACACATTCAACACCATCTACCTATCGGGTGGTTGAATAACCATACATTCACTCAGCTCTCATTCACACCCTTACTGCTTCAAGGGAAATCTCCCATATGGATCCTAGGCGACTTCTCCCGGTCCTCCCTGATGTAGAAATGAGGTAGAGGAGGTCGCGCTATATATAGTGCATCCCATCACGCTGATTATTACCAAATGGTTCACAGGTGCTGTTAATAATCATTAGGTGTTTAGTTTCCTGTGTCCCAAAAAGAGGCAGCCTGAACTACCCATGGCGCTCGTATGCACATGCTTAGAGTGATCTATGCCTAATCGGTAAGAAAAAGATTCAGGTGTGTGACTTCCTGTGTCCACTAAGTGCGAGTGCCTGATTCAAAAATGGCCGTTACCGTGCATGCTCGCATGCAAGGAGAGTTTCTATTTCGAGTTTGTACAAATACTCGAAGTAGCTAATGTACGCGCATGTTCTATGCTGTATGTACGCGTGTGTTCTATACTGTGTAGAACAGCGCGTGCTAAGAAATTACGAATTATACTCCGATGCCTGATTCAATGATGGCCGATGCCTGACTCAATGATGGCCATTGTACGTGCATTCTTAATGATGTAAAAAGCGACGTATGCATCGAGGGATAAAACAATTATGGACCCTCCGTTATACACTTGCCCGCATAGATGCAAAAAAAGGGGGGAGGAGTAGTCAAAATATGTGCATACTCAAAGTGGCGAACTCACACTGATGTATCAGCCAATCACGGCCGGGAAAAATTAGTTACAGGAATCTGCGCCTACCCCAAAGGAAAAAACAAACTATTCCTAGGCATCCAATTGCCTTATCGTATTAACTAAAATGCGGCGCTTAATGAAAGCCAGACATAGCCAAAAATTCTATCAAGTAGAATTACGAAAAAGGCAAATAGCTGCACCTACACAATGTTGTAAAGTGTAGCGCATGGATAGAAAAGAGATCCATTAATGTGTAGACTTTACAAGTATAAGTCACTCGCATGTCAGGGGCACAATTCAAAGAGGGATATAGTACTCTAATGTACAAAATGAAGGCCACAATCTGTTAAATTTGGCCTCAGAGGTTGTCTGCGCCTTACGGAACAAATCCTGAGGCCTGCCTACTGCCAAAATGACTGTGGGGCCCGAATAGGGATTGGAACAGAATGTCACGGATCATGTTGGAGCTGAAGGCCTGGTTCATGGTGGAATTACTTAATCATGCTAAATAAGTCATAGATAGAAATTTACTTAACAAAAATCGATACAGGCGAAAGGAATTTAGCACGTTATATGATAGTGAATCCAAAAACCAGTGATTTTATGGTAGACATGCCCAGGACGTATAGATAATGTATAGAAGTAAATAAAATGTATGTAATCCTATAGATGGTGATTAGGGGTTCCTATTGTCCCATCTGGAGCCATGGTATTTCATCATTGAGGCCTTGTTGCCAAGATCGGAGACGGAACACCCATCGTTGTTCCCTCACATGTAGAGCTTTTGTCAGATCGAACTTGCGTTTTTCATCACTTCCAGAATTGACCATCTCAGGTCTGTGTCATTATGGTTTTTTTCAGTAAAATGACGCGTCAGTTTGGTGTTATTCTTTTTGCATCGGATGGTGCTCCGGTGTTCACTGATTCGCACTTTGATTTTCCTAGTGGTCATGCCTACATATCTGAGGCCGCAAGGACAAGTTAGGAGGTACACAACGTTCTCCGTGTTACAGTTACTAAATTCTCGTAACCTCCAAGGTTTCCCGGTCCCTATATCTACCTCCTTGGTGTTGGTGGTAAGACTGCAAGATGTGCAGTTCCCACAAGAGAAGTGACCCACAGGTCGTGAGTGGGTCCACAAGGTCTGCTGTTCTCCATCCTCACTTGTTGGTGTTTTTGCGTGTACCAATTCGTCACGCAGGCTCCTGTTCCGTCGGAAGGCAAACAGAGGTGGTTGCCACTGATCGCCTGCACTGTTGAGAATGTGCCAGTTTTTTCTCACTATTTTTTGTACTGTGTTGGAGGCCGGGGTGTATGTAGTAACGCATACCAGTCTTTTGGTGTCTTCTTTTATTACGTCCTCTAATAGAGCTTCTCTTGAATTGTTCCTTGCGCGTTTCTTTGCTCTTCTCACCATTTTCTTCGGATAATGGCGTTCCAAAAGTTTGTTCTCCAGCTGTCCTGCTTGTTCCACATAAGTTGTTATATTGGAACAGTTCCGTCGTATTCGGAGGAATTGGCCTACCGGAAGATTTTGTCTCAAAGCCCTGGGGTGGTAGCTCTCAAAGAGAAGTAAACTATTTTTATCTGTAGTCTTGCTATGAACCTTTGTTGTAAATCCTTCATGAGTTATGGTAATGTCCAAATCAAGGAAGATTGCATGGTTCTTGTCAATAGTGTGTGTAAATCTAAGATGGTTGTCTTTTGAATTGACCCATTGGACAAATTCCATTGCTTTCTCTTCTGTTCCGTGCCATACAATCAGCACGTCATCAATGTAACGCTTCCAAATCTTCAGATGTTCCAGAAATGGGTTGTTTGGATTAAGGATGTGGTCTTCCTCAAATTGCTGGACATAAAGACATGCCATACTTGGGGCAAAAGTACTGCCCATTGATGTTCCGGTGATCTGGTGATAGATGGAATCCTCAAACTCAAAAAAGTTCTCTGTAAGCGCTAATTCGGCACATTCCATCACAAAGTGTTGGGGGTCATGAAATTCCACTCCATATTCAGAATGATGTTTTCCACCACTTCCAAAGTTCTTCTCTGTGGGATGCTCGTATAAAGAGCTTCTATGTCCATTGTTATTAGTATGTTTTCAGATGGGTCTACTTCCAGATCTCGAAGGAGGCAAAGGACATCTTTAGTGTCTCGAAGGTAAGAATGTGATTGCTTCACAATCGGTCTGAGGAACCAATCGCAAAACTGCGAAAGAGGTTCCAGAACTGATCCAATACCGGATACAATGGGTCTACCAGGAGGAGGGGTCCGGTTTTTATGGATCTTAGGAAGCGTGTAGAATCTGGGCATCCTAGGTTTCTCATTAACAAGGAAGCTTGCTTCTTGTCTGGTAATCCAATCGTTGGTAAAGGCCTCCTCCACCATGTTTTTGATCCTTGTCATCAGGGGGCCTGTTGGATCATTTCTATGTATGGCATAGCTGGCTGTGTCTGAGAGAAGTCTTTTGCACTCCTCTTAATACATCTCCTGATCCATAATCACGATAGCACCCCCTTTGTCTGCTGGTTTTATCACGAGCTCGTGATTGTTCTTCAGACTCTGTAGTGCCGTACGTTCATTTCTTGTAAGGTTTTGAAACCCCTTAGTGCTCTCGAAGTTGATATCATCGATCTCCTTGAGTACTGCTTCCTCAAAGGCTAATACTTGACAAGAGGTATTCTGGGCAGGTGGTTGAAAAGTTGACTTCTTCCTGAGTCCCGTCGTCAATTGTTCTTCAGATTTATCCTCGTCTGTACCAAAATAGTCGCGCAACTTGATTTTTCTGAAGAACTGCGCAAGTTCTGTATGAAGTACAAAGGGGTCATTCCTGGGTGTCGGGACAAAGCCCAATCCTTTGGAGAGGACACTCTCTTCTTCAGTAGTCAATGTATGCTTACTAAGATTAACGATATTCGTTAGTCCCTGCTTGTCGAGGGCATGTTCGCTCTCCCTTTGCTCCTGGTGACCACCGGGGTGGGTTGTTGGTCTTCCCAATGTACCCTTGTGTTCCTTCTTTTGGTCTGCCTCTGCCTCTGCCCCCGCCCCGGTATAAAAAGAAGGCTGGGGGCCTTGTGGGAAACCAAACCCTGGCGGGAAGAAAGGTTGTTGCCAATATCCAAAAGAAGGGGGGTGTTGCTGGGCCATAGGTTGGCGATAGCCCTGTTGTCTGCTCTGCTGTTGTCCTGAGCTCTCGTCACTGCTACTGTCACTCCTTTCGTCCCCCGAGCTGAAAGTCCAGTTCAGTGGGGTGGGTCTGAACCGTTGCCTCCTACCTGCTTGTTGTTGTACAGGTTTATCATAATGTTCATCCGTAATGTATGGATACACTGTTTCCCTACTAAACTTCTGCACATCTTTCCTAAGTTTTGTTATTTTTGACTGTGTGAGATAATCTTTATACTCAGTATGGTCGTTATTGATTTCTTCAAGTTTTTTCTTATAGACAGATAACTGCACTATTGTCTTCAATCTACACTCGCTTTGTTGAATTTCAACAAGGAGGGCATCTGCCAGCTGTCTGGCGGTGTTGATAATCAAAATGAGCCAATCTTTCGTACACTTCCAGGCAATGCACGACCAATTTGTGCGAAACTCCTTGTTGTTAAGAAATAGCCTTGGTTCATTGGTGACTATAAGTCCTCTCGGTGCGGTGTTTTTCCTAAGGTACTCCGTCATAAATGCCCCATGGAGGGCTGTGCGTATCTGTTCCTTTTTCTTAGTCGACAAGGTTTCCCATTCGTCAGAATTATTTACTGCTTGAGCTACTACTGTTTCGGCTAGTAAGGATGGGGCATTGAGAATCTCAGCTAAGACCTCATCCCCAAACGAAAGTTCTGTATCCATGGTTGAAGTAGGGTAAGTAGGTGAGTAGGCTGGATCAATTCGAGATCCGCTCCTCTCAGTTTTCTTGAGTGGGATTGGGACTTCACTATATCAGTCCCTTCTTCCGGTCTGATCCCTGAGTAATCAGTACTTCTTCCTAATATTTGGATGAGATTACCCCTAATAACGTTCCCACAGCCGTCAGCTGTACAAAATCACAGAACCACAAGAGCTCCACGTTGTGTGGAGAAGGGAACAAGAGGCACTGGGTTTTAGGAGCTAGCAGCCTCCAACACTAACTGTTTAACCACAAAAAGCTGCTCCTAACTGAATGGCCACTACGAGGTTTGGGATGCATTTGTGAGTGAAGACATCTCACAAAATGTAACGGACTAGTCTCACACACCACCTGGTGTCATGCTTCATCATTGACCAGTCCTCGCAATCATACCTCATGGTGAAGAAGAGTATTCTGTACATCTGCATATGAATACAATGGGGACAAGGTCAAGCTGTCAAACAGACAGATGTCCATCAAATAGAGTAGAACTCTAACAAAATTGCCATACAGAGCTTTTACTTTTCCCTGCAGGCCAAACACAGGTATTACACCTAGTACTCCATCTGTAAATAGTGTAATGTCCCGTGCATACCTACAGAACCTAATCATAGCTATAATCTGTGTTGACCGTAACACGTTTCATTATTCTGCAAAGTTTCATTATCCTGCAATGTCTTTTATGGTGAATTAAAGCTTTAAACCTGCTATCACAATTAAGACACTGCCTGGACTATATATATATTTTGCGTCTTGTTGTGTTAACTGTTGTTGACTGTTCTAACCTGCCAAAAGTAAGCCTTGACTGCACAGCACTGCTATCCACACACAAGCAACAGCAACAAAGCCTTAAAAGGAACTTTGTGGCCTGGTCCCTAACTTTACAAGCAACAAGATACAGCACTTGCCCCAGTGCACCAGAGTTCCGTAGACACGCGAGTTCTAGTTTCACCCCAGTGTAGTGAAATAAACAGAAAAGCCCTATGGCACAGAGCATCCATATTCGTGGTATACCAGTACACTATAAAGAGTCCTGATTAATCAAACAAATTCACACTGACCACTCGAAACCATCATACTCAGAAATTACTATGGTGAAATACCAATTACAGAAGTGGGCATATAAATGCGGCTATGAAAAATATGACAGAATCAGTCATATCCGTGGCAGCCTTCACTTCACTTTTCTGAAGAAAAAAAAATCCTAAATATTAATGTGAATGTATTTTCATTTTACTTTTAATAGCACTCATTAATTGCATTGCTTGGTCTCACCTACACAGTGCGTGAGCTGTGCTGGGAGACGTACTGTTTACAATTCACTGGGCTTATAACCTGTCACAGCATACCATTAGCTGTTTCCGTTGTCAATCTCATTTGCAATCTTACAATTGCTTAGCTCCCAAAGGCTTCCCTTATTTTCTTGAGTTAGCTCCTCCCTAGAGCATGTACCAAGTACATGTGTTCTTCCTTGTCTTTTTGCAATACACTATTGTTTTTTTTACTTTTCAGCATTATTCCTGGACGTGTAATGTGCTTTACTACATTTATCACAGGCGCACAGCTTCCTATTTATGTTGCTTTCACCCAATATGCCATCTCTAGTGATGCTTTATTTACTTACACCCACAACTTTACTGCTCTGAGCGACTCTACACCACTGCACACCACACCATTACTCTCCACACAATGCCACTCAATGGCGCTCTGCACCACCCCACTCTACTCTACAGCACTCCACTCCATGCCACTCTACTCTACGCCACTCTACTCCATGGCACTCTATACCACTCTATGCAACTCCACTCAGTCGCTTTATGGCACTCTACACCCCTCCACTCAATCCCACTCTACTCCACTCTACACCACTCCTCACAATGCCACTCTACACCCCTCTATGCTACTCAACTCTTCACCACTCTATTCTACACCACTTCACGCCAAACAATGCCATTCTATGCCACTTCACTCAATGCCACTTAAATGTATACCACTCCACTCTACCCCTCTCTACTCTTCGCCACTCCACTCGCTACCACTCTACACTATGCTACTCCACTCTAATTTATGCCTGACAATTCTATGCCACTCTACTCAGCTCCATGACACTCTACTCTATGCTATTCTACTGTAAAACACTCTACTGTACGCGAATATACCTATGCCACTTCAGTAAGTCACTCTACTCTATGCCACTCCATACCACACTACTCTATGCCACTCCAGTCTACACCACTACTAAGTTTTAGCCATGCTGAACAGCAGCCACACTGCAGTAAAACATGCCTAAAAGACATTGGCAATACTAACAGCTCTCACGCAGGCGAGACCTATTGGCTTTGTCAATGCTTGTTATTTTTTTAGTCATTCATTAGTTGAACAAGGACTGTTAAACGTGCTCTGGTTATTGTAGTTTTTAATCATTGATGATAATGATTCTGAAAGCGGGTCACTGGTCAAAGGGGCCCGGGCACATCTGAGGAAGGTGGAGGAGCTAATAAGAGAATCATAAAGAGTAGGGCTATGGTCCTTTGATAACATTTTGAAGCACATATCACTGAGGCTGATATTTAAGTTGAAATCTCTAGTCACTCCCTTGGCCTGTGTTTGGGGCAATCAAGATTGGAGACTGTCGCTAAACGGGATGTAGCTAGGCGATGGTGGGTAGCTGAAGTTCCCACCATCCAAGAATGGAAAAGAGGGATGGACCTCTTTACGGCAGCAGTAAAGGTCACCTATGACAGTAAGGTTGCCCCGGAAATTTTGACGCAGGTCTGGGTTCGTGGATGAGTTATTATCGACTTGACCCGTTGGAGGATGCCCAGAGGCCCCTCCGCTGTTACTGATACTGACCCTTGGGCAAGGTGGTCAACTGGCATGAATATAATTTACTGTTGATTGTTGCTATGTTGGTATATTAAACTGTAATGTGATGTTTTTACTCATTTGTACTGCCTGTCTCATATGGAATCACTGCTGCCGATACAATAACGTACTCTGTAGCTGTTCTCCATGCAACTGTTGTTGCAATGACAATGTGTTTTAGGATAATCCAAGAAATAAAACAGATTTCAAAAAAAAAGAGATTAGAGACTGTCCTGCTGTGATAGACTGCGCTCTCTGATGGAAGAGCGCAACAAAGGAGTGGGCACTTCAATGTGACCAACCTCTAGAACACAAACTTCAAATGAAGAGACACTAAATCGCATGTGTGACTAGAAATGGATTATACAAAGGGGAGTTTAGAACTCCAAAATTGTCAAACTAAAGCTTGTCGAGTTGGAATCCTAAACAATGTTTGCTGGCCCTAGGTTACAATGTCTAAAATTTGCATCTTTTTCCACAGTGAAGTTCATGAACCAGCACTGCCAGGCCACAAATTGCAAAATGGGTGATGGGAGAAAAAAGTGTTTGAACTAATTAAATTAATTATTATAGTTAAGATTTTGGCATGTTAAGACAGTGTACATTTTTTGAAATTATTCTTTAAAATTTTCCAAAAAATGGTGCATAGATTTTCACACAACAGCAAAAGGGTATTTGTTGAAACAAACGATATTTACCTGCTAAATGTGCAGTAGTTCAGTCCTGCAAGTTTTGCTGTTGCCCGAAAACAAAAATTGCTACAGGATTTTCAGTGGACTTTGGAATCCTTTTTAACTTCCACTTTGTGCAATCTGCCCAACATTTTCAAATATCAATCTTAGATGCATGCACACTGTTCCTGGAATAGTCTGTGTAGTTTTATCTAGCAGGACTACGTAAATTCATAGTCTCTGTTAAGTACGGCATCAGTACAAGGACATCCTCATGCCTCATCATTCCTTTCTAATCTATCACCCCTCGTCCATTATTCCCCAACCATCATTCACCCATCATCCCTCAATTTCTCATGTATCATCCCTCCTCTGTCATTACTTATCAGTATTCTTCCTCCATCATTTCTCATCCCTAATTTATCATTTTCCAGCCATCATTTTCCAGCTTTTACTCCTCCACCATCATTCCTCACACCTCATCCATCATATCTCACACATCATTTTTCACTCATCCATGATTTTTCATCCATTATTCCTCCTACCTCAGTCCGCACTCCTAATCTCATTTCACATCCAGCAGGAACATCCAATTTTGTGTCCAAAATTGTTCAAATTCATGTTTCACTTCCATTCCATGGTCTTTTTGGGGTAAAATTCTGAATTCAAGCATGAAGTATATTTTCCTGTGACTTTCTTTATAGTTAGAACGTGCACTTTTTGCAATCACGAATAGGTGTTAGGGGATGTGTTTAAAGCCCCGATTTGAGAGTACGCCAGTCATCTCTAAACTTATTATGTGAGATCTCCTGGTCAATCATTTAGAACTAGTTAAATCAGGGAAATATCTAATGATGCCTTGGGTATATAAAAATGTTTTGTTTCTTTTATCTCGCATAAACATGAACGAGATCAGTGATTTGGTCATTAACTTGGTTCAGCATAGTTACAAGAAAAAGTTGAAATTGCATGTGGAAACTAGCCAAATTACAGGGGGGAAGAAAATTTACCCAAAATCATTCTCCGTTGTAGATAGGATTTGATTTAAGAATGTTTTCCCCAAACCCAGCATCTTGTTCAGTGGGTGAACAAGCTCGTCTTCTATTTGTTAGGAGCCATTTATTTCCTTAAATTGCAACTACGTACACAACAACTTTCACTATAAATTTTAGAAATGAGAACTTACCATCCTGAGTCTAAGTGTGTGTGCACTCAGGGTAACTAAATCTGTGTTGTGCATTGCAAGACTTCTCATAACCCCAGCAAGACTTGAGGTTCTTCAGCTGATCCTGAAACACAATAAACACAGCTGAGTGTGACTGTAAGGAAAGAATATTCAGCAAAGTAGCTGCTGTTTCTGACATAGTAGCAGCTCCTCCTTGATACACATTTCCCTTTAATGATTCTCCCTGCATAACAGTGGTCCTTTCCTGGCATACTGTGGCATTCTTGAACGCTTTAGGACTTTCCCTTGCATAATAAAGACACCTCTTTGATACTATGTGGCATTCTGGGTGATGTTCCGACTATCACACTATAAAAGTGACCTATCAGTGACACATTGAGAGCATTCTATGAATATTCGGCCATCGCAGGAATAATAGTGGACCATCAATATCATAGTGACATTATGGATATCCTAGAATCCTAACAGGGGTTCAAGTTAAATCTCATCCCTGGTGTGAGATGTAAACATAGAGAATACCAAGAGATTACGGCAAGGAAATAATAAAGTAAAGAAAAAAAGAGAAAGACACAAAAAAAGAAAGAAGTAAAAAGAAGGTAGAACAATATTTTATACAAATGATATCCCCACAAATTTTAATAGTATATATTTGAAGAAAATGTATTGCTAAGACAATGATAATAGAAACAGTAAAAATGCTAATGGCACTCAACAAGTTACACAAACAATCATAAAGACAGTATAATGTGTAAACATAAAAAGTGGCTGAGGAAAAATACATATATGTGGTTTAGACAAAACAAGAAACAACATATAACAGAAATGCGTCCTCTTTAGTTAGGGCCACATGTGGGCGTCAACGGCGTTTCGACCAAGTGGAGAGGTGTGGTGCAGCGGCCAGGGCAGCTGACTTCGGAGCACAGGGTTCACGGTTCGATTCCCGGCTCCGGCGGCAGCTCAGCTCAGCACCATGTGACTCTGGGCAATAGCTCACTTAATTTCCACGACGGCCCCCAGCGCCTTGAGACCCGTAAGGGTGAGTAGTTCGCGCTTTACAAATACGGATTTAGACCATATTATAATTCGATGGTCATCATCAGGACAAACATTAATGAATACTGGAGCGTCCAATACAGATTAGGAATCTAAAGATATACAGGGGAGTATTGATTAATATTATGTGTGCCAGGATCACATCGTAGCGCAAGATGAAAAAGGAAAACAGAAACCATTTATGAAGAAAAGAGAAAGGAAAACTTGTGTTTGTGATGAATTCTAGATTACAAACAATATCCCAAAAACTAATGCACCACGTGAAAAAAGGGAGAGTACTAAATAAAAACCGAAGGCTGAGCATTCATGAAAGATGTATAGTCCTCAACACCAAATAGTGGAGTAAAACGCTTGAGACTTTAATCACCTATGAGAAACAAATCAGCGGCATGGATGTAACTGTCCGTCAAAGTTTTTATCATTCATGGAACATCACGGCAAGTGATTGAAGCGTGATCTACGGATACATAGAAGGCTAAAATTAAACACTTCATGCACCGGTGCACACTATTTCAAACTATTTCGAAAAACTGTGAAGGATACTCACTATCATCAATCTTTATGTGGAGTGTCACCAAGAATCACAACTCGACAGCATCAATTAGTCAATTGTGTTCTAAGCTATTCCACGAAGAAAATTGAGGCTAAAATTGAATGAATATATCCCAAGGTTAAAATGACTTGTGCCACAGGTATCGTAAATTCATAGTTAAAAGGTAAAACCTTTTATGTAAATAGAAAACCTTTACCTACTCTATCAACAAGCCAGTCAATAGAAGTAGACAATGCCCAATTACTTTTGTGTACAGAAACGAGAGACCGCAAGATGCCGATTAATTCAGTACACTGATCCAAGGGTCGTGTCAGGGGAGGCTGGAGGATTAAACAATATAGTCAAAAATAAAAATTAGAATTGACCTACTAATATCTCTAAAGTAAAAATTAGCCCACTAATATCTCAAAGTAATTTCTGGACCATTATAAAAACATTACCTCTTCTTCTTGTAGACAAAGAGATCAATCGGGCCACAAACTTAACTTGAGATCTCCCCTGCCAGAGAGAAATCGATTAGAAATCCATCATGCCGGTAAAGTGACCGTCCCGACTAGTTGTCGGAAAGTTTGCCGGAAAGACTACGTCTCGGCTATATAGCGTCATGAGGCGGTCCCAGCCCTCAGGGTACAAGCACCAGGCAGTATCATAGAAGTAGAAAGGGGACTATGCAGGTTACAAACCGGCCACCTCTTAATATGACTGTATTATGTATCGGTCCCGACCATCAAAATAGATGAGGGACATACAAATCATGACGTCAGGCACCAGGCAATATCATAGATATAGAAAAAGAACTATGCGAGTTACGAACCGGTCACCTTTACACCCAACTGTATTAAGTGTCAGACGCCGAGGTAACAGAAGTAGCCCCAAGCGATATTCAACGATCGGGTCATCCTGTACAAAAAAAGAATTCTTCCAAATAATAAAGGTGAAAAGAATAAAAAATAATAGTGAGAAAATCAAGTTAATCAAAGGAAAAATAAATGAAAATAAAAGGAACCATTGAATCAATGGATACGAAACACAGAGCACATAGAACAAATCTTACTGCTGCGTGTGACTCCCGCAAGCCCGGAAAAGGGGGGCTATCCAGGAATATCTTATTATTAGTTATTTATTACACACAGTGAAGGACAGTCCCAATGAATTTATGGAAAGGACTGATCCGATGCTGTGTGCAGCAATACTATTAAAAGGGGAAAAAAGGGATTGACAAATCCCCAAATACTTGATATTTTGTCGTAGTATTCACTAGTACATACATTGTCACAAACCGATAGGTGAGAATAGTATAATATAATTATTTAATCCATCTTCGGTTATCAATATAAGGCTTACTACTGGCAGCCGCCGGAGCAAAAAAACATTGAGCTGGTATCAATCAAACGGACAATGTACCAATGATTACAAAACATATTCTTACGTTGTGTTTAGATAAAGATCACACATTCATTTATATAAAGTAATCATTGCATGTTAAAAGCACTGAACATTACATTTCATTTCTTTGAATTCTCAAGAGCAAACCTTTTTGTTTGAAAAGGGAAATTTTATATGTTTATACAGAGAATAGAAATAAACAAAGACATGGGAACCATCTTCATATCCATAGACAAATGCACAAGCTAAGTCTAAAAATATGTGCAATTTGAAACAATGTTGCCTTATCATATTTACAGAGTGGAATATATAATAGGCAACAGAAAAATCATGATGGTGATAATATATAAAAGACAGTATAGGTGATTCCAATTAAACGAAACAGGTAATAACAGAAAACAAGCTACATCATAAAGAAAATATTCAGCCTGAAATTATAGCATTACACTCCTCCAAGGTGTTTAAACCTTTGTTAATGCTATCACATCTCAAAATCCAGCGACACTCAGTTTTATTCAACAGATTCACAATGTTACCTCCCCTTGGTGGTTTCTTAATCATTTCAATAACCTGCCAGCGTAACTCAGACAGAGCATGGTTAAATTCAATAAAATGGGACACCAATGGGGCGTGTTCATTTTTGCATTTAATCCGACTCTTATGCTGAGAGAGTCGGCTCTTGATTTTTTGAGTAGTTTGCCCCACATAGATGAAATTGCAGGGGCACCAGATGGCATAAACTACATTCTGTGTGTTAAGGTTGGTGTGGTCACGAAGGTCATAAATTATTTAGTCGTGAATGAACTGTTTTGTGTTAAAGGTGGAATCACACATCAAGCAGTTCCCACAGCGGTAGTGACCCACAATCCTGTTAAGGGCCCACAGCGTGGTCAAATCAGATGCATCAGTACTGGGTAAAGCAGCCCAAACCAAATGATCACCAATATTTCTGCCTCTCTTGAAAGAAAACAAGGGTGGTTCATGGGTAATGCCTGTAGATTGTATTAAAGGCCAATGTTTTTTGATTATCTTGGTCATTTTATTGCTCTGTGTGCTGAATGTTGTCACACAGGGTATTCGTTCCATTGTTTTTTTTGGGCGAGGAGAGAGCAAAAACTCATGGTGGTTGTACCACGCTCTCTTAAGAGACCTTTTAATTAACTTTTTTGGTTAACCGCGTTGTTCCAGTTTTTTTGCAAGAATATCCGCCTCCCGAAAATAATTTTCTCGGAATTGGCAATTTCTGCGTATACGCAGAAATTGGCCAAATGGGAGACCATTCTTCAACCCTTTGGGGTGGTGACTCATGTACTGCAATAAGGTGTTTCGAGCGGTTGGTTTTGTGTACAGTTTCGTAGCTAGTTTACCATCGAAAGGAATGATCGTGAGATCTACAAAATCAATATATTCATTGCTAGAATGCGAGGTAAACTTAAGATCAGGGGAGCATGAATTTAGCCAATCAAGGAAAAGGACTAAAGTGGAATTGTTACCTGTCCAAATAAAGAAAACATCATCGATGTATCGTCGCCAATGGCGTACATTATGAAAGTATGGATTAATCTCAGAGTCATAAATGTACTGCTTTTCAAAGTTGTCAACATACAGAATGGCGAAATTAGGGCCATAAGAAGCCCCCATTGAGGTTCCTTTTATTTGTAAAAAATAGTCCCCATTAAACTCGAAATAATTCCGAGTAAGGGAAATCGTCAACAAATCGATGATAAAATCTGTAGGGACAGTAACAGGACCAGGTCTTGTGTCCAGAGCTCTCCTGATTACTTCAATACCCTCCAGCTGGGGGATATTGGTGTATAAGGACTCAATGTCCAAACACACCAATAATTCCAATTCAGGTGCAAATTGCATTTGCTAAAGATGGGTAATGATGTCGCCACTGTCACGTACATAGCTCTTAGTATGGATGGCCAGATCTTTAATGAACACATCAATATATTGGCAAAGTGGTTCCAGGACCGACCCACATCCAGAGACAATGGGTCGGCCCAGAGGACAGCTGAGATTTTTATGCATCTTTGGAAGAGTATATAAGACGGGGGTCCTAGGTGCTTTGGCATTAAGGAAATCAAATTCCTTGTTGCTCAGAAAACCTCTCAATTTGGCTTTGGCTGTCACAGTAGAGATGAGCTTTTGAATCTCGTACAAGGGATTACATCTCAAAATGGCATAGTGATTCACATTGGACAGTTGTTTTATAATTTCCAACTTGTATTTCTCAATAGGCTGAATCACGATACCCCCTCCCTTGTCGGCAGGCTTTATAATTACTTCCTGATTCGTTTTTAGAGTACGAAGCGCTTGTCGTTCATCAAGTGAGATGTTATATGGAATATACTGAAAGCCTTTGTCAAGGGGCGTAACATCCTTCATAACCATTGCTTCAAATGCCAAAAGTTCAACCGGCTTCTTATTAGTCGGTGGATTAAACGTGGATGGCGGCTCAATATGGATGGATTAAAACTTTCAGTATATACATTGTTCAAAAAGAAAGCTTTCAAACGCAATTTGCGAAAAAACTGTAAAAGCTCAATTTGGATGTCAAAGAGACTAGTTTTCTCCGTCGGTACAAAGCTGAGACCCTTACTCAATAAGGTAATTTCAGCTGAAGACAAAGTAAGTTCTGATAAGTTGAAAATAGGAATAGTGTCAGATGCTTGTTCCAAAATGGGTATATCCTCTATTGTGGTGGACCCCACTGATAGAATTTCCGGCGGGTCTGCCGTTCTCCCGCCTGGAAGTTCCACTGTTGGGGTGGAGGTCTGGTTTTCACCCGACCCCTCCCTCTGCCACGTTGACCTAAAAAAGGATTGTAGCCAGAAATTGATGGACCCTGACCAGAATTGGTACTGGTTTCCGATTCGTCCGCTGAACTGGCAGAGGAATCAGAAAATGTAATGGCTGTATTGCGTCTAAAGCGACCCCATGTTTGAAAGTTATCAGAGTATTGTTGTCTCGGTTGGGAGTAAAAGTCAACCAGGAGATGGGAAATATTAATTCAATTTTAGCCTCAATTTTCTTCGTGGAATAGCTTAGAACACAATTGACTAATTGATGCTGTCGAGTTGTGATTCTTGGTGACACACATAAAAGATTGATGATAGTATCTTTCACAGCTTTTTGAAATAGTTTGAAATAGTGTGCACCGGTGCATGAAGTGTTTAATTTTGGCCTTCTATGTATCTGTAGAGCACGCTTCAATCACTTGCCGTGATGTTCCATGAATGATAAAAACTTTGACGGACAGTTACATCCATGCTGCGGATTTGTTTCTCATAGGTGATTAAAGTCTCAAGCGTTTTACTCCACTATTTGGTGTTGAGGACTATACATCTTTCACGAATGCTCAGCCTTCGGTTTTTATTCAGTACTCTCCCTTTTTTCACGTGGTGCATTAGTTTTTGGGATATTGTTTGTGATCTATAATTCATCACAAACACAAGTTTTCCTTTCTCTTTTCTTCATAAATGGTTTTTGTTTTCCTTTTTCATCTTGCGCTACGATGTGACCCTGGCACACATAATAATCAATATCCCCCTGTTTATCTTTAGATTCCTAATCTGTATTGGACGCACCAGAATTCATTAATGTTTGTCCTGATGATGACCATCGAATTATAATATGGTCGAAACACCGTCGACGCCCACATGTGGCCCTAACTAAAGAGGACGCATTTCTGTTATATGTTGTTTCTTGTTTTGTCTAAACCACATATATGTATTTTTCCTCAGCCACTTTTTATGTATACACATTATACTGTCTTTATGATTGTTTGTGTAACTTGTTGAGCGCCATTAGCATTTTACTGTTTCTATTATCATTGTCTTAGCAATACATTTTCTACATATATACTATTCAAATTTGTGGGGATATCATTTGTATAAAATATTGTTCTACCTTCTTTTTACTTCTTTCATTTTTTGGGTCTTTCTCTTTTTTCTTTACTTTATTGTTTCCTTGCCGTAATCTCTTGGTATTCTCTATGTTTACATCTCACACCATGGATGAGATTTAACTTGAACCCCTGTTAGGATTTTAGTCTTTATTACGCCCCTGGTTCAGTTTTTTAGGGCTGCCCCTGTTTGTGGTAACTACTATTATGGATATCCTGGCATAACAGGGGCATATCTTTGACATTTCACAGCCATTCTAGGCAACATCCTGGGTACCCCAAGTATAAAGGTGGCACATCCATGACATATCATGGGAATTCCTTGACAGCATTCTTACTAGCCCTGGCATAATATTTTCCCATTCCTAGTGCCCCATTTCCCATTATTACTGTCAGGGTTGAGCATATACAATTGGTGTGCTACTGCAAGCTGTAACTGAGCAGTGGCCTTGTTATAGGAGTCTGTTGATTTCACTAGCCAGGACTCTTGGCTTGAGATTTGGATCACTTTTGATTTTGCTACATAACCCTTTCCAAGTAGACATTTAGAAATTAATTTGAGTTTTGCATGGGTGGACGGATGGGGAGGGTCCTAAAAGATGACGGCAATGCAGCCCAGTATGTCTCTTACATTGATAACACGTACACAACCTGCAAATTAAGAAACATTTACTGGGTAAACATCTAGGACAGGGCTGCTATAAGGTAGCCAAATGATGAAATAATAATAAATATGAAAAGCCTCCCAAAAAGGGTATGACATATGGAAATGGCAAAGACCATTGAAATTCTGCAGCTATGATAATCAAGTCAACAATTCACCACTTCTGATACCACAGGTGACTTGCCCAAACTAATGTCATCATGAACAATGAAATCACTGTTGTCAAAGAAGACTGGAATTTTTAGATCTGTATTCAACAAGGGGGAATATAGCCTTTCACTGTACACATGATCTGTGAGGGCACTTATATGCAGATGACGGCACATCAGTCTAAATACTGTATTTCATGTGTAAGAAAAGGTCTTTGAATCGAAAGTGCAACTACAACACAGATACACATTATATAGATATATATATATATATATATATACAAAGGTTATAGCTTAGTTTTAGTTAGGAAAACTTATTTTTCCTATACAAACCAAGTTCAAACCACACAAACGTTAAACATTCTACAGTTATAACTTTCATTTACAATTGATCCACCACCTTCAAATTAATTTAAGTAGCGGACCTCGTTACACACTCTTTTTAGCTCGCTAAGAAGAGAACACTAACTATAACTCGCCACAATATATATATGTGTGTAACGAGGTCCTCTACTTAAATTAATTTGAAGATGGTGGATACATTTTAAATTAAAGTTATAACTATAGAATTTTAATATGTGTGTGTATATATATATATATATATATATATATATATAGATACATATAGATGTATGTATGTGTATATATATATATATATATATATATATATATATATATACACACACATACATACATCTATATGTATAGAGTGTCCCTACACAGTATTGTGGTCCAATAATGCCAGTGATGGGTTCTACTGACAAAACAAACAACAAGGCTAATTTACAACTGGTCTTAAATGTGGCCAGAATCACAAAATGGCATAACAGGAACAGAGTACACATTGCTCAATGTGTATTTTTCAATACACGTTGAGTTTGACACTGTAAACAGTTACACCATGGACTATACTTGTAAGAAAATGCCTCTTTTTGCATGATCACCCCCATTTTTTGGACTGATGCTGCTGGTTTTTCAACTCTGCTAAGCTGTCCTCAGTGCATTTACTCTGACACTTAATAGCTACAAATTGGCTACACTCCTGATTGGCATATTTAACTTACCTATAAGTCCCTAGTATATGGTAGGAAGGGTACCCAGGTCCTGCAAGTCAAATATCACTAACGGACTGCAGCACACAATGTGCCCTCACTAAAAAGAAAGTTCAAAAGATGACTGCATGTCTGCCACAGTAACCTGGTTGTGCAGATTTAAACTGAAAATGTGACCTGTAAAATTAACCCGTTTTGACAGGCCTACATTCTCCTTTTAAATATTAATAAATCACCTCTAAGTAGGCCTTTAATGCCCATAAGGCAGGGTGCATGATAATAAATTAATAGTAGAACATCTACAAATTTAAATGTTAAAAATGTCCTTACAGTGGCAATGCCCCAATAGCTATTGTCAATGTAGCAGGGTTAGCTGTTTCATAGGAAAGCACTGGCATACATTAATAAAGTTAATAATTGTATCTGTTTCCTAGGCGGAGATAACAAGTTCCTTCTTGGACTTTTTGAAATATTTATTACAAATGTAATTAATTGGTGAAGTCAGATTTGTAACAAATATTCACAAAAGGTACTTTTAAAAAGTCACCATTAACCTGCCTAAGACTCTCAAATTCCATTTGCCGGAGCTTCCAGCTGTCACCCAGAAACCAAATAGTTCCTTGATGAGGTGCGAAGTGGCTCCCAGAACTGAGACAAAATGCATTGGGTGTGGAGACAGCTGACCTTCCGTTAACAGGATGGCCCGGGGGCAGGTCCCAGCACCCTGCATATCTCCAAAGGATGCCTACCAAGTCACTGGCAGATGCAGCTCCCACCTGAGCCTGCCTCTCTTTTGTCTTCCTACCCAGCCAGGATCCAATCCCAGTAAGAGAGGTGCGGCCCCAAGAACCGGTTTTGAGTGACCACCGAGGAGGGGCTATCCATTTTCCTGGCCACTTCTCAAGGGTGGCCACGGGACCTCTGCACAAGTGAGGAACGGTTCTGCCATCTTGGTGTTTGGTAGAGAGGGGAAGTGTTGGATTATTTGCAGTAGGACATACAGGAACCCCTGCAAAAGTGTGTAGGGTGATCCCTGGGAACTTTTACACTATTGGTTAGAGAGGGGACTGGAGGCACCCCCACCCAAGGGCATGAATGTGGCAACCCTGGGCACTCTCTTTAGAACTTTACTGGACATGTGGAAGACAGAAGGAGGACTGAACACGCTGTTGAGGCCTGTGAGGAAAACCCTAAGGGTTGGTCATGCTCCCACTTGTACCCAGAACTAAGAAGTGGACTCCAAGAGTCAGTTGGAAGACCTCATGTTAAGCTGCAAGGACAAAAATGCTGCAAGAAGCCCATTTTCCTGGGAGATCCCAGGCCACCAGCTCCAACTGGACTTGCCCTGCATACTGCAGGTGGCTTCTGTTGGAGTGAGTCCAAACCCCCAAGTACTGTTCCAGAGGACCTGGCACCCTTGGCTGGCATCACAGTGTACAACTCCCGCCAATCCCTTAAAGTTGGAATTTAGAAACTTGCTACACTCTTTTTGCCAGAAGATTCATCAAGGGACCGGGACCAACCTGCCAGCTGATCGGCCGAGGGTGCATTGCTGGTGGGCCTGACTTCACCGTAGTATGCGCTACATCCTCCACTCGACATCTGAATCAGTTGACTCCGAGGCCGCTTCGACTCGCAGCTCCAACGACTATACCACCAAGGAATCGAACAACACCGTAGACCACCAGGGTTGGAAAACAATCTTTTCCCTCCATACCTATTCCCACCTAAAAAAAGGGTTTCACCAAGGCTCATTCAATTCCAGACTCAGTCGACGCTAATGCTCTCCTCTCGATGCTTGTCCACTACCTGCTTCCACTGAAGACTATCAACGTCGGGAGGTAACTTTTCCCCTGGAAAGAACCTGTCCTTGTGTCCAACCTGTGATCCATTGTGGTTGGTCTTAAACCTTATCCTCATCCCAGTCTGTCGCGGTTGGTACTTTGAGCTTGTTGGTGCTATTTTCCTTTAAAACTTTATTGGATTTTTCTAGTTTTGGGGTCATTCTGTTCATTAAAATAATCTCTATTTTTATACATTGGAGGTTTTTTTATTGTGTTGTGTTTTCGACTTAACAGTTTTGGTACTTCTAAATGCTGTACACATTTTCTTAAGTTAAGACTGTCTACTCTGTTCTAAAGCTACCAGGGGTTCAGCTCAGGTTTAAATTGCTGAAACCTTTGTGGGACCTAACAAGAATAGAGTCATTATTACTTGCAGTCGACTACTATTCACCCTAACTAATAATCCATTTTCCCACAATGCTGTTTTTTTGTCTGCAGTAAAACTTATAACATCTTTACAGTGTTAATGTGTCACTTTAAGAAGAAATGATATCCTGTACTAAGAAGCACATTTTCTAAGTAAAATGGAGAGGTTTTTGATGCTGCTGCCCATTAGGCATAGCTAACAATAGGTCCTGGTGCAAATTAGAATGCTCATGTTATACTTGCATTTCAGGAACAGGAATGTGATTCTACAAAATCACTGATTACGGTTAGAGATGTATTAGTTGTAGGGAAGTAAATCAGACTGAACCAAGGTCTCCCACTGGATGAAATCCATAATTCATGGACATTATGTAGTATTGGTAAATTATGAAACGTACTTCAAGGACATTTATTAACCTGTTCTGTTTATAGAGCACAGTCCTAGCCACAAGGGCGGCTGAGTGCTTTGCAAGGAGTGCACCTTGGTTACAATAGTTTTAAGGAAAGAAATGTTAATACATTGTGATACACTAGAATTAAATGAGCAGATGGTGATAACAGAAAGATGAGAACAAGGTGGAAGGTATACTAATTTAGGAGATAGCGCATGAAAAGATCAGTCTTAAGGAGAGGATTTAGTCTTATTTTTTCAGGAATCTGTTTTCAAAGCCTGGGGCGGGGGGAAGACAGGAGAAGGCCTGGTTTGTGGTCAGCTCTTCTGTGCTTTTGAGATCAAGAAGATGATCCAGTGGTGTGCAGTTTGTATTTGAAGTAAGGCAGTAGGCCAGAGTGCAGAGCCTTTTGAGAAATGCAGGCTAATTTGAAGTTATTGCTTGCTACAAACGGTAATGAGTGGAGTTGTTTTTTAAATTGGGCAATGTGACTTTTTGGCATTGGAATCCAGGTGCATACCAGCATACAGGACTGCTTTGAGAGACATTATTGTGAAGTTGGAGAGCCCAGCAAGTAGGGGATTGGCCCCCTCTGGGTGAGAAAACGCAATGGCTTGAACCACTGATTTAAAGTCTGTGGGAGGAATAGTGTTCTAAATTTTCTCTTGAAGGTGGAACTGGTATGCCAGTGTTTTCGCCAGTTTATCAACTTTCTCAGTCAGGTTGAGATTCAGATCAATGGTGAAGCTGAGAGATTTGGCGAAAGCAGTTCATGGCGAGGTGCCAGCAGGGAGAAGAAGGATGTTGAGCCATTTTTTAAATGTTCCAGGAGGGTGAAGTAAAGCGGTAAGAATTCTATCTTGCTGAGGTTCAGTTTTAGAGAGAAGGCAGACATCCAGCCAGATAGCTTCATTAGAAAGTTTTTAAGGTTGCAAAATTAGATGGGTTGGAAACTTTGAGATAAAGCATATAGGACAGCAATCATCTCTCTGCTTTACAATTTACATGTGCAGTATCTGCAAAGCTGTTGTAAATGATCAAATAAATAATATCCACAAGATATTATTCCCTTGGACACTTTATTAGGTAAACCTGTGGCAATGGCACGCTATGCTATGTCTGCAGTGTAGTGTACTCAGGAACAGAGAACACAGAAATCGTACTATACTGAGTGACAAAGATGTATACACTCTGAATGCAACTTGCAATAGAGTACAGAGTACTTCAATTTTGCTAACCAATTTATAAAGGTGGAAAAAGAGGTAAATAGATGATATGAAGTTATGAACTCATACCTACCTTAAATGGACATTGAAGGTCTTGCTTGCATATGGTGGCAATATGCCTATTGTTATGCAAGAAATAGGGAATGTGCTCCTCTGGCAGATTGACAACTGTGTAGTCATAGCTTCGTACTTGGGAGGATTCTTCAGTCTCAGGATTCCGTCCACTCCGGGCACTAGCTAGTGTTTCCTGAATCAAAACTCCAAAAGCTAACAGCATCAGCATGACAATCCACAAATCCTAAGGAGAGAAACCGTGCAAGATACTAAAATACAAATAGCAGATTCTCGCTAGATTAATATTTAATTGCATTGTGAATATTTCTTTGATAGAACTGCATTGCTTAATTTGTGCCATTTTTACAAGTTATTTTCATAAGAATTAGTCACGAGAGGCAAAGCGGAAAACATTTACATACCTCTAAACTTGTATTTGATGGATGACCCATAGTTTGGGACCCTGCACCATGAATATAAATCTCCACTGGAAAAATGTAAGGAAAAACATGGCTGATGTCCACATTTTACTATAAAAACAGTGACTGCAGCATCATTATAGTCACAGGCAGATAGTGTGCATCATAATTGCATCCCGGGCACCAACATCCTGCCGGCCACAGTGCTTTTCCCAGTAGTTCCAATGACTTTGTTCAGTGCTGAATAAAATGAAAGAATGTATCTCCTGGTTGGACCCCAACACACAACACATGATCCAGCAATCCAATCTCTCATGGCATTAGCATAGGGCCCTGAAGCACTAGAATCATCCTAAAATAAAGGCTGTTGCATCGTTACTCAGCAGAACCAGGCCCCTGCTCTTCATAAATACAATCACAGCAGTACTAATGGAAGTATCTTCAAGCCCAGTTACATGTTCCCTGGTCTCTCGACTTCATTTAACTGTTGCTAGGGATTCTGTTCACTTGACCCCTCATTGCATGTCCGCTTGTTTTTTCTTTAAAGTGGCCTCTATTTTAAGAGAAGTTCTCATTCCGGGAGGTGTACTTTTTTGGTCGCTACGGAGCATGTGCAGTGGCCCATTCCCTTCTATTAACCAGAGCCTATCCATGCCTGACCAATGCCTAGTGCCAGTAATGTTGCCTGTTTGATATCAGCTATATCACACAGGCAGTAACCCTCCCACAAGAGCTCCTAAATCTTAATTTGATACTTCAGGCCGATTCTGCTCCTCTCAACTATATAACAGATATTGATTGGAAGCAACCTTCTCCACAAATCGTTAGGAAAACAGCATGCCTATTGAGAACAACTCTTGCATCTCTTACAACTCAACTGCTCCTAGAAAGGGAGAGTCTTTAACATTCACTTTTTAACTCCAGATCTTTACCCAAACATAAAAAAGATATATATATGATCTTATTCGGAACTATAACCTGGATGCTCTATTTTAAACGGACACCTGACTACATGAGGTGTCAGCCCTGGATTTAGCAGAAGCAGCCCTGATGGATATACAATCTTGCACATACACAGACTCCAGAAAAGAGGAGAAGGGCTGGTAGTGAGATCAAACAAGAGGGTTTTCAGTCAGTAGGAAGTGGTGGCGCTCAGCTATATTAGCGTAATTGAAAAGAGAAAACAACTCAAGTAAATACGGTGCTGACCAGGTAGGGGAGAACCCTATAACCCCTATATGCGTGTCGGAAAACTCCTACACCACAATAGTACATCCAAATCCTGGGCACACGTGCAAAATTGTAAACATAAGCAGTCACAAAAGCGTAACACACGAACATGCTAATCACCATGATGGACCTGATTCTACACAATAACTTCTTCTTATTTGATAGGAAGTGGTACAAACAAATCAAAGGTGTAGCTATGGGGTCAAAATGTTCTCCTTCTTTTGCAAATCTCTACATGGGATGTCTTGAATCTGATTGGATCTGGGGCACCAGAGGGGCACCATGGATAGACTTTATCGTCTTCTGGGGTCGCTACATAGATGATTGCCTTTTATTATGGTCAGGCACTCAAATACAACTGGAGCAATTCAATGCCTACCTCAACACCAATGTTTACGACATGAAATTTACATTGGAGTACAGCAGTGCCAAAATCACTTTTCTAGACACTGAACTGTATGTCAGTAATGGGGCACTTCACAGTCGATTATTTCGTAAAGAAACATCTTGCAATGCATTGTTACATGCAGAGAGTTTTCACCCAACACATCAAATCAGAGCCATACCATATGGTGAATTTATAAGAGCAAGAAGAAACTGCAGTGAGGAGTCAGAATTTCAAAACTGTATTACCGATATGAAGAACAGATTCTGGAAGAGAGGTTATTCTGTACATAACATCAAACGAGCTGAGAACAGAATCACCCACACTACAAGGGAGGACACGCTCAAAACCAAACTACAGACACAAACTGACAGTCAGAGATTACGCCTGATCACGGATTTTAATGATCTTAGCCACACTCTTAGAAGGAGTCTTACTAAACATTGGGGTATACTACAATCAGATGAGACATTGATTGATCACATTACGGCCCGTCCACAAATCACTTTCAGACGAGGTAAAACCCTTCGTACTAGATTAAGTCCCACAGTCCCACATCCTCACAATTTTTCCTCATGGCTAACTCCACGCACTATGGGATTTTATAAATGTGGCTGTTGCGGAGTCTGCAGATGGGCCAAACATGGGACAAAAACATTTACCGGTCATGACAAAAGAACCTATGACATTAGATCAAACATTAATTGTACTACCAGATTCGTAATATATGTGATCGAATGCGCCTGTATGAAACAATATATAGGTAGCACTATTAGACCTCTCAAGGCCAGGATTGGAGAACACATTAGGGCCTTACATCAACAAGATGTGAGATACCCTGTGGCATTACATGCAGCAATATGCCCCGCGCAAGGTCCACACAAAAGTTTCACCTTTATGGCATAGATGTGATTGAACCAAGCTTACGCGGAGGTAACAGAGAGCTCAAACTAAGACGTACAGAGGCGACTTGGATTATGCGCATGCACACTGTGGGTCATGGGTTAAATAGTGACCATGAGATGCAGTACTTCTTGGGAGATTGACACTGAGAAATTTAACATACTAATCTCAATCATGTTAACATTGGATTTAAACGGCCCAATCACTCAATATAGTAATATAATTGATTGAATTTCTGTCCTAAATGTCCTATTCGTCACATTTCACTTATGTTACCAACACAGTACACTGATGTTAAACGCAATTGACTGCAGAGTTTCTATTCAATCCTTGTGCATTATGGCCATCTTCATGGTTAATTCCCGCCCTATAGTTTTGTTTTATACATTTATGTTAAATCAGGTTATTTTTGTGTTGCAATATAGTTATATTTCATTATCATTTTTCCCCATTTGTGATACGTCTTCTGATGCTGTTAGTTTTATTATACTTCTGTGGCTGTCTTAATATGACGTCTTTTGATGCTGTTAGTATCATTATACTTCTGTGGCTGTCTCAATATGAATGCATCTATTTGCCTTTAGATTTGCTCTGATTGTGTTTTATGTGATTTTTGGTTTGATATACCAGGACAGATATACTCTTTTCATCACGCATTCTTTTCCTCCTTCGTTCTGATCAGTATTCAGCATTAGTCCTTTTTAGTTTCATTTCAGTTTTAACTTGTCATACATGGGCCGTTTCCTTTATATCTTTTAACCTCTAGGAATCATCGTTTACTCGGCTCAGTCCTTTTGATTTGATTCAATTATACGTTATTTCATACTATTGATTTTCAGTGTGGCTGTCTCAATATGAATGCATGTATTTGCCCCGAGATTTGCACTGATCTTATTTTATGTGAGTCTAGGTTCGATATATCAGGACAGACATACTCTTTTTATTACGTAAATTTCTCATTCCTCATTCCGATCATTATTCAGCATTAGTCCTTTTGTTTCATTTCAGTTTTAAACTTATCATATATGGGCCGTTGCCTTTACGTCTCTAAACCCCGGTGAACCATCGCTTACCTAGCCCAGTCTTGTTTAATTGAATTGGGTTTTACGCTAATTCTATACAATTTGGTTTTCAGACACTCTTTGGTGTCTACATGGTCGCGTATATGTGATTTATAAAGTTCTTACTTCCTGCATGTCAATCGGGTTTACGTTCTAGTTCTTCTGGTGAGCGCCACAATAAATACACTTCCGGGTCAGTGTCCCGCTATACACTTGAAAGAAAGACATGTGAGCTACGGTGGTAAACGCTTCGCTATGACCAATATAGTAAGTACTCTCTAGGTACTTACGCTATTCATGATTCTCGTGATATTTGATGATGCCAGCCTATTCTTATTGCTATTACTCTCTGACAGTACTTAGACTGTACTCCATTTTTTTACAGATTGCACTCTCTCTGACACATACCCGTGTCCTTCCCTTGGCTACCGCTTATGAACCTATTTGCATTTGATTTACATGAACTTTGGGAATCCATTTGTCTATTTATAAATAAGTGAGTACCATAGGGCGCCTCAATTTGTGCGCTTTTCTATGTATGATGTCTACGTATGCTCAGTTTATACTCCCTGTCGTTTTAGATTGTTACCGGCAGAACACACACCTGTGTCCTTATCCGTGGCTTACATTGATCTCAACACTACCTGAGTAGGTAGTATGTGTTCTTTAACGCTATCAGTAATTCTTACTATCTTCTCTGGGGAGCAGGCTGACCGAAACCTTTTTATTTCCTTCATATAGCGTTTAACACACTTGATCTTGTTTCTATCCACCTTGCGGTTCAGACCTGCCGGGTTGGAATTATCACCGGCATCTCGGTGAGTTCTTTTCTGTAAATTTCTATTCACTTTATTGTCATTTGCCCTTTGAGAATGGTATCACTACCCTTATATTTCTTTGACTTTCCCTTTTTATTCACAATTTTTAACAGAATACAGTGCTCCGTTCACCAAGTATACAGGTAGATAAGGTCTACATTTGTATTTTCCTTTCACTTAGTTTGGCTTGAATGCAGTTTTTTGAGCCTTTTGCTTTTCGAGTTTAATCACCTTTCACGCTCACAAGACTCCTTACACGTCTTAATTTTTGTCACTTGTTTCGTTAGGTTTCTGTCTAGTTATATGGTTCTCTGTACCCTCATGCTTTGTTATAATTTAGATAATTTTCCATTTGGTCCTTTTTGACTTTCAATTAATTATTAGGTTTCTTTCCATTCCATCAGTGTAATTTACCTATTGATTTAACCCCTTTATATAAATTTCATGTTGAATAACCTTGCTATTTGCGTATCACAATTTCAATTTTTATTCTTGTGTTTGGTCCTAAATGTAACTTGATTATATTATGAATGCATTAATTACATTAGGTGTTGTTTTATTCTTATTTCATGTCACTTTGCACATTGTGGGTGTACTCCTTCTGTGATATGATTTTTTATGTTGTATAGGGTTTCCACTGCTAATAGGTGTGTTTTTTTCACCTATGGAGTTTACTCTCCATTATTAGTCACTACTTTATGTTTGTGTTTACACAATGATTTGTATCATTCCCAGCCCTGAAGAAGTCATGGGAGTATCCTCCTAGACGAAACACGTGTTGGCTGGTTGTTGGTATTTCTTTGCTGGTTGCTTTTCTACGAAATATGATTAAAAGAAACAAGAAATAACTCTTCTGCGAACTACAAGGAGATTGATTCTTGAATGGACTTACGCTTTTGTGACTGCTTATGTTTACAATTTTGCACGTGTGCCCAGGATTTGGATGTACTATTGTGGTGTAGGAGTTTTCCGACACGCATATAGGGGTTATAGGGTTCTCCCCTACCTGGTCAGCACCGTATTTACTTGAGTTGTTTTCTCTTTTCAATTACGCTAATATAGCTGAGCGCCACCACTTCCTACTGACTGAAAACCCTCTTGTTTGATCGCACCTTGTGTTTCAGGAAGGGCAGCCGCAGCGTACTCACACATTTATACTGATATTATTTTTACCATGGATAGAGATAAAGCAGCAGAGGAGCTTTTCGAAAATCTTGCAAAGGGCAGCAATATCATCACTGCCTCTGCCAGTGGAAACCCCTCACGCAATGAAGGTCTTAGGGAAAAATTCATGAAGCTAGAGAGACTTAAGAAATTGGAAAGCTCTAGATGGTGGGATGGAGCCACCTTGAAGCAATACTTAAGACTCAACCGGGTCCCTAGGGGACTACGGTCACAAATTTTTCCTACATATGACGATCTCGATGAGGATCTTCTAGGGAAATGGGAGGAAGCATTGACGATCAATTCAAACACACTTATACACATATTAATTGAAAGCGCAGAACGAAAAGTAGGCAAACTGCAGGCAGAAATTGACATCTTAGAGAAAGAAATTAGAGACCTCAATATTAAGGAGGCCACCGAGAAAAATTACACGATTCTTAAGGATATTTTACTTAGTCACCAAAATGAGATCAAAGATAGGAAGGCCAGACAACTTAAGAGAGATGAAATTGATTACAAGGTAGGCAGAGTTTTTACTTATGCCAGAAAATATGATCAATTGGTCCAAGTTGGACCTCAACATGATAGAACTATCAGACTCGAAACATTATCCATCTCCTCCAGCTCAACTTCCTTGAGCACCCACATGTCGAGTGACAGTGAGGCCGAGAACCAGATAGGTACCAGACCAATAGAATCTTCTTTTTTACGAGACGTCAGGACCATACGAAGAGGCAACAGAACACAAAATATACGGGGAGGTCTAAATACAAAACCCGCAGAGGGAAAAGAGGGAGACAAAGAAGAATACAGGAAGAAATTGAGGTCAGGCAACGGGAAGAACAAATAAATACTAAAGAATTGGAAGTGCAGGTAGTTAATCTCTCATCCAAAACCCGCTCACATGATATGGTTTCACTTTTAAGCAAGGGATTGAGTTTCAACCCACGCGAACCAGGTGATATCTGTAAATTGAAAATAGACCTTTTCAAATTTATTAGAGGTCTCAAGTTAAAGAAGCATTTCTCTTGTAACCCATTAGCCAATAAAAATGTTAAAAACATTTCGTGTGGTAATGTGTCAAACGTACTTAGCATACAAGATGTGCAAGCAACAAAACTACTTCTTTCTTTGACTGATCTAGAAGAATCCCCTTACACCATGGAGAGATTGCTTGAGGAATTAAACATTGAGACTGACTATAGCATAACAAGTGGTTTGAAATCTAGATCAAAATGGACGCCCACCCTTCCTGGTGGGAATCCTATTGATTTATTTTACAAACGGGTATTGGATGATATTGACAAATATGACTTGAGGAGAACAAAGATAAGACGTAAAGGTTACGACAACTTGCGATATGGAGAACGCTCAGCTTTGAAAGAATTAAGCAATGATAGTGATATTTTGATTAGAGAAGCAGATAAGGGAGGTAATGTTGTTGTCATGAATCGTGATGATTATACACACGAGATCATGACACAACTTAATGACAACACGTGCTATGAACCACTCGCGCATAACCCAATAGCATCCCTCACCAACACTATCAACAAACATTTAGCTGAGTGGCACAAAGTTGGTCTTCTTGATGAAGATGAATACACCTATATGAAAGTGTTTAGACCCACCTTTCCATGTCTATACACCTTACCTAAGATACATAAACATCTACCTTTTCCACCTGGCAGACCCATTGTCTCCGGTATTGGAGGCCCCACAGAGAAACTGGCGGAGTATGTTGATTTTTTTCTGGGTCCCATTGTACGTAATCTACCTTCCTATATACAGGACACTAAGCACATACTGAGCACACTTGCTGATGTACAGTGGCAACCTGGTATGATCTTGGCCACTTTAGATGTGGTATCACTGTACACCAGCATTAAACCAGAATGGGACTTACAAGTAGTTACCAGACTTCTCAACAAGAGACCGGCAACACTTTGGCAACACACGAACATGCTAATCACCATGATGGACCTGATTCTACACAATAACTTCTTCTTATTTGATAGGAAGTGGTACAAACAAATCAAAGGTGTAGCTATGGGGTCAAAATGTTCTCCTTCTTTTGCAAATCTCTACATGGGATGTCTTGAATCTGATTGGATCTGGGGCACCAGAGGGGCACCATGGATAGACTTTATCGTCTTCTGGGGTCGCTACATAGATGATTGCCTTTTATTATGGTCAGGCACTCAAATACAACTGGAGCAATTCAATGCCTACCTCAACACCAATGTTTACTGACATGAAATTTACATTGGAGTACAGCAGTGCCAAAATCACTTTTCTAGACACTGAACTGTATGTCAGTAATGGGGCACTTCACAGTCGATTATTTCGTAAAGAAACATCTTGCAATGCATTGTTACATGCAGAGAGTTTTCACCCAACACATCAAATCAGAGCCATACCATATGGTGAATTTATAAGAGCAAGAAGAAACTGCAGTGAGGAGTCAGAATTTCAAAACTGTATTACCGATATGAAGAACAGATTCCGGAAGAGAGGTTATTCTGTACATAACATCAAACGAGCTGAGAACAGAATCACCCACACTACAAGGGAGGACACGCTCAAAACCAAACTACAGACACAAACTGACAGTCAGAGATTACGCCTGATCACGGATTTTAATGATCTTTGCCACACTCTTAGAAGGAGTCTTACTAAACATTGGGGTATACTACAATCAGATGAGACATTGATTGATCACATTACGGCCCGTCCACAAATCACTTTCAGACGAGGTAAAACCCTTCGTACTAGATTAAGTCCCACAGTCCCACGTCCTCACAATTTTTCCTCATGGCTAACTCCACGCACTATGGGATTTTATAAATGTGGCTGTTGCGGAGTCTGCAGATGGGCCAAACATGGGACAAAAACATTTACCGGTCATGACAAAAGAACCTATGACATTAGATCAAACATTAATTGTACTACCAGATTCGTAATATATGTGATCGAATGCGCCTGTATGAAACAATATATAGGTAGCACTATTAGACCTCTCAAGGCCAGGATTGGAGAACACATTAGGGCCTTACATCAACAAGATGTGAGATACCCTGTGGCATTACATGCAGCAATATGCCCCGCGCAAGGTCCACACAAAAGTTTCACCTTTTATGGCATAGATGTGATTGAACCAAGCTTACGCGGAGGTAACAGAGAGCTCAAACTAAGACGTACAGAGGCGACTTGGATTATGTGCATGCACACTGTGGGTCATGGGTTAAATAGTGACCATGAGATGCAGTACTTCTTGGGAGATTGACACTGAGAAATTTAACATACTAATCTCAATCATGTTAACATTGGATTTAAACGGCCCAATCACTCAATATAGTAATATAATTGATTGAATTTCTGTCCTAAATGTCCTATTCGTCACATTTCACTTATGTTACCAACACAGTACACTGATGTTAAACGCAATTGACTGCAGAGTTTCTATTCAATCCTTGTGCATTATGGCCATCTTCATGGTTAATTCCTGCCCTATAGTTTTGTTTTATACATTTATGTTAATCAGGTTATTTTTGTGTTGCAATATAGTTATATTTCATTATCATTTTTCCCCATTTGTGATACGTCTTCTGATGCTGTTAGTTTTATTATACTTCTGTGGCTGTCTTAATATGACGTCTTTTGATGCTGTTAGTATCATTATACTTCTGTGGCTGTCTCAATATGAATGCATCTATTTGCCTTTAGATTTGCTCTGATTGTGTTTTATGTGATTTTTGGTTTGATATACCAGGACAGATATACTCTTTTTCATCACGCATTCTTTTCCTCCTTCGTTCTGATCAGTATTCAGCATTAGTCCTTTTTAGTTTCATTTCAGTTTTAACTTGTCATACATGGGCCGTTTCCTTTATATCTTTTAACCTCTAGGAATCATCGTTTACTCGGCTCAGTCCTTTTGATTTGATTCAATTATACGTTATTTCATACTATTGATTTTCAGTGTGGCTGTCTCAATATGAATGCATGTATTTGCCCCGAGATTTGCACTGATCTTATTTTATGTGAGTCTAGGTTCGATATATCAGGACAGACATACTCTTTTTATTACGTAAATTTCTCCTTCCTCATTCCGATCATTATTCAGCATTAGTCCTTTTGTTTCATTTCAGTTTTAAACTTATCATATATGGGCCGTTGCCTTTACGTCTCTAAACCCCGGTGAACCATCGCTTACCTAGCCCAGTC
This sequence comes from Calotriton arnoldi, assembly GCA_963921515.1. Lineage (NCBI taxonomy): Eukaryota > Metazoa > Chordata > Amphibia > Caudata > Salamandridae > Calotriton > Calotriton arnoldi. The sequence goes on from CAWUFW010000288.1 coordinate 477,170, forward strand.
TTGTTTAATTGATTCGGGTTTTACGCTAATTCTATACAATTTGGTTTTCAGACACTCTTTGGTGTCTACATGGTCGCGTATATGTGATTTATAAAGTTCTTACTTCCTGCATGTCAATCGGGTTTACGTTCTAGTTCTTCTGGTGAGCGCCACAATAAATACACTTCCGGGTCAGTGTCCCGCTATACACTTGAAAGAAAGACATGTGAGCTACGGTGGTAAACGCTTCGCTATGACCAATATAGTAAGTACTCTCTAGGTACTTACGCTATTCATGATTCTCGTGATATTTGATGATGCCAGCCTATTCTTATTGCTATTACTCTCTGACAGTACTTAGACTGTACTCCATTTTTTTGCAGATTGCACTCTCTCTGACACATACCCGTGTCCTTCCCTTGGCTACCGCTTATGAACCTATTTGCATTTGATTTACATGAACTTTGGGAATCCATTTGTCTATTTATAAATAAGTGAGTACCATAGGGCGCCTCAATTTGTGCGCTTTTCTATGTATGATGTCTACGTATGCTCAGTTTATACTCCCTGTCGTTTTAGATTGTTACCGGCAGAACACACACCTGTGTCCTTATCCGTGGCTTACATTGATCTCAACACTACCTGAGTAGGTAGTATGTGTTCTTTAACGCTATCAGTAATTCTTACTATCTTCTCTGGGGAGCAGGCTGACCGAAACCTTTTTATTTCCTTCATATAGCGTTTAACACACTTGATCTTGTTTCTATCCACCTTGCGGTTCAGACCTGCCGGGTTGGAATTATCACCGGCATCTCGGTGAGTTCTTTTCTGTAAATTTCTATTCACTTTATTGTCATTTGCCCTTTGAGAATGGTATCACTACCCTTATATTTCTTTGACTTTCCCTTTTATTCACAATTTTTAACAGAATACAGTGCTCCGTTCACCAAGTATACAGGTAGATAAGGTCTACATTTGTATTTTCCTTTCACTTAGTTTGGCTTGAATGCAGTTTTTTGAGCCTTTTGCTTTTCGAGTTTAATCACCTTTCACGCTCGCAAGACTCCTTACACGTCTTAATTTTTGTCACTTGTTTCGTTAGGTTTCTGTCTAGTTATATGGTTCTCTGTACCCTCATGCTTTGTTATAATTTAGATAATTTTCCATTTGGTCCTTTTTGACTTTCAATTAATTATTAGGTTTCTTTCCATTCCATCAGTGTAATTTACCTATTGATTTAACCCCTTTATATAAATTTCATGTTGAATAACCTTGCTATTTGCGTATCACAATTTCAATTTTTATTCTTGTGTTTGGTCCTAAATGTAACTTGATTATATTATGAATGCATTAATTACATTAGGTGTTGTTTTATTCTTATTTCATGTCACTTTGCACATTGTGGGTGTACTCCTTCTGTGATATGATTTTTTATGTTGTATAGGGTTTCCACTGCTAATAGGTGTGTTTTTTCACCTATGGAGTTTACTCTCCATTATTAGTCACTACTTTATGTTTGTGTTTACACAATGATTTGTATCATTCCCAGCCCTGAAGAAGTCATGGGAGTATCCTCCTAGACGAAACACGTGTTGGCTGGTTGTTGGTATTTCTTTGCTGGTTGCTTTTCTACGAAATATGATTAAAAGAAACAAGAAATAACTCTTCTGCGAACTACAAGGAGATTGATTCTTGAATGGACTTACGCTTTTGTAACTGCTTATGTTTACAATTTTGCACGTGTGCCCAGGATTTGGATGTACTAAGGGCTGGTAGTGATTTTCAGAGATTCATTCAATTTCACAGCTAAATCTAGCCAAATCTTTTGGCTAGAGTTCACCACAGGTGAATTGCAGATTTAGTCTTTATTTGAATTTTATGTGCTATGCAGAGGACACCCAGAAGGCCTTCCAGCTTGAGGATCCTAGGGCCCTTAAAGAATGAGTCATTCATGTTTGATAGAGGCTTCCTGGATGTAGCAGAATACATTGAAATTTAACTCAGGAAGCTGAAGTTCTGATATTGGGTGATTTAGCAGGGTCATGATTTTCAGTACATCACGGTGACCAGGGCTGCTGGTCCCTCCACCTAGCCTAGCTGTAGAAGCTAAAATTCTTAGGGTTATCATCAACAATACCCCATATTTCAGAGCATATATCAACTAAATTACTTCTTTACGATTCTACTTCTTAAAGCTGTTTGCCAAAATCTGTCCACTCATATGTTGCTAGCTGGAAAGCAGGAGTTCAAGCCACTGTTCTTTTTAGGCTGGATTACTGCAAAGCTTTATTTCAGTATACAGACTTTGTACTGGATTTGTTTTGTCGACGGACATTTTGCTGCCTCCACTACAGCGCCTAATTAAACAGCACTACAGTTGGAGGTGGCAAAAAGCCTGTGGGCAGGATGGGAGAAAAGCGGGGCGACAGAGTGCACCCCCCTAATTTTTTATTTTTTTTGAACGTCAATCACTGTGTAGCAAACATAGAGAGAGTGTTGGTGTATGCCCCGCAGTAAAATTTCCACAAAATCCTTTATTTCTCTGGCTTCCCAAGTACATGCTGGCCAAATTACAACGGTTACTAAATCTGGCAGTATGGCCCATACTAGCTCTACCCAGGAGGGTCCATATGTCTGCTGGTTTCAGTAATCTTCATTGGCTCCCCATTGAGAAAGTCCTTTTTAAAACCTGATGCATCACTCAACTGCTCCATCAAGGACACTTCTATCTACATGGTACATAATGTCACTTTCGGCCTTCATGCACCTTTCGTTCCTCTGCTGTGTACCTGATCTCGGTCCACATTTTAAAAAGAGTAAGACAGGAGGCCGCTCCTTCAGTATATTGGCCACAAAGGAATGGGATACTCTGCCTCTCTGTTTGAGAATGGACACACACTATCTTACTTTTAGAAAGGGTTTGAAGACCTGGCTTTCCCCCAAATGATTACCTCTGCCCTGCTTGATGCTCACCGGAATTAGGATTACTTAGTGCAAGGACACATTAGTTTAGCAGTGCACCCTATAAATGTCCGAATACAACATAAAATTAAGGATGACTTCTTTTTCTACTTTTCCCCTTCTTACCAACTAAAAGCTTGAAGGGCAGTTGCAACAGTCACAAATAAAGGGATTTGATTTGCATGGTTAAATAAATATCAGTTATAGATTTTATTTAAATCCCTGAATTTTTCAGGAAACAATAAAATATTTCTGCTCCATACTTGCAGAGATGATATTTTCAGAGGCTACCCACTCTAAAATTACCTGACAAGGGTTTCCTGAGAGATTCATGCTTTGGCACGTTAATGCCTGTAACTCAGTGGATGGGTTTATATCCAAAAGGAGAGGAACAAATAACTTGTCACAATCGTGACCCAAAGGGGATCCCAGTCATATAACAGTTTTGAATGTAAAATAATTAAACTTCATAAATGGCAAACAATGATCTATTAATGTACTGATGCTTATTTAGGTCCTATGGGCACTTGCAATATGTGGTGATAATCAGAGGAGATGGCTTTGAGTAAGAAGAGATCACAGAGCAGAAACTAGGTTTGGAGGGGCATGCAGAAAAGCATGGAAGACCCTGGGAAGTACCCCAGGCTGAGGGGAGATACTGAAATATGCTCAAGGCTATTTGTAAACTTGTAACCAAAAAAGACTGCATCGTGTGATCTCAGAAAAACCCAAGAGTGAACACTAGGGCGTGAAATTGAAAGCAGCAAGGAAGATGGGTAAAAGAGGTGAGTCAATCTAGATAGCCGTGCCTTGTGAAGGTCAACACCAGTCTTGAGGGGCATCTCAACAACCTCCAGTTAATATAGTGGTAAAAAAACAATGGTTAAACCATGGGCAGACATGAATAAACCACAGAGACGCACGGTCGGTCCATGGACATAGAAACAGAAGAGGTGGAAGGAGGAGGGAAGAGAAAAATTATGTAAAACTATCAAATCAGAAGAGAGGGAAGGCATAAGGGAGCTCTCCAAAAAAATAACTAAATTAAACCACATACAAAGTAAATTTAAATTCCGCAAGAGATTCCTGAAAGAGACATTTGACAATGTCTATTTCTTACATCAATTTATTATCTAAAGAGTCAATTGCTCCCTGTTCATTGCCATCAAAAAAACTAAAAAGTGCTGTAAAATGTTCAATATGCCCTAGGTGATCCCTGTTTGTTCATTCTTCAGACCACTAGATTTATGGAACTCTGTTGTGGTGTGTGAAATATTATAATGAAACTTGCCTAACAAGGGTAAGACCATCAGGCTGACATTGTGTGGTATTAAATATCAATAAATGACAGGTTAGAAGATCCTGTAGTAGAGCAATCCACCCTATTAGGTGTAGACATAGTGATGTAGGTCATTTCTAACCAACCAAAAGTGGCTCTGGTGGCTTTGTGGAGGTCTGGGCGAAAATGTAGGTTTTTTTTTTTTTTAAATGATAAAAAAAAGTGGAAACCTCTTTTTTTAATTAACCCTTGTGGAGCAAAATCTGAATTCTACCATATGCTTACCCAGCAGCTGAATCTGAAAAGGCTGCTGCTGGAGAAACGCAAAATTGGCCTTTGTCCAATGTTAACCATTGTCCAGTCGCTGGAATAGTGTTTGGCCAATGTTAATTACAGGGCAGAGGAGCGCGATACTCTTTACCCACCCACCTCCTCCTTTTTTTCCAATTGTGGAAGGCAAATGCCAATCCAGCAGAAAATGTGAATTGTCACTTGAATTCTGCCATTCCACAGAGTGAAAAGTTGATTTGTCCAGCCTAGCAGATTGGACTACATGCAAAGGACTGATCAGCTTCTTTGAAGAATGTTCAATCTGGTTCTGGATTAGAATGTCTTGGCGTATCGGAAATACATAACTCATTTATATAGTATTCACTAGGTTTTGCATGAAATGCCATTTTCGTACCAGTGAGGATGTAATACTATTTTCCCTTTCCACAAAGTGTGGACTAATGGGATAATTACACCTTCTGGACAGGAGGAGCAATCCAATTACCTTATGCTAATGGGCCTGCACTGTCCAGATGGCCTCTGTAAGCTGGATGGATTCCTACACAAACAATGTGAATGGGGGTGGAGCTGGAGTTGGATAACCCTAGCCAGCAAGGTGTTAATTGTTTTACATCACCCTGTTCCCAATTGTGAGTCAGTTTCTGACTACTATTGGAGTTCTTGTTGGTAGTGGAGATGAAACATGGTAGGATTGCTCCATTGTTGAAAGATATTGGCTTGACTATAAACAGGAGGAGTTAAGATTTGGTGAAAGCACTAAGGGCCAGATGTACAATGCTTTTTTTAGGTCACAAACGGTCCGGAAAAAAAAATTCAACATACAAATCCTAATTTTGCGATTTGGTAACCTATTACCGAATCGCAAAATGGGTTTGCAATTCCGTATTAGGAAGGGGCATGTTAAGGGTGACCCTTCCTAATAGTGACTCGCAGTAGTATGTGTAAATGTTTTGCAACCGAAATGTGGTCGCAAAACATTCGCATTTTACCGCCTACTTCAAATTGATGGTAACCCATTCAGAAACTTGAATGGGTCCCCAAGGGACCCCTTCCCCTTTGTGAATGTTTGTAAAAACGTTTTTTAAGAGCAGGCAGTGGTTCCATGGACCACTGCCTGCTCTTAAAAAATGAAAAGAAAACTTTTCATTTTTCTTTATGAAACGCATTTAGTTTTCCCTTAAGGAAAACGGGCCGCATTAAAAAATAAAAAACATTTGTTTATTTAAAAGCAATCACAGACATGGTGATCACCATCCCACATGATTTTTGCGATTCCCAATGGGTTGCAAACCGAGACCTACCTCATTAACCCCTTCGCCGCGGCGCGAATTCCGCCGCGGCGCGGGGGGCTAGGGGGTGAGCGCAACGCTTCGGTGCTCATGACGGCACCACGCCGTCATGAGTCACGGGCGGCGTGTGCTCATGACGGCATGGTTCCGTCATAACCACGCCCGCTCATTAATTCGCCCGCACAGGCGGGGAATTAATGCCGCGTGGGCAGAGCGGCCGCGGCATGACGGAACCACGCCGTCATGAGCACACGCCGCCCGTGACTCATGACGGCGTGGTGCCGTCATAAGCGCTCAAGGGGTTAAAAATGAGATAGATCTATTTGCAACCCACCGCGAATCACTAAATGTGTGAAACACACATTTGTAAATCGCTGTTTGCAATTACCTAATAGCGAATCACAAAAAGTTGCTATTAGGTAACCGCAAATACAAAGCTATGTACATCTGGCCCTAAATTCCTATGGAAGCTTCCCATCATATAGCATGTTACCTGTAAAGGCCGGTGGGAGATTCTTTCTGTCAAAACGCACTATCCGGAACAGGACTTAAATGCAACAGTTCGGAAGATGGGAGTGAAGATCCTTGAGGAAGTGTTAGGGTTTGGGTTGGGTCCATCTGTCAATTTAGTACCAGCATTACCCTTTAATTAGTTGTGCTCAGCCCGGAGGAGTGCAAACAAGACTGAAAAAACAATCCCTGCTACCGAGAAGAATCCTGGTGGTGCTCCCGGAAGAACCACTGAAAAATCAGACCCAACTCAGTATTTGTGTCAAGTCCTAGAGCAGAACATATGTTCGAAAACTTCTTGGCACTAAAGGAATATTAAAGCAGGAACCATATAAAGCAGGTAATTAATGAAGATAAAACCATGTTTTAGCAGTTTTCCTGAATTTCTGCAAATTAGAGTGCTTAAGCATGTTCAACAGACGAGTTTACAAAGCTTTAAAAGAAAAGGTCTCTTCCTCTTTTCTGCAATCTCCATCTTTCTGGGGATTAATCATTTTTAAGAGGCAGTAGTCCTCAAGGGTTGGGTGGAAAAACTTAAATAGGTGTCAAAAACAAGGGTTTTCCTCTACAGATGGCCTTGTGGATGATATACAAAAATATTTAATTGGACACAGTCGTAAACCAGGAGCCAGTGAACAGAAGCCAAAGAAACATGGTCAAATCCGTTCAACTTCAGCAAATTCAGGGCTACAGGGTCATGAATCTGCCATAACTAACACCGTTCTATCTTATATAGCCCAACATACATAGTTACAGTAGTCAAGACACAAATAAAGAAATGCATTGTCAATTGAAGGCCTGCTTCACCATAAATCAAGCTAGGTTGTTCAAATCTTTCTCTTGCTGGACCAAAGATAAAATATGTACTCATAGCTGACAACAGAACACAACAGGGAGTACAAGATTGGGTGTCAAAGATGAGTCAGGATTGTGTCCTCCACAACTCACCTACTGCACAATGTTTGTAGGGTTCTAACAATGGTACCAACTTCGGCTTCAAGTCCCACATCGTGCAGTAAACAAATGCTACCTGGAACCTGGTGATTTTTCTTGGCAACATGAACATTTTTCCTGAAGCAGACTTCGGAATAGCTATACATAATTATCTTATCTCATTTGCAAGAAAGCACTACCCTCTTTGCCTTCATCCCAAAGGCCGAGTTGACAGTACTAAAATATGTTCTAAATGCAGAAGACTATCTCAAAGGCTTGTGCACATTCGAAAGAACTAATCCATCATCCAGAGAACTCCACTGATTCCCTCTACCCGCACACACTACGTTCAAGACTAGCTGCATCATACGCCACGATCTAAATGAAGACACCCAATGATCACTTGCCATCACAAATTAAAGCTGAATAAAGACAACACAGAGCAGTAGTACCTCCACACTGGAAATTAGGAAATGCAAGACGGAAGAGATGCTAATATGTGCCATGAATATGTAATGTCATTCATGCTCACTTCAGTTAGGCCTCGATACATCTTTGGTACTGGGATGAGCTAAAGAGCTCTTCAAGGAGCAACAAGTCACATCGTAACTCCCAGACACTCTTTGAGAAGCACTACCTCTTTATCAACCCTCTCCCATTCCAGACTTGCTCCTCACCCAGTTAGTACTGCTAAAGCCAGAGTCAGACATAGTCAGGTGGGTTGCTCAACTCTGTACAATTTAAAGACGCTGCAGCAGTGAAGATCAAATGCCAGATAGAACAAGTTACAATAATCTAGATGAGAACCTATTATGGCCATCAGAACCAGAAAGTGAATGATCTGTCAGATGCTTTTAAGCAGGAAAGAACATGCAAAGCTACTGCTGACATTTAGGCTGCAAGTTGAAATGCATCTTCAAATGTAACACATATGCTTTTTACAAAGAGCAGAAGTATCAGATTGTAGACCCAGGTCTTTCAGCCACTGTGAACAATATCACAGGGAACAGCTCCATGTAGTTATCAAAACCTCGTTTTTGTCTGGGTGAGTTTGAGCCAGTGTTCAGCCATCCACCACAGCCCTCCTGCAGATAACTACACAGCAATTAATCACTGAGAGTGGAATTACCCAGATGACACGATAGGTGTAGTGCTGGTGCATAAGAATAAATGAAGGCCACTGGAGCAGATTTGTGCTGACAGAGCTCTTATAGATGCACTAAAGAGCTAGGGACAGTGAGAAGCCCTGAGGTACGCCACAGTGTGTGATGGAAGAAGCAGAATGAAAAGGACCTATAGCAACGTGCTGAGAGGGGTTGTCAATAAAAGAAGTGAAAAACTGAGGACTTCTTCATTGAGTCCAATGACTTAGCGATTGGATATAAGGATGCAACTGACAGATCTAATATCGGTGTATTGACGTTGCTGATGCTGGCATGTGTGTAGGTCGCTCAGTCCAGTCACCATCAGAAACTCATTACTCGGCCCTGCATCAATCAATAGATGAGTGGTTTCAAAATAGGTACAAATTGTTTTACCACATATTATTCAAAAACTTCTACCGCCCGTAGCAGTGTGATAGGATGGAATCTCCCATTATGTGCTGGATGACCTAAATTTTTCGAGTATTGTTAGTATGAATAGGATTTCGAGACTCTTTCAATACCTTTAACACAAACACCATCTCAGGGCTTCTTGGTTCTGCATAAGGGATGCAATTAAATCTCTGAATGCCACATACACAGTCTATGGTACAATAAGTTTCTTAGCTAAAAATATATAAATCACCAGTCTGCAAAGGCTGTTCCAAGGAGCAGTGGAGCTTGTCTTGTGTAGAAGTTCTGGGAAAATAATCTGCAGAGAAAGAATATGCCTGATATCATGGACTCCAGAAACGCAAGCAATTCACTAAATCCAGGAAAGGTATAACTAATATCAATTTTACAGTGCAAACTCTATCGGGCATGACAGGAAAAATTAAAACATGCATGCTTCTTTGGGACTTAATGCAAAAAGAACAATTGATGGACAGAATGCAGAACAATGTCATACATTCACCCCAGTACAGGGATCTGGGCCTAAATCCATCGTTTTTTTGCTCACCATGCCATTCCAGTTTGAACCCAGCCATATGCAAATCAGTCTTGACCCTGTGCCTCATGAGAACAGTCCAGCCCGAACTGCAAGGCCAGGTCCTCCCTGGACTGGAAATAAGCATCCTAGGACCGGTTTCGGGGTTTCACCCCTCATCAGCCAGGATAGCTTGACTCCAGTGGCATGGAGAGCACTGGACCCACGTCTGGGCATATGGCTGGGTCCAAACTGGAATGGCATGGTGAGCAAAAAAAACAATGGATTTAGGCCCAGATTTTTGTACTGGGGTGAATGTATGACATTGTTCTGCATTCTGTCCATCAATTGTTCCTTTTGCATTTGTCACCCCTAGTGGGACGGGTATGCCCAGACGTGGGTCCCGAGCTCTCCTGCACCAGGTTAACCTGTGATGAAATCGCCTGAGTGGAGAGAATATTTTGAAAACTACATTTCTACTTTGGAAGACGAAAATGAAGAGGAATTTTCTGCTGCAAGGAAAAAAAATGCTTTTACACACTTAAGATGCAGAAGGTTTTAGAATTTACAATCAAATGGAAAAGAAGGTTAGACAGAATGAGGAAACAGATGTGTATGTGAGGATTTAAACAACTACTTTTCACCCTAGTCTGCGTTGCAATTGATCGTTGCCAATTTTTCCAAAGGAAGAGAAACAAGAACAAACCTTAGAAGACTATGTTTCCAGTGTGAGGAAATTAGCCATGAACCTGAAAGATGAATTTATTAGGGTCAAATCATCATGCATACCAACAACTCTCGCATCCAGGAAAACCTGTGAGCATATGGTGATTCACCCTTAAAAGATGTCATAGCAATCGCAAAAAAGGCTGAACTTTCCAGAAGGTGTACACAAGCTGCAAATATCAAACCAGTGGAGGTTGAACAAGTTTGTGAGGTAGTGAAGAGGACACCTCATTCACAACAGAAGGAAGTCGACTCTAGCATTCTTAATAAAACTTCAAAAGTTTGTCACGGACAGTAAAGGGGGAAAATCTAAAACAAGAGTGTGCTATCATTGTGGCAGTACTGAACATCTAGCCTATGACAAAAGGTGCCCGGCTATACAGCAAAGATGTTCCAATTGTGGACTCATAGGCCATTTAGCCAGGGTGTGCAAAAAGAGGTCATCATCAGTTAAGATTAAGCATGTGAATGATGACTCAGAATCTGAGTCCAATGAGGGTGAGAAATTACATAATTGTGTTCTGTTTATTGACTCTGAAGTGTCAAATGTTGATCTTCGTTCTAGAAACAAGCTGGTGTGTGAAATACATTACAGGAGAGTTACTGTGAATATCGTAGCAGACTCAGGATCTCCCTATACCACTGTTAATAAGACTATGTGGGAGGAAAATTTTGTAAACACTTTAGGAACACATTTGTTGCCATCTGATATCCGCCCAGAAGGTTTTACGGGGAACCCATTCCTATCAAGGGGTACAAGTTGTTATGTTTTCAATTAAAAAACGGAAAGTAACTGGAAAACTACGTTGCAGAACTAGTTCCTTCTGTTTTGGATTGGATTGATCATTGTGCTCTGGGCATGAAACTGGACCCTAATAGTCCAGAACGGGTGTAGAGCAGGCTGACTCTTTTGTACAAAACATTAAGTCGGAATTTCCAGACGTTTTTCTGACAAGGTGGGTGAACTTAGTGGGGTTTCATACAGAATTGTTTTTTTAAAAATGCAATTCCCATTTCACACAACGTGAGGAACATTCCCTTTGCTGTTAGGGGTGAGTTTGAGGAAGAACTCAGGAAACTAGAAGAACTCAACATAATTGAACAAATAGAGTCTCCCGAATGGTTAGCTCCTATAGTAGTTGCTAGACGCCGGAACGGGAAAATCAGGTCATGTATCAACTTGAGGGACTTGAATAAAAGCATACAAATTGACAAGTTTCCTTTACCACACATTGGGGAATTGTTAGCAATGACCAAAGCTGTAAAGTGGTTCACTACGTTTGATGTTATATCAGCATACCACCAGGTTTTCCTCCATCCCGAAAGCAGAGCCTTGAACGCTTTCATAACACCATTTGGATGCTACCAATTTCTCAGGATGCCCTTTGGTCTGGCATCAGCTGCTGCCGTCTTTCAACGCTTCATGTTCAGGATGTTTAATGGATTGGAAGGCATTGCTTTCTTTCAAGATGACATCTTGATCATGGGGAAGACTAGGAGGGAGCATGATGCCAGAGTGAAGAATGTACTTACATTGCTTAAGAAGAGAGGGTAACAGCAGAATTCGAAAAATGCAAATTTGCTCAGGAAACTGTTAACTCCTTGGGACATGTGGTATGTGACAAAGGAATGTTTCCCAAACCTCAGTTAGTAGAGGCCATTACTAATTCTTCTCCTCCAGCTAATAAAGAGGACATCAGGTCCTTTCTGGGTTTAGCGGAGTTCTACTCTAAATTTGTTCCAAATTTTGAAGAAAGAACTTATTGAATCAGACACATTTTTACGAAAAATGCCAACTTCCAATGGAATAGTGAGCTACAATCAGATGTTGATTCTATCAAATTTAATTTTTGCAAAACAATGCCCATGAGCGTTTTTGATCCCAGTCTCACAATTGTCATTACTACTGATGCTAGAGGTAAAGGACTTGGTGCTGTGCTTTCCCAGGTGGAGGAGAATGGTAAAGAAGTAACCATAGTTTGAGCTTCTAGGTCACTCACCAACTCAAAAGGGAAGAAAAGATGTTTTAGCATGTGTATTGGGAGTAAACTACTACAGGCAATTCGTTTGGGGAATGATATTCTTGCTTAGAACAGATCACAAACCATTAATCAAAATCCTTACCACAAGCAGATTAACCAAAACTACACCAAGAGTTGCAAGAATGTCTTTACAATTGATGTCTTACAGTTATGTTGGTGAGTATCTTCCAGGGGTAAAAAATCGTGTAGTTGATTTTCTCAGCCGGTCCCCAGTTAATTCTACCATCGAGCAGGATGTAGATGCAAATTAATACCGTTTAGCAGCTGTTTCATGGACAAAAGCCATGAGTGCAGAAGAGTGGGAAAATGCTTGTAGTACGGATGATGTTTTATGCAATATCAAAAACAAAATAACGTCATGGGGTAGGAAGGAGAATCTGCACCATGATCTGAAGTGTTTTTGGGAAATCAGAGACAAGATATCGGTTAATGAGGCTGGGCATGTGCTGCATGGTTGTTGTATTGTTCCTCCCACCACTTTGAGGAAAAGAATTCTTGGCATTAACCACAAGGGACACATAGGTATTGTAAAGACCAAGAGGCGAATTAAAGAAATGTATTGCGGCCTGGTATGGATAAGGAGGTGGAGATGTGCTTGCGGAAGTGTGTTGATTGTGCTGATGCTGATAAAACTCAGGTCACGATTAGACCTCCTATGTGTCCTTTACAGATCGCAAACAATGTATGGGAAACAATCTCTATGGATATTTTAGGTCCCATTGGAAGTTCAGTGGAGAACATCAAGTTTTGAATAGGTTTAGTTGACACATTTTCAAAGTAGCCTGAAATTAAAATTACTAATAAGGTAGATGCCATGTCTCTAGTGCACTTTTTGGACAAGGTATTTGTCAAGAAAGGGTTGGCAAAATACTTATCACTGACAATGGAACGCAATTCACTTTCAAAGAAGTTAAGGAATTCTTGGAAAGGAGTCAAGCACAATTTCACGTCATTGTACCACCCAGCTGGAAATGGATGTGGTGAACATTTTAGTAGTTATCATGAGTAACATCTGCATTTCTATGAGGAAAGGTGTCTTATGGCAATTGGAACTAGCAAAATTAATGTGGGCATATCGCACTACACCAACAGTAACTGGGTTTTCTCCATTTAAGATTTTAAGAGGGCAAGAGCCGTACATCAGAGACAATCTTTGTTGGATGTCTAAACAACGATTCAGGGAGTGGTCTCATGAGGTAGTCGGGTCCAATATCAGGAACGCACCGCACACATAAATTATTATGATCGCAATCATGGCACCACTAGAGTGGAACTCATGGTTGGGGATTTAGTCAAGGTCAAGTTTCCCAGAGTGATTTCTAAAGGTAGGAACAAGTTCACAGACCCCCTTAAAGGTGACTGAGATATATACTAATGCAGCCAGATTAAGTGATGGGAAAGTTTGGCATTTCAGCCAGTTGCCCAAGTGTAACTTTGGTGATGATGTACTTGAGGAAAATGGTGCTGCATGAAGCAGATTTTGTCCATTTGATTTCAAAGGGACAGGCGTGAGGTTCCTGACACAAGTACAAGGGATGTTGAGGTGCGTGACGCAAGTAAAAGTGATTGACATGGTAGTGGTCTAGGTTTTGGTGGAGAAAGAGTGGTTAGAAATCAAGTTGCACAGAGTAGTGAGAAGTGTTTGAGTGATGGTGAGAGAAAGACGAGCAGTGGGCATTCTGTTAGATTACCAAACAAATTCAAGATTTCAGTTGTTGAACTAGTCAAGGAGAGTAGTTCTGTGAGACTGTCCAGCTATTCCAGGATTTACATTGTTTAACTACGCCTTATATTTCCCTAGAATTGTGTAGTTGTAGTATTTCTAGGAATTACACAGTTTAACTTATGTGTTACTTTTCCTAGAGTTGTGTTGTTGTATTATTATAAATATTCCACGTAGCATTTTAAATGTAATGCAAGCTGCAACTTTCTCATTTTGTGTTCGACATAAGTATTTAATATTTTTTCTGTTACAATTTATATAGCTATGCATTTTATTTCTTTTTGTTAAAAAGGGAAGAGGTCTTGTGTCCGGCGTCAGAGTGTGAGCACCTGGGCATTCCACGTGACAGAGCTAAGAAGGTTGGGTTCACGGGAGTTCGGGGGATGGACGGTTGGTGGCCGGGGAAGTGGAGGGTGGCATGTCTGGTTGTTGCTGCACTTACGAATAAAGGAACTCAACTACAACATCTTGTTCTGTCCCTACCTTACACAGAATACATGAAATAGCATGGAATAGCTATAAATAAATAGTTAAACGCTCAGGAATGCCACTCTGCTTTCCCAAGCAGGCCCCTGCAGCGTAGGGAGGGTTGGGGGGGGGAGCAACCGTTCAGGGGGCTCCCATTGAGCCCAAGACCAATGAACATCTGTTCAATCTGGGAGACGCCAGGGCCCCTCATCACATTCTGGAGGGTGGTCCCATCATATTGCACTACGACACTGCCAGCAGAAACAGGTGCTAGCGGTAGACAGGATATGCAGGCAGAGCTGCCTGGTAGAGGCAAACAAGGCTCCTGCAGGCACAAGACATAAGAGTCAGAGGGTGAAGTTTCCCTATGCAGTGTAGCAGGACAGCGAAAGAACAGAATCTAGGATTTCAAAACTTCCAAGATGGTATAGACAGAGCGAAGTATGGAGTGGAGCAAATGAAGGCTTCTTATATAAGCCTGTCAGGAAATAGGGAGAAGCACATCAGCTACAGCCAACACCCTTATGGCACTGGCATGCACTGAAGCAGCTTCTACACATGCTCACCTATAAGAGTGGTTGTGGGCACGCATGTACAGTGAGACAGAGTATGCCAAACTAGCAAGGCAGCAGGCACTTCCAATGGAGGAGAGTCCAGGCATTTCTTAAAGACTCCCTAAAGTAAGCCACATATTGTGCGACACCGGATTAGGAAGCGTTACAGTGGCCCGAGTAGCAAGCAGGATGGCAACTTACCAGGCAGAAATTAGAGTGCTGGGTGTCAGCTCCTTCTGTCCTCTATCAACCAAATTTTACTGTAAGGATGAAGAGGGGAAATCATACCCAACAAGAGCAGAGTGAAAAAGTTAGCAGCAGAATTAAATGATGGCTTCCATAGCCTGGATTATTTAAAAAATACATTTTCGGGTATTTCACCCTACAGAATGCCTCAGGAGGAGCATGAAAGACACTAATGTAGCACGTAATGTCCAAGTACAGAATCTTTATAATTGAGCAGTGTAGGGTCAGAGGATGAGGTGAAATTGAAAACATAATACTAGATTTCCCTTGTACCCGAGATAACCCTGACTTCAACTGAGGCCTCTGCACGCAATCTCAGTGCACCCAGAGAACCATACTGTATTTTAAGGCACCGTTCTGTACCAAGCCACAGAAATCAACCAACTCAACTCAGAAAATGAAGAATATTGGAAACTAAGAACTCAATAATTGTGCATGTCTACTGTTTTTAACAGCAGTCTGTGTCACGGATCACGTGCCACAATTAAAATTATATTGTGATAATATTGTTCACAATACTAAATGTTTCTAGTCTAAATTTTGATTTTGGGGATTTCAAGATAAACAAAACTATGGCTTCTTATCCTCATCTTCAAGTTCACAATAGTTAAACACGGTAATGCGTCCAGTGGAAATCAGTGTATAGGACTGTAAGGTGATACCATACTACCGTAGCGTGTTATTTACCAACATGATGCACTTATGTCACCTTATTCACCAGAGTAAATAAAAAGCTGAACCATAGTTCACTCAGTTTGAGAAGGGAGCCTGAGCCTGCATTGGTTCTCCTTATCATCAATATCTAATCCATACCTCACCTGCTGAAAAGAGAGTGACATTTAGGAGAGTTTGTTCCAAATATCAGTTGATTAACACACCATTTGGCTACAATACTAAAGCCAAATTATTTATTGTTTGCGATGACATACCAATTTAGAGAAAAAATAAATCAAAATAAAACTCCAATCAGAACACTAGGCTTATACGCAAGTACAGCTGTCCTCATGTGCCTATAGCTAAAATCCAAAAATTCTAGAACTGTGGCGCACTTATATTTGTGCACTGAGTGATCTTTATTCAGGATCTCCTACAGTTCCCACACTTTACAGTTATTTGAAGTCATCAACTATTCGGGCTCTACACTAAAACTATGTTTTCTTTAGTCACACTAACTTTAACTGCTTATTTCTATACCAACTCCTCAAAGCTTTTTTCTTGTTCATTATACTACTTAGGGCTTGAGTCGAATCGCCTTATAACATTTGTTTGCTTTCACATGTGATCAACTCTTGGTAGCAAGCATGGGCAATGCATTATGTCTGGGCTTAAAAGAATGCTGTATGGTAATGTTAAGCATTACAAGTAAATAGCAAAGGAATGAAGATGTATTTGTGTGGAAGCAAAGAACTAATATTGGTGTACGTTAGAAGGTCAGGGACAGTTACACTGTCAAGTCAGACCTAAACATCCATGTAGGTTATTGACTGCCCTCCTCCCATCCCTGCAGCTGCCAGACAAAAACAACATAAATGATCTAGTTATCGAAGACACTTTAATAGCATTACCATGTCATGTGTGCCCCTCTAAAAGTCCAACACAGGATGCTGGATAAACATGCATTATCAAAGCCAATAGGTCTCGCCTTGGCAAGAGCTATTGGCTTTGCCAATGTGTTTTAGCCATATTGTACACCAGCATGTCTGCTGTTCAGCATAGAAGAGAGTGGCCTGGAGTGCCGTAGAGTGGAATTGAGAAGAGTGGAGCAAAGTGTTGTAGAGTGGAGTGGCACAGAGTGTCGTGTATTGGAGTGGCATTGAGTAGAGTGGCGTAGAGTGGAATGCTGTAGAGTGCATTGGCGTAGAGTATAGTGGTGTAGAGTGCAACGGCATAGAATTCAGCAGCGTACAATGCACCATCACAGAATGCAGTGGCATAGATTAGAGTTTTGCATAGTAGAGTGCAGTAGCGTAGAGGGAAGTGGTGCAGAGTAGAGCAGCGTAGAGTGGCGCAGAGTGCAGTGGTGTTGAGTAGAGTGCCACAGAGTGCAGTGGCGAAGAGTGGTGCAGAGTAGAGAGACGTACAGTGGTGCAGAGTAGAGTACAGTGCTGTAGAGTGCAGTGGCATAAAAGTGTAAAGGTGTAGAGTGGAGTGCAGTGGCATAGAGAGGAGTAATGCAAAGTAGAGTGACGTAGAGTGCAGAGGCATAGAGTGTATTGGCATAGAATGCAGTAATGCAGAGTAGAGTGTCGTAGAGTGCAGTGGTGTGGAGTGCAGTGGCGTGGAGTGGTGTTGAGAAGAGTGCCGTAGAGTGCAGCGGCATTGAGTACACTGGTGCAGTGGCGTAGAGTGCAGTTGTCAGAGTGCAGTGGCGCACAGTGCAGTGGGGCAGAGTAGAGAAGAGAGCAATAACATAGAGCGTTGCAGAGTATAATGGTGAGGAGTGCAGTGGCGTAGAAAGTTGCAGAGTATAGTGGCGTAGAGTGCAGTGGCGTAGAATTTAGGGACGTACAATGGAGCGTACTAGAATGAAGAGACGTAGATTAAAGGGGGGAATAGTAGAGTGGAGTGGTACAGAGTGGAGTGGTACAGAGTGGAGTGGCACAGAGTGGAGTGGCGCAGAGTGGAGTGGCGCAGAGTGGAGTGGCGCAGAATGGAGTGGCGCAAAGTGGAGTGGCGCAAAGTGGAGTGGCGCAAAGTGGAGTGGCGCAAAGTGGAGTGGCTTAGAGTAGAGTAGAGGTGTAGAGTGCAGTGATGCACAGAGTAGAGTGGCGGAGAGTGCAGTGTTGCAGAGTAGAGTGGCTTAGAGTGCAGTGCTGTAGAGTGTCAGAGTGCATTGGCGTGGAGAGCTGTGGCGTAGTGTACAGTGGTGCAGTGGCGTAGAGTGCAGTGGTGTAGAGTGATTGTTTCAGAATAGAGTGAAGTGGCGTGGAGTGGTGAAGGGTAGAGTGCAGTGGCATAGAGTACAGTGGTGCAGAGTAGATCGGATTGGCATACAGTGCATCAGCGTAAAGTGCAGTGTTGCAGAGTGAAGTTGTACAGAGTAGAGTGGAGTGGCCTAGCCTGGAGTGGTGTAGAGTGCATTGGCATAGAGTAGAGTGGTGCAGAGTAAAGTGCAGTGGCTTATAGTGCAGTGGTGAAGAGTAGAGTGCAGTGTCGTGGAGTGGCATGGAGTGATGCAGAGCAGAGTGCAGTGGTGCAGAGTAGAGTGAAGTGGCATAGTGTGAGTGTGATAGCACATTGCCATTACAAACAATACATTTTGAATTGAAATTACCATTACATTTCCATAGACATACAGTTTTACTAATAAACCTATGCAGCGCACGAACGATAATGTGTGGAAATGGCATCACCTAGAGAATTGATTTGTCTTGATCATATTAAAGTATTTGTTTCCAACACACTTCAGAATTACCCCAAAATTAGCTTAATTTGTGCAATTCAAATTCTGATATATACAGAATTACTTGCACAGTTCATTTAAATGTTGCTGTGTGCTAGAAAAACACAATTTCCTACCCCCTGTATCTAGCATGGTTGTCACACAAATCCTCTCACTTTAAAGTCAGAGAAAGAAAAGTAAATACCAAGCGCCCTTCAAAGATAGAGCCTAACATTTGACCTCTGTCTTTGAATACACAGCAAATGTGACAAGATAAGAACCAGATTTACAGGCATGTTTACAGAAAGGAGCACTCGTGGAAGAATACAAGGAGCGGTAGTATGAGAAGGCTTTGCTCCGTGGGAGGGACAAACTCACACTGGACAATCTAACAAAAATAAAGCCAGCAAATAGAAAGCCAGAAAATGTGAGTTACAAACCTCAAAGCCAATGATAAGCAACGGGCTGAATGCATTCCCACGGAAGCTTTCTGAATGTCCACAAGATGTCTTCAGCAAACCAGACACCTGCACTGTCTGGTAGGGTTCGACCTAATAAAAACAATGATCACAGCTGTTTAGACTGCAAGCACTTCTTTTGTGGAAGCGCACAACTTCTGCACAATTAAAATATGTACTCCTGGCTCCCAACATGTGGACAGAGAGAAAGACCCTCTCTAGTAATGCTCACATAATTGTCTGGCGCCGGCTGCGCGGTCAAGCAGACCATAAAAAAGTACAGTGCAAATCACAGCATTTACTGGATCAATGGAGCCATCAAACTCTACTGGAGGCTTTGGCATTTAGACGAAATTACATCAGGTTTTGTGAATCAGAAGCCACATTAAAATTAAAAAAACACGATAGGTTGGGATCGTAAAGAAATAAAACTTTACAGTAGTAATCTACGAAATGAAAAGTACAAAAACTCCATTATACATACATTGGAATAAGCAGGAATTATTTCAGGGAGGGATAAACACTTCCTCCTTAGTCTGTACCACATAAAAGAAGCATGATGTTGCATTCTCAAAGCATTCTTGCTTCTGGTATTAACATAGACCACCGTCCCCAAAAATAGGTTACGAAATTTTCCCACCTTAGCACGAAACATCTCAAACCAACGAATGAAAATTCTTCGCCAGAAGAGCATTGGAAACGAAAATGTTGGACAGAGGTTACATCGAACCATGGATCTCTTGATGAATACGAAATGACAAGACATTAGAGACCATTGTTGCAGTTACTGCAAACATTACCGTTCAAACTTCAAGGAATCAGTGTGCTGGGCATAATGATCACCTTCTCAGAGTTTTTATATAGCGCGAACTTGACCCGAAGGTATCGGGTATCAGAGCGCTTTACATGAGCACCAGTTGTGTTACACAAGGACACATTCATTTTTGTTAGGAACGGGGAGATTAAGTGATTTGCCCAGAATCACATGATGTTGAGCGTCATTGCCAAGACTCGAACCCGGTTCCCCAGATTTTGAGGTCGACCGGTCTAGCTGCTAGACCACATCCTCTCTCCTCTCCACCTTTCCAGATGCTTCTGGTCCACACAGCATCAGGACCTGTGCCCGATGTCATTTGCATGAAATGTGCTCCTACGTACAGGGCATTGGAGTAGCACAAAGTTATTTTTTCTGTTTTCAATATTTCATGTCACTCCCTGTTTTGTGGCATCTTGCTGCTCACAGCTTTTTCCACATCTTTTAAAGAGCTGAACCAAGTGTTTTATTTCTGTGGGGGATATTCCAAATAAAATCACCTTAGCATGGAATGACATTGCCACGAGTACTGAATACATTTCTATAACCAGCATGACATTTCCCATCAAACTGCAAAACAGTGCACTCACAAGCAAAATACATCTTTCAAATGACATATACCCTACAAGTCATTTAACTGCCCCCATGATCAATGTCAAAGGAATTATTTTCATTGACAATGAACCTTTCCATAACCAGCCGTAGACGTGGGTCAAGATTGACGTGTAATAGACATCACAAATCAGGAAATGTTTAACAGTCCACTATAACTGTAGATACAGGGAGCCGTGGCTAACCAGCCAAGATGGTGGATGCTGTTTAGCGGAGCTCCAACCGGCCCCCAAGACATCCTTTACCATCCTACCTGCTAACAACCATAAACTCGCCAAGCAAGTAAGGACTATACTCCTGGGAACACCAGATTCACTCTGAAGGCCACAGCTCACGCTGTGCAGTAGCCCTGGTGAGTGGGCCACATGGACCCAGAGTACAGCGGACTGGGCGAAGGACAGATCCTTGGCACGCACATAGGACCAGCGGAAAGGTGAGGAGAGTGAAGGGAGGCTTCCATCAAAAACACACTCCTGGTACGTAGGCCCTTGAGAATAACAAGCATTGGTAAAATCAATAGGTTGTGCCAATACAAGAGCTATTGGCTTTGTCAATGTGGTTTTGCCCTTTAGTACACCAGTGTGGCTGCTGTTCAGCATGACTAAAAGTTATCGGTGTGGAGTCTTCTAGAGTGGAGTGGAGGGAGTAGAGTGTTGCAGACTGGATTTGTTGTCGTAGAGTGGAGTAGGGGGAGTAGAGTGTTGTAGAGTTGAGTAGAGTTCAGCAGATCAGTGGCAGAGAGTGTCCTAGAGTGCAGTGTCATAGAGTGGAGTGGCGTAGATTGGAGTAGAGTGTGATGGAATAGGGTAGAGTGGGATGGAGTGGATTGAGAAAGTGGGGTGGACTTGAAGTAGATTGGGGTGGATTTGATTGGGGTAGAGTGGGTTGGATTGAGTGGAGTGGGATTGAGTGGGGTGGATTGGAGTGGGAGGACTGGATGGGGTGGATTGGAGTGGGGTGGGGTGGGGAGTATTAGATTGGTTTAGGGGGTGTATTGGATTAGAGTAGGGTAGTTTGGATAGGAGTGAATTAAAGTGGACTGAGGGGGTGGATTGGACTGGACTGGAGGGGGGCGGATTGGAGCTGGATGGGTTGGGTTGGATTGGAGTGGGGTGGATTGGACTCGAGTGGAAGGGATTGGATTGAGTGGGGTGGATTGGATTGAGTGGGGTGGACTGAACTATTGTGGGGTGGATTGGGGTGGGGTGGACTGGAGTACAGTGGGGTAGATTGGACTGCAGTGGGGTGGACTGGATTAGTTATGACTGGGATGGGGTGGGGAAGATTGGGGTGGATTGGACTGGAGTGGGGAAGTATAGAATGGAGTGGGATGGGGTGAATTGGAGTGTGGTGAATTGGATTGACGTGGGGTGGAGTACATTGGATTGCAGTGGGGTGGATTGGATTGAGTGGGGAGGATTGGATTGGGTGAACTGCAATAGATTGAGGTGGATGGGATTGGGATGAGTGGTTTGGGGAAGGGTGGATTAGATTGGGTTGGGGTGGAGTGGATTGGGGTGAGGTGGATTGGACTGGGCTGAGGTGGGGTGGATTGGAGTGGGGTGGATTGGAGTGGGTGGATTGGAATGGGCGGATTGTTAAGGATTGGGGGGCAGATTGTTTTTGATTGGAGTTGAGCAGAATGTTTTGGGGTGGATTGGAATGACGTGGGGTGGAGTACATTGTACTGCAGTTAGGTGCATTGGATTGAGTGAAGAGGATTGGGGTGGAGTGCATTAGATTGAGGTGGATTGGATTGGGATAGGTGGTTTGGATTGGGGTGAGGTGGTTTGGAGTGGGGTGGATTGGGGTGAGGTGGTTTGGGGTGGGGTGTATTAGATTGGGGTGGGGTGGAGTGGATTATGGTGATGTGGATTTGATTGAAGTGAGTTGGGGTGGGGTGGGGTGGATTGGACTGGACTGGGGTGAGGTGAGGTGGAGTAGATTGCAGGGGGTGGATTGGAATGGAGCGGATTGTTAAAGATTGGAGTGGTGCAGATTGTTTTGGATTGAGTGGGGCAGATTGTTTTGGGGTGGAATGGATTGCAGTTGGGTGCATTGGATTGAGTGGAGAGGATTGGGGTGAACTGGATTGGGGTGGAGTGGATTAGATTGAGGTGGATTAGATTGGGATAGGTGGTTTGGATTGGGATGGGTTGGATTGGGGGGATTGTATTGAATTGGGGTGGATTGGAGTGGGTGGATTGGAATGGGGTTCATTGTTAAGGATTGGAGTGGGGCAGATTGTTTTGGATTGGAGTGGGGCAGATTGTTTTGGATTGGAGTGGGGCAGATTGTTTTGGATTGGAGTGGGGCCGATTGTTTTGGATTGAGTGGTACAGATTGTTTTGAACTGGAATGGGGCAGATTGTTTTGGATTGGAGTGGGGCAGATTGTTTTGGATTGGAGTGGGGTAGATTGTTTTGGATTGGAGTGGGGTAGATTGCTTTAGATTGGAGTGGGGTGGATTGGAGTGGGGTGGATTGGAGTGGGGTGGATTAGGGTGGGGTGGATTAGGGTGGGATGGGATGGATTAGATTGGATTGGGGTGGATTGGACTGGTGCGGGTGGATTGAGATGATAGGAGTGGGGCGAATTGGGATGGAGTGGATGGACTGGTGTGAGGTGGATTGGATTGGAGTGGGGCGGATCGGAGTGGGGCGGATCAGAGTGGGGCGGATCAGAGTGGGGCGGATCAGAGTGGGGCGGATCAGAGTGGGGCAGATCAGAGTGGGGCAGATCAGAGTGGGGCAGATCAGAGTGGGGCAGATCAGAGTGGGGCAGATCAGAGTGGGGCAGATCAGAGTGGGGCAGATCAGAGTGGGGCAGATCAGAGTGGGGCGGATCAGAGTGGGGCGGATCAGAGTGGGGGCGGATCAGAGTGGGGCGGATCAGAGTGGGGCGGATCAGAGTGGGGCGGATCAGAGTGGGGCGGATCAGAGTGGGGCGGATCAGAGTGGGGCGGATCAGAGTGGGGCGGATAGCTTTGGATTGGAGTGGGGCAGATTGTTTTGGATTGGGGTGGGGAAGATTGAAATGGGATAGATTGGAGTGGGGCCGATTGTTTTGAATTGGAGCAGATTGTAGTGGGCAGATTATTTTGGATTAGAGTGAGGAAGATTGGAGTGCGGAAGACTGGAGTGGGGTTAGATTGTTTTGGATTGGAGTGGGGCAGATTGTTTTGGAGTGGGACATACTGGAGTGAGGCAGATTGGAGTGGAGTGGGTTGGGTTGGGAGTATTGGTGCGGTGGATTGGGGTGATTGTTTTGGATTGGAGTGGGGTGGATTGGATTGGTCTGGGTGCATTGGATTGAGGTAAGGGGGTGTTCTGCACAATTTTGTTTTAAAGCATTTCAGAAATTACAAGTTAGATAGAAACAATGTCGCTTTGCAATAAAATAATCCTCAACTTTTGAGAACAGTGCATATAAGCAAAAACAAAAGAAAGCATGAATGCAAAGTGAGAAAAGAAGACTTGGCAAAATAAAAGAAAGTTAACTATAGAAAATAAATCTTTGTAATTTTGTTTGTCCTGCTGGGCACGTTTTTGCCAGTCACATGCGTTCTGTTTGCAGGGCACTAAATATTCATGTCAGGAACAGCTGACGGGTTATTAGAAACAGTGGTCCCTGTCAAAAGTGAATTCGAAAGTATAGCCACAATGCTGAAATCAGTATTGGGTCTAGATGCGTTCAATGCAAAAGATATTACAAATTTATTAACAAAGATAAAAACACAATTAATACGGAAAACATGAAGTGAGCTGAACGTGACGGGGTAACTGGAAATCAGCCGATTTCCTTACCTCAGGCATAAAGTAAAAAGTGACTTGGGGCCAGATGTAGGTAAATGCATGTTTGCGATTCCTTAATAGCGATTTTTAGGGAATCGCTATTAAGGAATCGCAAAATGTCATGTAGGTAGGAATCGCAATATTTTTAGCGATTCCTTAATATTCCTTAATTGTGAATCGCAAATTTGCGATTCGCAATTAAGGAATACCTTCCCATTCATTCCTATGGGCCAAGAGGCCCATAGGAATGAACAGGAGTGCTCCCGCAATTTGCGAGTCACCAAGAGGCACTCGCAAATTGCGGGCGCACTTCAAGGTGCCAGGGTTCCAAAAGGACACCCTGTTGCACCCCTGAAATGTGCATGTGTGCACATGTGGCGCACATACATGCCCTAAGGGCATGAATGTGTGCCATATGGCACTTAAAAAAGCAAAAAGTGCTTTTTAAGGAAATCGCTAATTACCACCAACTTGAAGTTGGTGGTAATTAGCGATTCCTTAAAGCTAAAGTGCACTTTCCTTTGTGCTACTTACATTGCATTTAAGGAATCGCAATTTGCGATTCCTTAAATGCAAGAGCAAAATAAGGAATCGCAATTTTGCGATTCCTTATTTTGCTAGTAGGTTTCAACT
The DNA here is from genome assembly GCA_963921515.1 of Calotriton arnoldi. Lineage (NCBI taxonomy): Eukaryota > Metazoa > Chordata > Amphibia > Caudata > Salamandridae > Calotriton > Calotriton arnoldi. The sequence continues at coordinate 501,934 of CAWUFW010000288.1, forward strand.
TACCTACATTGCTCGCTGCCAAATAGCGATCGCAAACGCTGAATTTCAGCGTTAGCGCTCGCTATTTGGCCACCTACATCTGGCCCTTAGTGGTCAGATTAGTCACAATAACACAAAAACATCTTATGCTCCGCTTAATTTTCATAATACAATCAGGAGTCAAGATGTGGGCACTGATTAAGCTGAATCAATCAGTGCTTGATCCCTGCTCGAGAGAGGAACGGAAATGATGTTCAGCCTGGCATGACGAATTACAAGGCTGTTAAAAAAGAGTGACACGCAAGCCAACAAATGGAAAGCAATGGGCAGGCTCCTAGGCCTCTTTTTAGGTCTCGGCCTGCACCAGCGCTTGCGCTGGTCTGGCCGAGAGTTTTAGTAAGCGGGTTTTGGAAGTGCAAACCCACTGGCTTTCGGCTGGCGACCAGCTTGCGTTCACGATAGCGTGCAGCGCGCAGCTGCCATCTGGGTTTCCTATCTCTTCCTCATTTCCTCGTCATGGCTCATTAACTCTCTGGACTCTGATGTTTCAATCGCAGCAGCAGTTCACATTACCAACTGACGGCCCTGGACTACAGTCACATGAAAAACAACAGCGATTAGCATTGAAATGCAAGCTTTTTTTGTCTAGTTAGAAATATTGCTTCGGTGGGTTGATTTCACCTTATATCGCTATTTGTTTTATATTGGGAGTCACAGCCTAATTACCAGTATTTTTGTCTCACTCTGTTTTTTTAAATATTTATTCGCGCAAAGCACAAAGCTATATTTAAGGTTACTTTTCCGCGTCACTTCTTCACTCTATTTAAACTCCACACCGCCCACTCTTATTGTCTCTCTCCTTCTCTCTCTCTCCCCTCTCTAATTCTCTCTCTACTTAATTAACTCTCCCATCTCTATCTTTTTTAGCCTTTCATTCTCTCTCACCCCTTTATCTGTTTCTCTTTCAAACTCCTTCAATCACTCTCTCTCCCCTTCTTTCTCTCTCTATCCCGCTCCACTCTTTATTCTATGTACACCCTTTCTCTCTCTTTCTCTCTCACCACCCTCTCTAATTGGGCATTATATCTTCACTCTATCTCTCACTCGGCAACACCACAGCATCACCACAGCATCACTCAGCGCAACCACAGCATCAATCAGAGCCAGCACAGCATCACTCAGCACCAACACAACATCTCTCAACGCCATCACAGCATCATTCAACGCCATCACAGCATCACAACGCCATCACAGCATCACAACGCCATCACAGCATCACTCAGTGCAACCACAGCATCACTCAGTGCAACCACAGCATTACTCAGCGCAACCACAGCATCACTCAGCGCCACAACAGCATCACTCAGCGCCACCACAGCATTACTCAGCAGCACCACAACATCACTCCGCGCCACCACAGCATCACTCAGCACCACCATAGCTTCACTCAGCGACACCACAGGATGACTCAGCACCACAACAGCATCGCTCAGCACCACCACAGCATCGCTCAGCGCCACCACAGCATCGCTCAGCGCCACCACAGCATCGCTCAGCGCCACCACAGCATCGCTCAGCGCCACCACAGCATCGCTCTGCGCAACCACAGCATCGCTCTGCGCAACCACAGCATCGCTCTGCGCAACCACAGCATCACTCTGCGCAACCACAGCATCACTCTGCGCAACCACAGCATCACTCTGCGCAACCACAGCATCACTCTGCGCAACCACAGCATCACTTTGCGCAACCACAGCATCACTCTGCGAAACCACAGCATCACTCTGCGAAACCACAGCATCACTCTGCGCAACCACAGCATCACTCTGCGCAACCACAGCATCACTCTGCGCCGCCACAGCATCACTCAGCGCCGCCACAGCATCACTCAGCGCCGCCACAGCATCACTCAGCGCCGCCACAGCATCACTCAGCGCCGCCACAGCATCACTCAGCGCCGCCACAGCATCACTCAGCGCCGCCACAGCATCACTCAGCGCCGCCACAGCATCACTCAGCGCCGCCACAGCATCACTCAGCGCCGCCACAGCATCACTCAGCGCCGCCACAGCATCACTCAGCGCCGCCACAGCATCACTCAGCGCCGCAACAGCATCACTCAGCGCCGCAACAGCATTATTCAGGGCCACCACAGCATCGCTCAGCGCCACCACAGCATCTTTCAGCACCACCACAACATCTTTCAGCACCACCACAGCATCATTCAGCGCCACCACAGCATCATTCAGCGCCACCACAGCATCATTCAGCGCCACCACAGCAACACTCAGGGCCACCACAGCATCACTCAGGGCCACCACAGCATCACTCAGGGCCACCACAGCATCACTCAGGGCCACCACAGCATCACTCAGGGCCACCACAGCATCACTCAGGGCCACCACAGCATCACTCAGGGCCACCACAGCATCACTCAGCGCCAAGCCAATATCACTCAGCACCACCACAGCATCACTCAGCGCCAAGACAATATCACTCAGCACCACCACAGCATCACTCAGCACCACAGCAGTATCACTCAGCAAGACCTGAGTATCATTCAGCATCACCTCAGCATCGTCTCCGCAACTGTCACCACCACCACAACCACCACAGCATCACTCAGCACCACCTCAGCCTGCTCTCGGAATCTGGCATCTGTTGATTCTCCCCTAGCGTCTGGCCGCTGCTAGTGTTATAATACAGGTACTAGTTCCCAACCGTCACCCTCCGATTGTTTATGCCCCCTCAAAAAAAAAGCTTTAACAAACAACCATTGCAATAGGCAGAAACAAGTTGCCAGCATTGCAAGAACAAAAGAAAACTGAGGAAATTTTTTATTGTAAATACTTTTTTAATATGGTCGTTCAGTTTTACATAATGCCTTCTTGGTCATATATAAAGTAACAAAAATGCTTCTGACACTTTTTTATTATAACTTTTCAGCATGCTGCACAGCAGCCACACTTCTCTACAGCACAGCTTGAAGACATTGGCAAAGTCAATAGCTCTGGCTAAACACTTATAAGGCCCCAAAGGCGAGACCTATTGGCTATGCCAATGCTTGTTGTTAATAGCACCTCACAAGCCAACGCATGCTCTCGCAGGTTCAATCCTAAAAAGTAGGGGTGATAGTGGGCAGGAACCACAGGCCCTGCAGCCAGCAACAGACAAGATGTCAGCGGGAGCCGATGGGAGATGGCAGTTGGAACGCGAGCAGACTCACTCTTAGCTATGATGGTGGCTCCAGTGCCCCGATAACCCCCTCATTGTTTTCTCACCCACCTCCTGCTATGCGGTGTCGCACCCTCCCTTGTGCTGGAGATAGAAAGCAGGCCTGGCGACAAAGTGTTCCACCAGAGACTATGCAGAACTTGTAGACAGCAGGAAGATGGCCTCAAGTGTATACACTCAGTAGTGAAGCAGTTGGAGTGTGTGCTGCTCGAGGGGGGAGAGGCTCAGGCCAGGAATTCAACTCTCCCTACTCTGCTCCACCGCTCCGTGATCAATAGAGGGGGGAGACACAATACCATCCCAGGCCGTTTGGACAAGGTTGGCCGGCAATTGGGACTGTGACCCTGGCCTTGCTGGAGCTCTGACCCATGCCCCATTACACAAGTGCCCCGGCGCACAAAGGGCTTTTACACCCGTTTTCTGCACCCCCAGGGCACATTGGCATTACAGAACGGGCTGCAAATGTTTCTGCAGCTCCTTCTGTAATACTGATCGCGCTGGAGCACATATAGCGCTAGCGTACCATTAGAGGGCTTTCTCTCTTTTGTATGGGGGGGCCGCCCCATGCAATTGAGGGAAATCACTTTTCCTCTTTGCCAGTGCCATATTACCGACATGGGCACAGAGGAAAACATGCCTTTAGAAGGCGCACTAAAAATGTGCCACAAAAAGGTGGTGCACTTTCAGTGTGTCTTGTAAATGCAGCCCTTTAAAGGGATGACTGGGGGTCCCATGGACCCCCCCAGACATGCCCTTGCAGGCGGGTGCAGTCACTCACTGCACCAGCCTGCAAGGGGATATCTAATCCCTTTTAAAAGTGCAGGCAGGTTGTCGTCTGCACAGAGAAACACGGAGAAGCTTTAAAACAACTGAGGGCAGCAAATTCTTCCCGATAGGGCACGCTTTCCATGTTTGCACCAGGTGCACCTGCTTTAAGGTGCGCCGTGGCGCAAACATGGAAAGTGCGCCCTATCTGTAATACGGGCCCAGGTCGGAGCTTCTTAACCCGGAGAAGTGAGGGAGGCCTCCCTGGGGACTGCAGAACCCTTCTTTGCAACAGAATGGTCAGTGAAGGGAGCCCAGGACCAAGAGCTTGCACCCCGGGGCCTGCTGGAGCTTTAATATGCGGCCCGGTTAGAGTTTCTTCACCCAGTGAAGAAGGGGAGGCTTCGTGGGACTTGCGGAACCCCATCCTGGGCACGTTGCGACAGAGCAACTTGGCGAATGGAGCCCAGAAGATTGGGGGCTGTACCCTCTGGCCTACTGGAGCTCTGATCCAGGGCCCATTCACAGAGCTTTATATCCCAGCAAAGCAGGGAGGCCTCAGTGAGCCTGCACAATCCAGTCCTGGGCACTTTGCAACACAGCAGCCCAGCAGATAGAACCTAGGCCCATGGGGACCACACCCCAGGGCCTGCCGGACCTCTGCCAAGGGGACGGTCAGAGCTTTCTACCTCACCGGAATAGAGACTGGTTATCTGGTTGCTTGCTTGTAAAACCATCACAAAACCCATGTACCATCCAGGGAGAACAACCAGATGAAAAGCAGTTAACTCATATCCTGTCCCTACTTCTCCAGAGGAAGGCCATTAGCATTTCTTGTAATCCGTGCGCACTGGGTGGTGTTCGAGTGAATGTATCCTACCTCATGGAGCCCTAGTTGGGCTTGAATCGTCAAATAAGCCCTCATCAGGACTTCCAGGGCAGCCCAGAATTCTGAAGACTGAGTCATATGTCTTGTTTGCTTATTTACTTACGTGTTTGTTTCAGTTTCTTTTTTTATTGTCCATGCACAACATCACCAGTGATGTTGGCAGGACAAATTTCGCACACACCTAGGCATGATAAACATGGTACATGCGTAATTTCACACATGCCTAGGTTGAACCCCAGCCCAAATAGCACTTAACGAACTAGTGATGCAACTGAGCGCGGCAATCATTCGAGGCATTGCTCCACCTGAAGAAATTCTGAAATCGGGAAATTTAATTTCTTGCTTCTCTCCTTTGTTCTTTCAGTGTATTGGCCTTACTTTCTCTCTTCTACCATCCTTCTTTTTGTCTTTTTCTCATCATGATTTCCTTCCATCTTTTCTGTACTTTCACAATCATCCATCCATCATTCTTTTTATCCATCCATCCAACCATTCATCCTTCTCTTTTTATCCATCCATCTTTCTCTCATCCTTCCTTCCTTTTTCATCCAACCTTTCTTCTCACCATCCATCCTTCCTTCTCCTATCCATCCATACTCACTTCCCTCATTTTTTCCATATATCATTCCATTCATTCTTTTCTTTATCCATCCTTCTTTCTCTCCATCCATCTCTTCATCCGTCCTTTTCTCTATACATCCTTCGCTCTGCCTATCCTCAACTCATGCATCCATCTCTTCATTCCTCCCCTTCCTTCCATTGCAAGAGGTGGTATTTAAAAACCTTCCATCATGTCAAAAGCAGCCATAAACAAAAATTCAATGTTTCACATTACTCATAACTTGCCAGTGGCATGCTCAATCCCGCGCCCTCCGGTCAAGCTGCTAGAGGGGGTTCGTGATCCCCATACATGTCCAGAAATCCCAACAATTTAAAACCTGTGAGTTACATACTTCTCGTTTTTCTCTTATTTACTTTGTCAAACCACATACTGTTTGGGAAAGCTGCTAGAGTGTTGAACAAACAAAAGTATTTAATTTAAAAAACGAATAGGGTGGGAAATGGAATGCCAGTAGGGAACCATGATGCCAAAGTAACCACAAATCTTATTTCTACACATATAATTGTGTATTCCATAGAGCATTACCCAACTGGATGTGTGCCCGAATCAACTTCTGAAAATGAAGGTTTTCTCCAAGGACTAAGCATTGTTGGCAGTCATCAGGTCTTTTTACAGGATGAGTCACTAAACACAGAAAGAATGTATGGGAAGTGGTACAGGCCCAATAGCGTGAGTATCAAGGAAACTGGGGGTGCGATGAAAACTAAATACTGGTTTTCAGCAATACTGGTGGTATTCCAACATTAGAATGAAAACATCCAATAATAACTGATACTTTAATTATTTTTCACTGGTGTAACCATGGGGTTTTGTCATGATGTCATTCTTTGCTTAATGTCTCTTTAGTTTTACACAATATCTCTTGTACTAAGGTTGTGCATTATGCCTAGGGTTCTATCATGCTCATATTTTTTATTTTCCAGCAGGTAAGTCTACATCTGAGGCAGAAAATCACACTTTATATTCGTTCATGATTTCTTGTGGTATTCTGGTTCAGAGTATTGAAGCTTCGGTTCCATGTGTTCGTATCTTACTCTTGCTTGTTAAGCAGACCAATATTGTGGTTTTAAGAAGAGCAGTCGTTGAATAGGATAGGCACAAAGATTGTCGTCATGTAAACGCAGCGTTCAGCAGTGGGTAGACTGGCATCTCCAGAGAATGTAGGAAAATCCGAACTCAGAAAATAAGTGAAGGTGCAAGCAGTTTTTAGTATTAGAGGGATCTGACTAACTGTCACCTTGAGGCCAAATAAACACACTATCCAAGCCCAGAACCCATTGTTGAAACCCCTGCTTATCTTAATAGTTCCCAGTGTGTGAATTCAAACATCCTCCTTTCTAAGCAAAGCCATCTCTTTCTGTCATAAAACGCATATCTTCCAACGCAGAGACCCCTTTCAATTCAGTATGGAAACGTGTTATTGAACATGCAACAAGTGATGAACTGGGCTTCCATCAAATGCACACTTCTAGCATATTCTTCTGTAAATGTGTCATGAAGTCATGATAAGCAAGCTCATTTAATAACACATTCAGTGATTGTTTAGTTTAGAAGTTATATTTGGAAAAGAACTGTGGCCCCCGTGTGCAGGATAAATATGCCCTGACAGGGAATAAACGAGATTGGGTAAGAGAACACCTGGGCCAGGTGGATTACAGCTAATACGGGCAAGTCAATTTCAAATCAATCAAAACATGATGCAGTATATATGCAAAAATAGATATTTATTGGAAAGGATCCTTTCCAATAAATATCTATTTTTGCATATATACTGCATCATGTTTTGATTGATTTGAAATTGACTTGCCCGTATTAGCTGTAATCCACCTGGCCCAGGTGTTCTCTTACCCAATCTAGTTTAGAAGTTATGCCATGGATGTCATGAACACCGATTGTTCCCCTTCATAATTCTAATATTTTATTTATCACCTCCTTTTAGACTTCTTCATTTTAGTAGAAAGTTGTAGGGTTTTAAACATATGCAGGACAGGTTCCATTTTAGCTACAATTTCCATTTTAGTTAGCCTGTCTGTACTTTGGTTCACAGTTAGCATTTTTGTCATGCCCTGCTAGGGGCCCCCAAAGTTGCTTTCCGACAGGCTTTCCATGTCGGAAAGCCCAACATAGAAAGCCTGTCAGAAACCGACATCATAATCCCGACGGCAGAAGCGCCGTCCACAAGGGATTATGTAGCGGTTCCAACTGGCCGATGGGCTCCTTGAGCCCGTCAGAAACCAGTCTGATTGACTGGCCGGTTTAAACTCTGACTGCCTTCTTTGTAATAAGGTGGTTGGAGTTTAAACCAAGGATGTCGGTCGGTAAGCCTCCTACGATCGGTGGGAGGCTTACTGACCGACATCCTAATCGGCCCCTTAGTGTCTTAAAATCCTCATTTGATTCTGCAATGCAAGTTAAAAGTCAGTGGTCAAATCCTATATAAGCCCCAGAACTGACCACTGAAAAGAGTGAAATTGCACCCAGAGCACAGATCCAGGTGGCGTGGCACCAGATTCAAACTTAACCGAAGAAGATAGCAGCGAGGCTCAAGATGCACTGAATGCTGCCAGGACAATGTTTGTCCATGAATAAACACAATGTCTTTGCCCTTAAAAGACGCTGGAAAACTATTCCAGACAGACAACAAACCTTGTTGTCCCAGGTATGCATACCACCTCTAAAACTCGAGAAATAGGCTTATTATTTATTCAGCTGCATTGAACTAGCACATCGCCTCGAGATAGCACAATGAGGGTGTTAAGGGCTACAAACTGCGAAAGTGTTTCAATTTTTTCCTGTTATTTTCACTGTTTGTGAAACGCTTAGCTGCTTCTAATTTTGTCTTCTGTGGTGTTACTAAACAATACTGCATGCACTAGATTCAAGAGTTTTAAAATAACTATTTTAAAATAAATATGTTGAAATATATATCCACTTTCTAGTGATCATTCAGCATGTAGCTCATTAATGAAAGATCATTTGGATTACCACTGCATCCCTGTGCCCTTTAGGTTAGTAACCCAGAAAGCACAGACATCACACCAACAGACATGCTCAATGAGTTGTGTGGGGCTACAATAACCTGATCTCCCCAGCTCAAGCAATAGTAGGGAACTCAAACCATCTGGACCTGGGCTAGGGAGATAGGTTACACAACACTTACTGGAACCCGTTGCATAATTTTTACATGCTCCACTGCTGGAAAGGACCATAGTTTGTGTGGCATTCCCCCAGATTTTTGCCTTCTTTTGCTGTTTTTGTTGGCCGTAGGACTCTGTGCACTTTACTTCTCCAAACCAGTAGTAGAGTGATTGTTTCCTCCCTGCTAAACATGGGAATAAATGGGCATACATCTAATTGGCACCTTTAATTTATTTTCAAGTCCCTAGTATAAGTACGACATGTACCCAGGGCCTGTAAATTAAAAGCTACTAGTGGGTGGCATCACTCAATGTGCCACCCACTAAAGTAGAATTGTAAAATATACCTCAAAGACTGCCATTAGAAGCATGGATGTGCAGTTTTAAACTGCCATTTCCACTTGGCAAAATAAATCTTTTGACCAGCCTAAACCTTCCTTTTCAATACTTATAAGTCACCCCTAGAGTAGGCCTAAAAGCTCATAAGTCAGGCTTCATGGTATTAAAACTTTTAACGTGTCCTGGCAGTAAAAAAACACCCAATTAATTTTTCACTGTGGCAAAGCTAGGTCTCACATAGGTTAACATTGGTTTACACCTTTATATTTAATAAGTGCTAAATTCAGTTTGAAAGAGGGTAGTAAAATGGTTAAAGGATTCATTTTAATAGTAATTTAAACTCCAACCTAATAGTCAAGTCGGAATTTAGATTGCTGTTTTTGGAATGTCACTTTTAGAAAGTTGTCATTTTCCTGCCTAAAACCAAAAGGATTTCCTGCCAGGGTTCTGCGGTCACCTGACCCCTCGTGGCTTCCCTGTGGTGAAACGTATATTGCTCTTTGAAGGTGGACAAAGGGCTTGGGTGTGAGGTGGTGTTTTTCGTCCTTAAGCAGGATGGCCTGGGGTTGTGCCAAGCCCCTTCCCGAATTTAAAAGTAAGTCTATCTTGGCATTGGCAGATAAACCTCACACCTAGGCCTGCCTCCCCTTTGTCTCTCTAGTCAGGTTGGTACCAAACCCAATGGGAGAAGCAGAACTAACCAGATCTGGTTTAGGGGGAAAGGCTTGCCCTCCACCCACAGGCTGGAACTGGGCATAAAAGTGGAACCCACAGACCTCTCCTCAGAACACTCCTGGACCAGGGAAGACACAAAAGGACAGCCCAGCTGTGTAGACCCTGAAGGAAGACTGGGCCTCCTTGCTTGAACCAAGGATCCTTAAAGTGACTCCCAGGCTCAATTCAGTGACCTCCTGTTTGAGCTACAGGGACACAACAAGCTTACAGAGGCCTTTTCCTGCACAGCTGACCACTTCCAACTAGACCTGCTCTGGACCCTGCTGCTTGCCTCTTCTGGAGTGAGTCTTAACCCGCAAGTGGTGTCCGTCAGGTGCTGGACCCTTGGTGTTACAGTGCACTCCTCCTGTCCTCAAACTGCAAAGGCTGGGAATGAAAAACGTTTTGCACACTTTTTGCCCGGAGAACTGAAGGAGACAAGAGTTGCTGTCTAAGCCGCAGCTGTCAACTTTGAATCGACGTTCAGCCTCAGCTTGTTGGTTTGCCCTGCTGAAGGAGATCTGACTTCCAGAAAGTTTCTAAGTCCGAACATGGAAGACTTTATCAGGACCGATATCGAGCAGCAACTCGTCAACATAGAAGCCATCCTAGGGACAGACTTTGCCCACTCTGAACTTTACTGCTTTCATCAATGACCACACCAGGACCACGTTCTTCAGAAACCTGCCGCTGTCGAGCCCTGCTTTGGATTCAGCTTGCCCCGACGAATCATCGACTACTTTTCCTGCGTAAAAGTTTCGATTTCAGAAGGTAAACTTTCCACCGGGACAAACCTGGTTCCTGTTTCCAACTTGCTCCACTGTGGTTGGCCTTAACGTTGGACTTTAACCCAGTCCAGCGCAACTAAATAGCCGCAGTTGCTCTTTGTGTTTTTTGGTTCTATATTTACTTCAAAACTTTAAAAATTCCATAGCTCTGGTTCTACTCACTGGATTTTTGCCGCACTGATGTCCTTTAATTAAGCACACGTTTAGTTAGTGACTTTAGCATTTCTTCTTGAAAAGGATTGCTATTATTATTTGAGGTGGGTTCTCACCCTCTTCAACTAGTACCGAAATTTCTTACAGCTGCTATGCACACTGGCCCAGATAATCACTGCAGAGATGAGCATGTTTAATAAATGGTGGAGAGTCTCACATAAGCAGCATGTACAAGCTGCAGCAATGTTTACTGAACTGAGGAGTGAAAGCAATAGTTGGATGGGACACTAACGCCCTGGTCAAGGAACCACACTGATAGTGGAGAAGGATTTCAATTGTATGCAACTAAAAGAAACCAAGAGGTCTGCAAATAGAGGTCTGAAAACTATTACTTGGTATCAAAGGAGTGAAGAGTGGCAAAGAGCTCCAAGTCACAGGGGCACATTGTTGAATGGTCTTCCATAACACAAAGCAACCTCAAAATGTAGGGTAGCTCAGAATGAGATTAAAAACCTTCCTTTCAGACATGGTGCAAGTCTTTCAACAGAAAGCTGCATGCACTGTTATAACTTTTGATTTAGGGGCAATACAAATCTTCTGGACTGGAACTGCAACTGAACAGTGGGAGAGAGTAACAAATAGCACATAAAACATTAAAATATTGACTTGGGAATACATGAGTGCAGAGCATAACCAAAGTCACAGTTGCCTTTAACTTCTAGTGTTCACTCCTGGAATTAAGGATTGTGGTAGACCAATGACAGGAGTCCATATCATCCCAACAAGCAAGAAGGATAAATTGTGGTATGAAACATATTTGTAATCAAAGTTGCATTTACGTGCGCTTTTGGTTAAGAGTGTAACGCTCTCGTCTGTGTCAGTATTTGGTTTCCTTTGTCCTTTTCCTAAGCTGCTTTAAGTACAGAGGGCTTGCTTCAGATGAAATCATTTCGTCCAAATACTGTTGTATGAATGTTGTTTTGTTGGTGTAGGGTGGTTCAATGGATGAGCACGTCGAGTCCTAAGGACAAGATGGTGGTACAGTGATGTAATTAGTGTCACGCCTTCCTGTCCCAAAATGGCACTGTTCTCTGGGGCACATGTGCAGTGCCTAAAACGTTAATACTGTTCCCCAGCTCAGCTCTGAGAAGCCTTTGCAACTTTTAGGAAAACTAACAGGGAAAGCTACAGTCCCATATTAAACGGCTGTACGTGAACCTAGAAGGACATTTACCACAGTGGGAGCTTGTGCATGGGTTAGGGGCACTGTGTTTTACAGAACTCTCAGGTTGCCTAGTCCCATGCACAAGTAGATCATCCAGTCCAGATGTTTTCCTTTGATTCTGTATCCATTAATCTTGGAGTCATAATTTGATCAACAGCACAAAAAAGTTCCAAAATGCCTTGATAACTCTGGAGTGGATGAGCCAGTTGTGCAGGGGTTGGTGAAACTTGAGGGCTTTGGGCGCCCAGGTCAGGTCAAGCTCACAAGGCAGTTCTCAGAATTCAGTGCAGAGAGTTCAGCAAGGATCTTTGTCTGGAAACATTCATAGTACTGCACAGAGTGTAAAAGTCCTAATTAATTTCCAATTTGTTACAAAGCAGTACCATGGCAACTATCAAATGAAAGGTATGATGTATGTATCAATTACCTCTTGTTTTGTGTCCTCCTGGGCTGATCCTGTGGAGTTTCCCCTGTGTCGCAATATCCTTTTGTCCATTTGTGAATGCTGTCTCATCAGATGACATCCATTTGATAATCCCCGAGTAGGGATCCAACACAATGAGCCTTTTGTGAGACCGTCTTGTTCTATATCTGGATTTTGTAATGTTAGGGAGTTGACCTGTTCTACCATAGCGAATTTCGAAAAGAAATGATTGTGTGCTTATGCTACTTCTGGAGCGCACTTAACCCCATGGTGCTGTAGTGCTACAAGGAACAGCATGAAGACTGCTTGCTGCATAGCCAGTGTACAGAAAGGTTTAAATACACTAAGACTGCAGCGGTGGGCATGTTCAATAAATGGTGAAGAGGCTCACAGAAGCTGCCTGTGCGAGCAGCAGCACGGTTTGATGAACATAATGGGGAGTGAAAGCAATGGTTGGGAGGAGCACTAAGCCCCTTGCCAGGTAACCGCACTGACAGTGGAGAAAGATTTCAGTTGTACGCAACCAAAAGAAACCAGAACTCTGCATCTATGGGCTTGCTAACTATTCCATGCTATCATAGGTGTCTGTAGGGATGCAAAGAGTTCCAAGTCATTAGGGTGCATTGTTGAATGCTCTTCCAGAACACATAAAGCAACCTCAAAAAGTAAAGTAATTTATATAGATTGAAAACCTTCCTTTGCGACATGGTGGACAGCTGCATGCACCTTTATATCTTTTGATTTTGATGCAATACAAATGTTATGGACTGGAGGCAGGCCGGGGTGGCCAAGATGGCGCTCGCTCACCTTTGAGCTGCCACTCGGGCCCCAGCTGTTTCTTGGTGTTGCCGGTGCTGGCATGCCGGCTACGCCGCGACCGGGCACCTGAGGTGAGCCGGGGAGTGGAGGAGGCACACAACAATCCGCCGAAAGGAAGGCGTGCCAGGGTTACAGCGGCCGCCCCCAAATTAAAGCACGCGCCCGCTGGGATAGAGGGCCACAGGCAGATGCGCTGAGGTATTTGGCAGTCTCCAAGAGGCGGTCTACCTGTTGCAGCACGATTCCTAGGACAAAAGTGCAGGGGTTCAACCCCCCATCACTACCTTCTGCAGCCGTGAGGGGAACGGTAGGGAGAACCGGGAAGCCTCCCCTGATGGGGCACGCGATCTCAGTCCAGACTGGCCTGCAGTGCAACCATTGGAGCAACTGGGTTCCAGGAGACCACGAGGAGATGAGTTGCACCCAGGCATCTCTCCAGGCCCGTACAAGAACTGCCTGGCGTGGGGCCACACTGGCCTAAAGAGTAGAGTCCTATTCTGTGGCTCTGCCTCTGAACTGTGGCGAGTCTGGCTGGGATGTCGTGGCAGCATCAGCTGCGCAGTGGACCCTCCCTCACTTAACTTGTGGCAGATTTCACTGAGGGGGCCGCTGGGTTCATAAGATTTCCCCTGCTGATCAGGTTGTGGACACTGAGGTGGGAGCGGGCATGGTCGGTGCCCCACCTGACAGGATACAAGGTACTCGTCGGGGGCCCACTTGCAGCCACAGGGGCCCAGATGATGGGAGAGTCCAGGGGAGGGCAGTGAGGACGGGAGGGAGGGGTGAGCTATCGGTCCTAGCCTGCACTGCAGAATCTGCTCCTGTACACCCCGGCTGCTCGTGCTGCCTGCGCCATGTCTGGTGCAGGGCTGGAAGGCAGGCACATCACCATGGCTATCTGCAACTCAACTGTATGACGCTCCAAGATAAATCCCCCTAGCGACACTACAGTCATCCTTACATGCGATACAGGACTTACACACAGCCCTTGAATCTAAGCTAGGAGAGGTTCAGGTGGATTTGGCCCTCCTGCACCAAGATCTTCGCAACACCACAGCAAGGGTTTCTGAAATAGAGGGGCGTATTTCGGAACAGGAGGATGCTGTCCACAAGCTCAAAACAGGGGTGATGCGCCTATCGGAGACATCCATGGCCCTCAATGTAGAGTGGAGGATGCTAAAAATAGAAGCTGCAGGAGCAACCCCCACTTCATTGGATTCCTGAGGGGGTGGAAGGGACTGGATCGGAGGCCTTCCTAGAACAATGGCTCATATCCTGGATCGATCCTGGGAGCCTGCCAAAATGCTTCATAGTCTAACGAGCCCATAGGTTGCTCGCACAGAGGCCTCCTCTGGGGGCCCCCCTTGCAACCCATGATCATCAATATTTTGAATTATCCCGATAGAGGCATAATCCTGCGAGAGGCAAGGATTAAGGTTCAATTTAAGTACCAATCCAACCAAATAATGGTGTTCCCGGACTACACCTGACAGGTTCGGTCCCAGCACAAGTCTTACGAGCAGGTCAAACACAAGCTCCGGTCCATGGCCTTACAATACACACTCCTTCCAGTGTGCAGGTGGATCCTCTTCAACGGCAAATCCTACTTCTTCGATTCTCTGGAGGACGTCTGGAATTGGTTAACAAAGCAATGCCTATTGCAGTCGGGCCCTACGCTGCCGTAGCCTGACCTACCCGCTCATGAGGCCCCAGTAAAGGAGGGAGTGGGGAGCAAGGGACCCGGAGCAGAAAATGTTCCCGCAGAGGCCTTTGGGACTGCCAAGACGCCTCGCACACTTCAAATAAAGACAGGAAGGGAGACTCCACCCCACCTATAATGGAGGACGTTCAAGCTGAACTGCCCTCTTTTACCCCAGGCGATGCCTATGACTGACCCCAATAACCGGTATACATGGCCCTCCTTCCCTTTTCTGCAAAGCCACGCCAGCACCACTATATCCTTTTCACGTCCTTGAGGCTGGGAGCCTCAGGGGGAGGACCGGGATTCCGGTTTCTTTCTCCGCCTACCGCTGTTATGGGAAGTGTTTGGGCGACAGATGCTTCTGCTGGGGTGAAGTATAAGGAGGGGAGTTGTGGGGTTCTGGTTTTGATTTTCTTGTTACGTTGCTTTGTTTTTTATTTCCACAGTCACTACACTCAGCAGCAGCGCTTCCCGACACCACATGCCTCACAGTCCCGCTGAGGCCTGTGCCCGGGTGGCGGGTGAAGTGGGGGTTCACTTACTGCCCTATACAGTCCTGTTGTACACCACCTGCAGCAAACACGGACCCTTTTTGACCCGACATGACAGTGTACACGGTCTGGACGGCCTCAATGCTTGGTTTCTCACCAACGAGCAAACCATCCGGGCCCTGGAAACAGACCTGGAGGTGTTCCTTTACACTAACCAGGTGAGGGTTGAATCACCCAGGGTGCTATGGGGGTCCTGCAAGGCCATTATGCGTGGGAACGCCCGCTCCCGCATTCAGGGCCAGGCCCGTGAGACTCAGACTCGCATTGCCCAACTGGAGACTTCAATCCTCCAGCACGAAACCAGGAAGGGGGACAATTTAACAGAACTCTTGAGTCACTGTCTGGCGTTGGAGAGGGCGGATCAGCAACAGTTATGTGGGAGAGGCCCGCAAGTACTGGGAAGCCACTACCAGCAGAATATACGAATGGGGGAACAAGTCGGGCAGGCTCCTCCACTGGCTAGCCACGAGAAACCCGGCATCTAGGATAGTGCCCTCTATTATTGACCCAGACAGCGATCAAGCTGAGACCGGACCTGCTGTGGCCAATGCATTTGCAGCCTACTACAAATCCCTCTCTGCCGCAAAGATGTGATCCCCATAGGAGACAAGTCACCCACTGCTCAGGGACATCCTGATGCCCCCCTCTCCCAGCCCCCACCGAGTGGGAGGCCCTTGACCAACCCCTGACCATGGAGGGGCTTGGTGATGTCCTCTCAGTGCTCTGCCCGGGGAAAACTCTAGGTCCTAACGGCTTTCCCACAGAATACTACTTCAAATTGCATAATTTGATCCTGCATCCTATCCTGAGTATGTGCCTCAAAGTGGCTGACTGAGGCCATTTCCTATCAGAGATAGATCTGGCCACCATAGTGGTATTGCTGAAGCTCAGCAAGCCTCCAGGCTAATGTGCCTTTTATCGGCCCATCTCCCTCATTAATACTGAAGTCAAACTCTATGCTAAATTACTGGCTCGGTGCTTGCTACATGTCCTTGGCGGCCTGGTCCACCAGGAGCAGTGCTGTTTTATACCCCACCGTAGTACCAGACACTGCATTCACAGAGACCACTTGGCCCTGGCCCATTTTACAGAGTTACAATATGCTACAGCATTGATGCTTCTCGACTTTCAGAAGGCCTTGGATTCACTGCACTGGAACTTCCTATGGGAGGAGTTGATCAAACTGGGCTTGGGGCCTAGGTTCTGTGCTTGTGCCCAACCACTATATGCAGAGATACAGGTGCAGGTACGACTGAACGATGTGGTACCCCCAGGATTTTCCATTCGTCAGGACACCAGAAAGGGGTGCCCCCTCTCCTTTTTGCCCTGGCTGTGGAACCACTGACATCGTGGATACCCTGCGATGCCCAGGTGTGAGGGTTCAACTGGAGGATGGCACTGGGGAACAGGGTAGCCCTCTATGCCGACGTCCTCCTCTTCATGGCCCATCTGGCCGAGTCAGGGCCCTGCCTCGTCTCAATCCTCAACAAGTTTGGGGAGGCATCGAGCCCCAGGGTTAACTGGTTCAAATCGCTCTTGATCCCACTAAGAGGGGATGGGGACGATGAGACCTGCATCCTGCCCTGCCGATTCGCCACCTCATCTTCCAGTACTGGGAGCTGGACCTGGCCTGGAGCCTTAACCTC
The DNA here is from genome assembly GCA_963921515.1 of Calotriton arnoldi. Classification (NCBI taxonomy): domain Eukaryota; kingdom Metazoa; phylum Chordata; class Amphibia; order Caudata; family Salamandridae; genus Calotriton; species Calotriton arnoldi. The sequence continues at coordinate 518,921 of CAWUFW010000288.1, forward strand.
AGCCCCCTTACCCGCACAATTCAGGCTGATCATGATAGGTGGGCTAAACTGCCCCTTAATATACTAGGCAGGGTGGCCCTATATGAAATGATGCTCCTGTACGTTATCCAAAATGTTTCCTTTCCCAACCCCAGCAGGTGGTTTGCCACTCTGGTTTCCCGGGCGCAGAAATTCCTCTGGGCCAACAAACCCCACCGATCTCCTAGAACAGATGCGTCCAATCCACATACGATGCAGGTCTAGCCATGGCTGACATCCGCCAGTATTAGTGGGCAGGAAAGATCCTAGTGGTGAACAACTGCCTTAACGGGGGTGGGCAGACTCTGCATTTAGAATGCAGTTTTTAAAATGATCAGCCTTGATAACCTCATTGATATGCTGTATGGTGCCCTGATCCCTCACTCCCTTTCAGAGATTACCAAATCCATCCTTCTGGACAGGAGGGCAGTGCTGCAATGTTCTGGGTGGGTGGGCAGTTGACTGGACCGTGTGACGGATCTGGAGGACTTCAGAGGATGGGACGGTATTGGCATCTCCCAGCTGGGTGACGTTTGGGAGGGGGACCACATGAAAAGTTTCCAGACCCTTCAAACTGAATTCCAGACCCTTCAAACTGAATTCTCTCTCCACAGTTCACAATTTTTCCAGTACCTCCAGCTACGGCAGGCACTTTCGAGCCACCAGGAGCCGCTAGCGAACCTCCTTGAGTTCAATCCTTTGGAAGCTCGAACACTTACGGGTACAATGATCAGGGGTGGTATCTCTCAAATCTATAAAGCCATGGTCAACCATTCACCATGTACACTGGCGCCTTTGAGGGAGAGATGGGAGGGGTGGGTGGGCCAGTTAGAAGGGGCAGAGTGGCGAGAGGCATGCATGGCTGTATTGCTTCGCCCTCCCAAATAATAGACAATACCACCCTCCCACACGGAGGCACAAACACCAGGAAAGGGATTTCACTCTCATAAAATGAGACGCATCAAAAGGCTGTTTACAGAATAAGGCATGGGGTTTTATTTGTGCAACACTCTCTAACAAAAAGGCTTTCCCAGATGTCAAATGGACAACATTCAAATGTATATATATATGATCAAGGCCCTTCTTGGGTCGAAACGCGTCATGGCGGTGCGTGGTGCCGATTTGGAACTAAATAAATAACCTTTTTGCACGAAGCAATTTTGGGTCCGTGTCCATTTTTCCTGACGATTTGGATGCTGTTGGACGGAGTTCTTTGTATATATATATATTCACTGAAAAAACCATAGGTTTTAGGGACAGTTATAGTCAGTTGGACATTTTACTCGTACAAAACCCGTGAAATTCCCCCGTTATAGTTAGTTCAGCTAACTATAACTCGCGCCCCCGCAATGCACTGCTGATGACGTCACATATTACATCACTCATGACATGGTCAGTGACATCACTGATGACATCACTGATGACATCTCAAATGACATCACTGATGACATCATCCAGTGACTGTGTGTTTCTGTAAAGTTTAAATATTTTTAATATATATAGGAAAAGACGTATTGAAGAATGAGTGGGTGTGTAAGTGTCTGTATGGATGATTTAGTAGGTGCGTGACTGACTCTATAAGTGAGTGATTTAACGTATCTTACTGAATGCATGGGTTAGTGACTAAACTGGGTGAATGTCTGTATCCGTCTGTCTGTTGCTGTGTAAGTGGCTGCATGGGTTTGTGAATAGCTACATGAGTGTCTATAAGAGTTATTGATTTGTTGTCTGAGTATCTGTATGGGTGCCTGAGTGTTTGTGTGGATGGGGTGTGTGCGACTGTGCATAGATGTGTGAGTGGGTGATTCACTGGGTGGATGGTTTCAAGAGTGCATCTGTGATAGACTGTATGGGTGGGTAAGTGTGTGTAAGAGTGTGTTAGTGAGTGAATGTATGTCCCAGTGGTACATGTGTGAGTAACTACATATGTGAAAGGCAGTATATATGTGTGTTGGAGTATATAAATAGCTATAAGCGAGAGTGAGTGATTGTGATAGTGGCTGTATGGATGAGTGTGTGCTTGTATCAGTGATTATATAAGAGCGTAACAATGTGCTAGTATTTGTATGATTAAGTGAGCTGGTGTGTGTATAACTGTATAGGTGAGTAAATGGCAGTGTGTTTAATTATTTGCATGACTGACTAGGTGTGTGAGTACCTCTATGGATGAGTGGCGGTGTTTGAGTGTCTATATAGGAGTAAGAGTGCATATGATAGTCCTGTACTGAGTGACCATAAGTATGAGTGACTGTACGGGTGAGTGAGTGGATGTTTGTGTGTGTAGACCTAAGAATCAGTGAGTGGGTATGTAGTTATTGGTGTTGGAGTGTCTATGGTTTTGCGAATGGCAGTCTGTAATTTAGATTGGGTGTATCAAAGGTTATATTAGGGTGTGAAGAGCTGCATCAGATTATCACGTGGATGATGTCATCAGTGATGTCATTTGAGATGTCATCAGTGATGTCACTGACCATGTCATGAGTGATGTAATATGTGACGTCATCAGCAGTGCATTGCGGGGCGCGAGTTATAGTTAGCTGAACTAACTATAACGGGGAATTTCACGGGTTTTGTACGAGTAAAATGTCCAACTAACTATAACTGTACCTAAAACCTATGGTTTTTTCAGTGAATTTCAAAGGTTTTTAAATGCTAATTTCTAACTATAACATATCTGAAACCTATGGTTTTTTCAGTGAATTTCAAAGGTTTTTTAAATGCTAATTCCTAACTATAACATGTCTGAAACCTACGGTTTTTTCAGTGAATTTCAAAGGTTTTGTAAATGACCATTTTTAAATGTATTAATTGTTATAATAATTTTTTTCATACTGATTTACTACATTTTTAGAAACAATTTTTTTTACATATTTTATTTTTTAAATTACATTGTAATTACATTATACATTACAAAAAATACTTTCTCAGAATGAATTACTTTAGTTTAAATACTTTGCACATAGGCAATAGACTTTTAAGTACAGTAGTTACAGTTGTTGCAATGGGCAACACATTTTCAAACACAATGCAACATTCAGCTCAATGTGAATTTCTAGTTAAATGCAATTAGTTACTTTATGGATTACTTTTTCTAACCACAGGACTGGATCCTAGATTCAGTCCTGGTACATCTCCTGTAAACAGTTGAGTAAAAGCGTTTTGGTTACAGTCGTGATTTTTAAGGAATATTATTGTATTTTAAAAGTTGACACTTAGAAACTTTTTCTCATAGAATCACCAATGTTATCCTATGGAAGGAAATTCACTTAGCAGGTAAAAACTGTTATCGTTACTTTTTCTTACTCAGTGTTGGATCCTGGATCCAGCACTGGTGCATCTCCTGTAAACAGTTGAAAGAATGCGTTTAAGTCATACAGGCGATTTTAAGGAATATTTGTAGTTTGTGAAAATCGACACTTTGAAACTTTTCTGCTGAAAACCAGACAATGGATTCCTATGGAAGAAAATATAAGTTACTGGTAAGTACGGTTAAAATTACTTTTGAGGATCAGTACTGGGCTAAAAGATGCAGCACTGGGTTCTCTCCTGATAACAGGTGAGTAAATCGGAATTCGTATTTCGGCTGATTTTAGAGGAATATTTTAAAGTTCCAAAACTCCACACTTAGAAGAATTTCCAAGTGAAACCAGTCAATGTTAGCCTATGAAGGAAATTCACGTTACCGGTAAGTACGGTTAAAATTACTTTTCAGGATCAGTACTGGGCTGAAAGATGCAGCACTGAGGTCTCTCCTGATAACAGGTGAGTAAATCGGAATTCGTATTTCGGCTGATTTTAGAGGAATATTTGTACGTTTCAAAAATCAACACTTAGAAACTTTTTCAGCAAAAAGCAGGCAATGATATCCTATGGAAGGAAATTCAAGTTACTGGTAAGTACGGTTAAAATTACTTTTGAGGATCAGTACTGGGCTGAAAGATGCAGCACTGAGGTCTCTCCTGATAACAGGTGAGTAAATCGGAATTTGTATTTCGGCTGATTTTAGAGGAATATTTTAAAGTTCCAAAACTCCACACTTAGAAGAATTTCCAAGTGAAACCAGTAAATGTTAGCCTATGGAAGGAAATTCAAGTTACTGGTAAGTACGGTTAAAATTACTTTTCAGGACCAGTACTGGGCTGAAAGATGCAGCACTGAGGTCTCTCCTGATAACAGGTGAGTAAATCAGAATTCGGATTTCGGCTGATTTTAGAGGAATATTTGTATGTTTCAAAATCAACACTTAGAAACTTTTTCAGCAAAAAGCAGGCAATGATATCCTATGGAAGGAAATTCAAGTTACTGGTAAGTACGGTTAAAATTACTTTTGAGGATCAGTACTGGGCTGAAAGATGCAGCACTGAGGTCTCTCCTGATAACAGGTGAGTAAATCGGAATTCGTATTTCGGCTGATTTTAGAGGAATATTTTAAAGTTCCAAAACTCCACACTTAGAAGAATTTCCAAGTGAAACCAGTCAATGTTAGCCTATGAAGGAAATTCAAGTTACCGGTAAGTACGGTTAAAATTACTTTTCAGGATCAGTACTGGGCCGAAAGATGCAGCACTGAGGTCTCTCCTGATAACAGGTGAGTAAATCGGAATTCGTATTTCGGCTGATTTTAGAGGAATATTTTAAAGTTCCAAAACTCCACACTTCGAAGAATTTCCAAGTGAAACCAGTCAATGTTAGCCTATGAAGGAAATTCAAGTTACCGGTAAGTACGGTTAAAATTACTTTTCAGGACCAGTACTGGGCTGAAAGATGCAGCACTGAGGTCTCTCCTGATAACAGGTGAGTAAATCGGAATTCGTATTTCGGCTGATTTTAGAGGAATATTTGTATGTTTCAAAAATCAACTTAGAAACTTTTTCAGCAAAAAGCAGGCAATGATATCCTATGGAAGGAAATTCAAGTTACTGGTAAGTACGGTTAAAATTACTTTTGAGGATCAGTACTGGGCTGAAAGATGCAGCACTGAGGTCTCTCCTGATAACAGGTGAGTAAATCGAATTCGTATTTCGGCTGATTTTAGAGGAATATTTTAAAGTTCCAAAACTCCACACTTAGAAGAATTTCCAAGTGAAACCAGTCAATGTTAGCCTATGAAGGAAATTCAAGTTACCGGTAAAGTACGGTTAAAATTACTTTTCAGGACCAGTACTGGGCTGAAAGATGCAGCACTGAGGTCTCTCCTGATAACAGGTGAGTAAATCAGAATTCGTATTTCGGCTGATTTTAGAGGAATATTTGCACAATGGTGAAGGAAGGGGCGGGGCCTGAGGTGACATCTGTGCAAACGCGCCCGTGGCGCGTTTTAAGTTGGGGGATTAAGTCCCCTTGAATCATGAGGGTCCCTACGGGCCAACTAGCCCACCAGGAACCTCCAGTATGCGCCAGGGGCTGCGTTGCAGAGACATTTACAGAGGCCACACCCCTTTTACACCTCTCTGCAACGCAGCTCTGTGGCGCTTTCTGGACGTACCTGTTGGGCTAGTTGGCCTCAAGGACCCTCAGGATTGAAGAGGATTTAATTCCCCATCTTAAAACGCGCCACGGGGCCTGTTTGCACACATGTCACCTGAAGCCCCGCCCCTCCCTTCACCACTGTGCAAACGCGCCCCGTGGCGCGTTTAAGTCGGGGATTAACTCCCTTGAATCCTGAGGGTCCCTGGGGTGCAACTAGCCCACCATATACCTCCAAAAGCGCCATAGAGCTGCGTTGCAGAGAGGTGTAAAAGGGGCGTGGCCTCTGTACACCTCTCTGCAAGGCAGCCCCTGGCGCATACTGGAGGTTCCTGGTGGGCTAGTTGGCACCCAGGGACCCCCAGTATTCAAGGGGAATTTGTTCCCCCTCTGCAAACGCGCCAGGGCGCGTTTGCAGAGTGGTGAAGGAAGGGGCGGGGCCTATGGGCCCGATCGTTTTTTTTTTTTTGTTTTTTTCCCCTGAAGGGAGCTGTGTGGCCCCCTTCCTTTTCCTATTTTTAGGCCCTGGGGACCCCATCCCCCAGGGCTTTTCCCCTTTTTTTATTAAAATAAAAAAAACGGGGAAGAGGGCAGCGTGGCCCCCTTCCCTGGGCCTGTATTGGCCCCGGGACCCCATCCCCGGGCATGGCCTCTTTTTTTTTATTTGGAGGGGGCTGCGTGGCCCCTCCTCAGGCCATTTAAGGCCCCAGGGACCCCATCCCCGGGGCCGGCCTTGCACTTTTTTTTTTTTTTTTTTAAATTTTTGTTACTTTGGGGAGGGGGGCTGCGTGGCCCCCTCCGTGGCTTCTTATGGCCCCGGGACCCCATCCCCCGGGGCCTGGCCTCTCGTTGGGGACTGTGGGGGGTCCCAAGCCCCCACAGTCCCGCCGGCTCCCCGTGTCCTACGGGAGCCGGCATTGCTACACATGGGGAGCAGCTAACATGCTGCTCCCCATGTGGAAAGCAATCAGCTTTGGATATTGGAGAGAGAGCAGGTTTCCTGCTCTCTCTTCCAATATCCAAAGCAAGTTTGCAATGACAGGACGGGAGCCGCGAGGCTCCCGTCCTGTCATTGCAAACAGCAGTGTCCCGGGGTAGTCACCCCGGGACACTGCAGGAGCCGGCCCTGGGGGTGGTGGTCCCCAGGGCCATCAAGGGCTTCCAGGAGGGGGCCGCGCGGCCCCCTCCCTACATTTTGAAAGCCCCGGGGAGGTGGTGGTCCCCGGGGCTCTGGGGTCCAAAACGGACCCCCATTTTAATTTTTCTTAGTGCCCCGGGGAGGTGGTGGTCCCCGGGGCGTGTGGGGGCTGGAGCCCCCACACAGGTTCTTTTAAATAAAAAGAAGCCCCGGGGAGGTGGCGGTCCCGGGGCTGCGGGAGGGCTCAGAGCCCTCCCGCACCATTATACATAAAGCCCCGGGGGGTGGTGGTCCCCGGGGCTTGGGGGGACCCTTAGAGGCCCCACACACATAAAATTAACCCCCCCCCCAGCATGCCCCCTGAGCGCATCCTGCCGATTTAAAAAAAAAAAAAAAATTGCCCAGGGGGTCCTTGTGGGACCCCTGAGCAGACCTAGGGGTCAGGGTGTTTCTACCCTGCCCCCTTTGTGCGCTTTGCGCACTTGTTTCTGTCCCTCGGTTCTACCGAGGGACAAAATGGCTGCCAACACTTCCTGGTTTGGAGTGTTGACAGCCAATTAACATAAAGCTCGTGTCTCGGGAGGATCCGCGGCCCTAGATATCACTATCTTTTTACTTTTGATTTTCTCAGCAACTACTGAACGGATTTACACCATTTAACAAAAGGGTTCTTTCTGAACCAAGAACTACCTCTTTGCCAAATTTGGTGTAATTCCGTTCAGCAGTTCAGGCTGTAGCCGTGTCTAAAGTTTCCTATGGAAAATTGCATGGGGAAACGCGTTTTGGGACCCCCTTTTTCTCGGCCCCCGCTTGACGAATCCCCGAGACTTTCAGGGTAGGAGCGGACCGGAGCGGGCCACAAAGTTTGAAAATTTTGCGAAGATACGTCAACCGGTAAGAGAGTTATTTCAAATAGAATGTCGCGGATTTCCTATGGATAATAGGTTGTAACTATAACTATCTACTGGCGACCGCCAGTAGATAATATATATATATATATATATATATATATATATATATCAACAGAAAGAGTCGCGTGTTCTCTGCCTCAAGCGACGGCGGGCTCCGGCGAGGTAGCGAACCTCGTATTATACCAACATCAATTTCAGGAAGTCTCCAAGAAAAACACCAGAGCCCAGATCCATATGCGTGGAAGTTTAGTTTATTCCAGTGGCAAACGCCCACAGCTGAGCAGAACGGGAGATACCCACAGTATTTCACATAGGATTACCAGAGCCCCTTGTGATTGTTTTATGAAGTGACTCTGACGGCACCCATAAGGGTGGACTATTGACACTACCAGTCCCAGAATGCATTGGGTGTTATCTTCATGTTGATTGTGGAAATAAAAGAGGGATTTCACGGTTTAGTGTCACTGTCGTCATTCTCACATATGGCCCATGATGAAGGGCGTTACCTGCCCGAAACGCGTTGGCCGAAGGAAGGAGGCCGAATCTGGAACACCTATCTGTCGTGTGGAGTGATCCTGGGTGTGCCATCCATCGTAGGGGTAACCTGTTGTAAACTAAATAGGGACCCGCTTTTGGTCACGGAGAGGCACCACCGCTTATGCCCCGGAGGTACGTGTGCCTTTTGGATGGATTAGTCACACGGAAGAGGTGATTCCGACGTGGCTGTGTTTACGAAGGAGTCCCACCGCCGGAGCTATGCGGGTCCGCTCACTGTTGAGATTGCCACAGCTGAGCAGAACGGGAGATACCCACAGTATTTCACATAGGATTACCAGAGCCCCTTGTGATTGTTTTATGAAGTGACTCTGACGGCACCCATAAGGGTGGACTATTGACCCTACCAGTCCCAAAATGCATTGGGTGTTATCTGCATGTTGATTGTGGAAATAAAAGAGGGATTTCACTGTTTAGTGTCACTGCCGTCATTCTCACATATGGCCCATGATGAAGGGCGTTACCTGCCCGAAACGCGTTGGCCGAAGGAAGGAGGCCGAATCTGGAACACCTATCTGATGTGTGGAGTGATCCTGGGTGTGCCATCCATTGTAGGGGTAACCTGTTGTAAAATATATATATATAGTGTTTCGCCAAGGTTGGCGCAGATAGTGCTGATCTCTAGACACGTGTTTCTGGTTTATTAACCGTCATCAGTAGAGAATACAGTCTTGTATTTTGGGGTTTGCTGAGTAGACTGCATTTACCAGAATGCCTGGGGCGAACCTTGTCTGAGAGGTCAGCGGTGTGCTCCCACATCCTGTTGTCTATTTAAAGTACTCCCGTGAGTCATTGAGCTGACGAGCTCGTGGATGAAGCACCTGCGCGCCAGTGAGAGGTACCGGACCTGATATAATGTTTGGCAGCCTACTCAGCAAACCCCAAAATACAAGACTGTATTCTCTACTGATGACGGTTAATAAACCAGAAACACGTGTCTAGAGATCAGCACTATCTGCGCCAACCTTGACGAAACACTCGAAAATATCGGAGCGAGCTACAAGAGACTGCATTTACCAGAATGCCAGGGGCGAACCTTGTCTGAGAGGTCAGCGGTGTGCTCCCACATCCTGTTGTCTATTTAAAGTACTCTCGTGAGTCATTGAGCTGACGAGCTCGTGGATGAAGCACCTGCGCGTCAGTGAGAGGTACCGGACCTGATATAATGTTTGGCAGCCTACTCAGCAAACCCCAAAATACAAGACTGTATTCACTACTGATGACGGTTAATAAACCAGAAACACGTGTCTAGAGATCAGCACTATCTGCGCCAACCTTGGCGAAACACTCGAAAATATCGGAGCGAGCTACAAGAGACTGCATTTACCAGAATGCCTGGGGCGAACCTTGTCTGAGAGGTCAGCGGTGTGCTCCCACATCCTGTTGTCTATTTAAAGTACTCCCGTGAGTCATTGAACGGACGAGCTCGTGGATGAAGCACCTGCGCGCCAGTGAGAGGTACCGGACCTGATATAATGTTTGGCAGCCTACTCAGCAAACCCCAAAATACAAGACTGTATTCTCTACTGATGATGGTTAATAAACCAGAAACACGTGTCTAGAGATCAGCACTATCTGCGCCAACCTTGGCGAAACACTCGAAAATATCGGAGCGAGCTACAAGAGACTGCATTTACCAGAATGCCAGGGGCGAACCTTGTCTGAGAGGTCAGCGGTGTGCTCCCACATCCTGTTGTGGATTTACAACTGGGGTTAAGAGCCTCAGCAAACCGGGTTCTGCCACACTGAAGTACACGCGTCCGTCCCCATTCAGGTTACAAACAAAATCCCGATTTCCAAGTCAACAAACCCCAGTTTTATCATCTCAAAGCACTAGAAGTTTCTGAGAGAACGTCCTCTGCGCCAAGGAAACTTACTGGAGTTGGCCACTCTCCATGCAAGCTTTCCAACGGCAAAAGAGTTCTCACATATCCTTCTGCGCTCTCACATGCTCCAGCCCCTTATCTTAACAAACCTTACAAACGTCTACATTCCACACCTCTCTCTCTCTCTCTCTCTCTCATGCTATCAAATGCACATCCCACACGTTCTGTTCCTGGCAGGGCTGTTCTACTCTGTGAAAGCACTCCCCCTCTAAAACTACAAGGTTACACAAAAGAAATCTTCAAGGAAAAGTGCACATGTAGGAAAAATGATGTCGTACATTCAAGAAAACACCTAAAGTCAATTAAAATAATGGTAGTCAAAGGTCATCATGTGGTCCCAATATATGGGAGTGCCTCTGGCACTACAATGGCACTGCGTACCCTTGCCATTTCAGCCCAATTACACGTGGTCCAACTGAATTATCTATACTGTACTTACTTCACCCCCGAAAGCCTGTGGAAAGCTTGTAGATTATTAGACCCCACGTGCAGATGATGCCTGGGGAAGTTGTGGATTTTTACCACATGGTCTGGAGGTGGCCCACTATTCAACAATACTGGCAATCCATATTTAAGACCCTGTCAGCAGTGTTAGGAGTGACTCAAGAAGCCTCTTCCAAAGTTGTGCCACTTGGCCTCGTGGGTGAGCTGGGTGGACCAAGGGGAAACCGTACTCTGGTGGGCTTGGGCATGTGATTAGATAAGAGAGACTTAGCCAAATACTGGAAGTCACGAGAGGCTCCACCACTGAGGGAATGGAAATCAGGCATGGACCGTTTTGCGAAATTGGAGGAACCTATTTAGGTTGCCTGTGGATGCCCCGAGAAACAACATAAGATATGGAGGAAACGATATGTGTACTACGAACTGTGCACTTCGACTATACACAACTAAGGGGGTGGGATGGATTGGGGGAGGGAGACTAAAGCTGCAATTACTGGGGACCCTTTATGAAGCGACAATGTTTGATATTGCTCTGTGTCTTATAAAACTAATAAAGTGTTGTTATAAAAAAAATGTTCTGGACTGGAACTGCAACCGAGCAGAGAGAGAAGTTTCCGAACAGTACATGAAAGATTAAAACACTGCACTGGGAATACCTGAGGCAGAGCCTAGCCAGTGTCACAGTTGCCTGTAACTTCTGGTGTTCGATGCTGGAATGAATAATTTTGGTAGTTTTTTTTCTAGACCCACCAGAGAAGTCGATATCAGCCTAACTTGCAAGAAGGCCAGGATAGGGTAGGAAATTTGTTATCAATGTTGCATTTACGCTATGCTTATGGTTAATAGTGTAGTGTATTCAGTATTTGGCTTCCTTTGTCCTTTGACTAAGCGGCTTCAAGTACAGGAGACTTGCTTTTGATGAAAATATTTCCTCCAAAGACTGTTGTGTGAATGCTGTTTTGTTGGTGTTGGGTGGTTCAATGGACAAGCAAATTGAGTCCCAAGGACAAGATGGCGGTAAGGTGAAGTAAAAGGTATCATGCCATGCTCTCCTAAAATTGAACTTTTCTCTGGTGCCTAAAAAGTCAATACTGTTCTCCAGCTTTGAGAAACCTTTGCAACTTTTAAGAAAAAATTAACAGGGAAAGCAACAGCCACACATTAATGAGATGTCCATGAACCCAGAATGCCATTTCCCACAATGGGATCCTGTGCTTAGGTGTGGGCACTGTGTCGTAGAGAGCTCCAACGTTCCCTAGGTCCATGCGTGAGTAGCTCATCCAGTCCAGATTTTTCTTAAATTCTGATACTTTTAGTCCTCTATTCATAATTGGATAATAGAACTAGAAGTACCAGACTGCAATGAAAAATACAGACTGGATGAGCTACTGGATGGCATTCGATAGGCTCTGGATGGTGGCAGTGTTAGGGCACGGATTCTCCTAGATCTAGATACCTTTAACAATGTTGACCATCACAGACCCATATTTAAACTCCACCAGTTGGGACTACCCTAAATTTACAATGGTATTTAAGCATGTTTTCTAATTCTCAAAACACTAAAAGTCTCCCCTGCATGCACCTGCATGCACCTTCTATAAAATTAGCACTGTGTGGAACAGTTTGCCTCTCTCAATTAATTCCATAGGTAAACTTCTGCAATTTTGGAAACCTTTCTGTACACTGGCTTTGCAGCCAATAGTCTTCAAACTGTTCAAGCAGAACCACAACACGTTGGGTTAAGTGGGCTCTAGAAATGGTAAAGCCCAATAATCATTTATTTCCAAAATTGGTTATGGTAGTACAGATCCGCTTCCTAAAGTTAAAAAATCTAGATATTGCTTCACTAACAAGACATGTAACAGCACTAGGGAGTACCCTGCTTAATATTGTAGCAAACGGCTGGGGTAACGAGCAAAATCAACACATCAAAAAAATGCTCTTGTACATTAGACACAGTCATTCATGGGTTAAGCAATCCTACTTATCTTTCTGCAAACAATTGAGAAAAAGGTTACAAAAAGAATGATGAAGAGAGCAACTAGATACTGAAAACAATCTTATTTTCTATATACAAAGGAAACAACATCCAAATAATACAGACAAACCCCTATACGTGCCCCTATAAAGGGAATCACACAAACCCCATCACAGATACCCTCTAAAACACACAAATACATTCTGCCCATCTCAATTTTTCAAAAAGGAAAAAGAATAAAGGGAAACCAATAAACCATTTCACTAACAAGACAGACTCACAAAAAGCTATCCTATGTTAAAAAAAAGCTTGCCTATGTTTAAAAAAAAAAAATCTCTCCTATGTTTGATCGCTACTCGGGGATTATCAAATGGATGTCATTTGATGAGACCACATTCACAAATGAACAAAAGGGTACAGCGACAAAAGGGAAACTCCACAAAATCACCACAGAAGGACACAAAACAAAATTAAATTGATACATAAAGCATTGTTTCCGTTTTGTCGTTGCCACAGAACTTCGTTGTAACAAGCTGTGCAGTACTATGAAGGTTTCAAGACAAAGATCCTTGCAGATCTCTGCATAATGAATGCTCAGAACAGCCCTGTGGGCCTGGCCTTGGCATCCAGAGCCCTCAAGTGCCACAAACTCATGCTAGAGTTTGGCACCAGAATAGTCCCTGTGCCATGGGCAGCATGAAAGACCGATTAGACGAAAATCAGTTTAAAGATTATTGTAAAATTAATTAAAATTCTATGTCAGGGCCGTAGGCGAGGATTAAGCCTTAACTTTCCCCACATTTTATTAACCAGCAGCCATCAAACATTATATATCAACATTAAAACTACATTTCCCAGGAGTCCTTGAGGAAAAAGGCAAAACAGTTCATCCAATCAGAATGGCATATGTCCCTTCAATATTCCACGGAGACGCTCAATCCTCCTCTTTCTTCACTGCTCCATCATCATCAGATAAGTGCTTTTCTCATTCTGTATTCTGACGATATTTTCTGTGTTTTCTAAGCGATTATTCTGTTTTTGGCACTCTTTGCTTATGACTGCGAAGGTTTTAGGAGCATTGCCTGTCGCGCGTTTTTCTAACGTGTGCCATTCCTTTGCAGCGCGGCCGCGGGAACGTTCTTGCTCCTTTGCGGCTGCTTTCCCTTCAGTTAAGGCTCTTGGCGCTGTGTGGTCATCTACAACACTACTAATCAACACGCTCAGAACGTTCCTACCCCCCGGGCGGTCGACAAGTCATTTTCACCCGATTCTTTTGAAAGGTGAAGCATGTCCGGCCGCTTCTGTGTACACAGGGGGGAGTAAAAAAATTATTTTCAAATCTCTTCTTCTATTTTAAGAGCCACCGCCTGGAGCTGAACACCCGTTCTGCAGGTAAGAACTGGTCTCCAGTGAAACATATATTTAGGGGCACGTCCCAAGCGGTTCAGATCGGTTCCCTACTAATTAAAGGGAGTGCTGGCCCCAAGGTCTGTTTGGGCCTTTTGATCAATCCCTCCTGGGATTAATTGCAAATTACTGGGTTCCCCAGATACTTATTCCCCAGTCCTTTGACATACGTCCTATCTCCTTCCTTGGTTAAGTATGGAGGATTATGAGGAGTACATGGAGGAAGATATTACTTACCTCCCCATAGATGATCATTTCAGTCAGGTCACTGATGCCTCTATTTTAAGGCTGTTCTCAGGTTGTTGGGCCTTTGAGAAGAAAATTCTCCAGCCTCAGGCTCAATGCCAAAAAAAAAACTCGAATCGAGGGAAGACCTATCTGAGCCTCAGGCCCCCATAACTCCAGGAAAGCCCCAGCATCAGTTCCTGACTGTAAGTGCAAGCGCGCAGACTATCAAGGGGTCAACTTAGACGCCTCTGCGCACCTTAAAAAGGCTTTTATGGACTCTCAATCTTACCCTTCTGACTCTCAAGTCCCAGGTGTTTTGGGAGATTCCATCTTCCCTCCTCCGTTTCCGGACCCAGGGGACAGGGACGACTCCCCTAATGCCTCTGATGGGGACGGGGACACTGGCAGATCCTGGCGTCCGTCTAGTGATCCTCTGTCCTCTGGGAATGATACCAAGGAGAGCCGGCCCCCCAAGACGCAAGCTCAGACATGTTAGATCCGGATGAGCTTTTACATTCACGCTCTGCAGAATGGTCACCGGCACCAAAGATGGCCCTGTATATAGCAGGCCGTTTGAGAAACCCATTGGCCAAAGAAGTCAGGAGTTGTCTATGAGTCGAATGTCCCAGACCTGCTTTGGAGGACAAAGTAGCCCTCTCTCCAGAGATTGATGTAAAAATGGCTACTTTCCTGTCGAAGTTTGTGCGAGATCCCAAAAAGGGAATATAGCACTCTTGGCGCTCATGCCAAGACAAACTACTTAATGTAGCAGGACCCCTATCTAAGATCCTGGACATGGCTGAAGAAACCAAAGCATTCGGCTCTCCAATTTTCCCCGATGCTCTGTCCTGCTGGGCTCAAAAAGCCATTTTTGGGAAACGCGAACTGCGTGATATCCACAGAACATAGATCCTTATTGATTAAAATCGACCCAAAGCTCAGAGAATTCTCAACATCGGAAGCAGGGCCTATGGCAGAGAGAAGTCTCTTCAGAGATCCTTTCATTCGAGAGTTGAGCAAGTTTGTGAATACTTTCAATTCTCTGGACAAAGCCCAGACTTCTATCAAAAGAATTTTTATGCCCGTATTTTTGCCGGAACCAGCAAGGGGGAGCTTGGCCGGTCGCGCTTCTCACCAAGCCTCCTTTAAGGGTGCAGACTCTCGCAGAGGGCAGTCGCAGGATCTGTCCAAGTTCAGCAGTTTCTACCCCAGCATGACCTTCCCCAGGCGCAGGGGTGCTAGAGGAAGAAGCAATAACACCTACAATACCCTCTAAGGTGAATGTACAAGAATCCGAGGGAATCAAAATTGGGGGCAGGTTTGTGGGCTTGTTACACAATTGGGAATCCCTCACCTCAGATATTTGGGTCCTTCAAACGATCAGAGGTTTTCAAATAGAGTTATATGGCTCACAACCAACCACTCCATTCAAAACCCCTGTATTTTTCTTCGGCCCAGTTGGAATTAATAGACATCCAGATTGGTCAGCTCTTGAAGAAAGGCGTGATCGTCCCAACAACCCTACATCGCCATGGTTTTCTCAGCAATCTCTTTCTGGTAGAAAAGAGGAATGGGGTCAACGTCCCGTCATCAACCTGAGGGAATTCAGCGAGTGGCTGATTTATTGCCACTTTAGGATGGAAGGTATCCATCTTCTCAGGGATCTGTTGCAGGCTAACGAATGGTTGGTCTGACTGCATCTCAAGGATGCCTATCTCACGGTTTCTATTACCCCCTCCCCAAACCCCACCCCCATGCAGGCAGTTCCTGCAATCTCAATGGAGGTCACAGATATTCGAGTTAACCTCCCTTCCTTTCGGACTATCTTCCGCTCTATGTTTTTTTTTATCAAGGTGATAAAACCTGTGGTCGAACACCTGAGAGCTGGAGGCATCAGACAAATAGTTTACCTCGACGATATTCTCATTCTCAATCAGTTCCCAAGATGCCTGTCTCATCACTTACAGATGACTATCAATCTCTTGGTGACTCTCGGTTTTGTGGTCAACGAGAATAAATCATCCTTGCTTCCCTCCCAGAACCTACAATTTTTGGGGTTTGTGGTGGACTCGGTCAAGGTGACTCCGAGTATTGCCTCTTGCAAGCTTACCAAGACAAAGCATAAGCTCAGAAATACTCTGGCCAGACCTATGATTTCCCTGTGAAATCTGGCTCTCATAGTGGGCCTTCTCTCATTGTCAATACTGGCTATTTTTCCAGGCCCCCGCACTACCAGGCACTGAAATGCCCAAAGATTTTTCATCTGCAACAGTGTCTCACTTATTCCCATACCAGTCCCCTCTCGGAAGAGGCAAAGGAGGAGTTACAAAGGTGGGTCTCCCATATGGATGCATGGAACGGCTGAGCCATTTTTGGTTCCCAACCTGACCTTGTGATAGAATCAGATGCCAGCGGCTCGGGTTGGGGAGCAAGATGTGGGGCATTCTCCACAGAAGGAAAATGGTCATCTGCAGAGCAGACCCTTCATATTAACTGCCTAAAATTAATGGCAGGATCTTTAGCAGTGAGATGTTGGACCAAGGACAGGGCCCAATGTTGCATCAGTTTCAAGATGGACAACGTAGCAGCAGTCCGATACGTCAACCACCTAGGCGGAATGGGATCGAAGACTCTTTCAGATCTAGCTCGCGCCTTTTGTAACTACTGCCTGGCCAACCAAATATCTGTTGTAGCAGAGCATCATCCAGGGAATTCCAATCAGGTGGCAGATTGCCACTTACAGCCCTGGCAGGACGTCAGTCAGTGGAAACGTCATACAGTTAGTGTTTCAGGACCTCCAAGCCCGATGGGTCCCCTTCACCATCGATCTCTTTGCCTCTCAACAGGATTATCAATTCGAGAGGCACTGTAGTTGGTGGCAGGATCCCAACGCAGTATGGACCAAAGCATTTCTTCTAGATTGGAGCTAGGAGAAGGGCTACGCCTTTCCCCCATTCACAAGGATAATGAGGTTGCCCACTCAGGTGTGGTGACAGCGGGCAGACCTAATGGTAATTACCCCGATTTGGAGATCTCAAGTTTGGTTTCCACTTCTGATGGAACTTTCTTAGGATTTTCCAATCCCTCTACCAATGTTTCAGGATCTCCTCCAGGATCCCCAAAGGAATACACATCATCTGGTGCTAGCGTGCTCTCTCCATCTCATAGCTGATTACATGGAACGTTCCAGGAATTTCTCAGAAGACGGCGGCCGTTGCTCGCCTGGGCGGAGAGCACAAATAAGAGAGAACGGTCCACCTGGTCACGATGGCTGGGTTGGTGTCATCAACGGCAACTGTATCCCGTGGGGGTACATATTGTCTGCATTCTGAATTTCCAGGCTGCCTTAGCCTCAGAGCCTTTGGCTTATAGATTCATTAACACCTTTAAATCAGCCATTTCAGCCGGCCATGTGCAGACAGATGGGTGCCCGATTGGGAAGCATCCTCTGGTCTGTAAACTTCTCATGGGCATTAGATTGTCCGTCCCACCCGAGCCCCGTTATTTAAAATTGTGGGACGTTAATAAGGTTCTCTGTTTGTTTAAATCATGGCCCTGTAATAAGTACCTTTCCAGGAAGCAGATGTTGGCGAAACTAGCCACTTTGTTGTGTTTGACCTCCTGCCGTATGGTTTCGGATATGAGAGCCCAAGATGGAACAGGCAGAGTATTCACTCCAGAAGGAGTAACTTTCCATATTTCCAGACAAACAAAAATGTAATTCAAGAGTTGTATCACATCCAGCATTTTCCAGATGTTCCAAAGTTATATGTAGTTGGAGCATTAAAGGCTTATGAGTCTATGACAGAAGATTTACGTCCTTAGGGTGAAAGACAATTACTCATTGTTCTCACTAAACCTCACAAGGCAGTTTCTTCCCCTACCATCGCTAGATTGGTCCGATGGGCCATGCAAGAGGCAGGGATTGACATCTCCCAGTTTAAGGCTCATTCCGTGAGGGTGGCCCTGGACTCCAAAGCTTTTTCATTGGGAGCTCGACTGGAGGATATTCTCAATGCAGCGGATTGGTCCTCAGATTTTACCTTCAAAAGATTTTACCTCCAGCCAGGTACAAATCTGGCATCTTTGATGGTAGAGATGCTTTAAACTAGCCTAATCTTTGCCTCCGGTCCTGATATAGAATGAAAAATGTCCTCATTATCTAACAGAAAGTTTCAATTCTATTAAGAACTCGGTGGCAAGGATTAGCCCACCCCTTTCTGATTTGGTTACTAACTACACCCACCCGATATAAGGTACAGGTAGAACGTTGAAGCTGTCTAGTTAATGACTATGTACCGTTTTACAGGGTTGCAGATTTCTTCTTGATTTCTGGTCGTCGATATGTTTGCTTGCATACTGTGCTTTTCTAGCATTAATTCATGACCTTTGTGTGGACATTGTTGCAGCAACAAAACCTTACTTTACTTATTTGTCTTCTCAGGGACAGATTCAAATAAACAGGAGTGATACATTGAGAGATCGACTGTGTTCGCAGGAAGAATGGGGAGGATAGAGCATCTTCGTGGAATATTGAAGGGACATGCGCTGTTCTGATTGGATGAACTGTTTTGCCTTTTTTCCAAAGACTCATGGGAAATGTAGTTTTGATGTTGATATATATTTATATATGAAAACGAAAGTCCTGTCCGCCCCTCACTCCGGCGGAACTCCAGGCACGGACCTCAATGCACTTCAAGAAAATCACGAACTCCCACACAGCATAGGTGGGTGAAGCGGTGTCGATTTTATTAAAGATTTAAAAACCTCAGATCACCACAGGAACAGTGCCTGCCATGACGCGTTTCATTCCTCACTGGGAGCTTGATCACATGATGCGTCTCCTCTGAATGACGTTTTTATAAAAAATGTGAAAGTGTGCACAACCGCCAATAGACACAAACTCGCCTGGCTCAATTGTGTAAAAAACAGACTATAGCCATGTCCCAGTCAAAATACACAGTTGAAATACATAAATAAACATATGAATACGATAAGAGAACAGAGTGTGGTGAAAAAACTCATCATGAGAGTGGTAAAAATACATCCAAAATACCATATTTTCACAATGCAATAAATATGATAAAGCCACTCACATATCAACCAGAATAACGGTCAAAATCATTATCATAATATAAAGGGCCAGTGCCCGATAAAATGATATAGGAAAATACACCTCTCTAAAAGTAATATCGTAAAAACATAATATGACTAGGAATCAATGACAACTTGTCTAAACATTACTGGCATATATAAAAATACATAAAAAATCAATTTGCAGCATTTGAATACAAATAGTTCACCAATTGATATAGCAGCGTATATTTGTCATTTCATATTAAAGTGCAAGTGCAAAAATATATCTCAAACGGTCAAGTTCCTAATGACCAGCTACTAAAAAGATCAAACTGGATAAAATTTAGTTGTAACTATTGCAAAGTAACAAATAACTCATCCTAATGCCAACAAAGTTAAAAAGTCTGTATAGAAAATAAGTGCAAAGTGATGAAAGTGCAAAATCGCGCTGTGCAAAATACTGGTTCACTAGCAGCTTGGGAAAAACCCTAAATCATTTAAGCCTAAATGATCATAAAGTGCAAGTGCAACACATAGTATCAGGTTCACAGATAAAAGCACAACTACAGTGAGCATAAAAATGAATACAGACACATGATGCAATCGCTAAACAAACAAAATCCTCATCCCATAAGAACAGAAAAGGCCCATTGGTACCTGGAAAAGGGAGAGAAGATAACTAACAAACAAAAATCCCTATAAATGAGTGAAGAGACTCAAGTTATCATCAAAAACAATTATAAAAAATTATGCAAATCCTCACTCATGTTTAGGCCATTAGGGACTCTTGTGTCGAGAGCTAAAATGAAATGTGATTCACGTTGCCTTAATAGCTTTTCTCGATTTCCTCCCCGTCCGGGGTTTGGAACAGACCCTAAAACTGTGTATTCCAGATCCTTCAGTTTGTTGTCGTGAATTGATTTAAAATGTCTAGCGACTGGATAGTTTTGGTCAGAATTCACAATGGCCCTTATGTGTTGTAGGATGCGTTTATGTACTGGAAGTTTGGTGCTGCCAACATATTCTAGGTTACAAGTGCATTTCAATTTATAGATGGCATATTCAGTACGACAAGTAAGATATTCTTGAATGGCTATCTCTCTCTCACTAAATGCTGTCTTATAGTGGGTACCGTTCTTAGCAAACGTGCAAGCACGGCAGGAGTTACATTTAAAGAAACCTGTTTTAGACAGCCAGGTACTTTTAGGCCTAACCTCTAACATTAGTTTCACAAGTGCATCCCTCATAGAGGGAGCCCTTCTAAAAGTGATAGCAGGCAGACTAGGTAGAATTGGACCAAGAATGTTGTCGGTCAGTACAATTGGCCATTCTGAATAAATAATCTTACGTATAGTGTCTTCTTGTGTACTGAATGTGGTTATTAAACGAATAGAATGCACCCCTTCGCTCAATGGATCTTTGTTAGCAGCACTTTTGCATTGGGGCTGTAGCAGAATATCTCTTTGCAGGCTATTGGCTTTATTCAAGGCTAAAGTTAGAAGATGTTTCTTATAGCCCCTATCAAGAAATCTACAAAATGCTTCCCTCTGACATTCAATGGAGACAACTTGAACTACAGATTCTCCGAATCCGAATGAATTCACCATATGGTATGCTGTTAATTAAATGACAGGGGTGTGCGCTTTCTGCATGTAAAATCGAGTTACCAGCGGTGGTTTTCTGTGTAACTTAGTGTGTAAAATACCTTCATGTATATACAGCAGAACATCAAGAAATTCAATACTGGAGCTATCTATGGAGGCGGCGAACCTTAAATTCAAATCATTGAAGTTGATATCACTTACAAACTTCACAGCCTCATCCTTTGTACCGCTCCAGACCAAACATATGTCATCAATGTAGCGCCAATAATGAACTATGTGACTACACCAGTGCTGGTGTTCGGTTCTGAGGACATGCTTCTCACACCAGCCTACATGCAAACATGAATAACTGGGGGAGAAACATGCCCCCATCGCCACACCACGCACTTGCTGATATATTTCATTCTGAAATAAAAAATAGTTAGTCATTAAACATAGTTCAATTATTTCCAACAGCATACTGTTATGTTCCTTCATATTGATGTCCCTGTTCTCCAAGAAATGTCTGGTTGCATTCAAGCCATTCAAGTGATTGATGCTTGTATAAAGCGATTCAATGTCCATGACCACTAGTATATAATTTGGACACCAAATTACATTCTTAATCTGGTTTAAAAAATCAGTGGTGTCTCTTATATATGATGGTAATGAGGTCACATGCGGTTGCAGAAAAAAGTCTACATATTTAGAGAGATTTTCGTTCATACTACCATGGGCTGAAATAATTGGTCGACCTGGTACTGGAGTGATCTTTTTATGTACTTTTGGCAGAAAATAAAGCATAGGAGTGACAGGATGTTCAATATTTAAAAAGTTCTTTAGTTAACAAACCGTTTCTCCTCCATTGATGAATTTTCTTACGTGTTTTGTCTTCTGCTGCTCTCATCTCAAATTTAGTTGATTTTTTATAACATAGAATGTCAGAGAGATGACGATCAGCTTCTGCCAAATAGTATTTACGGGACCACAAAACTGTATTACCACCCTTATCAGATTTGTTAACAATAAGGTCTTGATTCTTTTGAAGCTTAGCGATCAGGGTATGACACTGGGTATTTCTGTAGTCCCTATGACGTTGGGTTAGCGTTACAGTTCTATTTAGAGACTTTAACTCAGTGATGACTCTGTCACTAAATACATCCACTGCGTCTTTCGGCATCATTGGAAGAAACGTAGACTTAGGACAAAAAGGACTAGGAGCTGTCTTTTTAAAGGCAAATGTCTGGGCTGGTAGGGGCTGAATCATCACCACTAGATTCATAAGCTAGGTCGTAGAGTACCTGCAAGTTGGGTATATCTTTAACTTGTAGTGTAACATCTGTGTTAACTGGACCAGGAACAATAGCTGATGGTTTGCCGGTGAATGTATTTAATTGAAAATGTTTAATTAATTTTATTTTCCTAATAAACTTAAACACATCAATCCTGGCCTGGTTATATGAAAAGCGGTGTTCAGGACAAAAGGAAAGACCAAGAGTTAGAAGTTGCATTTCAGCCTTGGATAGAATAGTGTCCGTTAAATTGATGACAGTATTCTGAATGCCACTTTTCACTTCTTCCAATTCCTTCGCGCATTCCCTCTCGAGGTGCTTTTTGCGGTGCTTGACCCTCCTCTCCCTCCTGCGTTTGTTGACTGTTCCCCTTGCACATACTGAGGTTTGCGGGGGCGCAAGGTATACCGCCGGTCCTCGCTGACAAAATTCAGTTCCTCTACTAAGGAAAAGCTTGTTATACCCAATGGCAAAGTTGACGAAATACCTGGTTGACCATCCTCAGACTCGCTGTTCGATGTAAGAGAGGCTGAATCAGAATCACCTTCATTTGCTCTAGCCTCACCTCCAGCCGTTCCTTGCTTGCTTTGTGTATTGCCACTGGTTAATGCTTGTCTTTTATAATTATCATATTTGCGTGCAAATGTGAAAATTCTTCCAGTGGCATAATCATTTTGATCACGTGCAAACTTAAAAATCTTTCTTTCCTTGATAGTGTCCTCATGTTTTTTTACTCGTAATTCAATCTCTTGTTTCCCTTTATTAATTAAATCTGTTTGTCCAGTAGCATCAAGTAGGCCATTAATACGATCAATTTCTACCAGGAGCGCATTGCGGTCAATCTCTGCATATTTAATTAAAATGTGAATCATGTTCATTGATGCCTGCAAATTGTTTTCTGCCCATTCTTGTAGCATAAGAGGGTTAGGATTTTCAAATGTGGGCGCAATAAGCACACGTAGCCCTCTTGGAACACGATTGGCATCTCTGTACTTTTCTAATGATTTTTCTCCCACCATTTTGATAGTTCATTTTTCAATAGTTTTTCTAATGGAGGATATTCTCAATGCAGCGGATTGGTCCTCAGATTTTACCTTCAAAAGATTTTACTTCCAGCCAGTTACAAATCTGGCATCTTTGATGGTAGAGATGCTTTAAACTAGCCTAATCTTTGCCTCCGGTCCTGATATAGAATGAAAAATGTCCTCACTATCTAACAGAAAGTTTCAATTCTATTAAGAACTCGGTGGCAAGGATTAGCCCACCCCTTTCTGATTTGGTTACTAACTACACCCACCCGATATAAGGTACAGGTAGAACGTTGAAGCTGTCTAGTTAATGACTATGTACCGTTTTACAGGGTTGCAGATTTCTTCTTGATTTCTGGTCGTCGATATGTTTGCTTGCATACTGTGCTTTTCTAGCATTAATTCATGACCTTTGTGTGGACATTGTTGCAGCAACAAAACCTTACTTTACTTATTTGTCTTCTCAGGGATAGATTCAAATAAACAGGAGTGATACATTGAGAGATAGACTGTGTTCGCAGGAAGAATGGGGAGGATAGAGCGTCTTCGTGGAATATTGAAGGGACATGCGCTGTTCTGATTGGATGAACTGTTTTGCCTTTTTTCCAAAGACTCATGGGAAATGTAGTTTTGATGTTGATATATATTTATATATATATATATATATATATTCACTGAAAAAACCATAGGTTTCAGGGATGTTATAGTTAGTTGGACATTTCACTCGTATAAAACCATAGAAATTCCCCCGTTATAGTTAGTTTAGCTAAGTATAACTCGCGCCCCCGCAATGCACTGCTGATGACGTCACATATTACATCATTCATGACATGGTCAGTGACATGCAGCTCCCCGTGTGGAAAAGCAATCTGCTTTGGATTTTGGAAGCGAGAGCAGGTTTCCCTGCTCTTGCTTCCAAAATCCAAAAGCAAGTTTGCTATGACAGGGCGGGAGCCGCACGGCTCCCACCCTGCCATAGCAAACAGCAGTGTTCCGGGGGTGGGCACCCCGGGACACTGCAGGAGCCGGCCCTGGGGGGTGGCGGTCCCCAGGACCATCAAGGTCTCCAGGAGGGGGGCCGCGCGACCCCCCCTCCCAATGTGATTGAAGCCCTGGGGAGGTGGTGGTCCCCGGGGGTCCGTAACGGACCCCCGCATTTGCATTTTAGTGCCCCGGGGAGGTGGCGGTCCCTGGGGCGTGAGGGGGGGCTCGAGCACCCCCACACAGGTTTTTTTTTTTTTTTTTTAAAAGCCGGGGGTTGGCGGTCCCCGGGGCTTGGGGGGCCTTGGAGGCCCCCCCACACATTAAAAACTAAGCCCCGGGGGTGGCAATCACGGGGCTGCGGGAGGGCCTGAGTGCCCTCCCGCACATAATTCTAAGCAAGCCCCGGGGGTGGCGGTCCCGGGGCTGCGGGAGGGCCGAGTGCCCTCCCGCACATAATGTTAACCAAGCCCCGGGGGTGGCGGTCCCCGGGGCCCCCCGCGGGCCTCATCATATATTTGTTGGAAATGCCCCCGGGACCTGGCCCACCCGGGGGCCTCAATTAAATGAAGCGCGGGAGCCCGAGCTTCATTTTTTTTTTAAATTTCGGCGGGATTCGCGACCCCAGCGCGAATTTCACCGAAATTATTTTTTTTTAAATGCTTTTTTGGGCCCTGGGGGTCCATGTGGGACCCCCTGAGCAGGCCTGGGGGGTCAGGGTGTTTCTACCCTGCCCCCTTTTCTTGTTTTTCGCATTTGTTTCACTGTTTTCTTGTGACTTGGTTCTACCGAGTCACAAGATGGCTGCCAACACTTCCTGGTTTGGAGTGTTGACAGCCAATTAGAATAAAGCTTGTGGTCGGGAGGGTCTGCGGATCCACCGCGCCTCTAGATATCGATATTTTTTTTATTTTTTTTTCTCAGCAACTACTGAACAGATTTACACGATTTTTAAAAAGGTCGCTTTCTGAGCCAAGCAGTACCTTTTTGCCAAATTTGGTGTAATTCCGTTCAGCAGTTCGGGCTGTAGCCTTGGCTAAAGTTTCCTATGGGAAATTGATTTTTAGACTCTTATTTTTTGAATTTCTCAGCAACTACTGAACTGATTTACACCATTTAAAAAAAAGGTCGCTTTCTGAACCAAGAGCTACCTTTTTGCCAAATTTCGTGTAATTCCGTTCAGCAGTTCGGGCTGTAGCCCTGGCTAAAATTTCCTATGGAGAAAACACTTTTTGGGACCCCCCTTTTTTCTCAGCCACCACTAGACAAATCACCCCCAAACTTTCAGGATAGGAGTGACCTGGATGAAACATTTTTTGGGAGAATTTCGCGAAGATTCGTCAAACGGTGCCAAAGTTATTGGCAAAACAAAAAACATTTCCTATGGAAACTAGGTTCTAACTATAACTACCTACTGGCGACCGCCAGTAGGATGGATGGATGGATATAAAACGTTTGATGGTTGCTGGTTAATAAAAAAGGAGGAAGTTGAAGCCTAATCCTCGCCTCCCAGTCCTTAATAGCACTGAAACTTTCTGTTACGATACCTACGAAATTTTTCATTATACAGTGCATTGTTCATTAAAAACTATCACACTACAGTACAATGTTAAAAAAATATGGTTTCTAATTTAAAACCCATCCAAATAATTAAAACTGTGTAATTGCTTCTATAAAGGCTAAAATGGAGAGAAAAAAAAAATCAGACTTTACGGACTAGGTGTAGAAAGAGGGTAAAAAGGTGTGTGTTACCACCTGACTATCAGTTACTCAGTTTTCAAGTGGCATACACCATAAGCAGGCTTTATACATTTCAGCTAAGACTAAGTCACGTTTGCAACAATTGCACAGGACATAAATAGTCATTACGTTTGATAAATGTTAAAAGGTTCTCGGTTAAAACAGATCCACAATGGTACAAATAACCACAGGTTACAAGGTGTAGTAGGATGTGGCCTAATGGCTAGAGCGGGTGACCTCGAAGCTGGAGAACCGGTCTCGAGTCTCGGCAGGGACACTCAACATCCTGTGATTCTGGGCAAATCACTTAATTTCCCCGTGCCTACCAAAAATGAATGTGTCCGTCTGTAACGCAACGGGTGCTCATGTAAAGCGCTCTGATACCTTCAAGTCGAGTTCAAGCTATATAAAACTCTTAAAAAAATATATATATATGCTTCAAAGAGATACAGCTGCTTCTAGAATAAGTGGAGCATGTGCAAGACAGGCAGGTCTTATGAGTTAATTAATGTGTGTTTGAAATGGAGAACAGAAGTGGAGATACTGCGCCATGACATCTACCTATTGCGAAAGGCATGCACTGCTAGCGAAAGAGGGATTAACTTGCATCAGTACAGATGACAAAGCACCACAGTAGGAAACACCGAGTCCTGCAACGAAGAATGGGGGACCCAGGGAGAGCTTGGCACGAGCCGGTCTCCCCCTGGGTGTTTTCGCACGGATGGAACAGGCCACAGGTGCGGATAGGTGCAGATAGGTAGAGGGCGGGTTCTAGGGGAAAGTTATATATATCAGGTGTTTGGGCGGGAAGACACTCGCGGTGGCGGTTTTCAGGGTGGTAGAAGTTCTTTAGATGACCCACCGACCCAATTTTTTATTTAATTTTTTTGAATAGGATTGTCAGTAGCAGGTTTTTCTAGGATTTTTTCTTGTATACATATAACATTTTGCCACTATAAGACAGGCATAGGTTTCTTTTAGTTAGCTTGTAGGCGGGTTTTGGGCGGAGGGTGGACAGTCTGGAGCGGGCTTATCCATCCCTCGGGGGGGGAGTACAGGACACAGGGGAAGGGGAAGAGAAATAATGGGGTTTTCAATAACATGAGTGCGATTCGTTGAGGTTGATCGATTACCATGGGGTTTGTGGTTCTCAAAGCTACGTTGAGCTAATTTGGGGATTTTTGAATTATTTTAAGGTATTGTTAATGATATTTTACATGCATTTATAAATGCACCTGTCTTAATAAAGTGGCCTTTTTTGCTAAAACAAAAGAAGTAGTGGGCTGTGAATTATTGTGCGATTGCTGGTCCTGTCCTGATAAGCTCTTGCATATGTGTAAGATGTGACAGCAATGTCAATGCAACCTGTTGCTGTGTGGGAGCAGCATGAAGAAGTGCCTGTGGCTGGCCTTGTGAAATATTACAATAGGTGTGAGATCAGTCCTGGCACCGTTTTGCAAACTAGGTTTTGAGCAATGTCCTCTTCGGACGTTTTCATGTCCAGAAAAAGCACCAACAGTATTAACCGGCGAGTTACAGACTTCTAGAAGTTACATTTTGTTTAAATTATGACTTCCAGATTTGGAACCACAGATGTAATTTTAGACTGGCAGATGCTTCACCTTCCTCACTGACATTTATCTGTGTCCCTTCCACGCTCTCTGGATCATTGCAGCTCTGCTTTCAGTCCTAGGTGTAGAAATGAAAAGAGGAAATCTGAGAATTGGGTCTAAAGCCTCACTCAACTATAGACCCGGCAAGATGGCCACGGGGAAGGAGCTCCCGGCATCGGGATCACTAACCAGTGTAAATACCGGCCGAACCCCCCTCCCACCCCATCTTCACCCCAGGAGATACTCGACTCACCGGAGATCCCTAGACACCGCCGCTCCGGACCTGCAAGAGTCTCAAATTCGGATGGAGGATAGCGCCTAGGCACGGCGCCCAGAACCTCGGTCCAGGGAAGGGCACTCAACAGACCAGCTGCGATCGCCGCCTCACATCCGAGTCTGTCTGACTGTGGAGCAGATTAATTAATAACCTGCTGGTGCAGGGATCACCACTTCGCCACAGGTTCTTAACAAGTAAGGAGGAATCGACACTGGAGCGAAGTCAAACCAGGTAGGTCGCTCCCCCACCACACAGCTCCGCCTGTGTTGGCCGCCCGCTGCTGCTGCTGGTAAGATCGCCGTTCCGCTTGTGGCCTCGGTGCCCGCATTTCTTGCTTGTCTACCCTTTTCCTTCTGTACCCCTCGCTGCCCCATTTGCATTGTGCCCGTATTTGTGTCTGCTTTTCTCTCCCCATTTTCCCTTCTGTACCCCTCGCTGCCCCATTTGCATTGTGCCCGTATTTGTGTCTGCTTTTCTCTCCCCATTTTCCCTTCTGTACCCCTCGCTGCCCCATTTGCATTGTGCCCGTATTTGTGTCTGCTTTTCTCTCCCCATTTTCCCTTCTGTGCCCTTCGCTGCCCCATTTGCATTGTGCCCGTATTTGTGTCTGCTTTTCTCTCCCCATTTTCCCTTCTGTACCCCTCGCTGCCCCATTTGCATTGTGCCCGTATTTGTGTCTGCTTTTCTCTCCCCATTTTCCCTTCTGTACCCTCGCTGCCCCATTTGCATTGTGCCCGTATTTGTGTCTGCTTTTCTCTCCCCATCTTCCCTTCTGTGCCCCTCGCTGCCCCATTTGCATTGTGCCCGTATTTGTGTCTGCTTTTCTCTCCCCATCTTCCCTTCTGTGCCCCTCGCTGCCCCATTTGCATTGTGCCCGTATTTGTCTCTGCTTTTCTCTCCCCATTTTCCCTTCTGTACCCCTCGCTGCCCCATTTGCATTGTGCCCGTATTTGTGTCTGCTTTTCTCTCCCCATCTTCCCTTCTGTGCCCCTCGCTGCCCCATTTGCATTGTGCCCGTATTTGTGTCTGCTTTTCTCTCCCCATTTTCCCTTCTGTACCCCTCGCTGCCCCATTTGCATTGTGCCCGTATTTGTGTCTGCTTTTCTCTCCCCATTTTCCCTTCTGTACCCCTCGCTGCCCCATTTGCATTGTGCCCGTATTTGTGTCTGCTTTTCTCTCCCCATCTTTCCTTCTGTGCCCCTCGCTGCCCCATTTGCATTGTGCCCGTATTTGTGTCTGCTTTTCCCTTCTGTACCCCTCGCTGCCCCATTTGCATTGTGCCCGTATTTGTGTCTGCTTTTCTCTCCCCATTTTCCCTTCTGTACCCCTCGCTGCCCCATTTGCATTGTGCCCGTATTTGTGTCCGTTTTCTCTCCCTTTTTTCCTTTTGTGCCCCCGCTGCCTCTCGCCATTCCGCCGCTGCGTCCTGCGGCCCCGCCCCCTGTCTGCCCATTCGCTGACCCTGCCTCCCGCCTCCCAGCTGCTCCTCCCTCCCACCTCCCCATAAATGGCGGCCGCTGTGCGCCGCGCCGCTGGCGCGCCAAAGGCGCGCCTAAGGCAAGCCCGTCTGCGCCCGTCCGTGCCTGGACCGCGCCCAGCGCCAAACCCCTGGCCCCCGCAGCAGCCAACCCACCCACCGGACTTACGACACCGCCACCCTCAACGCACTCAGCACCGGCCGTATCCCCGGCTGCCACCGTGCCACCCCAGGTCGCACCCACGGACCCTTCGGCTGCCAATCCTGCAAGTTCTCCTGCCTCCGGACCTGCACCGCACCCGCCAAGCCGAGCACCAGCAGCAACCACCTGAAGTGCATCCTGCTCAACACCCGCTCCGTCCACAGACACGCCGTGGAACTTTGGAACCTGCTCGACTCCACATCACCAGACGTCGCTTTCCTCACGGAAACATGGATGAACGCCTCCTCAGCGCCCGACATCGCCATCGCCATCCCGGACGGATACAAGATCACCCGAAGGGACCGCGCCAACCAGACCGGAGGAGGCATCGCCATCGTCCACAAGAACACCATCCGCATCACGACCAACTCCGACGACACCTTCACAGCCGGCGAACACCTGCACTTCCAGATACACACCGACCCCAAGACCACCCTCAGAGGCACCCTCATCTACAGACCCCCAGGACCACGCACACAATTCAGCGAAGACATCGCCGACCTCATCAGCCCGCACGCCCTCCCTCGGCTGACTACATCCTCCTTGGGGACCTCAACTTCCACCTAGAGAACAACAACGATCGCAACACCACCACCCTGCTGGACAACCTCGCCAACCTCGGACTCAAGCAACTGGTGACCACCCCCACACACCACGCCGGCCACACGCTTGACCCCGTCTTCTCCTCCAGCAAGGACATCTCCTTCAGCCACACCACCGGACTCCACTGGACAGACCACAGCTGCGTCCACTTCAGCTTCAGCAGGATCACCACGCACCACCACCCGCAACAGTTTCCGCGCAGAAGCTGGAACAAGATCACCACCGACCAACTCACCACATCCCTGAGCCAGAACCCTCCCGCCAGCTCAATGAACCCCAACCAAGCCGCCAGCAACCTCACAAGATGGATCACCAACTGCGCAGACGACCTCGCCCCATTGAAGACCCCCAGTCAGACCCGGCAACAAGAAAGCATCCTGGTTCACCGACGAACTCAAGAAATCCAAGAAGAACTGCCGGGCCCTCGAGAAAGCATGGCGCAGAGACCCGACTGCAGACAACATGACCACCCTCAAGCACGCCACCCGAAAACACCACCAGCTGATCCACACCACCAAGAAAACCGCATTCAAGGAACGACTGGACAACAACGCCCACAACAGCAAGGAACTCTTCATCATCGTCAAAGAACTCTCGAACCCCAGCGCCGGAAACAACGACATCACTCCCTCGCAAGACCTCTGCAACTCGCTCGCCTCGTTCTTCCACAGCAAGATCGCAGACATACACAACAGTTTCAGCACACAGCCGACGTACCCTACGACCGTTCCAACGTCCCCCACCTCCACCCTCCGAGCCTGGACCCCGATCAACACCGAAGACACTATCCGCACGATGAACTCCATCCACTCCGGATCACCAACCGACCCCTGCCCTCACCACGTCTTCAACAAGGCCGACGCCGTCATCGCACCCCACCTCCGGGACATCATCAACACCTCCCTCGACACCGCCACCTTCCCAGAGAGCTGGAAGCACGCCGAACTCAGCGCCCTACTGAAGAAACCGTCAGCGGATCCCACCGACCTCAAAAACTACCGCCCCATCTCGCTCCTTCCTTTTCCTGCCAAAGTCATCGAGAAGACCGTCAACAGACAACTGGCCGCCTTCCTCGAGACGAATGGATCCCTCGACCACTCGCAGTCCGGCTTCCGGGCCAACCACAGCACCGAGACCGCCCTCATCGCAGCCACCGACGACATCCGAGCCCTGCTCGACAACGGGAAACAGCGGCCCTCATCCTCCTGGACCTCTCTGCAGCGTTCGACACAGTCTGCCACCGCACCCTAGTGCAACGCCTGAACAACGTCGGAATCCAAGAGAAGGCACTGGAGTGGATCATCTCCTTCCTCGCCGGAAGAACCCAGAGAGTCCGCCTCCCCCCGTTCAGTTCCGAGGCCACCGAAGTCATCTGCGGCGTACCACAAGGATCATCACTCAGCCCCACCCTCTTCAACGTCTACATGAGCCCCCTCGCAGCCATCGCACGCCAACACAACCTCAACATCATCTCCTACGCCGACGACACCCAGCTGATCCTCTCCCTCACCAACGACCCCACAACCGCCAGAACCAACCTACATGAAGGGATGAAGGACGTAGCCGAGTGGATGAGGAACAGCCGCCTGAAACTGAACTCAGATAAGACGGAAGTCCTCATCCTAGGATCATCACCCTCCGCCTGGGACGACACCTGGTGGCCCCCTGCCCTGGGCAACGCACCCAAACCAACGGACCACGCACGCAACCTGGGCTTCATCCTGGACTCCTCCCTCTCAATGACCCGACAAGTCAACGCCGTCTCCTCGTCTTGCTTCAACATCCTACGCATGCTGCGCAAGATCTTCCGGTGGATCCCCACCGAAACCAGGAAGACGGTCACCCAGGCCCTCGTCACCAGCCGACTGGACTACGGCAACTCCCTCTATGCCGGAACCACAGCCAAACTTCAAAAAAGACTCCAACGCATCCAGAACGCCTCAGCTCGACTCATCCTGGACATCCCCCGACACAGCCACATCGCCGGACACCTGAGAGACCTGCACTGGCTCCCCGTCAGCAAGAGAATCCCGTTCCGACTCCTCACCCACGCACACAAAGCTCTCCACAACCAAGGCCCCAGATACCTCAACGACCGTCTGACCTTCTACACTCCCACCCGCCAGCTACGATCGACCAACCACGCCCTCGCCGCCGTCCCCCGCATCCGAAGAGCCACAACGGGAGGAAGATCCTTCTCCTACCTGGCTGCCAAGGCGTGGAACTCCCTACCCATCCACCTCCGCCTTACCCAAGACCACCTCTCCTTCAGGAAGCAACTCAAGACCTGGCTGTTCGAACAGTAGCGGACCCCCCGCCCCCCTAGCGCCTTGAGACCCTCCGGGTGAGTAGCGCGCTATACAAATGCTTGATTGATTGATTGAACCATAGGTTATTTATTAAGCATTCATGAATGGGTCTCCATCCGACAAGTACCATCAAGATACCCAAGGAGAGAGCACACTGAACAATGGTTACATGGGTTTTTATAGCAAGAGATCACAAACAAGGGACGCCCAGAGGTAAATAGAGCTTTGGGAAAAACACACAAATGAGGTAAGGCAAGAATCGACAGCCTCGGTGTCTTGTGCAATTGCTACGTCCTAAGACTGAACAACAAGATATGTTATCTGAGTAGACTTTACTTGTGGATTAACCATTGCCTGAAAACCCTCGAGCAGATTGCTAGCTGTTCTTTTGCACTGAATCTGCATGTTTACACAGCCTACAATGTCACAACCTAAATCCTTTAATCATGTTTATACAGATGCGGTGTTAAGGATAGAACCAGGCTGAAAGTAGGGCAGGGGTGAAAATGGATGAAGCACAGCTTAATTAAAAAACGACAGAATCAGATTTTACATTTCCACATGACCCCTGGATGGCCGCCCATCGCCTTCCCTTGGACCTCTCCCCAAGGAACAAAAAGCCCCCACGAAGCACCGACCCATTCTCCACAGTGAGGCTGGACTTCCACGACCCCTGAATGAGAATAAGCAGTCCCGGGTCCAGCGCTAAGCTCCGCGCCTCAACCGACAATGCCTGACCTGGTGATGGCCGCCACACTCACGGTCACACGGAGGAATACCCATTGGTAAGGACCACGCAGAACGCCCTCAACCTGTCGGGCTCCGCAAGCCGATCACCCCCGCTCTCCAGGGCATCTGATCATAGAGCCGCGGCCCCAACCTCCACTCCCGGTTGTGCTCGACCCCTCGAGGAAGGTCCCAAGGTAACTCCAGGGCACCCAAACTGCACAGCAGATTCCCAGACTACTACTATGAAGCGATCCACGCTTCAAACTAGCTCAGCCCTTTGACCAAGACACACAGGGCACCTTTTCAACTGAGGAGTGCCGGTATTACTAGGATCTCATCATTAACAGCGCTGCTCGCGTCCAGCCTGATCTCAAGATGGCCGCCCACGGCCGAGCCACCTAGCTCTACCGGATGCTTCAACGGAGTCGTCGAGACCCCACCAAGCCTAATTAAGGACTGTCTCAAGCGGGCCAAGAACCAATTCTCCCCCGACTCGCCGGACATCCCAACAAGGATCCTCAGGTTAGTGTAGGCAACACTCGGGTGCCCGACTTCAAAATGGCCACCCTAGACCGAATTTCAGAATTCCGACGGCCGATGGAACTTTGCAGAGGCGTCCCTGTCACCCCATAGAGGGTGCCAACTAAGAGCCCCGTGAGTATATTTACCCCGTCCCGCTGCTCCTGGCAGCGAGTACTCGCAGGCTAGCGGGTAGCGAACCCGGCTGCCTGACCCCTTAATGGTGGCTTCGTAACCTCAGTCACCCATGAAGACTGAGATCTCAGCCTCTTGAGTGGTCCAGCTGGGGATAGCGTGAAGAGCAGCTCTGTCCCTCGCTGCCTCACGGACGGTCCTCACTCCACTCTGCCACCTAAATATCACTGCTGAAGATCTAATTCCGAGCAGCACAGGGAGCCTGAAACCAGCGGGGTGA
Organism: Calotriton arnoldi; assembly: GCA_963921515.1. Taxonomy (NCBI): domain Eukaryota; kingdom Metazoa; phylum Chordata; class Amphibia; order Caudata; family Salamandridae; genus Calotriton; species Calotriton arnoldi. The sequence continues at coordinate 552,796 of CAWUFW010000288.1, forward strand.
AAGGAGCCTAAAGGTCCGAACAGCAGCTCAGCAATCCCTACCTCCTGAACCCTCAGAAGACGGCCCAATGTGACCTCCTACCCCCCTAGCACCCAACTCCACCTCACCATTTAGAAGGCGGGAAAGTCACTAAGCCTGATCCTGATCCAGAGTAGTCTTCAGACCACATATACCAGTCCACCTAGGCTATCTGCCCGACCCCTAAATAAGGATCTTCTTCCTCCTTCACACTTTCCTTTAGCGGTCGACTGACTCAAACCCCAGATAATACCCCAAACTAGAGCCACAGCCTAGCAACGATGCAGGCCCCCCGCCTAGGGTATCAGCCTAGCTCAGACCCTCAGACCCAGATCTAGAGAAGGCCCACCCCACCATCCCTTCTCACTACGAGATCCTTCCACACGGGAGGGCTGACAGTGACCCCCTCTATCCCCCCACCCGGTTAGAAGTAACGCTTCAATCTTACCCCTTAGGGAATCTCCCTCCCTCTTAACCTAGATAATTATGCCACCTGCCACGCCAATCGCTGTTAACCCCTCAGCACCGAACCACGTGAAACCCCACGGCCCAAACTCCTTCGCGATTAATTCCCCCCCCAACCTCTCAGGTAAAGCGAAGAGAAATTTCAAACATAGACTGATTAGACAGCACCCCGAAACACTATTCGCTGACATCTACCATTGCTCCTCCAAAGGGCAGGTAAAAATGGATCTGATCTTCCATACAGAAAGACCCGATAAATGGAACGACATGCTCAGAACTCAGCTCCACATCTCTAAAACTACCAACACATCTCACAGCTGCAAACTGACGACCTCACTCTCTAACCGCCAAATGCAGAGCGGGAACACCTCCATAACCATCTACTCGAACGGCACAGTCCTGATACAAGCTAACAATGATAATCTCGAGGCTTTCGACTTCCTCTTCCCCTCGCTAAGAAAGGCCCCCTTGCACACTCTACGACCTGCCCCCACCCCTCCCTTCCCCCAGTGAGCCCGTCTCGCCAGGTGAGACGTCCGACCTTTCCCGCGCCCTCTGCGAGAACCTCCTCCCTTCCCCCTCGAATCACTCCCTGCTACTCCGCCTCTACTAATAAGGAGCCCAATCCCTCTGCCGGACGGCCCCCCCACCCTCCCCTTCCACCCCCCCTCCCCTTCCACCCCCACCAGCTAACCAGGAATGACCCATATCTGCAATCACAGATTCTCTTTGACCTCTTGCCTTCGATTCCTAATAGTGACAACACAGACAGCACCTCTACCAATAGCTACCACAATATTGACCCGTCCCCCACCTCTAGGGTCAAACCTGCCCAAGACACCCTCCCCCCCCCCCCCACCTCAGAAAACATAAAGCATCGCCTCGCCCATCTAGAAATTCAGCTTGAAACCATAATCTGGGGCCTGAACGGAATCTTAACCAATCTTGACATGGTCCGAATGCCCATTCAACCTCCTCCCGGGATTTCCACTGTGCCAAGCTCCACCCATCCTTGGCCTGCCAAGGTGCCGCCCCCTACCGGGTTCCCTGCCCCCTTCACGACCTGGCCAGCGACCCCCAGAAAAACGGTGACAGAGAAACGTTTAGAGAGACCCAGAAGAACGAAAGCCGCACTGTCCTCAAGGGAAGCGGCAGACCTAGCCTCAACCTACGACTCTTCCCCCCACAGCCTCCCCAAAATCCAAGATCCAAGTGATTACTGGAGTCGGAAGAGATCACCCCTCTCCGAAATCCCCAAGACCCCCGGCCCAACTCACCTCTCTACCTAGGGCCCCACATACAAAAGAACAGAGCAAGGAGGGGTCCCCCATCAACTGCATGCTCATAAACTGCAGATCAGCCTCCAAACATGCAACCGAACTAGCGGAAGCCATCCTCTCCCATGACATAGACATCGCATTCATCACGGAGACATGGCTAAACGAACTCTCCTACCCCAGCTTGGATATGCTTGTGCCACCAGGCTTCAAAATCATCAAAAAAAAACAGAAAAGCTCAAAGAGGAGGAGGTATAGCAATCATACACAAGAACAACATCTCTATTGCGGAAACCGACTCCTGCTTGTACAGCTCCTTTGAATGTCTCACAGCCAACATCAAGACAAGGGACAACAGACCAACACTTTGCCACCTTCTGTATCACCCCCCCAGGCAACTCCATCGCATTCGGGGGAACACCTCTCCGACCTGATTGCACATTGCTCACTCGGAAACTCAAACAACATAATTCTTGGTGACCTCAACCTACGTTGGAATGAAGTAAAAAACCAGCTAATTCAAACCCTGAACAACCTCCTACAAGACAACAATCTTAACCAACACTGCTCAGAAGAAACACATCACAGAGGAGCAACCCTGGACGCTATTATTGCTCAAAGCGAAGCAATTACTATCGACCACATCCTTCCTGTAGACTGGTCCAACCACCACATCATCCTATTCCACATCAATCAAACGGTCCCAATCCAACACCCCTCGCAAGACCCCCCCAAATGGAGTAGAAATACAGCTCAGATCCCCTGAGCTGAACTAGAAGAAAGGAGAAGCTCGCTCCTCCCCACTATCACGGATCATCTCCCCACAACTGATCTCACCTCTCTCTACAACTCAAATATGACGCTCATCCTGGATCAACTAGCTCCTCTGAAACTAAAAAAAAAAACAGGAGCATTCCATCCAGATCATGGTTTACCACTGACATCAATGACGAAAGAAGACAACTAAGAGCCACAGAAAGACTCTGGAGGAACAACCCCTCCGTCAGCAGCCGCGATCAACTCCAAGCAGCCCGGAGGAAGTACAAAAAGCACATTAAGAATAAAAAAACTGCGTTATTCTGCACCGCACTAGACAACGCAAAAAACAGACCCAAAGAGCTCTTTAATATCATCAGGAAACAAACCGCCAAGCCTGCTGCCTCACCAACTCAGGCATCCAAAGAACTGTGCGACAACTTCGCCAACTTTTTTAACGACAAAATCTCCAAGATCGAACTCTCACTAGTCACCAATCACATCTCCTCCACCGAGAACCCGACGCTTGGAATTAATGACAGCGCTTCCAGGAACCCTCCAAAACACTGAACTTCCTTCAATCCCATTCAGGAAGCAGAGATAGTCAAACTAATCTCCAGCGCTAAGCCTTCATCCCACGCCCTCGATCAGTTACCCCCTCAACTGACCAAGGAACTGAAACTCGCCCTAGCCCCACTTTGGTGCAAGATCATAAACAGCTCCCTGAGATCCGGAGTTGTTCCAGACTGCCTCAAAGTCAGACAAGTCACGCCACTGTTGAAAAAACCCGGCCTAGACACAAAGGATCTGAATAACTTCAGACCTGTCTCGAACCTTCTTCTCCTATCCAAATTCCTGGAAAGATGCGTACTCCCGCAACTGACCCAACACTTGGAGAGCATCAATATTCTCGATCCCCACCAATCGGGTTTCAGAAAAGGCTGCAGCACCGAAACCGCGATCCTCAATGTCATAGATGATATACACAAGTCACATGACTCGGACCAATGCTGCCTTCTCATTCTCCTTGACCTATCGGCAGCCTTCGACACGGTCGACCACAAACTTCTCATCAAGGTTCTTCAAGAAAGGGCAGGTCTTGAAGAGACGGTCCTTCACTGGTTCTCCTCCTTCCTCCACAACCACTCCCAAAAAATAAAAATTAAAAACTTCGAGTCCGACCTACACCCCGTAAAACAGGGGGGTTCCACACGGGTCAGTGCTCTCCCCACAACTTTTCAACATCTACATTGAACCCCTTACTACCCTACACAAAAAATCCAACATCCCCTTCCACCTTTATGCAGATGACACGCAGATCTATCTGGAAACCTCCTCCATTGATGACATCCAAAGACTCAACGCCACGCTTAAAGAGGTCCAACACTGGCTCTCTAGTAATCATCTAAAACTCAATCAAGAGAAAACGGAAATACTCCTCATCTCCAACAAAGAAGAGAACCCCCAAATTGCGGAATGGCTCAAAGCTATTGATGCACTCCATGGCAACCTCACCCTGGCGGACTCTGTAAAATCCCTAGGTATCACACTTGACCCGAAACTAGATGTGAACAAGCACATTAAAAACTCTGCAAAAAGCGCCTTCCTCAACTTGAAGCTACTGCACAAAATAAAACCCTTCCTCCCGCCCAAGGACCTTCAACAAGCCACTCAAGCACTGGTGCTGTCCAGACTAGACTACGGAAATGCGGTCCTCTCTGGTACAGCAAAATCCCACCTCGCCCCCTTCAAAACAACCATCAATGCAGCAGCAAGAAAGGTCACTGGAACTAAGAAATTCGACCACATCTCACCCGCACTCAGAGAACTAAAATGGCTCCCAATTGAAATGCGGGCCAGCTTCAGAACAGCCTGCCTCACGCACAAAGCCCTACACACAGGCAAACCGGAATACCTGGCTTCCAAACTCATAAAGGCTGGCCAGACCAGGAACCTCAGGAGCTCCAACACTCTGCTACTCATCCCGCTGAAAACACGCAAACAAAAAACCGCGGCCAGGTCATTTGCTGGTAACGCGCCCAAACTCCATTCCCCCCCCACATCAGACCGATCCCCTCTTTTGCCAAATTCAAAAGACTGCTCAAAGCCCTCTTCCTCGATCGCTCCCTAGCGAACCGATAGGATCCACTGAAGTGCCTTAGCCGGCACCCCACCTGACTTTGACTGTGTCCTGTGACTTCGACCTCCTCTACCCCCTGGACCCACACCCCGTTCCACCCACCCCGAAGAAGATATCGTATTGGCTACTCGCTCTGTGTGACCTGAGCGCATCATGTTTTTTTTTGTTTTTTTTCCTCATTCTCCTTATGTTTGAACTCTACTTGTCACGAATCTTTATGTCCTATTATGATCTCTGCCTTGCTTGATTGCATATAAGATACTTGTTGTAAAGCGCTCTGATGCCCTTGGGTCCAGCCAGCGCTATATAAAACGCCTAAAATAAAAATAAAATAAAATACTGCAACTGTTTTTGTCAAGTGAGTCATTTACACCTATAAACATAAGCATGGAAATATTTAGACTTTCAAATAGTTTAAAGCGTGCACCATTTTAAGTTGTGGAATTTTATGCTTCCCTCTCCAAAAAGGTTAAGTGAAGAAATGGTCCTGAGAGTGCACCACAGAAAAGGTTTGTTGTTCTCACTACACATAACAAACATGAAATACCTGCCGTAGACTTAAAGGTCCTTTTGCTTACATCATAATATTCACCTCGCTAAATTTCGCTGTAGGGGAAGGGGAACTGAATTCCATGGTGGCGATTGAAATCAAACAAACCAGCTATTACTAGTTTATTTAGTTGATACAATTTTGCATTTGCGGTTTATGTCACAATTTTGCATGCACAGTTTGTGTTCTTTACCGAAGACACATGTAGGCATGGGATTTAAAATGTGAAGGAGGCATCACCAGGTTAGTCAATGTGCATTATTATTTTAGTGTTCTAGCCAAATTGGCGGTATAGATCAGCTATTCTATAGAGGGTTTTAAGTGGGCTGAGTCCCTCGGGGTCTCAGACTCGGTAATAATTAAAAACAGGCATTGAAACGGGTCCCTTAGGACCTATATTCCTGTCCTTAACATTACTGACAAAAACAATGATCAAATTTCTGAAAAATGGATGTAAAACATGCAAGGAAATCCATGGCAGCGATTTAGTTCCTGCTTATATTTCATGTTTTGCTTAATCTTGCATTCCCCAAGTGTGTTTGCTATTTCTAGGATGTTGTGTTTCTGAATTTTTATTTCTCCATGTAGCATATTACTCTTGTATCCTGTTGCCTCCAGGTGCCACTATGGAGAGTTCTGGAGCAGAGGCTGAAGACAGTGCCAGTTTCTCACAGTGCCTTTAAGTGAGTCAAAAAGGGTGTTCCAAATACATGGTCATCCAATCCCTGGCCTCTCTGCGGAGCGCACAGAGTAACGTGTGCCAGTTACAATTGTGATTCTGTGTAAATGTGTGTAAAGGAGGAACACAGTTGTCAAAATACTGACAAGGCGAACGTAAAAGAAAATGCAGTCTTTGCAGATGAGTGGGTGTGTTGGGGGTTGAAGTGAAGGCAAGAAAAGGAAGTGCATTAAGGAGAGAGTGGGAAGAGGGTGCTAAAGAGAAAAAGATGAGCTTAGGGTGAACATAACAGAATCGGGTTAAGTTACCCTGAAGACCATTACCCCTTGCACAGGCCTCAGTAGTGTTTAATTTAGTCTCAATTTTCAGAATTGAAACATTTTCAGTGTTCATCATCTACAACAAAATCGTTGTGTTACTCATTTATAATAGAGAGCTAACAACTATTCAATAGTCCTGGCTCGCTTCAGGTGTGAATTGTGGACATTGGCCACGCCTTTATCAGAGCCCCCCCACACTTTTTTCATCCCACTAGTTAAATACTGAGTGGGAGGGCACTCACAGCTCCTTCAGAGCAAACCGCTTCTCGCACTGTCACGTATACTGCCAGTTACTACAAAGTTGGACTCTGTCGGTGTGAACATGTTAAGAAAGTGTCACTTATCAGAAATCATTAACTACATCCTCCCCTCAAAAATGACATTTTAAAAGCCTTATTTCTGCCCGCCCTCCCTCCCTCCCTCCCGTGTAGCTCCGCTGCGTCCTCCTCCAGATACGGCTCCCGCTGCTGCGCGCTCTGCCGCCTCTCTCCCTTCCTCCGCCCCGCTTCGAGTACCGCCTGTGCCTGCCCAGGGCTGTCCAAGCCTCGCGGGCTAAACCTGCTTCCCTGGGGCAGGTAGAGGGCGGTACCTCAAGGCTTGTGTGCCGCCGCGCACCCACCTGATGCAGCTGCAGCGCCGCCGGCCCCGGCTCTCTGCCATCCGCAGGGAGAAGAGGGAGGAGCCAGGCGTCACAACCGGCCGCCCGGCTCACCGGAAACGGAGCCTGCCGGGCCCGCCGAGCGGGCTGGTGGACGGACAAACCGTGGGAAAGGGGGCATCAGTTCTCTGAAGGCAAGTCTGTGGAAGAAGCGATGGAAAGAGGGGTCAGACAGAGTATGGGCAGACCCACGACCTCAGCGGCGCAGCTCCTCCTCGTTGGGCGATAGGCAGTAAATGGGATTTATGCAGCCTCTAGACATCAAGTTCCAGAAAGCCACACGAATGATTTCGAAGTAAAGGTTTATACAGACCCCTGATTCCTTTTAGTAGCGTAGCAGGGATGCCATGGGCCCTGGTGCAAGCAAGAGCAAGCGTTGGAAATGCAACAGGTCTCACATTTGTTTTGAGTTGGAGCTATTGGCATGGTAAATGGCAATGTCTTTTACCTGTATGCCATGTAGTGTATGTAGCAGAATTATGTGGGTTGGATTGGATTAATTGTGTGGTGGAATGATGTGGATAGTAATTAAGTGGTATTGAGTGTACTGGATTTATGTGGAGTGGGCTTGTGTGTTATGGAGTGTAATTATGTGGATTTTTTGTGTGTTTTGGTATGTAGTGGAGTTACATTATCTGGTGTGCTGTTGAATTTTGTGGTATGATGTAGAATTGTGGTGTGTGGATTGGATATATGTGGTGTGTTGTGTAATTGTGTTGTTGAGTTGTATTATGTGGTTTGGTGTCGAATTATGTGTTGTGGATTGGAAATGTGTGGAGTTGAATTGTGTGGCGTGGAACTGCGTGGGTAGCTTTGCCTTTCTGGTGACGAAAAAAAAGAAATACGCAGGAGCTAAACTCAAGATGTGTGTGGTTTGTTTAAAAAAAAAAAAGATAATTAGAGCTATTGGCGTTGCAAATGTCTCTTACTTATGTGTTATGGAGTGGTGTGGATGTGTGTGGTGTGTAGTGAAATTATGTAGGTTGGATTGGAATTGTTAGTTGTGGCATTGTGTGGAGTGGAATTGTGTGGTGTGAAGTGGATTTGTGTAGTAGAATTATGTGGCATGTTGTGCACTGTTATGTGGATAGTAATTGTGTTTCTGAGTGTTTTGGAATTTTTTGAAGTGGGATTGTGTGTCATGGAGTGTAATTATGTGGAATGGTATTTTGTGTTGTAGAGTGTTATTATTGGAGTTTAATTATGTGGTGTGCTGTTGAATTTTGTGGTATAATGTTGAATTATGTGTTGTGAGTTGGATATATGTGGGGTGTAGTAGAATTGTGTTGTGGAGAGTCCCAATTTCACATACTATGAACTAACCTCGGGACCAATAATTGATTATACTATTTCATCCTTGCCACTACTTCAGCTGTTAAAGAAATATAAAATCAAAAGCTCCACCCAAAGCGACCACTCGTATCAACATTTGGAGCTAAGATTAAATCCTGTAAGACATCTTCCGGCAACAGTGGAAATCGGGTGTCTAGAAACAACTAACTTGAAGCACCTAAAATGGTCATATCAATTGCTTCATAAACTGGCCACCAAGGCGAAAGCAACACTGGAGTCTAGTATGACACCTCATGCCACTCTAATAAAAATATGGACATTGTTTTCAACAAAACTGTTACTGCACAGCTCAGTAGTCCCCCCTCCACCCTGCCCCAATCAAGAGGCTTATAACCTGGCAACCTCAGAGCTTGATGGAGAAAACCTTTAACTTGAGAAAAGGATTGAGACAAGCAATTAGTAAGGCAAGGAAATCCATTATTACAACACATATATGGGAGAACATAAAAAAAAACCGAAAAAGCAATATAAAAGACAACTCTGCGCAAAGCAGTAAGCAAAATCTGATGAGATTTGGGCAAAGCACTTATTCAACTCCTAACAAACCAACACAAGAGCCTTCTGGGCACCCGTTAACGGCATTAGCAGAGAAGCAAGAATAATAAACAGTTCAAGTGTCACCGAAAAAGACTGTGTACCCTATCTGACGAAGACCTTTGTTATACAAAAATGTTTCTCAGTGCAAGAGCAAAATAATGACGCTGGGGTTAATGATACAAAAACCCTGGCCCATCTAGTACACCCCCAAGGAGCCACGTTGTACAACGGCAACAGTAGCAAAAGTGATCATGGCAGGACTTAGTGATGGGGCACCAGGCCCAAATGGCATTCCACCTGCCATTTATAAATTGGATCCATATTATTTGGCCAAGCCACTAGCCACACTATACAATGAGGTGGAGGCAACTGGTTTGATTCCCAGAAGCTGGAGAGGGTCGATAATAAAACCCATCTTTAAGGATGGGCACTGATCCAACCCAGCGAACTATAGGTTAATTGTGCTTATCGACTCAGAAGCTAAATACTACGCCTCATTAATCCTGGAAGATCTAGTTGAGTGGTCCAAGTCCAATAATCTGGTCCCTCTCAACCAGACAGGATTTAGGAAAGGCTACGGAACCAACATCAGCACATTAGCGGTAACAACAATTACAGACAAATGCAAGCGTCTAAAGAAAAAATTATATCTCTGCTTCATAGATTTTAAAGCCGCATTTGATTGGGTGGATAGAGTTCTCTTGTGGGGAAAGCTACGGTGGTGGGGCCTCCACAACACGTCCCTGCGAGCTATTGAGCAATTCTATACACATACTTGGATCCAAATCAAGTTGGAAGACGGGAGAAGGCTGTCCAGGAGAACACCGACTGCCATCAGTCGTAAACAAGGGTGTGTTCTTGGCCCCCCACCTGTTCAACATCTTTATGGCTGACCTAACCCAGAGGCTCGATCAGGTAAACTTGCACCCTCCAAAACTAGGACCATTAATCTTGACCTGTCTCTCATTTGCAGACAACATAATCTTATTAAGCCACAGGAGGGTGGGATTGTAAAGATCTTTCGCAGAATGTGCCGTGGCCAATAAATTGGAAATCAATTTGACTAAGACAAAAACAATGTCTAACTGGAGAAGACCTGCCGCCCCTCCCCCACCTTTAAGATCAAGCTAGGACATGTATGTTTAGAAGAAGTAAGCAACTACAAATACCTGGGTCCCTACATTGACAATAAACTGAACTTCCAGGTGCATAAAGAGTATATGGAGAAGAAAAGCAAGACCCTAGCCTACACCTTTTGCACACTTTCGCAGAATGTGCCGTGGCCAATAAATTGGAAATCAATTTGACTAAGACAAAAACAATGTCTAACTGGAGAAGACCTGCCGCCCCTCCCCCACCTTTAAGCTCAAGCTAGGACATGTATGTTTAGAAGAAGTAAGCAATTACAAATACCTGGGTCCCTACATTGACAATAAACTGAACTTCCAGGTGCATAAAGAGTATATGGAGAAGAAAAGCAAGACCCTAGCCTACACCTTTTGCACACTTGCTAAGAAGTCGGATGGCCCCTCATTCAAGCCACTCCTGGCCAATATTGTTGCAAAATTTCTTCCAGCAGTGGCTTATGCAAGTTTTGTTATCCATGGAAAGGATGCCATAATTCTTTACAAACTGCAAACAAATACTTAAAAGCGAGACTTTGGGCTTCCACTGTGTGCCTCTCCCGAAACAAGTTCGCTTTGAATGTGGGCTTATGCAGCAAAATTATCGGGAGAAGATATCTCACCATAAAACATGACAACATTCGGTCATATTACTGCAGCCCGCTAGTCTGCGCCTTATGGCAGTCTTTGGAAAGCAACCCCCATTCGATCTACAGCAAATACTTGGGGTCTTCACTGCTAGCAACAAACACAACTGATTTATGCACTTAAAGCTACCACACTCTGCTTTTAGCCGTGCTATTAACAAGGTTGCTAAACTGCATTCCCTTACCGACAACAAGCACAAACTAAAGGTTTAGTCACATGCCTGGATGGTTCTGCAATCTTATGATAATTTAAAGCCAGCAGCATACCTCAGCACAACATATCTAGACTATTTCAAGAGAAAGCTGTTAGCCGTTCGGATAGGGGTCTTGCCATCTTTGGCAGACCAACCAGCATGGAAACACAAAGGCTCTAATATATGTAGATTATGTGATGCACAGAAGGGAGCCATCATACACTTGGTTTGCATATGCCCAGCCCTAAAGAAATTATGCATTTAATTATTGAAATCCACTTTCAATCAATGACGGATTCTAACTTGTCAGATGGCCATAATAAAGAGCCTTGACCCTTAGGACCCTCAGATTAATTGTAAACTGCTTACATTTCTGACACTGCCTGGCAAACTACTCAAATAATGCTAGGTCTTCCTGGGACAGCATAAAACAAGGTTTTTAGTGGCACTGTGGCACTTTATCAACTTAGAACCCAGATCATTTTCCTAATTGAATGATATGTATTTATCTATTCATTGAACTTGCATTTTTAGCGGCTAGTGTGATTTTAACAAATATTTTATACTAACCGACACAAGGAAATATATTTATTTTTGTACTTGCGTTTTTAGATTGCCTGGACCTGTCGCAGTGTGAACATTAACCGGTATTTTGTGAAAATTGTTGAAAATGGTAACTTCAGGACAACCAACAACTTACAGCCTAATTTTATATCCTCATGTTTATGTCTACGGTAATATTGTGACTGTTTTTATTAACTTAAAACAATAAACCATTTTGGGGCGTGGCTTAGCGCGCAACGAAGATGGGCGCAGTTTCCTGAGCTCCGCGTTACCACAGGTGCGGACGCTCAAATTAACATGCATGTCGGGTGATTTTCGATCACAAATGGCACCCACTTACCAGTCCCCAAACCTTCCCTTTCCTGCATATTAGTCACCCCTAAGGTAGGCCCTAGGGCAGGGTGCATTGTATGTGTAAGGTAGGACATGCCCTGGTGTGTGTGGCATGTCCTGATAGTGAATTACAGCCAATTTCGTTTTTCGCTATTGCAAGGCTACCTGTCCCCATAGGCCAGAATGGGCAGTTTGATTATAACATCTTATAATCCTAACTGACCCAGGGAACATGGTAGAAAAACAAATTTAGTATGCCTGAACTCAGAATGATAAAATACATCTTTTAGTGAAGTTGGTTTTAACATTCTGTGTTTGAAAATACCACTTTTAGAACGTAGGTATTTTCTTGCCTAACCATCCAGCCTGCCTCTGCTAGCTTGTGTATTGTATGTCTGGGTTTGTGAGTGACAGGGGCTGGGGGGCTCCTATTTGGACAAAGGTACCTACCTCTGCCAACTAGAGACCCCCAGTTCTAACATTGGTGGTCAGCGGTGGGGATTCTGGACTTGCATTTGTGACTCATGTACAGTAATTGGTGTACACTACTAGTGAGTGCAGACCAAACGCAACCACATACATTTTTGGTAGATTGTTGTTCCTGGGATTTCTATTTTTTGCCAAGAACTGCCAAGTTTAGTCACCATGAGCAAAACAGCATCCATCGCATCTGTGGATTTAGATTTTGAAGAAGAAAAACTGGAAAGTTACATTGTAAAACAGCTGAAACACTTCTGCAGGAAATTTAAAATTGCTATGACCGGTCTCTCCAAGAAGGATGAGTTCCAAAAGGCGCTGAGGGCCTGGGTGGAAACAAGGAGCACCCCTGAGCATGTGGAAGAGCATGAGGAGGGGGCTGAGGATGCAGGAGGGCAGCTAGATGGGCTATTGGGTCCAGGGGGGAGGAAAGCACCTTCCCCAGCAGTGTTTCTTCCAAGAGCCTGTCCCCAGGAGAGCTGGAGGACAGGGAGAGAAGTAGGGTGCATGAAATGGAGCTGACCAAGCTTAAGATGGGTGGGCAGTTAGAATTGGAAATTAAGAAATTGGCCCTAGAGGAAAAGAGGATGCAAATGGAGCATGAGAGAAGTTTGAGCGAGTTGGAGTTGAAAGCTAGGAGCTTAGAGATTACTCCCTCTGGTGGCAGCACACCGCCCATGCCTGTTGAAGCAAAGGTGTATATACCTAAAGATGTGGTGAAAGAGTTTTATAAAAATGATGACATTGGGCAATGGTTTAAAGCCTATGAGGTAGCTATGACCCCACACCGGGTCCCTGAGAAGGATTGGGGAGTGGGGTTGTGGGGGCGGTTCCTTAGTGAGGGGCGGGATACCTTATTAGACTTGCCCTCTGAAGTCCACAATTCTTATGGTCATATGAAAGAAGCATTGATGTCCAGGTATGGGTTGACTCCTGAACTGTATAGGCAGAGGTTCAGGAGCTGCAAAAAGTTGGAGGGCAGTACCTGGGTAGAATATGTGACTTTGTTTTTGCAGAGCATTGGATGGTTGGGTGAAGGGTAGCAAAGTGAATGATTTTGAAGTGCTCTTTGATTTGATTGCATGGGAGCACTTGTCAGGAAATTGTTTTCCACAGCTACGCCAGCACCTTATTGATAGTAGGCTGACTAACCCTAGGAAGCTTGCTGAGGAGGCGGACCGCTAGGTGAGCACCCGGGTCCACAAGGGTCACGTGGGAGACTCCGCCAAAGGTGGGTAGGGTCCCCAGCAGAGGAGTGGGGGGGACAAGGGTAAACAGAGGGAGTTCCAGAAAGGGCCCCAAAGTAATCCCCAAGGGAACCAAGGGAAGGGTTCCCAGCCTCCCCCTGAAAAGAAGCCAGGGGCCCCGACAGATAAGCCTGTTCACAGGGGGCCCAAGACTTGCTTTAAGTGTGGTCAAGTGGGCCACTGCTCCTGGGAGACTAGATGTCCCTTGTATGGAAAGACAGCACCCACTGGTGCACCACCCCGGCAGGTAGCTAGTGTAGCCCTGGGGGAGGAGATGGGTGCCCAAGGTGGGTGGGTGGGGTCCCGTAGCAATGTCCTTGGTCTCTTTAGGAGACAGTGAGATGGTCCCCAGGACCCAACTGCCTGATAACACTAAAAAATACAGGCAGTGGGTGACCATCAATGACCAAAGGGTGGAGGCTCTGAGAGACACCGGAGCCAGTGTGACAACTGTCCGTTGTCGGCTGGTGTCTGAAGAGCAGGTGATCCCCAATGCATTCTGCCCAGTAGTTGCCGCGGACAACTCAGAGAGCCACTGCAGAGTGGCTCAGGTTTCCTTTGAGTAGGGGGGGGGGGGGGGGGTCTCAGGTACCTTTCAAGTAGCTGTGAGGCCAGCCAAGCCTGTAGACTGTCTGTTGGGCAACGATTTAGAAAGTTCACCTTGGGCAAAGGTGGAGAGAAGGTCTCATTTAGAGATGTTGGGTCTGCCTGAGTGGGCGTGCGCGACCACTCGGTCTATGGCAGCCAGTAGAGGTGTTCAAGAGGACCTGGAGCCTGAGAGGGTGGCCCAGGTGCCTGCCTTGGAGAGAAGAGGCAGGGGGCGCGGGAAACCGGCCCCCGTAGTTCCCACGGTCCAGGAAGAAGCAGAACCTGAGGGGGATGCTCTGGAACCTACAGGGGAGCAAGTGGCCGAACTGGGGGACCTGCCAGAGCTGACCCATTGGCAGCAAGAAGGAGGACCCTCCAGGGAGGAGTTCTGTGAGGAGTAGAACAAGTGCCCTTCTCTTGTGGGTTTGCGGCAACAGGCCACAAACCAGGCAGCAGGTGATCAGTCTGGATCACATTGGATCTACTGGGAGAATGGTCTCCTGTATAGCGAGCCTAAGGTTGCTGAGCCTGGGTCAGCCCGTGTGCTGGTGGTACCCCAGCGCTTCAGAGCCTTCCTACTGGGTTTGGCTCATGATGTGCAGGACATCTGGGGCAGGGCAAGACCTTTGAAAGGCTTGTCACCCACTTTTATTGGCCCCAGATGCACAAGAGTTCAGACACTCATTGCAGGACATGTCAGACTTGCCAGGCAAGTGGAAAAAGTGGGAGTAAGCACAAGGCTCCTCTCCAGCCATTCCCTGTGGTCAGCACCCCCTTTGAACGGGTGGGTATTGACATTGTGGGGCCACTGGACCCCAAGACAGCCATGGGCAACAGGTTCATCCTGGTCTTGGTGGACCATGCCACCCGGTAGCCATCCCTCTTCAGACAGTGACGGCCCGTGGTGGGACGTGCACTGATGGGGATTTTCTCCTGTGTGGGGTTCCCCAAGGAGGTGGTAAGTGACCGTGGTACAAACTTCATATCCAAGTATATGAAGTCCCTGTGGCAGGAGTGCGGTGTTACCTATAAGTTCACCACTCCTTACCACCCCCAAGGAAATGGGATTGGTCGAGAGATTCAACCGGACCCTGAGGGCATGATTATGGGTCTGGAAGAACCCATGAGGCATAAGTGGGACGTCCTCTTGCCATGCCTTTTGTTTGCTTACCGTGAGGTGCCACAGAAGTCCTTAGGGTTCAGTCCCTTTGAACTGCTCTATGGTCACCCGGTAAGAGGACCTCTGAGTTTGGTGAAAGAAGGCTGGGAGAAAGCTCCCAGTAAACCTCCCCAGGATGTATTTAGCTACATGCTGGCCTTTAGAAACCAAACTAGGCGATTCAGACAACTCGCTGAGGCGAATCTGGAAGCCAGCCAGGATGAGATGAAACGGTGGTATGATCAGAATGCCACTCTGATCGAGTTTCAGCCTGGGCAGTAAGTGTGGGTCATGGCCCCCGTGGAGCCTTGCGCGCTCCAGGATAAGTGGACCGGACCATTTGAGGTGGTGGAGCGCAAGAGTGAGGTCACCTACCTGGTGGACTTGCGATCTCCCAGGAACCCTTTGCGGGTCCTACATGTCAACCGCCTAAAGCCCCATTTTGAGAGGTCCGAAGTGGGCATGCTCCTAGCAACAGATGATGGAATGGAAGAGGTGACAGATCCTCTTCCTGACCTGTCTGCAACCGAGCAAGATGGGTCAGTGGAGGGTGTGAACCTCTCTAACTCCCTGACACCTGAGCAGCAGGAAGACTGTCACCAACTGTTTGGACAGTTTCCTGACCTGTTTTCCCTGACTCCTAGTGTCACTGATTGGTGCGTCCATGATGTGGACACTGGGAACAGTCCTCCTGTCAAGTACAAGGCTTACAGAGTGACTGACAGGGTGAGAGCTTGCATCAAGGAAGAGGTCTCCAAGATGTTTGCATTGGGGGTGATTGAGTCCTCTCACAGCCCTTGGGCCAGCCCAGTGGTCTTGGTCCCAAAGGCTGCCACGCCCGAACTCCGTTTCTGTGTGGACTACCGAGGACTCAATTCAGTCACCAGGACTGACGCGCACCCCATCCCCAGAGCTGATGAGCTCATTGATCGGTCAGGGGCTGCCCGGTACCTCCGCACGTTTGGCTTAACGTCTGGGTACTGGCAGATCGCCTTGACTGATGGGGCCAAAGAAAGGTCAGCATTCTCCACACCAGATGGGCACTACCAATTCCGGGTTATGCCCTTTGGGATGAAGAATGCCCCTGCCACCTTTCAGAGGTTGGTCAACCAGGTGTTGGTTGGACTGGAAGATTTCAGTGCCGCCTACCTGGATGACATTGCAGTGTTCAGCGCCAGTTGGGAAGAACATCTGCGCCACCTCTGGGAAGTGTTGATGGGCAGGCCTCACGATCAAGTCGAGTAAGTGCCAGATCGGGCAGGGTTCCGTGGTGTACTTGGGACACCAGGTTGTGAGCGGCCAGGTGGCGCCCCTACAGCCCAAGATTGATACCATTCTGGCTTGGGAACCCCCCAAGACTCAGACAGAGGTGAGAGCCTTTCTAGGACTCACCGGGTATTACAGAAGATTTGTCAAGGGGTATGGCAGCATCGTTGCACCCTTGACAGAGCTGACTTCCAGGAAGCAGCCCAAGAGAGTGATTTGGACTGACACCTGTCAGAAAGCTTTTGACTGTGTGGTAACTGTTCCTAAAGTTAAGATCCATAACCAATTAGGTCACGTAAGTAGAAGAAAGGGAAGAAAAGAAAAGTAAGTCTCTATATGTAGTGTTCCCAATAGATGGAGGTGGGGGAATTACTCCTTTAGAAATTAGTGCCCTCACACACCCTTGCGAGTGTCATGCTTCATCCTCCTCGTGGGGGTGGCGCAGTTAAATAAGGAGGGCCTAGACCAACCTGTAGCCTTCATCAGTAGGAGGTTACTTCCACAGGAACAGAGGTGGAGTGCTATTGAGCGTGAGGCATTTGCTGTGGTCTGGGCGCTGAAGAAGTTGAGACCATACCTGTTTGGGACTCACTTCCGGGTTCAGACAGACCACAGGCCCCTCATATGGTTGATGCAGATGAGGGGTGAGAATCCAAAGCTGTTGAGGTGGTCCATTTCCCTTCAGGGGATGAACTTCACGGTGGAACACCGCCCTGGTACAGAACACGCCAATGCTGATGGTCTGTCCAGATTTTTCCGCCTTAGTGATGAGAACTCCCCAGAGGTAGGATAGTTCTCCCCACATTTCAGCTGGAGGGGACACGTGTTAGACCTGGCATCCTTGGCGTGGGTCTCCCTTCCATTTTTTCACTATGCCTCCACTGTTGTTGACCTGTTTTTGCTGGTTTAGATGCTTTGGGCACTTTGCCACTGCTATTCAGTGCCAAAGTGCAAGTGCTCCCTATGGTAAATTAATGTGTGAATTAGTGACTCCATGTTTGGCCTATTTGATTCACTGTCAGACCCTAGTACAGTGCACGGTTTGTGCCCAGGGCCTGTGAATCAAATGCTGCTGGTGGGCTTGCAACACTGGTTGTGCCACCCACAGGAGCAGCTTGTAAAGTGTGTCTCAGGCCTGCCATTGCAAAGCCTGTGTGCAGTCTGGTACTGCCATGTCGACTTGGTAAGTGCACCCACTTACCAGTCCCCAAACCTTCCCTTTCCTGCATATTAGTCACCCCTAAAGTAGGCCCTAGGGCAGGGTGCATTGTATGTGTAAGGTAGGACATGTCCTGGTGTGTGTGGCATGTCCTGATAGTGAATTACAGCCAATTTCGTTTTTCGCTATTGCAAGGCTACCTGTCCCCATAGGCCAGAATGGGCAGTTTGATTATAACATCTTATAATCCTAACTGACCCAGGGAACATGGTAGAAAAACGAATTTAGTATGCCTGAACTCAGAATGATAAAATACATCTTTTAGTGAAGTTGGTTTTAACATTAGCTTGTGTATTGTATGTCTGGGTTTGTGAGTGACAGGGGCTGGGGGGCTCCAGGAGACAGGGTGAGTCAGCACAGGGCTGCATAGACCTGTCTGCATGTAGAGTGGTGGGAGGAGTAGCACCTGGGCCTGAATAGGGCTGTGCCTGCCTTCCACAATGCCGGCTCAACCTCCTGTGGTGCGTCTGATGTCCCTGGCCCACATTGACAAAGGAAGAAGGTGTGCACTGGCCGAATGCACCCAGAACTGATTTGGACTAGGTACAGGACCCTCTGCCTTCAGAGGACAAAGGATTTATGGGTATAAATACTGGGGCCCAGACCCCAAGACTTTAGATCACTTCTGGGAAACAAGAAGAACCTTTGCTGAGGAGAGGAACCAGAGAAACTGAAGGAGGAGACTATCCCTATGCTGTGTGCTGTTTGAGGGATTGGCCTGCAGTGGTTGCCTGATTGCCAAAGAAAGGAGAAAGGAACTTTGTGATTACTTTCATCATCTTGCAGAACATCTCCAAGGGCTTGAAGATTGAGCTTGCCTCCTGCTGAAGTCTCAGGGATACAAGACTTCACCAACCAGCTCCCCTGAATTTCCTTGCTGGGAATTTGAAGTGCCTACTGTTGTGTTGGGCCTCCTGAGAGACTGCGTGTCGCTGGTAGCTGGAAGCGCGACTCACGAGGAAGAAGCGCGTCGCAGCCGCTGTCGTCGCATCGCCGAGAAAGCGTGCCGCCGCTGTCGCCATCGCATCACCGAAGCGCCTTGCATCACCAGAGAAGAGTGTCGCCGTCGCATCAGACGCCGTCGCATCATCGGAGAAGCGTGTCACAGGGCCTGTCGCGGCTCAGAAAATTCACCGAGTCACCGCACGGCCGTCGGGCGTGCACGCATCGCCCCCTTCGTGTCGCATCAAGAAGAAGACGCCATTTTGTTTCATTGCACCGGGTCGTCATCGCATTGCGGCGCTGCGGGTCGCATCGCCACAGAAGCGCAGTAAGAAACCGACGCATCACCTCCCCACGTGGTGAAGAACCGACGCATCATCTCCTCTCCGGTAAGGAACCGACACATCACCGTCCCCTACGCAGCAGTAGGGAACCGACGCATCCCCGTTCTTGCGTGTAAGGAACCGACGCATCACCTTCCCTGCAACTCTTTTGTTTGTATCGCGTTACGCAGCCAAAGGTACATTGAACGTTGAGTGTCACATTTACCATCTTTATTGAACTGAACTATTTTCTACCATTGACAGTCATATTTTTCATAGTGTATTGTGGATTTTTGTCGTTTTGGGTCTTGTGTCAAGTCTATATAAAAATACTTATTTTAATAATACAACCTGTGTGGTGTCCATCTGTAGTGTTGTCACTGGGTTACTGTATGTGTTCACAAATGCTTTACACACTGCCTCTGAGATAAGCCTGCCTGCTCGTGCCAAGCTACCAAGGGGGTGAGCAGGGGTTATTTTAGTAGTGTATCCCCCTTACCCTGACTAGAAGCAAGGGTCCCTATTTGGACAAAGGTGCCTACCTCTGCCAACTAGAGACCCCCAGTTCTAACAAATATGTATTATTTATTCTTATTTATGGATTATAGGCAGTATAGTAATACACTAGTTTTATTACACTTGTTTCGTCGCTTGTCGACTTATTTATTGTTGAGCTGTCTACACCGCGGTTGTTGGCCTCTGCTGTTGCTCCTCCACGTTGTTTCCCCCATGCAATTTGTCTCTTACAGACATCCCCTGGTGGATTTTTGCTGAATATGTTGTTTCCAGTAAGGTTTCTGGTTCGTCTGCAGAGGCTACTATTGTAGTTATACCAAAGGATGGTAAGGATCATGCTGAACCGAAAAATTATCGTCCAATTTCATTATTAAGTATGGAAGCTAAAATCTTTGCCAAGATCTTAGCTAAACGCTTGGAGTGCCACATTCCTAATCTCATACACATTTCCCAGACAGGCTTTGTAAAGGGGAGACTTGCCAGAGATAACATTTGGACCTTTTGTCATATATTGGAAAAAGCAAAGCTTTCAGTATTGCCTTCGGCGGCGATTGCCCTTGATGCCAAAAAGGCTTTCGAAAAAGTTTCTTGGCCTTTCTTACAAGCAGTATTGGAATCCCATAACCTTGGCGATTCATTTATTAATATGGTCATGTCTCTTTATGCGCAACCAAAAGCTAATATCAGAATTAATGGCGCTACATCTTCCTATTTTAATCTTCGTCAGGGCACTAGACAAGGGTGCCCTCTTTCACCCCTTCTTTTTCTCCGTTCGATAGATCCGCTTCTTCGTCTACTTAGTTTGAATCAAGGTATTAAGGGGTTTCAATTTGGTTCGTACACGCTTAAAACAGCAGCATATGCGGATAATCTTATTTTTTCAGAAGATTTGCAACAGCAATCCCCGTTATCTCTAACATTATAAGTGATGTTTCGCTCGTCTCTGGGTACACTCTTAACAAAGAAAAGACGGAATTGTTCCCCCTAAACGCATTATGTTTTCCTGTTCACATGGGCGATTCAGGTTTTAAATATCAATCGACTCGTATCAAATACTTAGGGATTTGGTTCTGTAAGAACTTGTCAGACACCATTACTTATAATGAATCTCAAATCATTTCCAAGGTTAAAGACCTTTTATCTTCCTGGAATCCTAAATATATTTCTTGGTGGGGAAGATTACAAACTCTTAAAATGATGATAACCCCGATTTATTAATTTTTTATCTTCCATGTTGCCTATAAGACTTTCCTCTACCTCTTCCATGAGCTTGATTCAGTCTCTTCAAATTTTTTATGGAGTGATAAGAGAGCGAGAATTGCATTCAAACACCTCAGAAAACCTTCTGTGTTGGGGGGCTGTAATCTTCCGGATTAGAATTTATATCAGATCTCCTTTGCGTCTCAGGGTGTCCTTTGGTTCTTACCAGATTTACTAATGGTTCCCCTTGGATTTATATTGAAAGGGAACTTTGCACTCCTTTCTCCACCTCTTCTTCTTTGCTCACAGCTTCTAAGCTTACTGTTGACCATTCTCACCGTATTATATTAGACACGATTAATGCATTAAAATATGTTGATAGGAAAGTATCTAACACTATACATAAATCAAGATAGTCTTCTTTATGGCACAATCTTACAATTTCTACTGATATTAATTCTAGCATAGCCTCTTTTTGGGCGACCAAAGGTATTAGATTGTGAAGGATCTATATGATTCTAATCATGATCCACTTCCCTTTTCTTTTTTAGCCAAGAAGTATCACCTTTGTAATATGGACTTTTACTCTTTTTTGAAACTAAAGGTTAAAATTGCTAAGATACCCCCATCTACAGATTCTGGAAATTGTCCCACTCCTATCTATGTGGATACGTTCAGGTCATACTGCGTCTAAAATCTATACATTTTTATCTGCTCCACTCCCTTCTCAATCTACGATTACTTCTGATAAATGATCTCACCATTTTGCTGATGACATTTTTTTTTTTTTGATAATCAATTTTATTGACTTTGAATTAACACAGTTGCAGCAGAGAACAAAACCAGCTTTTCGCACAGTGGTCAGTACAAAACAGTGACAAAAATGGAAAAGAATACTCTCACATGCATGAATCCAGCTAGGAATAGTAAGCAACACTGTCCACAACCCCGTCCATAGGGAAGCCTCAGGAAGTTGTCTTCCACCACCCCGATCCATTTACCCCACACCCTTCGAAACTTTTTGGGACAGCCGCGGGCTACATACATTGGTCGCTCCTGCGCTGCACACCAATCCACCCCCCTGCGCCACCGTGTCACGGAAGGGGTCGACGGGTCCAGCCAAAGGGCTGCAATATCCTGTTTAGCTACCATCAGTGCCGTGGTGAGACAGAGCTTCTCGGCCCTGTTTCCATTCAAGCCATCAGTAACCCCTAAAAGGATGGTCATTGGATTCAGTGGGACCTCCCAGCCCAGGACCTCAGTAAGTTCAGCTGTCACTAGTTCCCAGTAGCGCGTGATAGCGGGACAGAGCCATACCATGTGATAAAAATCCGCTTGGGAGCATTGGCAGCGGGGACAGGACGCATCAGGCCGGAGCCCAGAGCGATGAAGGCGCAGTGGCGTGAGGTAAGCCGCATGTAAATAGTATATTTGAACTAATCGGAGCCGCGCTGAAGCTGTAACAATTTTAGGGGCCATCAGCGCGTCCCTCCAATCAGCATCATCTAGGGAGCCTATCCAGCCCTCCCACTTATCCCGGAGATAGGAGAGGGAGTTGGGGGTGTTATTTGTGAGGGAACGATAAATGCAGGAAATCCCCCCCTTCCCCAAGTTGCCAGTCATGACCTGTGCCTCCGGCGGGCTGTACGCAGGCAAGGAAGTCCCCTCCGAGATGTGGACATGAAGTGCATGGTGCAGCTGAAGATAGCGGTAGAACTGAGAGGCGTGGAGGGAGAACCGGGTCTGCATGTCTGAGAATTCGCGAATATGGCTTCCGCGCCAGACATCTCCCAGCTGAGAAATGCCGATGAGATCCCAGGCTCTAAACCCAGAGAGAGAGGCAACGTCGTTGAGCCATGTTCCGCTCCACAAAGGGGTACATTGGGTTAGTCTGCCTGACCAGCGGGTATGGCGCAGGGCGGCTCGCCAGGCCAAAAACACCCCACGAGTAATCTCTGGCATGGTGTGGGGGATAGCGGTTCCGTACAGCATCCCTTGAATACCGGAAAAACCCAGGGCATGTAGTTCCAGGCGGTAGGCCGGATCCGCCCAGCCACCATTAAACCAGTCATGCACGGTGAGAAGCCTGGTCGCCAGATAATATAGATGTAGATTCGTCATTCCCAGCCCCCCATCAAAGGGTGGAATTCTGCAGTGACTGAGGGCCAATCTCAGCCTCCGACCTCCCCATAGGAATTTAGTGGCCAAACCATCCATCTCTCAGAACCAGGACCGCGAGAAGGCGAAGGGCGTGTTTTGGAGCATATAGAGGAAACGTCGTAGGACCATCATCTTAAAAAGAGCGATCCTGCCCATAAGGTTCAGCGGCAGCGTTTGCCATCGAAGGAGATCCGCGCGTAGCCGTTTCACCAGGGGGGTGACGTTGAGAGCCCAGGCGAGATCAGGAAGGAGCGTCACCCAGATCCCCAGGTATTTAAACGACTGTCGCCGGAGAGGGATCGAGGACTGCCAATCGAAGCATTCTCTCGACAAATGAAGGGGGACCAGGACCGACTTGGCCGCATTCAATCTGAGACCAGAGACACGCTCGAAGAGACGTAGGGCTCGAAGACTTCGAGGCCCTGAACGGGCTGGGTCCGACAGGAAGATCAGGACGTCGTCGGCGTAGAGGGCAATCTTGTCCTCCGCCAGACCGGGCCATTGCCACCCCGTGAGTAACGGGTCGGCGCGGACAAGAGAGGCAAAGGGCTCCTTCGCTAATGCGAAGAGGAGGGGTGAGAGGGGGCAACCCTGCCTCGTGCCTCTCCCAATGGGGAAGGGGCGGGAGAGGCCCCCGTTAACCATCACCTGGGCCCGCGGCTTGCAGTAAAGGGTCTTGATCAAATTGCGAAAGGGGGTTCCAAATCCCATCTCTGACAACACTGCCTCCAGGTACCGCCAGTCCACAGAGTCAAATGCTTTCTCGAAATCCACGAGGAGCAAAGAGAGATAGGGAGTCAGTTGTTGTCGGTGTGCCAGAGCCAGGTAGAGCCGTCTAAGGCAGTGCCTGGTACCCCGGGCGGGCATAAAGCCGCACTGGTCCATCTGGACCAACTTGTCCAGGTGAGGGCGTATGCGGTGTGCCAAAACTGAAGCAAATATTTTGAGTTCTGAGTTGATAAGGTAAATAGGGCGGTAGTCAGAGCAGTGGGCCGAGGGGGGTTGAGACTTAGGGATCACCACAATGGTAGCCAGATCCGTCTCAGGACGGAAGGAACCACGATCTGCCGCCTCGCAGTACATTGCCAGGAGATGGGGGATCAGCGTGTCCCGGTAGGACGCGTAAAATTCTTGCGGGAGGCCATCTGGTCCCGGCGTCTTACCCGCCGCCATGCGGGAGATAGCATCGTTATTTTCTTCCGGAGTAATCGGGAGATCAAGCTCCGCCGTCTCAGCGTCAGTGAGCCGCGGGAGTAGAAATCTTTCACTCCGGAGGAGTTCCGATAGGGCGAGGTCTGGAGGCCGGGCAGAGTATAGAGAAGCGTAATAAGAGGCAAAACACTGGGCCACCGCCGTGGGGGTCTGATGTGTCTGCCCCTGGGAGTCCATCACTTCGGGAATAATACGGTTAGCCATAGGATAAGTGGCCAAACGGTGGAGGAGCTTCCCATTTTTATCCCCCCATCCATACACTCTCGCCACGGAGGACCTCCACAGCAGCTTAGCGGACTCCATGGAGGCCTGTCTGAGCTCGTCTCTGAGAAATGTGAGTCTCCGATCCTGGGCCTCCGTTCGTTCCCCAGGCGGATGGGCCTCCAGCCAGGCAGCTTGGGCCTCTAGGAGCGTGAGCCGGGCCTCCTGCTTCGTACGTTGGATTTTAAGTTGGCCTTTGGCGAAACCGCGAATAGTTGCCTTAGCGGCCTCCCACAAGGTACCAGGGGACGAAACCGAGTCTTGGTTAGTGGCGAAGTAGTGACGCAGCTCAAGCCCTACATGTTTCCGGAAGTCTTCGTCCTGGAGAAACCAGGCGTTAAGCCGCCAGATCGGGCGTGAAGAGGCCGGAAGGCTACCCAGGTGCAAAGAAACTGGGGAATGGTCCGAGAGTCCTCTGGGAAGGATAGTGATGGCCTGGATCGATCGACAGTCCAGGGCCGGAAGAAACAGATAGTCCAGTCTGGCCTGTGTGTGGTGGGCGGCCGATGTGTGAGTGAACATACAAGTAGTCGGGTGCCAGAGTCGCCAGGCGTCACCAAGCCCCAGAGTCGCAGCCCAGTTCGAAAGGAGTGCGGATTGGGAAACCCGAGAGACAGAAGGGGCCGCAGCAGAATCAAGGTCTGGAGCCATAACCGCATTAAAGTCCCCCCCAACTACAGTGGTCCCCGGGGGCAGGGCGGCTACTAGTGGAGCAAGGCGCTGGAGCGTGGAGTACAGCAGAGAAGGGGGAGAGTACACAGTTATCAGGTTCAAGGCTTGGGTCCCAATGTTCCCTTCCAGGATGACAAAGCAGCCTCCCGGATCATGGATTACTTTACACTCGACAAAAGGAAGGGCGCGGCGCAGCAGGACCGCCACCCCTCGGGATCCCCGGGTAAGAGTGCTAAACCCCACAGTAACCATAGCGCGCAAGGAAGGGGCAATGGTTGCCCACCAGATGGGTCTCCTGAAGCAGCAATATGTCTACATTGTGTCGCTGTGCATACCGCAGGGCTGCAGTGCGCTTAACCTTATTGAGGAGGCCATTGACGTTCCATGACATAACATGAAGAGATGTTAAACCGGTGCGGCCGTCAGACATGGAGAGGCTGGGTAAGTGGTCGAGTGCCCAATACGCGCAGGGAGCGTGGTATTGGAAGCGCGTGAGGTGTAAGACATAGAAGGACAAGGTCTGTCACTGTATGGACGTTGCAGAATGAGGCAGAAGTGCTGGCATGAGAACAACAAAAAACAAACCAACAGTAAATCCTGGGACAACGGTCCCTCCACCCGAACCCAACCCCCACCCCCCACCCTATACTTCAGGAACTGAAGCATCTGTCGCCCTAACAGTGGAAACTAGCAAAGACCAAACTAAAACGTTCGGGACTGGGAAACGTGGAGGACCCCTCCTCATTGCAGGATGTGCATAGTTAAGTCCATCTGGAGTTGGAGCAGTGATGAGCCGAGCCGCCGTCTCCGGCCGCGGAGCCAGGCCCGGCAGGCAGAGATGAGCTCATGCGGGATCCCTGAGGAGCATTGGGCTGCGCGACAGGTCAGTGTCTGGGAGGTCCAGCAGTGAAGGCCGGGGCGAGGAATTTCCAGGATCCAGGCGTCCCGAGGAACCGGACCAGGTAGCGGAGCAGGTAGCGGAGTCGGGTGCCGAGAGGGGCCCAGTGGAGAGTCAGAGCAATCTTACCCTCCACAGAGGACTGCGAGGCATGTATGGCCTGGAGGATGGTAGTCAGGTCCGCGGCCAGTAGGGCTTCTTTATCGATGGTTCCCCCGACCGCCCCGGTGTCCGTGGTGGTAAAGCGGTCCATTTTGGTCTGGGTGGCCGGGGTCTTGGCCACTTTGTCGCGACCCATGATCGTCACTCCACGGGTCAGAGTCCAGCCGTTTCTTTAGACGGTCTCCGTGGCAGGGGCCACCGATCCAGGTCAAAGGGCGCAGGAGCAAGTTGGACCCAGGGCCCCGGGATCCCACAACAGTCGAAATGTGAGGCGGTGCGGCCACCCCTAACGAGGCCCCAGGTCAGGTGCAAGGTCTTCCGCGCCTGGGGCCCTCGGACCGTACCCGGCTCCCTCAGGGCAGGTCAGAGCTGGGGGATGGCGGAGGGAGTGCTCCGCTAGTCCTCACGCGTCGCGGTAGTTGCCACCAAGTGGATCTCCCTTGGGTCACGGCCTCAGCGAGAGGCAGCACGATGACGGGTCGGCCCAGATCTGGCAGTGAGGGTCTTCGCCCAGAAGGATCTACAGTCCCCAGCAAGTATGCCAAGACAGATCAGGAGGTGATGGGGGGGGGCCCCCAGCGCACAGGGCCCCGTACCACTCGATGCGTGCGGTCGAACACCCACCTCCTCCGCGTCACAGGCCCTCCGGGGCGGAGTAGTGATGGTCGGGATGTAGGCCAGCAAGGGGAATCCCCAGTCCGATAGGCCCAAGGACAGCACCAGGAGGGTAGGCCAGGCCGGGGACAAGATGCGGTGGAGGGCCCCCTCCGGAAACCCCCCAGCAGACGCAGGCGGCGCCACCTCACCAGGTTTCCTCCAGGCAGGGGTAGGGACGCAGCCCCAGCATGCCGGCGGGAAGAAATCCAGGGCCCAGGAGGTCGGACCCACAGCAGGTGAGGCAGGGGGAGCAGCAGGCCAACCGACACAGCACTGGCCAGGGCCCAGGTCACACAAGCAGGCCAGGCGCACGGGGGTCCCTCTCAGCAGTCCCCGGACCTCCCCCCATCGCCCGGACTCACCGCTCACAGAGGCCGCCAACCGCCGTCTCTCCACCTCTCATAGGTCGCAACGCAGCATCCAGGTTTTCCCACCGCTGCCAGTCCCCAGCCCCCTGCCGCCCGATACGGCAGCCGGTGCCACGGCAGCACCGTAGGGGAGCCGGGGTGCAGCTGCAGATGCCTCCTTCACAAGGAGATGCAGGGACAGCGCCTCACTTCAGGCAGGTCGGTTTCGGCGGCAGGGAACCAGCCCCACCAGGCAAGGAAGGAGGAGGGGGCAGACGGTTCCAGGGAGTAGGGAACAGCCCCAGCCGGATGGCGGGAAGAGCTCCAGGGCCCAGGGGGTCCGATGCGCAGTAGATGAGGCAGGGGGCAGCAGCAGGCCAAACCACTCGCAGCACTGCTCAGGTCACACAAGCAGGCCAGGCGCACGGGGGGTCCCTCTCAACAGTCCCAGGACCTCCCCCCGTCGCCCGGACTCACCGCTCTCAACTTCGGCCAGCCTCCCACAGGCCGCAACGCAGCGTCCAGGGTCTCCCTCCGGCGCCAGTCCCCAGCCTCCCGCCGCCCAATGTGGCGGCCGGTACCACGGCAACGCCGTAGGGGAGCCGGGGTGTAGCTGCAGGGTCAACTGCACAGGGGGATGCAGGGACAGCGCCTCGCTCTAGGCGAATCCAGTCAGTGGTAGGGAGCCGGCCTCACCAGGCAAGGGGGGGAGGGGGCAACCAGCTCCAAGCCTCAAGCGCCGCCGTTCCCCAATCCACAGCTCCGGACCACCGCCGTCCGATGGAACGGCCGGTACCGCGGCAGCGCCGCAGGGGAGCCAAGCGCAGCCGCGGGTGTCCCTGCCGTGGGCGAAGGTCGGGAGGCAGTTTCGCGCCAGCGACGCCAATCAGGGAAACGGTGGGCCGGTGTCTGCGTGGGAACTCAGCCCGGCCAGGAAAAGGAGGAGGCAAGCGGTGTCTAAACCGCTACAGCACCCACAAGGTCCCCCGGGGCCTCTTGTGCCGGGACGGACAGCTCAGCAGGGGCCCGGGCCACTCAAACCCAGGCTGTAGGTAATGGATGTCCTGAGGGGGAGGCTGCCATTTTGGAGGCGAGCGCCGACCGGACAGTCAACGATCGCGGTGAGGCGCTGGTATCCTGGGTCCCCACAGCCTGGGCCACCGTCAGGTATGTGGCAGCAGTGGGTGGCTCCGGATTTCAGGGCTGGATGGCTGGTAAGACGGGCGGATAGCGGAGGGGTCCGGGAGCACACTCAAGGTGCGACCGCCATCTTAGCTCGATAGGCCACGCCCCCGCTAATGACATTTTTTAACATATTTCACAAGATACCTGGCATTTGATTGGGAAATTATCCCTACGTAATAAAATTGCTCCTTCGCTCATCCAATCTAAATTTTTCACATTAAACCTTTTACATTGGACCCCGGCTCGTTTACATAAATTGAAACTTCGAGATAGTGATTTATGTTGGAATTGTAATCTTGTACCAGGCACCCACTCAAACATGTTCTTTGAATGTTCGCTATTAAGTTCCTTTTGGAGCCCGATACAGAAACATTTATCATTAATTTTGAATACACATATAACACTTTCTTTGCCTATGATTTTACTAGGTCCATGGGCTGCGTTTATTCCTCTGCCTCTTGACAATATAGATTTGGAGTTACTAGATCTACTTTTATCCATAGCTGTTAAAATTATACTAACAGAATGGAAATCTTTTCATTGTCTATCTTATCATACCTGGTTGGCATGGGTCTCATATCTGCGTGGAGCTCATACTTTAGTGGAGAAAAAACATTACTCGCCTTTCATCTCTAGTAATGTTTGGCGATCTCTGGACAATTATATGAATTTGTCTTCTCAAGGATTTCTAGCTCAATATCCTTTTGATGTTGTTGTTTAATTTATTTTCGTCCACTGAAGCAGATGTCCCGTCATACCTCTTTGTCTTCTCTCTTTTCTTTCTCCTGTCTTTTTCTCAGTTTTCTCTTTCTTCTTTTTTACCTTTCTCCCTGCTGACCGCTTTTTATTCATTAAACAATATAACTAGTATATGTTTTTGTCTTGATATATGCAGTTGCTTTACTTGATTTATTACTCTGGGAGTTATATCATTTGATGAATTTTGTAACATCGAATATATGTTGTGATACTTACTCACTTACATTTTTAAATAATGATATGTTCAACATCCTTTTTTATCCCAGTCTATTGAATTCTGCTATGAAATCTTTTTTTATGCCTAATACTTCTCGAAGTTATTATATTTATCTCACCTTATACTGGTGTATTGTTAATGTATTACAAATGTATTTCTCTTTCAATATGCAATAAAGATATTTGAACAAAAAACAATAAACCATTTCATTTATTTGTATTGTGGAGCAGATTGGAATTACGTGGTTTGGTGTGGAGTTATGCGGTGTGGAATGGATTTGTGTAGAGTTTAATAGTGTGGCATGGAACTGTGTGGTGTTGGGTGGAATTATGTGAAATGGTGTAGAGTGCATTTATGTGGATTGTTATGTGGCATAGAGTGGATTTATGTGGGGTGTATTTATGTGGTAATGAGAAGTGTTTAATTAGGTGGAGTTAAGTGGTATTATGTAGAGTGTAATTATGTTGCGTGGTGTTGAATTATGTGGAGTTGAATGCTTGTCTATCTACAGCAGTGCTGAGAGAGCCGCCTTCTTGAGAGGTGAAACAATGTTTCGTTTTCTGTCCTCTTACCACCCTGAAACTGGCTAAAACAGTGTGAATGGCATGCAGTAGTAGTTTCTGCCTTTCCTGTAGGAGCGTCCGAGTCTTGAGATGACTCGGGCTTCAGGCAGTTGGATTTATGACCGTTTTGAAGTTTTAACGTGGCTCTGCTGGGAGAGGCGGGCATGGTCATTAAAGGAAGTTTGAGGTCACTCCTTTGGGGCTTTGTTGAAGGAGGCATGCATTGTCTCAGGATGCTTTATTGGAAAAGTTACATTTCCTTGCCCTTCTTTGTCTACACAGGACTTAAGAGGCGGTGGTGCAAGCTCTTAAGATCCCAGCCTGCCTTTGTTTCTGCGGACTTTGGTGACCTTTTGACTTCGTGTGACCTCGGAGAGTTGGTGGTGGGGGCGGGTAAGCAGTGTTTTGGAAGGGGTGAGGGGATGTGTGAGACGGCACGTGGAGAGTAAGTGATGGCCGAAGCTAAAGCGGATCAGAAACAAAAAAAAAACAAGCCCTTCCTGGCAACTGGTGTTCATGTAATGCGCTCCGATACCTACTTCGTGCTTTACCAATGTACATTAAAACAAGCAGCGACCTCGGAGGGGTGGTGGTGGGGGCGGGCAAGCAGAGTTGTGGGAGGGGTCAGGGGGTGGGTTGGGACGGCATGGGGAGAGTGACTGGCAAAGCTGAATCCGATCGGAAACAAAAAACAAGCCCTTTATGGCAACGGGTTCATGTAAAGCGCTCCGATACCTACTTTGCGCTATACCACTCTACATTGAAACAAGCAGCGCCCTCGGAGGGGTGGTGATGGGGGCAGGCAAGCATTGTTGTGAGAGGGGTAAGGGACTGTGTGGGACGGCACAGGGAGAGTAAGTGACGGGCGAAGCTAAAGCTGATCGGAAACAAAAAAAAACAAGCCCTTCATGGCAACTGGCGTTCATGTAAAGCTCTCCGATACCTACTTCGCACTTTACCACTGTACATTAAAACAAACGGCGACCACGGAGGGGTGGTGGTGGGGGCGGGCAAGCAGTGTTGTGGGAGGGAGGGGGTGGGTGGCATGGCATGGGGAGAGTAAGTAATGGGCAAAGCTGAAGCCAATTGGACAAAAAGCAGATCCATGCTACTCTAGGAGCACAATGTTGGCTAGTGTTGCATTTAAAAACAAGCGGCAACGTGGGCCGGACTAATATACGTTTTTAGAAGTTGCAGATGCAGAGTAAGAAATTACACCAAGGTCGGCTAACTCACCTAACAAAATAAAGCACTGTACGTACAAAATAAATATGACCTTGTGTAATGCAACTGGTGTTCATGTAAAGCGCTCCCATACCTACTTCGTGCTTTAATAATGTACATTAAAATAAGCAGCGACGTCGGATGGGTGGTGGTGGTGGTGGTGGTGGTGGTGGTGGGGGCGGGCAATCAGTGTTGTGAGAGGGGTGACTGGGTATGTGGGACAGCACGGGGAGAGTAAGTGACAGGCGAAGCTGAAGCCTTTCGGAAACAAAAACAAGCCCTTCATAGCAACTGGTGTTTGTGTAAAGCACTCCCATACCTACTTTGCCCTTTACCAATGTACATTAAAATAAGGAGCGACCTCAGAAGGGTGGTGTTGGGGGCGGGTAAGCAATGTTGTTGGGGGGGGGGTGGGGGGGCGGAGCGCCATGGGGAGACTAACAGGCGAAGCTAAAGCCGAT
This sequence comes from Calotriton arnoldi, assembly GCA_963921515.1. NCBI lineage: Eukaryota > Metazoa > Chordata > Amphibia > Caudata > Salamandridae > Calotriton > Calotriton arnoldi. The sequence goes on from CAWUFW010000288.1 coordinate 584,126, forward strand.
CGGAAACAAACAAAAACAAGCCCTTCATGGCAACTGGTGTTCATGTAAAGCTCTCCGATACCTACTTCGCGCTTTACCACTGTACATTAAAACAAACCGTGACCATGGAGGGGTGGTCGTGGAGGCCGGCAAGCAGTGTTGTGAGAAGGGTGAGGGGTACGGCAAGGGAGAGCAATTGACAGACGAAAACAAAAAACAAGTCCTTCATGAATGCATACAGGATTGGGTTAATAAAAAATAAAAAAAAGTGCGCCAACAAACTAGAAATAAACAAAAGAGTAGGGGGACATGTAACAGACCAATACTCCAGGGGAGGAGCAACAAACGAAAAGGTGGGACATATAACCAAAAGAAACCATAAGAAGAAAGCTTATCGGAACGACACACACTTTAACCAATTGGCAGCGAGGGCGTGGCCAAAGAGTATAGACTGAATACCGCATGTCTCGAAGACATCGCATGTGCGCTGCCTAGGCTAGACCCAAAAAATGGCCCGACTGCTGTTGGAGCAGTAAAGTACAGCAATTATCAGACTTCAAAGGGCACTGGCCCCACCGCAACTGCTGCACCAATGGTAGCTACGCCCCGTGAGTCCTATCACTCTCATTTGGCCTATGTCACTCGTGATTTACTCATGCTCACCCTCCTGACGAACAAAATGTCTCCATAGACAGATTTACAAGCCCCTTTCGCCACTTTTGCGTCACTTTTCCCATGTTAAAAGTGGCGCAAGGGCCTTGTAAATAAGCCCCATTGTTTTCCATTTACCTTAATAGTCATCCTCTTAAATGTCTGACTTTCCCCTTATTTTTAGAGTCAGAAGATTGATAGGTATGTCAACATGGTTCTTGTGCAATCACTGTTTACTGGGCAGTAGTTGGATTTTTTCATACTTTTACCTCTGGTGTTCCTGGACTTGAAGTAGTGTTGCATTACAATTAGGTAACCACGGTCCTAAAGTAAGAAGTGATATAGCGGTCGCAAAGCCTATGATTTACATAATCACTGTTCGCAAGTGTGAAAAATCTTTTCATCTCACAAAATGGTTTGTGCGCCCCATTCGGATGTGCAAATAGGGGCTGATGACTCCTATTTATGAGTTGCAAAGCTATGTCTCAATGGTTTTAGATCTCAAATGTGGTTGTAAACCATTCAGAGGTTACCGAATTTGCAAAGTGGAAGCTGTGCGTGTGGGTTAGCTTCAACTTTGCGAATGCCAGCAGGCAGCCTTGGGACAGCTGGCAGCAGTCCAGGGGAGCACTGCACCCCCTCCCTCTACGTTATGCCTTGTATGTGACCATGTAGAGATGGAGATCTTGCCTCCATCCCAGCTTTGGTGGTACTCGCAGGAAGTTGGAAAATGCCACTTGACTCATAAATATTATTAAGGTAGCAGTTTTCGCAACCTTCAGTGAATGTACATTTTCGAAGTGACTTGTATCAGTCACATCACAAAGATGGTAGAGGAGCCAATGATCAAATTATTTACTAGTAATTTTCATTATTCTTAGACCTAATCTTCCTCATCTCATTCCTCTTCCCTATCTTCCCTTCCTTCCGATTATGAAGTGCAGGATGAAAAACAGTTGGTGTGCAAAATACACCACCTGGTTTGTGACCCCAGCTTATTACATCGTCCCCCAGTAACGCTTTGTTCACATGACTGCAAGGGTAGCCAGTCAAGCCTTTTTCTACGACTGATATGTTCTTTCCCATACAATGTAAATAGTGCTCAATCACATGATGGTTATCTTGGAACAATGACATGGATCAAGCCCTTCTAGATCTAATGGACACCCCTGTCCTAGAAGGTGGTAGAGGTAGGGTGTCCTTCTCGTCACAGGCGGACATTTCTTCCAATCCTGCCATTTCGTGAGACAACCTAATGTATTCTGGGTGTTGTAGACTTGGTTTGCTTACGTTGACCTAATGAAGTTAACAAACCTGGGGGCCTATTACCAACAGCGTGCGTTAAATAACGCAAACCACGGTTAGCGTGGTTTTTTTTATCGCTGGATTCGTTTGCGGAGATAACGCGTTATTAGCAACGTTTTATCTCCAATGCGAAACAAATCCAGCGATAGCGGCGATTCCCAGCATTAGCGCGAGAATTCCTTGCGATAAATTCCCATCGCTAAGGAAAACTCGCTAATAGGCAGGTGGGGACTTAACCGTAGAATCCACCTCCCATAGACTATAATGGCTAAGTCAGGTTTCTAGCAGGTGTTAAAATCCAGCGCTAATCGGGGTTAACGCACATTTTTTTATCGCTTCGCGGGCCTTGCTAATAGTGTGAAGTTGTGTTTGCGACTGTCTGCGTGTATTTTTAGTGAGGAACGCCCACTTTGCATATCATTAGCGATAAATATCGCTGACATGCAAAGCGGTAAAAAACGGGCGCTAATGCCCGCAAACTGTCGCTAACTGCTGTTAGAGACAGTTTGCTGATAGGGCGATAAAAATATCGCCGCTTTAGCGGCAAAAAGTGCCGCTAAAGCGGCGATAGTGCCCTTGCTAATATGCCCCCTGGTTCAAAATAATTTGTAGCTAAAAAGACCAGACTGGAAACTGTATCCAGGATGAGCTGGAGTGATGTGGCTATCCTAGGTAGCAAGTTTAGATATGGTATAACACAAGTAATTACACTCAAAGAGCACCACCATGCCCAGTCAGAATTATATGTTTGAAAACAAGAATGTGTATTTTCTGCATGTCGAGAAGTAGCGGAGGTTAAAATAAATATACACATTAAAAATATTGTGGCACCTTCTGGACCTGAAAAATAATCCCAGACATTATTAAGTGTCTACTTGCTAAGCACTAAAAATGTAAACAACAGGATGTTAGCGGGTGAGCAATTGAACAGGCTGTAATTCCTTATGCAAAGAGTCAGTCCGGCTGCAAAGTTTTACTGGAAAACCTGTGTTTAAAAATATCACTAAAAAGGCAACAGTGCAGGATAGAAAGATAGAATGTATCCAGATGGATATGGTATGCATGCCCTCACTTTAGTTTCACACATACATGGACTCAAACAGGACATCTGTGTGTTTTTGTGCAAGTACTGCTTCATTTTCAATAAAAGAAAATCCTAAAAACCCACCACCCAAACTGCCATACAAAACACAAGGCGCTTGGGGCTAGTCGTGCAAAGTTCTGCTGTCCAGTTACCTGGAGTACCTGGTAGTCAGTATCCTCATGTCACACAATTGAATTTGAGACCAATTAGGGACGCAGCTGGTTCCTATCAGTGCAAGGTGACTAGGTACTAGAATGAGCCTAGCACTGGCAAAGACATACCCCCTGAGGTACAAAATTGAAGAACCCATATCGCAGAAGTGGCCCGTTGCAATCATGATTTTTAGTTGGGGCGACACCCTTGAGACAACACATGCTCACTGAACCAAAAGGAGTAATCAGTATGGACTGACAGCTGGGATTTAAAGTGAAGGGCCAACTGCAACAAGAAACAGTAATAACTCCAGAATAGTATGGGCTACAGAGACCATTCAAACGGTTCCAGAAGCAGTTGACCAGCAGTAGCCAGGAGAGCACTGTTTCACGACGTGGGCTGATGACGAAAATCTTCTGTGACCCCCCCCCCCCTCCCTAGTGCTGGAAATAAGAAGATGCAAGCTCCAGTGAGGGATCCATTATGGTAGTGGGTGGTCAGGGACGAGGCAAGCTCACCAAACAGTCCTGGAATGCTGCTCTGCAAATATTCACCCCTGGTCTTAAAAAAGTGCAGTACTTAAGTACTTTGCCTCTAATACATCAGAGTATACTCTCCTTCACCAATCTAATGGAGTGCTTATTTCCTCAAGAAACTGCAGCAACTCCGGGAGCTCACATGAAAGTTGTAACACTGAGCTACAACCAACTGTCCTTTATTCTCCTTTCAACCTTCCTGAAAATTCAAACTCATAAGTGGCTTGTAGCCCAGTAACAAAATTTCCTCCCTCTCTTTGCATTACAAAGGCATCAGAACCTAGGGCACAGCCTCCAGAACAAACTTTTGATGGGTTGTAGGCATTCCTCACTCTTCCCTACAAAGAGAACTTGCAAAACAACCCCTTATTTTTTCAGGAAATTTCCCAAAATCTGTAATGTTCTTCTATCACCCATGGTTTGTGTGTTTTGGCCTGGACTTCCATAAAGATGAAATTAAGTGTGTGTGTGAGTGCCTCTGCCATTTGCTTCTCCACCCTTCGTATACATTCCCCAATGGTGTAGTCTTGGTTTGCTTACATTGGCCTAATAAGGCTAACACATCTAGTAACAATGGTTTGTAGGCAAAAAGATTAGACTGGAAACTATGTCCATGATGTCATGGAGTGAGGTGGCTATCAATGGTAGATAGTTTAGTTATCCAATATACAGGGCTTTATTGCTTTGCACCTAAGCTCATGCTATACCAGTCAAGATGTATACACATCTGTCTGAAAGATAGGTGCAGCGGCATTCAACTCAGACATGCAAAGTATTAACAAGCACAGACAAATGTGTATTTTCAATTTTGGTTTATTTTGTATTCTAAAGGTTTGGACAAGGCGAGCAACAAAATGCCAGATTTACTAAAAATTCACATTACACACTCAGCAACTAAAATTGCTGTGCTGCGTTTCGTGAAAGGGAGATAGCAGAACACCACTGTGTCCACTAAAATATGGAGTTGTTTTCCTCTATCCCTGTGCTGGCCCACTTTATGCTGCCATGCGCCAACGCAGTCTCTCTTGTGCCATTCTGCAAGGGTGTGTGTGTGTTCTGTAAGGGTTAGTTTTTGTACTGGAAGGGAATCCGAGGAGAAATGAAAACATTTCTCCTATTTACGCCTGCCTCGAGGAGTCATAAGATTTTGCTGTAAATCCCTGCCTACAAATGTTTGTAGATAGGGATTTGTCTCAAAATCCGTGGGTGGTTGCATGGGAATGCTCATGGGCCAACCAGGGAATACCCCTTTGACACAAATTAATGCAAAGCAGCACACGCACAACTTTGAATTTCTTTGGGAAACTATCCAATGCAAATCCTGATTTGCATTGGATAGTGAATCCCAGCATGACACTTTGCATCGGGTTTGCATTTCAAAAGTAACGCAAACCCAGCACAAAGCATTAGTAAATCAGGGCTCCATTGCGCTGAGACAGCAACAGTTCTCACCCCAGTCAGCTTCAGCAGGCTGGCCCATGGCTACACGTCGTGTTGTTTAGCCCCATCCAAAGTATCGCTCTGGTCCGTGCTCATTTCACCTGCATGAAAACCAGAAGTGACATGGGCTAAGCCTTTGGGGTTAGGTGTGAAAGCTTCTGTTCTCAGATCACACCCCATCCCCATTCACAAAAAAAAACCAGGAGCATCATGCAACATCCCAAGAACAACAAAAAACAGAATGTAAGTGGCTATTGGTAAGTAACGAACAAGTTACTTACCTTCGGTAACTATGTCTCTGTAAGAGACATATGTTAGTTATAGATTCCTTAACTTAGAATTACCCCCAGGTGTCAGACTGGATCCGGAGAATTTTTCTGTAGCAGTACCCCTGCACGTTGGTAGGTGGCGTCGGTCGACTCCGTGTCCGTCCTCGGTGTCGTGGTCGCCGGGGTGACGTCACTGTGTCTACTTACACATCGCCCCTGCGCGCTGACGTCAGTTCTGACACGACTTTCCACGGCAGAAGCGCAGAGCCATGCAAGACACTGACTACTGGTGCACAAAACTAGGGCCCTGGAAGGGAGTCCCTATCCCTAGAAGTCACTTCGCAGAACGGGGAGGATGGGTGGGGAGGTAAGTAATCTATAACTAACGTAGGTCTCTTACAGATACATCTGTACCGAAGGTAAGTAACTTGTTCATCGGAAAGAGACCATTAGTTATAGATTCCTTACCTTAGAATAGATACCCCAGCAATGCCAACCCCGGAGGTGGGTCTGCGAATTAAGTTCACACCAGAAAGTCCTGGAGAACAGAACGGCCAAAAAAGCTGCCTCTCCGGACTTGGCTATCCAGGCAGTAATGTTTTCTGAACGTGGGCAGAGATGCCTACGTGGCGGCCTGGCAGATGTCAACCAGTGGAACTCCCCGTCCTAAAGCAGTAGAGGCTGCCGTCGCCCTGGTCGAGTGGGCGCGCAGTCCGACTGGAGGTTCCTTTTTCGCCAAAGAATATCAAATTTTGATGCATAGGACAACCCATCGAGAGATGGAACATTTGTGCACGGCTTGACCGTTCTTGGCGCCCACATAACCCATGAAGAGTTGATCGTCCACCCTGAAATCTTTAGTGCAGTCAAGGTAGAAGGACAGCGCACATTTTGGGTCCAGACGGTGGAGTCTCTCCTCCTCTTTGGAAGGGTGCGGAGGCGGGAAGAAGGTGGGCAATGTGATGGTCTGACCTATGTGGAAAGAAGTAACCACTTTGGGCAGAAAAGAGGGCCTAGTGCGAAGGACCACTTTGTCCGGATGAACTGCCAGAAAAGGAGGCTTAGAGGAAAGAGCCTAAAGCTCACTCACCCTGCGAGCAGATGTAATGGCAAGCAGGAAAGCGGTTTTCAAGGTAAGAAGACGAAGAGGACAATTATGTAGTGGCTCGAAGGGAGCACACATAAGGTAAGTAAGAACAAGATTCAAGTCCCACTGGGGCATTACGGAAGGAGAAGGAGGAAAAAGATGAGTAATGCCCTCTAAAAATCTATTTTCAATCGGAGACTTGAAATGAAAAGGCTGATCAGGAAGGCGCAAAAAGGCCGAGATGGCCGAAGTAGCCTTTTAGAGTGCCCAGAGCAGAGCCCTGCTTAGCCAAAGATAGAATGAAGAGGAGAACCTCTGAAAGAGTGGCAGATAGGGGATCCACAGCCTTTGCTAAGCACCATGCCACAAATTTGTGCCATATACAGGGGTATACCATTTTAGTAGAGGGACGCCTGGCTGCCAAGATGACATTACAGATTTCGAGAGGGTGGCCGCAATTCCACTTGCAACAAAAAGCGTCACCGAGAGAGTGCTGCCTTGGAAACTCCAATACGCAGAACTGCTGGCATTGCGCATTCTCTTCGGCGGCGAACAGATCTAACCAAGGCTCTCCCCACTGCCGAAAGAGACCTTGCACCACCTCCGAGTGAAGACGCCATTCATGATCCATCATGAACCGGCGGCTGAGTTTGTCCACCCTGGTGTTCAGGGAACCTGCCAGGTGTTGAACCACCAGGGATATGCCCTGATGTTCCAGCCATGCCCAAAGGCGAAGAGCCTCTTGATATAGGGTCCACGACCCCACCCCGCCCGTTGCAGTACCACATGGCGGTGGTGTTGTCTGTGAACACCTGCACTACTCTTCCTTTGACAGAAGGAAGGAATGCCTTCAGTGCAAGACAGATCGCCCGGAGCTCCAAAAGGTTGATATGGAGACCGGACTCCACCGGAGACCAGAGACCCCTGATCTCCGCCTCTCCAAGGTGGCCGCCCCATCCCAGTAGTGATGCATCCGTCACTACTGTGAACTCTGGTTGGGGAAGGGAGAGGGACCTGCCGCTGACCCAATCCTAGTTCGTGAGCCACCACTGCAATTGACGTGCAGTCCCCTCCGAGATCTGGACGACATCGGAAAGATTCCCCTGATGCTGCGCCCACTGGAACTTCAGGTCCCACTGCAGAGCCCGCATATGCCACCTGGCATGATCCACCAGCAGGATGCAGGAGGCCATGAGGCCCAGCAGCCTCAGGGTCATTCTCACTGAAATCCAGGATAGAGGCTGAAACATCGGTATCATAGCCCGAATATCCCGGACTCGCTGCTCGGGAGGATAAGCCCAAAACTGCGCTGTATCCAGAACTGCTCCGATGAAAAAGAGCTTCTGAGAGGGAGTCAGGTGTGACTTCAGCACGTTGATAGTGAACCCCAGCGAGTGCAGGAGGTCCGCCGTAGTCTGGAGGTGGTAGACGACTGCTTGGGGCGAGCCCGCCTTCAACAACCAGTCGTCGAGATAAGGGAAGACTGGAACCCCTGATAGGCGCAGATGAGCTGCGACCACCGCCATCACTTTCGTGAACACTCGAGGTGCTCTGGTAAGGCCAAAGGGGAGCACGGTAAACTGAAAATGCTCGTGGCCTACCGTGAACCGTAGGCAACGCCTGTGGGCAGGCAGGACGGGAATATGGAAGAAGGCGTCCTGCAAGTCCAACGCTACCATCCAGTTTCCGGGGCAGACAGGGCCTGAGCCAACGTGAGCATCTTGAACTTCTCCTTCCGGAGGAAGCGGTTGAGGACCCTGAGGTCTAAGATAGGACGCAGGCCTTTGTCCTTCTTGGGTACCAGAAAGTAGTGGGAGTAGCAACCACGACCGACTTCTGGCACAGGGACCCTTTCAATAGCTCCCTTGCGAAGAGAGCTGCAACTTCCTGGCAGAGAAGGGCCAAGTAATCCTCTGACATGCGATGGAAGGATGGTGGCATGGAGGGAGGGGTAGTCTCAAAGGGGAGGGAGTAGCCCCTTCCGACTATCTGCAAAACCCACCTGTCCGATGTGACGTTTTGCAAGTGGGGTAGGTGATGGCGGATCCTGCCACCCACTGGCAACTGGTGGCCCTGGAAGGTCGGACTAGAAGGGTTTGGAGGCTGCTGCAGGGGGGTTATGGGTGGACTGGCCCACTTGCTGGCCCCCAGACCCGCGTCGCTGGGTCCCACGTCCGCAGCTACGCAGAGGCTGGGTAGCTTGCGCAGCCCTGTGGCCAGACTGGGTGGAACGTGGTGGGGCACCCCTTCCATAGCTGTGAAAGGCAGGCTGCGTGGGGCGAGAGGTTGCCGCGAGGCCCAAGGATCTGGCTGTAGCCCTAGAATCCTTGAAGTGCCCGAGGGCTAAGTCCGCTTTGTCGCCGAACAGGCGACGGCCATCAAAGGGCATGTCCAAAAGGGTGGATTGGACATTACCAGAGAAACCAGACATCCTCAACCAGGCGTAGCGCCTCAAGGCTACCAACACGGAAACCGTTCTGCCTAGAGAGTCCGCGGTATCCAGCCCACACCGAATGGCAAACTTAGCTGCGTCTCACCCTCTGCCACTCCGCGGGTGAGAACGGCCCGGGCCTACTCCGGGCACTGTGGCAGCACTTGCGCAACCGTATCCCATACCGTATGTGAATAATGGACCAAGAGGCATGCGGTGTTCACCGACCGCAGCGCTAAGCTGGCGGAAGAAAACATCTTCTCCCAAGGTGGTCCAGCTTCTTGGATTCCCTATCTGGGGGAGCAGTAGGGAATGTGCCCTTAGAAGACGAGGCTTGGACCACTAAGCTCTGGGGGGTAGGGTGTTGGGAGAGGAAAAGTGGGCGTCTGGCAATCATCCTGTCCACAGGAGCCCATGTGCTGGGCTTGGACCAAGTGCCCAGAAGGATGTCTGTGAGGGCTTTATTTAAAGGCAGCAGGGGCTCTGAAGAGGCTGCTGCCGGTTGAAGTGCCTCTGTCAGGAGGTTAGTCCTGACTGCCACTGTAGGAAGCTCAAGGCCCGAGGCCTCAGCCGCCCTACGCAACACCACTGCGTAAGAAGCTCCCTCCTCTGTAGCCACAGTAGGAGGCGGGGGAGAGCATGCCAAGGTCTGGGGAGGTATCCAAACCACTGGCATCACCCAGTTCCTCTCGCCAATCCGGCTCCTCAAGCTGGTCAGCTAAAGGGTCTCCAGACCCCTCCCAGTCCTCCTCACCCTCCTCTGGCTGCCACTCAGGGCGATAGGAAACACCAGGGATGAACAGCGGTACAAAAGTACCCTCCGGCGCCGGTACCGACGTCGGTCCGGCACCGGGTCCAAGTCGGGGGTGAGGCTGGGGTTGACGCCGGTTGGGGGCACAACCAGCGTTGGGGGCGTCGTCACTGGAATCGGCGCCAGGTAAGGTACTGTGAGGTCGACCGGCACAAATCCGGATCCAGGCCTGGATCCTCGGGGGCCCTCTGGCGCCGGAGCCACCGGCATCGAAGGCCCAGGGCCCCCAGCCGAGTCCGTGGAGCCCAAAGGTGCACCTGCGGAGTCAGGCTGCCCAAAAATGCTATGAAGAGCCTCGTAAAAGGCTCGAAGCTGGGCAGGGGATGCTCTGGCTCCGGGACAGGGAGAGAAGCTTGGAGCTGTCCCAGAAGCAGGCTCCGAGGACGCAGCTGGAGAGCGACGACACTCTGGGTCCCGTGTCACGTCGGCTGACGGACGGGGAGAAGGCGAAGAGCGACGATGCTTCTTCACCTTCTTCTTGTGCTTCGACTTACCTGAGGAGTGCGAAGATTCGATGACGAGTGCTGGTGGCTCCGTGACCGTTCCCGCGACCTTCCTCTCGACCGGGACCGTGAACGGCACGGAGCAGACTGCCGGGCCTTCAAGAGCTTTCAGGACCGCTCCTGCAAAGACTTCGGATTCCTGGCCTGGCAGTCGGAGCACGACTCTGGGTCGTGGTGGCGTTCAGGGCACCAGAGGCACACGAGGTGCAGATCCATGATGGACATCAACCTGTGACAGGAGTCACAAGGCTTGAAGCCGGTCCGACAATGGGACATCCCTCGTGCTACCAGGTGTCGAAGACTCAAAAAAGACGTCGAAAAAGGTTTAGTCAAAAAATGACTAAGGGGCACGCTATCTCCGGATCTGCGCTGGCTGGCGCAGAAAAAGAAAGAACTGACATCAGCGCGCAGGAGCGGCGTCTAATTAGACACTGCGATGTCATCCCGGCGACCACGACTCCGACGATGGACGCAGAGTCGACCAACGCCACCTACCGACGCGCAGGGGTACTGCTACAGAAAAGTCTCTAGATCCAGTCTGACGCCTGGGGGTAATTCTAAGGTAAGGAATCTATAATCAATGGTCTCTTTCAGGTTACGAGAAGCAATTAGCCTGTTAAGGATTTTTACTTCCCAAGAAGAAGTAAGCAATAATAAGTATGCAATCAGAACCAAAATCTTACAAATGTTTTTTCCTTACTTCTGTAAGACACTTCATAACATGCAGTGCTATTTAAATGTAAATTGAAGAAAGAAAATGTTGCATTCCGACTGTGTTAAATATATATATTTTTTTAAATAGCAATTCATGTCTTACTTCTGCCATTTATAAGTGCTATAAATAACAGGTGTTACTGCTGAACAATTTAATGGTACTCTTACTAAGAAGAACAGAAGGCTTAGTCTGCCTTGATGAGGTTTCAACTTGTAACCTGAAGATCACTGCATGTGTGTCTGTAGTGAGCATACATCTTAATGTTCCATAGTTCATTTTACTTACTCCACATTACGCTCATGTTCACATGTGTCAGTTATTTGGTTTCTCCAGAGATCTATGTGCAATCTGCAGGGCATGGTTTCAATCTAAGCATCTCAGTCTTTCATCTTTCTGAGCTTGATGTACTGGACATAACTGAGTTGCTTTGGGATACTTTTTACTTTCACCTATCAGGCAGGTTTTAGATATCTGTAGGCAAAATCCTCTTGTGGACCTTACCAAAAGCTTAGTGTGGGCTTAGAGCCTGCCCTCATTGCTTGCTTCTTATTCAGTGGCTTGCCTTCCTCTTCAAGTGTTTGACCCTCCCCTGGATCATACCCTCTTGACCATTCTTTTAATTGGATGACTTCTATCTTTTCCTCTGCTCACATTTATAAACCATCTTTTTTAGGTCGAGCCTACAAGTCAATATATGCTGTCTGGTTGCACAAGACCTATTGACAACTTTCCAAAATCTTACAGTGGGCTTGAAGCCTGCCCATTGCTTACCACTGGTAGGCTTTACTGTCACTTGCTTGCTTCTTATTGGATGGCTTGCTTTGTCCATCTTGTGTTTGTCCCTCCCATGGAGCATAGCCTCTTTACTTGTGTACTTCCTTGCTCACTTTTAGGGATCTGCATTTCCCTTTTTGGTTAAGCACTCCACAAGAGTTGCATGTGTTTTCCAGCTGTCTCCCTCATGGGCTACTCTCCCCATCCTCTTCCGTGTTGCTATCTCTCCTCTGTATTCTTTTCTCCCGCACACCACTGCATCACGTCCATATGTTTCTCTACACCCACCCCACCTTCCATATTGTTCTTTCTCACCTGTTTGCTTCTGTGGCATTCTCTCCTCCTTGTGCTTCTCTCTCTACACTCCATGTGCTGCTTTTCCCCTTCCTTACCCCACCCGTTCCTCCATATTCCCCCCCCCCCCCCACACTAGCATTTGCCATCTTGGATCAGTAAATTAACAATTAAAGCAAATGGTGCCTGTGTCATTCTGCTGGTGCGAGCATTCGTTCTGATCAGTGGAATGATGTGAGAACTATTGTTTCTATTTGTAATTTTTTATTTCAACAGTGCTGCACAGGGTCCTTTGAAGCAGTCTGACAGAAAATGGCAGCTCTCAGGCACTCCCAAAAAATCAAATGAACAGAAATATTAAAGGACAGCAAAGGTGGGGAGGAACCAGCGTAGAGTGGGTGGGGTGCTTACTTCGGGAGTGAGTGAAGCTGAGGAACCAACAGAGGTGCACCCAAGTACTTTTGGTACTACAGAGTGTTCCAACAGCAAATGGCAGCTGCCAAGAACTCCAAAAATTAACAATTTGTTTAGGGACTGGTAGGGGTGCAACCGAGCAGCTGGTGTGGGGTGGGTGCATGGGGAGTAATGAGGGATGGGTATTTGAGGGGAGGGAAAGCAGCAAAAAGAAAAGAGCAAAACACACATGCACTCTTATGGAATGTTTAATAAAAAAAAATAAGCATAGGCAAAGTCCATATCATGCCTTTGGGGGCCTATTGGTTTTGCCAGTTGCTTGTGACACTGCTGTACAGCGTCAGGATGCCCCAATTAAGATTGGGTCAAAATGTCTACGCCATGTTCCCTGGTTACAGAATCACATGGAGGGAATATATGACTTAATATAATCCTCCAACACATACTGTGTTCTAAACTGTTGACAGCCAGGGGTATGTACAGTGTATTTAGTATGAAGTGTTGGGTCTTGACTAATGTTTCTATGATTATATATCAACATAACACTAATCGTCATACAATTCAAGTGAATATCTGGACGTTAACTATAGGTATTCCTGGAATGAGCACATAAAATGAGGCAAACCTTCCAATGAACCAGAGTAATAAAGAACCTGAAATGGGTCAGGACAGTGGCAAATCAACCAGAACACCAACGAAGAAGCATTGGCAAAGCTCATAGGTCTCGCCTATAAGAGCAATTGGCTTTGGCAAGTTTTGTAGTCATGCTGTACAGCAGCAGCTATGATGCAGCTAGCACTAATGCTCTTTTAAAAAAAAAATGTAAAGCTTTTTAGTGCTGGTGGCGTGATACTGCTCTTTTATATGGTGTGGTTGTGGAACTTCACAGTGTAATAAACTCATAAACCTGTCTTGGGTCCAGTCCGGCTAGTTTGTTAAACCTTATCTCAACCCTAGGTAGCTGTGGCTGCAAGCAGTCAGGCTTTAGCATTGGAACTAGTGCAAAGCATTTAGAAGTACCAAAACAATTTAATAAGAACAAATGTGAAACAAAGGAACTCTGACACCAATTTATAAAAATAGATCTTAATTTTATGGATTTTTAAGACACCAAATTGAGCAAAATCTAGGGGATATTTCCAGAAGATCGCTGCTTTTCACTCAAAATGTAAACAAGCATTGGCAACTACCGCAATTAGCGGTTACTTTGAAAACATTTGTAAAGTTGTGATTGGCTACTCTGGCCCTCTTTGGGTGACCAACTCGTGGAAATGTAAAGTGTTTGTGATTAGTTTGTTGCTCCATATGAAATACCTGAAATATTAGGTGACCCAAGCACAAGTCAGTAATTCTCGTTCAGTGTCAATAAGAGTTCTCGATGCATAAGCCACCATCCATTCCTTACCACCAGACCTTTGGGACAGCCTTGCCCCAATCCATAAGCACTCGCATCAATAGTGATTGCACACGGTTTCATAATGGAGAAGGGTTTCGAGGTGGGAGCCATGACAATGTGAATTTTTACATTATAAAAAACTTCTTGTTCTTGATCCCAAACAAAGTCTAGGTCTTTGCATAATAGTTTCCTTATGAGCTCCTTGACGGAGGCAAAGTTCTTTTCAAATTTAGCATAATAATCACAGAGCTTTGAAAAGGATATGAATTGTTCCTTGTTGCTAAGTGGAAGGCACCATCACGGATTGCTTTCATCAATGATTCCTTTGGAACAGCCCTTGCAAGGGAACGGAATGCCCCAAATATTCAGCCTGTGATTGGTCCAGCTTGCATTTCTCTGGTGATAAAATCAAACCTCAGTTCGCCAATTTAAACAAACATCTCTCTCGACTTCCAAGTACTCTTTTTCCTCCACTGTGAACACCAAAATGTCACCCTCAAAGCAATTCCCTTTGTCGTTCAACTCCTTACATAGATGGAACATGCCGCTTTGGAAGACTGATGACAACGAGATGACACCAAACAGCGTCCTTTTGTACTGAAAGAGCCCCCAAAAGGGTGATGAATGCTGTAGATGACTTGGATTCTTAATTACTTCAACTGTACATATGAGGAAGATCGAGTGTGGAAAACACAGTGGCTCAATACAGAAGGAAAATCGATATGTTTATTTTAGGCAGTGGATGTTTGTCAATAACAGGAGTTGAAGGCTCTCAGATTTACAAGAACTAATTTTCCATTGCTCTTCTTCACTACAACCATGTGAAATATATTATGAGAATTCAGTTTCCTCAGTGAGAACTTTTTCCCATAGATCTAATAAATCTTGTAGGTCTTTGCGCACACACATTGGCACACACCTTAGTTTTTGCTTAAAGGGCCTTGTACTATCCTCCAGTTTTATGCGGTGGGTAAAGCCCTTAAGTTTTCCCAAACCATTCTTGAATACAGCAGGGAAAACAAGCAGGATGTGGGACCCTGAATCATGTTCATCTGAAGTCAGAACTCAGATAAGTGCACAGTAGTTAAAAACAATTCTCAAAAGTCTGGTCTATTCCAACCAAGAACACACACACACACACACACTTGCCAAATTAATTTTGATTCTGGCAGATCTTTCTTTGATCACAGTGGTAAAGCAGCCAGTGAAATCTATTTCATAACTTTGAAAGGAAATGGCCTTCACATCGGACACTGAGAGATTATCAACCTTAAGTCTCAACAGTGAATCAAACAAGGCCTGGGTAATGATAGTATAGGGGGAATCTGAGTCTGCCACGACATTCAGGTATTCCCACACCACAGACTGCACACAAATTGGAGGTATAGGAACTCCTTTATCCTCAACAAAGTTTTTTCCTGAATCATGCAGACCATATTACCTAACTACAACTTCTGGTCTTCTATGCATTCTTTGTCAGGCAAACAAGAATTAGACAGTTGGGCAAGTGTGTGCCTAATGATGCACTTGTCTTCTGTGCAAACTCTTGCTAAATTTCCTATTCACCCACAAACACTGCACTCTTTACTTGTTGCCAGGCATCCTCCAAATGACGCTATGGAAGCAGCACTTCCACAGTGATAACACACTATTTTAAGATCATTCTTTCTAGACTTCAGAGGTTCATACTTGGTCTGTCTGCCACTGACACCTCATTTCTTTTACAGTCATTCTATCCTCATTGACTTCCTTGACCTAAGGCATCGACTGCTCTGGGGCCTTGGCTATTTTCACCATTTCCTTCAAAATGGGATTCCCAATCACCAAATGCCTTTATTGAATTCTTATGCTGTTCGTTTTCATCATTAGTTGATCTCTAATCATTTCGTCTGTCGTGTTACTGAATTTGTAAATTGTTGATAGACCCCTAAATGCAGTTAAAACCTCAAAGGTGTTTCAGCCTCCTCATGTAAAAATTAGATCTCTCTAGCATGATGTTTTTGGAAGGCTTGACATCTTTTTCTAGTCTAATCATAGCTTTCTCGTTTTCGTCCTACTTTTCCTCTCCCTTAACCTTAGGAAAAGTCCTGAAAACCAGGTCCTTCAAAACCAAGGCAATGGAGAATTCCCTTTCCGCGCTCTGCAGCCATTTTAGAAGCATCAATGGCAACAAGGTATGTTTGAGATTCCTCTTTCCATCTGATTTAAGGAATAGGAGGATCACCCTTATTTAGTAAAAATGTTTGTAGGTGTTCTAACTGCATAACTTTAGGAGACTAAAAGTAGGACACATGAAACTAGATCAGGTGAAAAAAGCACCCATGGTAGGAGCTAATTTCAAATGATGAACAGAACTCACGAAAAGTAACTGATGGAATACAAAGATCAACTGATGCAGCAGGCAAGTGGTACTGTTGAGATGTTTAAAAAAAAAATTATATATATATATATATATATATATATATAAATGATTGTGTAAGGGGAAAAAGTCACTGAAGGCAGTCTAGCATTCTACTTCATTGCCAGATTGCAGTGGAATGCAACAGATACATTAGACTGAATAGCAATCACACAATGGTGTAAGCACGGAAGAGAAGTTTGGAACACAGTGAAATAGGCATTTATTCAGCTTGTCTAATGATAAGCCATGGAGAAGATCCACCCAGGTACGGTTCACCCCACCCGCATGAGGAGGGGCAACGTGCCTAAGAAATCAATGCAAGGCGAGTCGTGGAGGTGAGCATGGTGCAGCATTGCACTCACCAACAAGAATTTGCTAGAAAACCCAGCAACGTGTGCAGCTTACAGAGGTAGAAGAGTTGAGAAGGAATAAGCACAATTGTTGGCTTGTGCTATCAGATTGCAAGGATGGCAGCACACCTGACGAATGCAGGGAGTGAAGTGGAAAAGTAGACCAGCTTGGATGGCACCCTTCGCCAGGGTCTGACTTGTTTCTATTGCAAACAGGCAGTGCCCGATGGGCTGGTATGACAGTGTGTGGGCCGTTTTTTGTGGGACTGTTTTATGGTCTGCTGGGTCTGTTTTTACTGTTGATTTCTCTGAAATTAAAACAAACATGGTTTGTGGTGAGCTAAAACGTATGCTCAAGATAAGAGACCTTGAAAAATACTTACACTGCGTGTCTTCAAAAAGTCAAAACAGCCCGAATTTGAAAACTGGACCACTTTTTTTTAGCTATCTAACTCTCTAAAGGAGCCAATTTTATACTGGTGCCCCAGCCTATTTTTCTGTCCCAGTCCGAACATGGCCATAGCACAAGGTCGTCACTGCATTCCACCATCGATGGTCCCTTCCTCATCGCCAGGAAATCGGTGTAATAAGTTCAACAAGGTAAGTATAAATGCACTTTTATTGAGGGATATATGAAGGAAATGAAACAGAGCCACATACCTCAAAACAGAACAGCAAACCTGTTAACTGTTTCGTTAGAACCTTGGGGAAGAGGGGAGCAGCGCAGAGCCATGACACCAAGTTTGTGTGAAAAAAGCTGCTTTATTGAAACAGGTGCACATCACAAAAACAACCTTGGCCTTTGCCTTACTACAACCTCACTAAACATAGTTACTCACCTATGTTAAGCTACACCCCCCCCCCCTTAAAATATCCTCCCCTCCCCCACAACTACTTAATTCAGCATTATTGTACTTGCTCAAGAGCTGTTCAACTGCAACTGAGACCTTTAAAATCCTTTCCCTCTTTGCTACATCTATTAACCTCTTAACCAATTAAACTTCCTAGATAACCTTAAACTTCCTGGCTCGTCTAGGCGTGAACTTGCCTAGCCGTTCCCTTTCAGCCTGAAATGCCGCTGACAAAAACATTAAACTTCAGTAAACCATGGCAACTTCTCTGCCAACTGCCTACGCACCTGCTTCAAAGCGACAACCCTAACAACATAACCCCTTTTGCACACCTGTCTGCCACAAAGCTTGCCTAACATGAATGCTGCAGGAGAGCAGGAAACCCTTCCCAAGAAACCTAAATATAGGAACTGGAGGGTGGGGCAAAATTGCTAACTACCAGGTACCAGCCAATGTGTCACCAAGACAAAATGGTGGCTGGTACCTCAAAATGGCAGTATACATACCCCCGGGCTACATCGGTAGCCCAAAAACAGCACAAACCCAGAGCAGTCATTTGACTGCTCCACTTCCCCAAAATACCCAGGGGGGCAGACCTCCCTAAGGGGCGGCTGCCCCGCAAGCCCTCCTTGGGGAAGAGGGGGGCAGCGCAGACCACTGTCATCAGGGTTGTGTGAAAAAGGCTGCTTTATTGAAACAGGTGCATATCACAAAAACAACCTTGGCCTTCGTTCTACAAAACTACAACCTCACTATACAAAGTAACTCACCTATGTTAAGCTACCCCCACCCTTAAAATATCCCTCTTCCCCCCCCCCCCAAACAACTTAATTCAGCAATATTGTACTTGCTCCAGAGCTGGTCAACTGCAACTGAGACTTTTGAAATCCCTTCCCTCTTTACTACATCTATTAACCGCTTAACAAATTAAACTTCCTAGATAACCTTAAACTTCCGGACTCGTTCAGGTGTGAACTTGCCTACCCATGCCTGAATTGCTGCTGACAACAACAATAAACTTTGGTAAACATGGCAACTTCTCTGCCAACGCCACCCAGAAAAGGGGGGAGCACAGGTGCGCCCCTTTTTCTACCACCCACCCCCTCCACTCTGTCCCCTAGTGAAAATAATTTCTAACTAATGTATGTTAAGCACCTTAGCAAACACCAACTTTAACTGCAACAAGTAAAGTTCCATGTCCATGAAGGACAAATGCACCCTATCTCCTTGGAAAAATTCCACACCCTCATAATGCAGATCCGAATGCTCAACTCTGCCCAGGCTGAGGTCCCTGCAAAACTAGTGCATTTCCTTGTTCAGCTTCCTCATGGGCCTGTCTATGGCTGCTGGCTTGAGGGCCCGCGCTAAACCCTTCTTCGCACAAACTCAGTCCATAGTACATGGCACCCAGCCCACAACCTAATAATCTCCCTCAAGTCCTCCTTCATGGATTTAATCAGTGCCAAACCCTTCAGTAGCACTAAATCGTTCTCACCTAAGTGTCTAAGCAGTATATCAGGACAGCCACTCCCTATCATTAGTCTATTCAAACAGGGAAGGAGCTCCCTCCATCTCCTCTTCCATTTCCCATACCAACTGATCAAATGCATAGCAACATTAAAACCCAAATTCGCCCGGTGGCTGCTGGATCTCGCATGTCGTACTGCCCACTTAATGAATGAGTGGCCCACAATCCATAACTTCAAACCTGCAGCCTGAGGCCCAGGAACAGAACCTGGAAAAGAAACACAAGATGACAACCTGCACAATTATTCAGCAAGACCCCACCCCCCTCTAACATAGCGCTGGAAACAAATGGACGACCATCTACCCAGATCCATTATAGACCCCCGCCCCAACCCCCACCTACCCGCTTCTGTAGCCATACCTATTCGGAAAGAGTGAGTTCCAAAATCGCGTGCATCCAAACCAATAAGAGCCAGCACCTTGTGCATTATTGTCAACAATTGAAAAGACGTAACTAGTTTCCTGTCCTCATGCTGAAAAACTATGTCCCCTCCAAGCACTGAAGGAGGCCGCAGTGCGGCCCCCCAGCGAACGGGGCAAAGCCTGACTACAGGATATACCCGGAGGAGCATGCTCCTGCCCTCACTCCTTTGCTCTGTTTTGGATTTGTATAGCCAGACCATCAGGCCTTCCTCATACCGACCTACCTCCTCCCAGAGAATGCCCATATTCCCCCGACCCCCCCCAAAAGCCCGAGACCCGCCAAGCACCAATAAACATCCATGTCATAAGGGCTGAGAACAACACAGTCTCACCTTCTCCTCGACAAATCTTGGAAAGAATCCTAAGCACGTCACTTAAAATGTTCAGTGTCAAAGGCCTCCTCTTAGTCACACATCAACCAACTTCCCTGGACATCCTTCCAAAATTCTTCTCCTGAGCTCACTTGTGGAGGTGGCATAACCCCACAGAAGCTTACCCAAGACAATAC
The DNA here is from genome assembly GCA_963921515.1 of Calotriton arnoldi. Classification (NCBI taxonomy): domain Eukaryota; kingdom Metazoa; phylum Chordata; class Amphibia; order Caudata; family Salamandridae; genus Calotriton; species Calotriton arnoldi. Next base: position 604,028 of record CAWUFW010000288.1, read on the forward strand.
CTGCCAGTTTGCCGGAAATGGTCACCCTTGACTGGCTTTTTTCTAGGAAACACATTATGAATTTAATGAAATCCTCTGTCATACCCCTTTCCTCCGACCTCCTCCTAGTCCCACCTGCCAGAAATTCAGACCAGGCCTGGGCATAAGCTGTCCTCGTACAGACTGCTCGAAAATCTGGTACCATCTGAAGCATCCTTTCTCTCCTGCTGACCAAAGATCCTGAGGCATCTGGGCCCTGACTCTGTCTGCCTCCGATGCCAGCCCATGGAACCTCTCCCACTGTGAACGAGACAAAGCATCGGCAATGTCATTGTCCACACCTGGTACATGCCAGGCTCTAAATCTGATATCAAGTTGCAGGCATTTTAGAACCTAAACCCCATAGCAACTTCAACAGCTGTAGGTCCCTTGCTGACTGCCTATTAACCACCTGCACCACCAATATGTTGTCAACTCTAAAAAGAACTCTCCTGTGGAACAAATGCTCACTCCACTGCTACTACCAAAGGAAAAAACACTAGGAATGTAATACTGTGGCCGCCTCACTTCCACTCAGGCAGCCACTCCTTGCACATGAATGTCCTTGCCAGTAAAGCCCAAAATCAGAACCCCCCCCTGTCGCATCTGAAAAGATCTGAGCATCCCAATCCATATCTGTCAGTGCTGCTAGGGGAATCCCATTAAAGTATAGGAGAAAAACGCCTCACATCCTCACGTCCTCTTTGACACCTGTGGACAGCCTGATATGATGGTGTGGTAATAGCAACCCTGAGAGTGACAATTCCAACCTCCTACAAAATGTCCTCCCCGCAGTCACCACCCTGCATGCAAAGTTCAAGTGTCCCAACAGGACCTGCATCTCTTTCACAGTGACTTTTGTTGTTCCCAACATTGCATCCAGAAGCCTCTGCATAATAATCGGACTTCCATAGTTCTTGAATCAATCTCAATACTAAGAAAAGACAAGACCGTGCTGGGTCCCACCATCTTCTCCGGTGCCAAAGGCACTCCTAGGTCACCCATGAGCTCCTTGAAACTTTCCAGCAGGCGCTGGCTGTCCGCGGAACCGGGTTTCCCCACAAAAATGAAGTCATCCAGTTAATGCGTTATGTACTCGTGCCCTGTGTACTATTTGAATAGCCATTGCAAAAAACATGCTGAAGCACTCAAAGAGGGCACATGAAATGGAGCAAACCATTGGAAGATCTTTGTCCACATACCATCTGTCCCCCAATTGTATACCCAACAGGGGAAAGTAGTCGGGGTGTACCGGCAACAAATGGAAAGCTGACTTAATGTTGCTCTTAGCCATCCCCGGTCCCAATCTTTCCACTAAAGCTAGTGCTACGTCTACTGATGATTATGTCACAGAAACTTGATCATCAGGTATGAAGTCATTGACTGACTCTCTTTCTGGCCAAGAGAGATGGTGAATCCACCTAAACTGACCCTGTACTTTTTGGGGACCACTCCAATCAGAGACACTATGAGATGTCCCATAGGCCAATCCTCAAAGGGCCCTGCTATCCTGCCCTCCTAAATCTCCTTGCACAATTTTGTTCTCACTACTTGTTTGTGCTCGCTGGCTGATTTTAAATTAGCCACCCAGCGGCGCACTCTAGGGCATTCGTAGCCCAGTCTGAATCCCCAAGTAAAGCCTTGTAACAGTAGCTTAGAGTCTTCCTGCCGGTCACAATGAAAAAGCCAAAATTACAATCTATCCAACTTAATAGGCGTACAAGCCCTTCCCTCCAGATTCTTGTCCGCCCCTCCCCACCCTGTAGCCAGTTGCCTGTCCCTGCTGCTGCCCTCCTGTGGCCCTCTGCTGCTGCCTAGGTCCCGTTGAGTAACTGGATGGTCCGCCGTCCCCGAAGCAGTTGAAAGAATGCCTGCCTGCACAGATGGAGCGTTCATGCCGGAACTAACAGAACTCCCTCATGCAGAGACCATTATTGAAGTCCCAGCAAACTCCAAGCTGATTAGCCTGTCCTTTGCCTGAGACCCCCACCCCTCCTTGGGTGGGGTGCCCTTGAAAGGGCCAATATAAAATCGGTAACCCGCCCTGGTTAAAAATTGTTTTCCTGAAACTTAGAGGGGCCCATAGTGTGCTGCCACAGGTCAGTATCACGCTCACCCCATTATGCTTCCAGATCTACTGCCATACGGGCCAGGAACTTCTCATCATATTGGGCCCAGGCATACTCCACCGTAATTTAAGACGGCTTTTCTGATTAAGTCTATGTATTTGAATAGTGCGACAGAACTCTCTGGGTACTTTTCACAGTACACACTTGCATATATAAGAAATACTGCTGTCCAGTTCTCTATGGTCACTGGCACCATCAGCCGTTTAGACAATTCCAGCTCTTCCTCCTTTGAACATTCTTTAGACCCAAGCTCCCAATGTAGTAATTTCAGCATCTCCACATACTCCCCCTTCCAAATCCTCTCTTTTTTATTTTTAAACAAATTTTTATTAAACTTTTCTTCCATACGTCTTACAACTCAGATTATACAATAGAGCCTTGCAAGCCTTTCATAATTACAGTTTATACAGGGTATCAACAGCTTTAGCCGATCATAGTATCAAACAATTTGGCATGTATATATATCAGTATATTATTGTGTTATTACATCCTTTAGGATACCTGGTGTAGATGACCCGTCTATTTCCCCTATATATCCATTAGCCTGGCTAGTATCATCCTTCTGAGTCATAACTTCTTGTTCCTGTAAAGTCAATCAACTACCAAACTCCCTCCCCACCCCCTCCATCTCCCTAGGCGTGCCTTAGCGTGATGTGTCTCTATAGTTCTTGCCCTATGTAGGTTGATTCAGTGAATTCGTTAGATAATTGTCTAATGCTGGTTGTGTTGGGGTAGTATATTCGTGCTCACACTTAATTTCCTTCTCCCAAGGCCCCTTCCTGCCCTTCCTCGTGAGCTTCGTAGGGTGGGTGCTTCAGTAGCGTCACCAATGCTTCCCATGCTATGGCTGTTTCTAGAGATCCCTTGCCCGGTCTGGCCTCGCCCAATCTTACCTCGCCCTCGTATGTCGCCCATCTTGTAAATTCCTTCTTCCACCCTTTCAAACCGGGTCCCCCCTGGGCCTTCCAATTTCTAGTAATCTCTCTTTTGGCTATTAGGAGCTCCCGATCTTGGAACGTACTTGTTACTTTGACATTGGAGGTGTGAGGGAACCAGTGTAAGAGACAATTCCCAGGTGTTACTTGTGCCTCTTTCTCGGTTATCTCCGCTATCAATGTTGTCACTTCTCTCCAGAAGCTCTTTATCTTAGGGCAGTCCCAGAACGTGTGCAAAAAAGCAGCATTGGCCTCCCCACATCGGGTGTCCCAAAGTGATGTGTGCTGGTGCAAGGTAAGCTCTGTGGAGCATGTAAAAATGTATTAATTGGAACCTGGCATTACTAGTAACCCATTTTGCCCTTTCCACTAGTACGTCATGTTTTTATCCTCGATATCTGTTCCCAAATCGTCTTCCCATCTTTCCCGTAACTGGGTGAGTGCAGGCAGTGTTTCATTCCCGAGGCGTCGGTTTGAACAAGTAACCGCTTTAAAAGACCCAGGGGCTGACACCACATATTGGCATCCTCCCGATGTCGCTGGTTCTAAGAGGCCCTCTCCCCAGTGTTTTCGTATTGCCTTTGTGAGGGCATTATACAGTAAAAAATGACCTCGGAGTATGTCGTATCGCTCTCTAAATTCGTTGAATAGAAGTAGGGATCCATCCTCGTATAACATGCCCATGGTGGTCACTCCTGACTCCGCCCAGACTTCTAGACCTCGCCAGTCCCCTTCGTATGGAAGTGCCAAGCAGAGGGTCAGTGGTATCTCCAGGGCATATGGTTTTTTAAGTTTTAGATCTCTGGTGACTCCTAACCCAACATTTACGTATTACTTTGACTTCATTGGTTTCGTCCCACCTCTGTGCGGGTAATCGGAGCACTATGTTAGACAATACCCTCAGACTAGGGACTGCGTCATCTGGCTGGTTTGTACCTCTCTTCCTTACAGCTATCCATTTCCTGAACCACTACATCTGTGCTGCAAGATAGTAGTATTCGAAGTTCGGCAGTGCTAGGCCTCCTGCACTCTTTGGCCTTGTTAGTGTATCCCACGCCACCCTTCGCCTACCCGTCCCCCATATAAAGAAAATCACTAACTATTTCAAATCGCGGAACGTTCCCGCTGGGATCCAGACAGGCATCACCCCCAAAAAGTTATATAGCAGTCTCACAATTTTCAATAAAGATACCCTTCCCATGACTGATAGGGGCAGCGACCCCCAGAAGGTGAGACTCTACTTTACTCCGCTGACTGCTTTCCCTATGTTACCTTCCAGTAAATCCGCCCTTTCATGGTAGATGGTAACTCCCAAATAGGGGAGACATCTGTGCTCCCAGGACACTTCCATTTGCGGCTTCTCACGCCCTGCTTTAGCTGGGAAAAGGCACGACTTCTTCCAATTGAGCCTACGGCCCGATACTCTCGCCAGTGATGAAAGCAGTTTGCCTGCTCCTCAAGGTCGTCCCTCGTGTTCCGAAGGAATAATAATAGGTCGTCAGCATATAGCGCTATATGATGGATTCGGCCCATCGTCTCCAGACTCCTATAGAGAAGACCCGTTCTGGCCCTGGCTGCGAGGGGCTCCATGGCCAGAGCAAATAACAGTGGGGAGAGCGGGCACCCCTGTCGCGTTCCTCTCCCCACCTGATCATGTTCCCAGTCTTGACTCGAGCCCTAGAGTCAGAGTACAGCAGGGAATTCCACTTTACAAAATCTGGTCCCAGTCCAAAACTCTCCATTACCCTTAATAGGGAAAGCCATTCTAGGCTATCAAAGGCCTTTTCAATATCGACTGCAAATATGTCTGCCTCGTCTTTATCGTAGGATTCTGCCTCTAGGATACGCATTAATCTTCTAATATTCATTGCCGTGGTGCGTGTTGGAATGAACCCACCTGGTCTATATGCATTAGGTCTGCCATATATGGAAGAAGCCTAACGGCCAGGATTTTACTTAAGATCTTAAAGTCTAGATTCAGCATGGAGAGCGGTCTATATGCTGTCTTGTCAGTTGCTGGCTTGCCTGGTTTTAGCAAATGGGAAAATCAATGCCTCTCTTTTGGAACCCGGTAGAGTCCCCCCTTGTTTTGCTTGATTATAAACTTCCACTAGCCGCGGTCCTAAGATATCTACATACGTAGAGTAAAACTCGACCGGGAGACCATCTGTGCCCGGTGTCTTATTCCTGGCCGTAGCTTTAATAGCTGCCCTATCTCTTGTAGCTCTCTATCCCTTCCCAGCATTTCAGCACCCCCTCATCTATGGTTGGCAAGGCCTGGGGCCCTATGAAGTCATCAATATCTGCCTCTGAACTCACCATCCTACTCCTATACAATTCAGCATAGTATTTAAAGAACACCTTATTACTATCATATTGTTTATAGGACTCTCCTTCCAGTTCATCCCTGATTTCGAGTATAGTCGATCCTCTGTTAACCGGGTTAGCTAACCATGCTAGCATCGCCCCAGACTTGTCCCTCTCAGCATGAGCTCGGATCATGTAAATTTTATAAATCGATACAGCGAAGCCTTTCAACATGTTCCGCTACTGCCTCTTTGGCTGTCAGTAGTTGTTCTTGCAGCTCCCTATGCTCTGGTCTCACTTTCTAAAGTTCCCTAAGGTGCTGTTCAGCTTTCAGTGTGTCTCCCAGAAGCGTCCCCCTAATTCCCACTACCTCAGAAATGCATTTCCCCCTGATCACAACTTTAAAGGCATCCCATTCCACCATTGGGTTAGAGGTGGTCCCTGCATTAGCCTCAAAGTATTGCTCTATCGCCATCCTTATTGTTGCCTGAAAGACCTGGTCTTCCAAGGCTTCCGGTCTTAGTCGCCAGGTGGGGATGCTCAGCCTTTCTCTCATCCACTGAAGCCCTACCAATAGGGGATTGTGGTCGGAATTCGTCCAGGCAAGGTACTTGCTTAACTTCTCATGTTCATGCACACCTGGGGAGCAAATAATGGCGTCTAGCCTAACATGCAGATCATGCAGATATGAAAAAAATGAGTAGTCCGTGTCTCTTGAGTGTAATGCCCTCCAAGTATCTCCCAGTCCCCACTGGTGTTGCCACGCTCTCTGCACTTCGGCCGCTCAGACAATGGGGGAATCCCTCAGGGGTGGATGGGAGCGATCTAATTCAACATCTGTGACACAGTTAAAGTCCCCACCCAGAATCACCGATCCGGTCAAGTGCGGGCCAACTTTCTGGAAAGAACCGCTAGGAACGAGGGTTGATCCGTATTCGGCCCATATATACTCCCAATTGTTATGTCTGCCGTCTAATTTGCCTATTAGGACTACATATCACCCTTCTGGGTCTATTATGTGCCTGGTACACTGAAATGGGACTCCTGCTCTCACCCATAAAAGCACCCCCCTCGCAAAAGCTGAATAATTCGCATAGTACACCTGACCTCTCCACCTTCTCTGTAGGGCCTCCCCTCCTTAGCAGTTTTATGTGTTTCTTGCAATAGCGCTATGTGTACGCCCCTCCTAATCAGGTATGCATGAATCTTATGGTGCTTAGTCATGGTGTGCATTCCTCTCACATTCCATGAGAGGCATTTAAAGTCTACGGCGGTAACCATGGGGTTAATGTCAGCATTGACCAAATAATTATTCCAGCCCAGGCACGCCTAGCCCCAACTTGAAAACCCCTTGATAAACAAACTCCCCAACATCCCTTCCCCAGACAGGTGATAGTCCAATTCCCATCCAAACTCGATACCAATTGGTATCGTTCCACAGAGAACCTGCGCAGTTGCATTTGAGGGTTAAGTTTCGACCTATTATCTCCGGGCCCCCATTACACGGCTCTCCCCCCTCCAAACATGTAGGAGTGTTACTCCCCATCCCCCTCACTTTGTTAAATGCCCCCACCAGTGTCTCCGTCTACCCCTTATACAGGGTCAAAAGGCTACAGGAGGTAAGGGTTATTGTCCCGTTTCACATGTCGTTCTTATGTTCCTTTGTTCAGATGAGCTAGTCTATCGACTTAGGGGTGCCTTTAGGAAGGTCCGTGTCAGAGTTCTCTGCCGAGCTAGGGCTTTGGGAACCGTCTGGTGTTCTCTCCTCATTGTCGTTCCACATGGACTTAGGACTAGAGTCCACCTGACTTAGTTCTGCGACCTCTCAAAGGATTCTGTCTCTTTCCTCTCTAGCTTCTGCCGATGATGGTGTGCTGGCTTTATCCGGGGTTCTTTGACCCTGGGGTGTTCTCCCGTGATCTCCTTGTCTGGACAGTATCAAGCCAGTTCCACGCGTCTTGTGGCGTTTGAGAGAATTGAGTCCCCGTCGGTGAGACCACTCTCAGACGGGCCGGAAACAGTATTGCGTAGGGAATCTGTTGTTTCCTGAGTCGCCTTTTCACCACCAGGAAGGAGGTGCGCTGTGTCTGCACCTCCCTCGTAAAGTCCGGAGATATCATTCTTTTATTATTTTCAATTTGTAGGTTTTTGTTCTGCCAGGCTTGTGACAGAATATGGTCCCGATCCCTGAAGTGGAGAAGGCAAGCCACAACTGGGCGCAGAGCAGCCCCCGGTTTGGGGGGTCGCGTTGGGACCCTGGGTGCCCTCTCAGTGAATAGAATGGGGATAGGCCCTCCGGGGCCACCTGTCTTCAGCCAGTTCTCTAGGTATTGCACCATGTCACTACCCTCCTCGCGTTCTGCTATCCCAATAATGCGTAAGGTATTCCTAAGGGGCCTTACTTCGCTGTCTTCTGCTCTCATTTCCAGGGTCCTCACCCTGTTCATCACTTCTGACAGGGATTTATTCATCTCAGCGACCTCCGACAGGATGTCCTCGATTGTGCACTCCGTGTTTGTCACCCTTTCTGCTAGGCAGGGGCTCACATCGTCATCAGGCCACCTTCCCGCTGCTTCCACCCGGTGGTGGCGTCTGCCGGCTCAGGATATCCCTGTCCTGTATTGCTTCAGGGGGAGTGCTTCTCAACGCCGGCTCTGCTCTGCGCCCCCCCCGGCCTTCTTTATGTCTTCAGGGCCGGCAACACTCTTCAGCAGTCTCAGCGGTGGCTCACCTGGGACCTCGGGTAACAGATCAGTTCCACCATAGCTGCCTCTTCATGGGTGTCCCATCCTCGGGTACGGAATGCTGTCTGGCTTCTGCTGCAAATCACTCCCATGGGGCTTCATTCACCGAATCTGACCACAGGCGTGTTATTCCTGTCCCGGTCGGGGGAGTGATCAGCTCTCTCGCTCGTCCTCTCTGTGCCAGGAGTCCTCGCTCCTCAACTAACTGCCGCCATTTTCGGGCGCCATGAGTCCATATTCCCGCACCTCAAGCGTGTAGCGCCCCGGGATATTCCCCGACTTCCAGCACTCCCTCCTTGTTCAGTCGGCCCTCCCCAGCCCCCTCATATATTTCGTGGGGGTGTGGAGTGTCAGGATGGTTGTGGATGGGGGAAATCGCTGTGCGGGAGCACCGCGAGACACATCTTACTCCATTGGCGTCTAGCCACGCCTCCCTTCCAGATCCTCTCTTCCGTAGCCAACATGAGGTGAGCCTCTAAAGGTTTTGATGTCCCCACATAAAGCAACTTTGTGATTTTAACCTCCTTATTCTCCAATTTTTCTGACTTCCCAGACTCAATCACTGTATCTCCATGTGTCTCCCCCCCGGACCCTGAACCCGTACCCTTGTCCGCGAATTTGCTGGATGACCCAGATTGTTCTTTGCCCAGATCCCCTTTTTCGGTGTCCCTAGTTACCTCTTGTTTGTTGTCCCCCTGCCCCAGGAGTGAAAAGCCTGTGCTCAAGTTGTGTTCCTCCGTACCAACACCAGTGTCCCTTACATGGAGACCTTTCCTTAGGCGGGCCTCCCCGCTCTCATGATGCTCCTTCGCCTCAACCCCCACAGATATCATGTCTGAAATGTAAGCCCCTCCTTGTGGTACCTTACCTGGCGCCAAGATCCGTGCCCGTTCGGGGCCCACCGCTTTGCCATCTTTACCTGCTGTCGGGTTCCGCCCATCTGCCTTGTTGCTGCTGACCACCTGTGTCCTGAAAAATACTAGGAGCATACGTGTTAGAGGAAACCCCTGCCCCAAACCTTCCGCCACCATCCAGCTTCCCCAGACTGAACCTCCTCATCATCATCATCCTGCAACTCCCCTTCCTCCAAGCTCTTCTCCTCATAAACAAGAATTGATACATGTTAGACTTGGCATCTATTGGCATGTTTCCCCTATCTTTTTGACCTCCCGGTTTTGACTCCGTTTTTGCTTGTTTAGTGTCTCTGTGCACTTTCTCACTGCTGTTCAGTGTTAAAGTGCAAGTGCTCCTGTTGTAAATTGTTATTATGGATTGGTGTTTCCATGATTGGCATATTTGATTTACTGGTAAGCCCCTAGTAAAGTGCACTGAGTGTGCCAGGGCCTGCAAATCAAATGCTACTAGTGGGCCTGCAGCACTGAGTGTGCCACCCACAGAAGTACCCCTGTAAAGGTAACTCAGACCTGCCACTGCAGAATCTGTGCGCAGTTTGTAACTGCCATGTCGACTTGGCAAGTGCACCCACTTGCCAGGCCCCAACCTTCCCTTTTCTTACGTATAAGTAACGCCTAAGGTAGGCCCAAGGTACCCCTGTGGGCAGGCTGCTGTGTATGTTAAAGGTAGGACATGTACTGGTCTGTGTGACATGTCCTGGTGGTGAATTACAGGGTATTACGTTTTTCACAACTGCAAGACTATCTGTCCCATAGGAAAGAATGGGAGTTTTACTTATAACATCTTATAAGCATAACTTCCCATTGGGACAAGATAGTGAAATGGAATTTAGTATGTCTGGACTCAGAATGTAGAAAGGCACCTTTTAGTAAAGATGATTTTTATGTTCTGTGTTTGAAAATACCACTTTTAGAAAGTAGGTATTTTCTTGCTTAGCCATCCTGTGTGCCTCTGCTGGGTTTGAGGATTGACTGTCTGGCTTTGCAGTGACAGGGGCTGGGGATGTGCAGTGGCTCCAGAGAGTCTGGATGAGTCAGGGCTGGGCTGAATAGACCTGGGCTGCATTTAGAGTAGGGGGAGGAGATTTCCTTTCACCTGAATGGGCCTGGTCTGCCTTCCACAATGCGGTCTCCACCTCCTGCCAGGAAGCTAGGCCAGAGGACATAACTGGTTTGCACTAAGTACAGACACTCTCTGCCTGAGAGAACAAAGGGATTGTGAGTATAAATATTGTGGCCCAGAACTTTAGAACTCACTGGAATCAAGGAACCTGCCAAGAAGAGGAGCTGTAAGAGCTGCCAGGAGGAGTACTGCCCCTTTGCTGTGTTGTTGCTTTGTTGGGTTGGCCTGCAGTTGCTGCTTCTGCCTTGGGCAGTGAAAGGACTGGACTTTCTTTTACTTGGGCTGAGTATCTCCAAGGGCTTGAAGTAGAGCTTGCCTCCTGTTCTGAAGTCTCAGGGACTGCAAAGACTTCACCAACCTCTGGGTACCGCTTCTGGAACCACTGTTTCAGTTGCCACAGAGAAGGGAAAAACAACTGACTCAGTCACTGGCTCTGTGTCCTGACGGTACCGCAGAAGGCACCGTCTGCATCTTGCACCGCAACCCTGGTCTCACCAACGACGACCGACGCCGCTGCCACAGAGCCGCTGCTTGCACCGTGACCTGTGGGCACCGCACTCCACACCGCCTCGCTTCACTTCGCCATCCTGGTCTCACCGACGCAGTTGCTGCTGCTGACTTCGACACCCGTGACCGCATCATGGCTGGGGGCACCGCTTGCAAGTTTCACGATGCACCGCCTCGTCCCACACAGCAGTCTGGGCCAACCTACGCCAGCTCCCGCTAACTGGCTCGGTTGCCTGCACCGCAACCTGCCAGCACCGCATCGAGCACCGCCTCACCCTGCACCGTAAGACTTGGTTTCACCGACACCGTCCGGACGATCGTCACCGGGCCGCTGCCTGCACCGCATCGAGAGGGCACCGCACCCTGCAACGGTTCCATTTTGCAACGCAACCGCGACAGTTGCCACGACCGGCTCGCACCAACGTGCCAGCTGCAACGAGAAAGGTACTGTTACCGAGTCTGTCCATGCTATTACTGTCCCATACCGATGCATACGGCTGGAACTGTTAGACTGTTGTTTTTCAGCATCAAGGTAGCCCCGGACAGAGCTACTGACTCGTACGAACTGTGTTTTTGAGGTATTTCTGCAATTTTAAGGATAGCTTGCAAAGTATATATTTTTAAGTACTGTATGTTGGATTTTTATCGTTTTGGTCTTGTTTTGCATATATAAAAATATTGGATATTTTTCTAAACTGGTGTGGTGTCCTTTTGTAGTGCTTTAACTGTATTACTGTTGGTTATGGCAAATGCTTTACACACTGCTTCAGAGATAAGACTGGCTGCTCGTGCCAAGCTACCAAGGGGGTGAGCAGGGGTTATTTTAGGAGTGTAACTCCCTTACCCTGACTAGGAAGAATGATCCCTTCTTGGACAAAGGTGCAAACCCTTGCCAACTAGAGACCCCCATTTCGAACATTGGTTGTCAGCGGTGAGGATAGGACTTGTGTTTGCACTTGACTTACAGTGATTGGTGTGCACTACTACCATATCGCAGACCATTACGTGCCACATACTGGTTCTTTTTCTTTTGGGCCTATTTATGACCTTACCCATTTGAACTTGCTACTTCATCATGCCTGAATCAAGAGCATCATCTGTTGCATCCTTGGAAGTTGCCTTTGAGGAGGATAGGTTGGAATCCTACAACGTGAAAGAGTTGAAGGCTATTTGCAAAAACCTAAAGGTCCAAGTCAGAGGCCTCACCAGGAAGGAGGAGCTACAAAAGGCGCTGAGGGCCTGGGTAGCAGCCAGACATGCCAGTGGGCAATCTGGTGATCTTAGTGGAGAGGCGGAGGAGCCTATTGCTAGGTTGGATGTGCTTTTGGGAGGGGGGAACCCTTCAGGCAAGGTAGCAGTGGCCTGTCCTCTTAGGAGCTGGAGGACAGGCAGGAAGCAAGGAAGTTCGAGTTGGAAAAACTCAGGATGGAGAATGAAAGGGAAGACAAAAGAATAGCCATGGTGGAAAGGAAGATGATCCTTGATCATGAACGAAGTCTTAAGGAGCTGGAGCTAAGGAGTAGGCCCAGCTCAGATGGTGGAAGCAATTAATCAGTGCAGGCAGATAGAATTGTGCACATCCCCAAGAATGTAGGCAAGGAACTCAAGAAGGGGGATGACATACACAGGTGGTTTCAGGGTTATGAGGCATCTATCCACATGAATTGTGTCCCTGAGAAGAATTGGGGGGCAGGATTGTGGCCTCTTTTCCCAGAAGAAGCAAGGGATACTTTAGTGGCTTTGGGTAAGGGGTGTTACCTCACCTATGCTGACATGAAGGAGGCCCTTCTCACCAGGTATGGTCTCACTCCTGAAAAGTACAGGGATCAGTTTAGGTCCAGGAAGAAAACTGATGCCAACACTTGGTTGGAATGTGTGGATTCGTTTTACAGGTCACTGGACGCCTGGGTGAAGGGCAGTAATGTGACAGATTTGCAGGGGCTCTACAATTTGATTGCATGGGAGCACTTGTCTAGTCTATGTTTTGCAGAAATGCGCCATCACTTGGTTGATAGTAAGTTGACTGACCCCAGGAAGCTTGCTATGGAGGCGGACCGCTGGGTGAGTACCTGGGTCCACAAGAAAGCATTTGGGGGAGACTCAGCCAAAGGTGGGCAGGGTACCCAGCAGAAGAGGGGGGGGGGACAAGGGTAAAGCACAGGAGTTCTCTAAAGGGCCCCAAACTAATACCCAGGGTAAAGGTTACCAACCCCCAGGAGACAAGAAAGCAGTGGTCTCTTCAGGAAAGCCTGCAGAGATCGGCCCCTGCAAGTGCTATGCCTGTGAGCAGGTGGGTCACTTGAAGGGGGACCCCAAGTGTCCCAAGAGGGCACAGCCACCTACCAGTGGGCAGACCAAGGTGTTGGCTAGTGTGGTGCTTGGGGAGGAGGGGTGCCCACAGGAGGGTGGGGATCCCACAGAAATGACCCTCTTCTGTGGGACTGTGAGATGGTCTCAGGAAACCAGGTGCCTACTAACACTAAAAAATACAGTGCCAGGGTGACCATCGATGGGAAAAGGGTAGAGGGTCTCCGAGATACTGGAGCCAGTGTGACCTCAGTCCGGTGTCACCTGGTCTCTGAGGAGCAAGTAGTTGCTGTGGACAACTCAGAGCGCCGGTGTATGGTGGCGCAGGTTCCCTTTGAATGGGGGGGCGGGGGGTTCAGGTCCCTTGAGAGTGGTTGTGAGCCCTACCATGCCTGTAGATTGTCTGCTAGGTAACGACCTGGAGCAGTCCTTGTGGAAGGATGTTGAGCTCAGGTCCCACTTGGAGATGCTTGGGTTGCCAGAGTGGACATGCGTGACCACTCGGTCAATGGTGGCCGGAAAGGGTGATCAGAAGGACATAGAGCCTGAAACAGTGGCCCAGGTTCCTGGCAAGAGAAAGGGCAGGGGGCGCGGGAAACCCACCCCTGAGGTTCCCACGGTCCGGGAGGAGGCTGACCTTGAGGGGACGCCCCGGTAACTACAAGGGGAGCAGGTAGCTGAACTGGGGGACTTATCTGAGCTGACCCATTGGCAGCAAGAAAGTGGTCCCAGCAGGGAGGAATTGTGCAGGGAGCAGAAAGAATGCCCTTCTCTGGAAGGTTTGCGGCAGCAGGCAGCAAACCAGGCAGCTGGTGATCAGTCTGGATCACATTGGATCTACAGGGAGAATGGTCTCCTGTACAGTGAGCCTAAGGTCGCTGGGTCAGCCCGTGCGCTGGTGGTACCCCAGTGCTTCTGGACCTTCCTACTGGGTCTGGCTCACGATGTGCCTTTGGCAGGACATTTGGGGCGGGACAAGACCTTTGACAGGCTTGTCACTCCCTTCTTTTGGCCCCAAATGCAAAGGCAGTCAGATGGACATTGCAGGTCTTGCTAAACTTGCCAGGCAAGTGGTAAGAGTGGGAGGAAGTGTAAGGCTCCTCTCCGACCTTTTCCAGTTGTTGGAACCCCTTTTGAAAGGGTTGGGATGGACATTGTGGGGCCACTGGATCCCAAGACAGCCATGGGCAACAGGTAAATCCTGGTCTTGGTGGACCATGCCACCCGGTACCCAGAGGCAATCCCTCTCAGGACAACGACTGCGCCAGTGGTGGGCCGGGGGTTAATGGGGATCTTTTCCCACGTGGGTTTCCCCAGAGAGGTGGTTTCTGACTGTGGGACCAATTTCATATCTAAGTATATGACACCCCTGTGGAAGGAGTGTGGTGTAACCTACAAGTTCAACACTCCTTACCACCCACAAGGTAATGGTTTGGTGGAGAGATTCAACCAAACCTTGCAGGGCATGATCAAGGGTCTATCAGAACCCATGAGGCGTAAGTGTGACATCCTCTTGCCATGCTTTCTCTTTGCATAGGGAGGTACCAATCAATCGCGTGTCGCGTGTTTCTGTTAAGTGCGACTACTCACCCGTAAGGGTCTCAAGGCGCGGGGGGGAATGCAGGTTCTAGGCCATCAAGGAGGGGGTCTGTCGAAGAGCCAAGTTTTGAGGTTTCTCGTGAAGATGGGGAGTGAAGTTGTCTGTCTGAGGTGGAGCGGTAGGGCGTTCCAGGCTCTGGCTGCGCGGAAGGAGAAGGAGCGGCCCCCCGATCTGGTCTTTCTGGTGTGGGGGACCACGGCGTAGGGGAACTGGGCTGATCGTAGGGTCCTTTGGGGTGCGTGGAATTTGAGTCGGCTGTTCAGGTATGCTGGTCCGGTGTTGTGGAGGGCTTTGTGTGCGTAGGTCAGCATCTTGAAGGTGATTCTAGCCTCGATGGGGAGCCAGTGGAGTGCGCGCAGGTGCTGGGAGATATGGCAGTGTCTTGGCAGGTTGAGGACCAGTCTTGCGGCGGTGTTTTGAATGTTTTGTAGCTTGCGGGTGAGGTGTTTGTTTATTCCGGCATAGAGTGTGTTGCCATAGTCGAGTCTGCTGGTGACGAGGGCGTGAGTGACGGTCTTTCTGTGTTAGAGGGGGATCCATTTGAAGGTCTTACGTAGGAGCCGGAGGGTGTGGAAGCAGGAGGATGCGACGGAGTTGATCTGGCGGTCCATTTTGAGCTCGGAGTCTAGGATGATTCCAAGGTTGCGTGCGTGGTCCGTGGGGGTGGGTGGGCTTCCGAGGGCTGGGGGCCACCAGGTGTCGTTCCAGGCGTCGGGGTTTGGGCCCATGATGAGTACTTCTGTTTTGTCGGTGTTGAGTTGTAGGCAGCTGCTTTTCATCCATTTGGCAACAGTTTCCATGCCTTCTTGAAAGTTGTGTTTGGCTGCATTAGGTTCGAAGGATAGGGAGAGGATGAGTTGGGTGTCGTCTGCGTATGACACAATGTTGAGTCCGTGGGTTCTGACGATGGGGGCGAGCGGAGCCATGTAGACGTTGAAGAGCATGCGGCTGAGGGAGGACCCCTGGGGGACTCCGCAGGTGGTTGGTGTAGGGTCCGAGAGGAAAGGAGGGAGTCTGACCCGCTGCGTTCTGTCGGAGAGGAAGGAGTGGATCCTGTCGAGGGCCTTGTTCCGGATCCCTGCGTCGTGGAGTCTGCGTGTCAGGGTGCGGTGGGAGACTGTGTCGAAGGCCGCTGAGAGGTCGAGGAGGATGAGGGCTACTGTTTCTCCTCTGTCCAGTAGGGAGCGGATGTCGTCTGTTGCGGCGAGGAGGGGGGTTTCTGTGCTGTGGTTTTTTCGGAAGCCGGATTGGGAGGAGTCGAGGATGTTGTGCTCTTTGATGAAGGTGGCGAGTTGGCGGTTGATGGCTTTCTCGATGACTTTCGCTGGGAACAGGAGCAGGGAGATGGGTCTGTAGTTTTTGAGGTCGGTGGGGTCCGCCGAGGGCTTCTTCAGGAGGGGGTTGATCTCGGCGTGTTTCCAGTCGTCGGGAAAGGAGGCGTTTGCCAGGGAGCGGTTGATGGTGTGGCAGAGCATGGGTGCGATGGTGTCGGCGGCTCTGTTGAAGATGTGGTGGGGGGGCAGGGGTCCGTGGGGGCCCCGGAGTGGATTGACTTCATTGTCTTCAGTGTGTCTTCGGTGGTGAGGGCTGTCCAGTTGTCGATCGCTGGCTTCAGGGTGTCGGGGGGTGGTTGGTGAGGGTTCAGTGTGTTGGTTGTCTTCGTTGAAGTTGTCGTAAATGTTCTTGATTTTGTGGTGGAAGAAGGTGCTGAGTTTGTTGCAGAGGTCTTGTGAGCGAGGAATGTCCGTAGACTCGCTGGTGGGTTGGGCGAACTCCTTGATGATGCTGACGAGTTCTTTGCTGTTGTGCGCGTGTGTGGAGATTCTGTCTTCGATCGCTTTTTTCCTCGTTTTTCTGATGAGTTGGTGGTGGGCGTTGGTGGCGGCTCTGAAGTTGTTGTGGGCTTCTGTGGATTTGGAGTTCCTCCAGGCCTTTTCGAGGCGGCGGCATGTGCGTCTGGACTCTCGAAGTCCGGTGGTAAACCATCTAGCTTTCTTGGCATGTGTGTTGTTGTTCTTCTTGAGGGGGTTATGGTGTTGGCGCTGCCAGAGATCCATCTGGGCAGAGTTCGGGCTGCGGTGTTGGGGTCGTCGTCTTCCGCGGTGGTTGGGGTGGAGTTGCTGAGTGAGGAGGTGAGCTGGTCGTTGGTGATTTTGGTCCAGTTTCTTCGTGGGAGCAGGTGCTGGTGTCCGTGGATGGTGGGTGTTCTGAAGGTGAAGTGGACGCATTGGTGGTCTGTCCACGGGAGTTTGGTGGTGTAGCTGAAAGTGATGGAGTTTCCTGTTGTGAAGAGGGGGTCGAGGGTGTGTCCTGCTGAGTGCGTGGGTTCAGTCACAATCTGGCAGAGTCCAATGTTGTGGAGGTTGTCCAGGAGAAATGTGGTGTTGGAGTCTAGTTGGTTGTCGAGGTGGAAGTTGAGGTCTCCCAGCAGGGTGTAGTTGGTGGATGCGATGGCTTGGGGGGAGATGATATCCGTGATGGAGTTGGTGAAAGACCTGCGTGGTCCGGGGGGTCGGTAGATGAGAGTTCCTCGGATGGTGGTGGTAGGGCTGGCCTGTATCTTGAAGTGTAGGTGTTCCATCAGGTCTGTGGGCTCGTCGGAGAGTGTGCTCAGCCGGAGGGTGGATTTGTAGACGATGGCGATTCCTCCTCCCGGGCGGTGGGGCGGTCCTTCCGAGAGATCTTGTATCCTTGAGGAATGACGATGGCGATGTCCGGTCCCGAGGTGGTGTTGGTCCAGGTTTCGGTGAAGAATGCTACGTCCGGGGTGGTGCTGTCAAGGAGGTCCCAGATTTCGGTGGCGTGTTTGTGGAGTGATCGGACGTTGAGGAGGATGCATTGCAGGGTCCTCGGTTCGGTAGTGTTCTTGCGGGCGGGTTGAGCTGGGTCAGTGTTTCTGGCGGTGCTGCAGGTGTGCCGGCAGCGGTGACAGCTGAAGGGTCTGTGGGTGTCGGCTAGTGATGCTAGCTTGCAGTTGTTGTTGCGGCCTGGGTTGAGAGCGTGGAGTGCTGCTGGGCTGTAGCGTTGGCAGTGCGGGGGTCCAGGGTTCCCGGCGCTGGTTGTGGTCGGGTCGCGGACGGGCGCAGACTGGCTTGCCTTTGGTTCGCAGCGGCCGACATTAAGTAGGGGTCGGGGAGGGCTGGACAGCTGGGAGGCGGGAGCAGGGAGGGGAACTGGCTCGGGCTGGTCGCGCTGGGGGGGGGCCGCAGGGGCAGCAACAGCGGGAATAACGGGGGGGAAAAGCAGGCAATAGAAGAAGAAGAGGAAAAAAGGGTAAAAGGGTGAAAAAGAAAAGGAAAAACGATATAAAGAGTACAAAGTGAGTGCTAAAGAGAGTGAAAGGGTGAGAAAAGCTGAAGGGTGAGAAAAGCTGAAGGGTGAAAATGCAGCAGAAAGGGGCAGAAGCGGAGCGAGAGAGGAGTCAGAGGGTGAAACGGAGCAGAAAGCAGAAGAAAAGTGCTAAAGAGAGTGAAAGGGTGAGAAAAGCTGAAAGGGTGAGAAAAGCTGAAAGGGTGAAAACGCAGCAGAAAGGGGCAGAAGCGGAGCGAGAGAAAGGAGTCAGAGGTCCACTGGACCACCAGGGATGAGGCGCAGGTATAACCTGCGGGTGGAGGAGGGCCTCGAACACCAACACTACGGGAGTGCAGGGCTCGGAGGGGCCTCACTTAATGGTGGAGCTGCGAGGGTGGGAGAGCAGTTTCCCTGACAGTGTGTCAGTGGTCTTGCTCCACAGAAGTCTCTAGGGTTCAGTCTCTTTGAGCTTCTGTATGGGCACCCTGTGAGAGGACCTCTTAGTTTGGTCAAGGAAGGCTGGGAGGCAGCTCCCAGGAAAACTCCCCAGGATGTATTTAGCTACATGCTGGCCTTCAGGAACCAAACTTACCGCTTCAGGAAACTTGCTCAGGCGAACCTGGAAGCAAGCCAGGAGGAGGTGAAACGCTGGTACGACCAGAATGCGAGTAGAGTTTCAGCCTGGCCCGAAAGTGTGGGTCATGGCCCCCAGTGGAACCTTGTGCCTTGCAGAACAAGTGGACTGGACCTTTTGAGGTGGTGGAGCGCAAAAGTGATGTCACCTACCTGGTGAATTTGCAGACTCCCAGGAACCCTTTGAGGGTCCTCCATGTGAACCGCCTCAAGCCTCACTTCAAGAGGTCCGAAGTGAGCATGCTCTTTGCAACAGATGATGGGGTGGAAAAGGAGAGTGAACCTCTCACTGACCTCCTGTCTACCAAGGAGCATGATGGGTCAGTGGAAGGTGTGATCCTCTCCCCTACACTGACCCCAGAGCAGCAAGGTGACTGTCGCCAGTTGTTGGGACAGTTCGCCACACTGTTCTCTCTGACCCCAGGTGTTACTTACCGGTGTACCCATGACGTGGACACTGGTGACAGCCCTCCTAAAAAACACAAGATTTACAGGTTAACTGACCGGGTCAGGACCAGCATCAAAGAGGAGGTCTCTAAGATGTTGGCATTAGGGGTGATGGAGCCCTCCAACAGTCCTTGGGCCAGCCCAGTGGTCTTGGTCCCAAAGGCTGCAGCACCCGGTGCCACTCCCGAACTGCGTTTCTGTGTGGACTACCGTGGGCTCAATGCCGTCACCAGGACTGACGCACACCCCATCCCCAGAGCTGATGAACTCATTGATCGATTGGGAGCTGCCAAGTTCCTCAGCACGTTTGATTTGATGTCTAAGTACTGGCAGATTGCCTTAACCGATGGGGCCAAGGAGAGGTCAGTATTCTCAACCCCAGAGGGGCATTACCAATTACGGGTGATGCCCTGTGGATTGAAGAATGCCCCGGCCACTTTTCAGAGGTTGGTCAACCAGGTGTTGGCTGGACTGGAGGATTTCAGTGCCTCCTACCTGGATGACATTGCAGTGTTCAGTTCCAGCTGGGAGGAACACTTGCAGCACCTCTGGGAAGTGTTGAAGGCTCTGCAGAGGGCAGGCCTCACGGTCAAGGCCAGTAAGTGCCAGATCGGGCAGGGCTCTGTGGTGTACTTGGGACAACAGGTAGGAAGCGGCCAGGTGGCGCCCCTACAGCCTAAGATTGACACCATTCTGGCTTGGGAGCCCCCCCAAGACCTAGACAGAGGTGAGTCTTTTTAGGTCTCACCGGTTACTACAGGAGGTTTGTTAAGGGCTATGGAACCATTGTTGCCTCCTTATCAGAGCTGACTTACAGGAAGCAGCCCAAGAAGGTGATCTGGACTGAGTCCTGCCAGAGAGCTTTTGATGCCCTGAAGGCAGCCATGTGCACGGCGCCCATGCTCAAGGCACCCGATTTCTCCAAGGAATTTGTTGTGCAGACTGACACTTCAGAGCATGGTGTGGGAGCGGTGCTCTTACAACTGAACAAAGAGGGCCTAGACCAGCCTGTAGTCTTCCTTAGCAGGAGACTACACCCCAGGGAACAGAGGTGGAGTGCCATAGAAAGAGAAGTTTTTGCTGTGGTGTGGGCACTGAAGAAGCTAGGACCCTACCTGTTTGGGACTCACTTCCGAGTTCAGATAGACCACAGGACCCTCAGATGGTTGATGCAAATGAGGTGTGAGAACCCAAAACAGTTGAGGTGGTCCACCTTCCTACAGGGAATGAACTTTACAGTGGAACACCGCCCTGGCACAGAACACGCCAACGCAGATGGTCTGTCCAGGTTCTTCCGCCTTCTTGAAGAGAACTCCCAGGAGGTTGGGTAGTTCTCCCTACTTTCAGCTGGAGGGGACATGTGTTAGACTTGGCATCTGTTGGTGTGCTTCCCCCTATCTTTTTGTTTTCTGACCTCCCGGTTGTGACTCTGTTTTTGCAGGTTTAGTGTCTCTTCGCCCTTTCTCACTGCTGTTCAGTGTTAAAGTGCAAGTGCTCCTGTTGTAAATTGTTATTATGTATTGGTGTTTCCATGATTGGCATATTTGATTTACTGGTAAGCCCCTAGTAAAGTGCACTGAGTGTGCCAGGGCCTGCAAATCAAATGCTCGAAGTGGGCCTGCAGCACTGAGTGTGCCACCCACAGACGTAACCCTGTAAAGGTAACTCAGACCTGCCACTGCAGAGTCTGTGCGAAGTTTGTAACGGCCATCTCAACTTGGCAAGTGCACCAACTTGCCAGGCCCCAACCTTCCCTTTTCTTACTTATAAGTAACGCCTAAGGTAGGCCCAAGGTACCCCTTTGGGCACGGTGCTGTGTATGTTAAAGGTAGGACATGTACTGGTCTGTGTGACATGTGTTGGTGGTGAATTACAGGGTATTACGTTTTTCACAACTGCAAGACTATCTGTCCCATAGGAAAGAATGGGAGTTTTACTTATAACATCTTATAAGCATAACTTCCCATTGGGACAAGATAAGGAAATGGAGTTTAGTATGTCTGGACTCAGAATGTAAAAATGCATCTTTTAGTAAAGATGATTTTTATGTTCTGTGTTTGAAAATACCAGTTCTAGGAAGTAGTTATTTTCTTGCTTAGCCATCCTGTGTGCCTCTGTTGGGTTTGTGGATTGACTGACTGGCTTTGGAGTGACAGGGGCTAGGGATGTGCAGTGGCTCCAGAGAGTCTGGATGAGTCAGGGCTGGGCTGAATAGATCTGGGCTGAATTTAGAGTAGGGGGAGGAGATTTCCTTTCACCTGAATGGGCCTGGTCTGCCTTCTACAATGCTATCTCCACCTCCTGCCAGGAAGCTGGGCCAGAGAGGACAGAACTGGTTTGGACTAAGCACAGACACTCTCTGCCTGAGAGAACAAAGGGATTGTGAGTATAAATAATAGGCCCAGACCCAAGAACTTTAGAACTCACTGGAATCAAGAAACCTGCCAAGAAGAAGAGCTGGAAGAGCTGCCAGGAGGAGTACAGCCCCTTTGCTGTGTTGTTGCTTTGTTGGGTTGGCCTGCCGTTGCTGCTTCTGCCTTGGGCAGTGAAAAGACTGGACTGAACTTTCTTTTACTTGTGCCGAGTATCTCCAAGGGCTTGAAGTAGAACTTGCCTCCTTTTTGGAAGTCTCAGGGACTGCAAAGACTTCACCAATCTCTGGGTACCGCTTCTGGAACCGCTGTTTCAGTTGCCACAGAGAAGGGAAAAGCAACCGACTCCGTCACTGGCTCTGTGTCCTAACGGCACAGCAGAAGGCACCGTCCGCATCTTGCACCGCAACCCTGGTCTCACTGACGACGACCACCACCGCCACCGAGCCGCTGCTTGCACCGTGACCTGTGGGCACCGCACTCCGCACCGCCTCGCTTCACTTCGCCATCCTGACTTCGACACCCATGACCGCATCGTGGCTGGGGGCACCGCTCGTAAGTTTCACGACGCACTGCCTCGTCCCACACAGCAGTCTGGGCCAACCAACGCCAGCTCCCACTAACCGGCTATGTCACTTGCACCGCAACCTGCCACCATCACATCGAGCACCACCTCACCCTGCACCGTAAGCCTTTGTCTCACCAACGCTGTCTGGACGATCATCACCGAGCCGATGCCTGCACCGAGAGGGCACCACACCCTGCACTGCTTCCATTTTGCAATGTAGCCGCAACGGTTGCCACGACCGGCTCGCACCAACGTGCCCACCACAACGAGAAAGGTACTGTTACCGAGTCTGTCCACGCTTTCGCTGGCCCATACCGAAACGGTCGGCTGGAACTGTTAGACTCTGTTGCTTTCAGCATCGAGGTAGCCCCGAACGGAGCTACCGACTCATACAAACTGTGTTTTTGAGGTATTTCTGCAATTTTAAGGATATCTTGCAAAGTATATATTTTCTAAGTACTATATGTTGGATTTTTATCGTTTTGGTCTTGTTTTGGATATATAAAAATATTGGATATTTTTCTAAACTGGTGTGGTGTCTTTTTGTAGTGCTTTCACTGTATTACTGTTGGTTATGTGCAAATGCTTTACACGCTGCTTCTGAGATAAGACTGACTGCTCGTGCCAAGCTACCAAGGGGGTGAGCAGGGGTTATTTTAGGAGTGTAACTCCCTTACCCTGACTAGGAAGAAGGGTCCCTACTTGGACAAAGGTGCAAACCCTTGCCAACTAGAGACCCCCATTTCTAACAATACATCTGCCACATTTGTTTCCACCAGTCGCTGGGCATCCCCTTCCACCCAACCTTGTGCATGTCTGTCACCATGCACCATTGTTTCACAAACCAACTTATGCAGGTGGGCTCTACCTTGCCTTCCCCCAACGTTCCACTGATGCAGGACGGATCATCCCGTGCGCTCTCCCGCTAGGGGTTGTACCGAACCCTCCTGCATGTAGCACCACTGAGGCCACACCACTCCTTTTTGGGACGGGGATTTTGTCCTCCACCGATGCCGTCCGGCCAGCCGCCCAGGGCCGAGACTTCTCTTCCCCTAGGGCCAGCGAGACACACTAAGCTCTCACAAGTCCACCATTACCCCTTCATCAATGTCCTGCAATGAAGAAAAAGCAAGGCCCGATGTGCTTGTATCACGCTTCGCCTGCGCCACCCAGGAACCTGACACCTCATACCAGTCACCCACCTCCGCACACACTTCCCCCACCGCTGGCCATGGGGAAACCAGAGATCTCAAACTACTCACTGACAAGGACCTATGCGGCGAGCATTCAGCTCCTGCTCCCCTAAATGACCCCTGCTGAGGCCCCCCCCCCCTGACCTGCCTTTTCAAAGGGGGCCTCCTTATGGAACCGGAGAACCCAGAACTCCGCGTAGGCCTATAAGAATCAACTGTGCCCCTCTCTTGATCAGTCTCATCACTCCAAGCTAGATTGGCAAATGCCACAGAAGGAGAGGACCAGTCATCTCGAACCTGACCACCCATGAAGCCGTACCCCCCCATATCCCCTGCCTGTGCACCAACCCCAGCGACTCTCCTCTCCTGCCTACACCCCCCTTCCTGGTGCCCAATGGCCACTGAGCTTTAACCTCATCGGGTGCCCTCTATGGGGTCCCACCACTCCTTGTCCATGCAGCTGGGGCCCCCCGCTGTCATACTCAACTGGCCTGCCTCACCCGCTCCCACTTGACCTTCCTTTTCCCACTACTGGTAGATGGCCACAAAATCCACCCCTTGCCCCACTGCATGGTCATAACTAGCCCCCAGCATCTCCTCCTTCCCACCCAGCTCTATAACTGCCCTCTTTGTCCTGGGGTACTCACCCCTCTGACCTGAGGAGCCTCTTACCCTCCCTTTCCACATATCCGCGACGGCCCTACCCACTTTCTAAAATTTCAAAGCCTGTCTCAACAGCTGAGAGGCCTCGTGCTCACCCTGTCCACCTCCTGCGGCCCGCCCACTTTCTGCAAATTTGATGCCTCTCCTAAATGCCGAGAGGCCTTGCGCTCACCCTGTGGCGCTCCCAGATTAGCGCGTGCCGGCCCCTCCCGCTTATGGGAGCCACAAGTGGCCCCATGGCCCACTGCAGCCCTCATAGTGGCGGCTTTCTGCATATGGGAGCGGCCCAACCTTCCTACCTCGCTTGCCGCAGTTAAAGGGGTCGAGCGCAGCAGTGAGCAGCCCCACACCGCCGCTGCGACCCAGTCAGCCGCTTTCCTCGCAGGGCGACCGCCACGCGACAGCGCTCCCTCCACCATCACCAAATCAAGGCGACCCGCCTCCGCCAGCAGCCGCATTGCTTGGGCCACCTTGTCCTCGCTGGACACGCCAGACGATGCCATTCCGACCGAAGTAAGGAGATTGACAATGATATTAAACTGCTCGAGGATACTATCCCGCACTAGCCTTATAAAGACACAGAACGTCAGCAACAAACTGACCCTAACGCTACCTGACACAAACACAAAATTGTTAACTACCAAGTACCAGCCACCGTGTCACCAAGAAAAAATGGTGGCTGGTACCTCAAAATGGCAGTATATATACCCCTGGGCTACATCGAGCCTTCAAACATTTGGCGCCCGCCGTCAATGCATCCAGAAATGAAATTAACTTTTATTCTAGAGTTTCCAAGTGATTATGCACGAATCCACGTTCATTTAAAAAGAAAATTAAGAAAACATAAATTTTTCTTAAAGAAAAGCGAAAGGCAATGTCCCAACATAAGACACGAGTGAATGGTAGTACTTCTTTTTCAGGGATTGTCAGGCGCAGGTTCACTTTAGATAGTGCAGCCACGGATCTCATAAGCATGGGCATCTTTCTTACCCAGGTAACCAATCTGTCTCTTTAACACCTAAGTATACTCTTCATTAAAGGTACAAGCATTATGAGCACAATATTTTACAACTTCATCTGCATATCTGTTGCCATCTGTAATCATCTTCTTTGGAATGTGCAGAACAATTCATGACCACAACTTGCGCAGGCAACTTCAAAGTCTCCAACAGCTGATGTACTTGTTCTCCATTGTGAATGGGGGAACCTGACGAGGTCATGAACACCCCTCTGAGATCATAACTGTCCGAAGTCATGCACCACACCAAACTCATGCTATCGGTAAAAATTGTCCCCTTCATCTGATCTGAAATACAGCATACTCTAGTAAGGGCAATCAATTCAGCTACTTGAGCAGAGAATACTCTCTGTATCCAGGCAGCTTCCACTACCCTGGAGAGAGAGAGTGTAGAAAAGACACGTATCTCACTGCAAGCTATAACAGCACTGTCAAAATAGGAAGGGGCCTGTGAAACCCTGTTACAGGGTGCACATTAGATGCGACATAAAAAGAATGATTATAAAAAACAATGCGCTCAAGCATACTTAAAATAAACGCGGTACAAATTGAACCAATTATACAGATAGCCGAAGGAAGGACGTCTTTCGGCAGGCACCAGGCGTTTGTCCTTTCCTATGCTTGCCCTCTAGTTCCAGGAGCCAATAGCTATACCACAGAAACAGATGGAAATTGCTGTCGTCCGCCTGGTTCACAGAGGTTCTGTCCAATCAAAAGACAGGATGGTGGGAGCGTGACTTGGCCCGGTTCGAGATGGCAGCTTGAAGGCTGGGCTCAAGAAAGGCAAGGTCTTCAGAGACTGCGGTTCTTCTCATTTCGAGTGTTATTGCTTGGAAACATGTGAAGGTAAATGAAGGTTCTTCACAAGGGCGAGGCTTTGCGGGCTGTATTTTTTTTAAGGTGAGTTGAGGAGGAACAGAAATGTTTGCGTTCAGAAGCCAGTCACTTCTGGGAGATAGCTACTGACCTGTGACCAGAAAAGGGACACTCGCTTTACTTACTAATAGCAGCCTGGGCGCCAAATCTGTTTCCGTCTTTACAGATTAACTTATAAAGACAAGACCATTGCTAATAGTGATCCTGTAAAGCAGAAATTATATATATATTTGCTCAAAAAGATAAATTGCTTACGTATATGGACATTGTCAATACATTCTGTTCTGAATATTCTTTTTATATATTAGACATTGATTTATTGTTTATTCATTTATGTTTTAACTTGTTGTATTTTTGGTTTCTAGGTATACTATTGGTTTGGTGTGTTTTCTGACTTTCCTTTTGATAAACAAGTTACTTGCCTTCAGTAACACCGTATCTGGTAGAAACTCTATCCAGCCACAGATTCCTTACCTTAGAATTATTCCCAGGTGTCAGACTGGATACGGAAATGTTTTCATGAGCAGTAACTCTGCGCGCCGGTAGGTGGTGTCATTCGTGCCAGTAGTGACGTGTGTGGTGCCTATATTAGCGCCAACCAGTGCGCTGACAGTTTCTTTTTTGCAACTTTCCACACCAAAAGCACAGAGTCACGAAGAATACTGACCACGGGTGTGTAAAAACTAGGGCCCTGAAAGGGGAAAAAGCCCCAAGTCTATAAATCTATTCACAGAGTGGGCAGGATGGGTGGGTTGGTCAGGAATCTGTGGCTAGATAGTGTCTCTACCAGATAAGGCGTTACGAAGGTAAATAACATTCATTTGATAGAGACCTCTAGCCACAGATTCCTGTAGGAAAGTGGGGTATTATGTAGTGAGGCTGGTTAGGCTTTACTATGCAATACCTTCATGTTACCCCAAATAAGTCCTTTGGATTCACACTAATAAATCCCTAGCTCAATCCTGGTAGTGTGGCACAGAGCAGTCCGGCTTTACTAGAGGAACATGTTAAGCATTTCAGAGTACCAACATGGACGATAAGTATTTGACACAACTCTAAAGAAATCTGACACCAATTTATAAAAATAAAGCAGATTTTTATATAAATGTAGACACCAAAACGAAGACAATTGGATGAGTATAACCGGAGTTATGGATTTTGGAACGAAAAATAAAATCAGTGCATTTAACTCTTGCAAAACGATAACGCGTTTGTGAACTATAGGGAAACATTAAATCATATTAAAAACTTGGAACATAATATAATTCAAATCAGAGACTTCACTTATTGACCTTATTAAAGCTAAAACTACATTTAATAAATATAAAAAGGAGGGTACAAGGGGGGACACCACAACCACCAGGATCCCTCGCGGGCGGCGTGCCGCAGCTGACTCTGCTTGCTCGCGCCCGGAGGCGCCTTTCAATCAGCAGGAGGCTTCCCGCAGCGCAGGAGCCCGTTTGACCCGCATTGTTTGTGTGCCTACAGGGGGGACACCACAACCACCAGGATCCCTCGCGGCCGGCGTGCCGCAGCTGACGCTACTTGCTCGCACCCGGAGGCGCCTTTAAATCAGCAGGAGACTTCCCGCAGCGCGGGCCGCGCATGGGGCGTGCCCGGGCCGCGCCCTGGCAAAGCCCGGGCCATGGGCGGGCCGGTCTGAGCCCGGTAGAGGCCAGAGGAGGCTGGGCTAGGCCACCCCCCTAAGGCTTATCTCTGGAAAACCCTGGCACAAGATCTATTGATCCGAGTTGGAGTTCAAGGTTAGTGCTACTAGACCTTGTCTGTTTTTTTACTCTGAGCGAGGCTATGTAGTCGCCTCCTCTTCTTGGAGATCGGTCATAGCTGTGTTCAACTCCTGAATTTGCTAATTCATCAGTTTTGTTCTGGTTTCGCTATTCCCACTCAGAACCAGTGGCAGGGCAGAACGTGGAGTTTGGCTACCCCAACGTGCTCTCTGTAAAAATGGGGAAGCGTGCCTGTGCTGGGAAAAAGCAAACTTTAGCCCTGCAATCCCCAAAAACTTACCAACTTACTTTGATTGATTAGATGCTTCAGAGGGCTATTGGGGTCGTGTCTACTGAAATTGAATTGACAGAAAGGCGCTTATCGCTAACCCCGGATCTAGCCTTTACTTTGACTAACCATGACACACTACTCACACCACCAACTGTGGTCTCTGACTCCCCCAAGCTTCAGCCAAGTACATGTGTACTGGCACACGAAACACCCATCTTGGATTTGCAACTGGAGGTTACTCCGCCAGGACCCGTTAAAAAAGGGAAACCTAAACCTGCTGCGAGAGTTGGGGCCACGGAACTTTCAGTGAATGGTGACTCTTGGAAGGGAGGGCTAGGTGGCTGCTCAGCTGTAGGTACAGAGCAGCCAACCTGGGTGTCCAACCTGGTGGTGAAACTTCAGACTCAAATAAGGGAAATTGTTAAAGATGAACTTAACTTTTTGATTGTATGGGTAGATAAGCTCACAACTGTGGTTGAGTCTTGGGTGGGCAAGGCAGAAGTAAAACAAAGGGTGGCTGAGTCTGCAAATCAACAGGTATTGCAAGTTACTCCTCCCAATCTCCAGTCGGATCACACCTCCATAATCATTTCGAGTCCCACCCTACCAAATCAGATCACTCAGGTGGATGCAAATAGAAACACAATTATTTCTGTAAAGCCAACAGATAGTGATAGTTCACAGCGTCAGGGGCCCTAGTCGGGGGATGGAGGCTGGCAACAAACATAGATCATACCCAGTAATGCCAGCAGCTGGAGTCAATGAGCCCCGACTGGGGACCAGTCAAAGAGTTGATGAGGGGTACGTTGTACGAACAGAAGCCTCTGAGGTGAGATCAGCCCTGCCATGCATTAATCTCCCCCCGGACTCAACTCCTTATGTTATGATCCTAACTGGAGTACCGGAATTGAATATGGGGCAAAGGGAATCACATCTTGAATTAAAAAACAAATGTATTTTCTGGTTGGCCAAGCAGTTGCAATTTTTTTATAAAGATGCAGGTGAAATCCTTTTCACCCGAAGGGTGGGATGGGTGGGCCGGAGACCGAAAGATGTACCCGGGGATAGCATTGTGATCAATTTCAGAAACCCCCTGGTTGTAAGGGCTCTCCTAGACCGCAACCAACAAAGGCAGGAGGGGGGTATAAGATCTTTCCCGTTGGGTTATTTCTACCCCCCAGGACTTGTGTTAGAAAATAGAATGTGAAATGACCATGGGGTGGGGATTAGGCAGCCGTTTAAGCAAAGGTCCATTCTGGGACAGGATCAACCAGGCCCATTATTCTTTAAGCTACCACTCTCAAATAGATTTGCGACCCTAGAGTCAGTAGATTGACTCAATCCTGTATGTCCGCCGATATTGGAACTAAAGTCCCAGAAGGAGCCCTTGGGGGGCCTTATACAACGGGGGAAAATCTTTCAGAGATCCGTCCACCTTAGGCAGGAAGTGGAACAGTATATTCAGTGGGTTGATGGAGTGGGAGGAGCCCAAAGTAATGGGCTGCATGGGGCTGATAGTATTCGATCCATACCTGGCTCATCCCTTGGGTCTATGCAGGCATCTAATGGCCATCAGTGGGTGACTTTAGAATCTGCAACCGCCATAGTTGATCACTCTGTTGTCGGTAATGGTGCAAGACCCTTGGTGGGGGAGTTCGATGGCCTTCTCCAACAAGATAACGGTACACCAATAACCGATGACTTAAACCAAAGTCTAGATAATAGCATGGGCCCCCATAAGTTGCGGGTACTATCATGGAACATTGCTGGCCTCACCACCAAACTGGATGATCCAGAGTGGGGGGCGTTTGTAGAACAAAATGAGATCTGTATGTTTCAGGAAACTTGGGCCAGGGTGGACACATATAGACTAGGCTATGCGTCTTTCAGCATAGCAGCTACATCTGGGGGAAGGGGAAGGCCTTCAGGGTGACTCTGCACCTGGGTTGCTGTGCACTTGGGGTGCACAGCAAAACAGATGGAGACATCTTCTCGTGATATCCTTTGTCTCCTTTTGAGTTTTCCCACAAAGATTAGAATTGCTTTGATTAACGTCTATTCTCGACCAGTTGGTTATGGCCATGAGTCAACGACCCTTGATCAATTGACCGCTTTTTTGCTTACTATCTCCGATAGTATTTTGGTCATTCTTGGCGGTGATTTTAATTGCCAGTATGAGCCCTTGAACGGTCTGAATGTGGGTAACCTCAGTGAGGAGGACCTGCACTGGGCCATTCCAGGGCCCAACATCCCGCCAACGCGGGCCTGGACCCCACTGGTACTTCAAATGAATACCCTTACACTGAACCATTCACTCAGGGTGTGCAATGGGCGCACAAAATCAGATTCTCTGGGAAATAATACTTACAATAGACTAGGATGTGCCTCCATTTTAGATTATATCCTGGTGGACACAAAATCTTGGCACAGGGTAATAGACTTCAAGATCATGCCCCGTCACGACAGTGACCATAATGCTCTGATCCTAGAGACGGTCCCACCGTGCCCCAAGAGTGTACCTGAAGCAAAATCTTCAGCTGCTTCTCTGTTAACTTTGACTAACCGCAGGAGGAGAGTTAGATGGGGGGAAAATCTGTCAATCGCAGGAAAAGCTATCTTCCCTCTATCAAACTGTCATTCCATTCCTTAGGGCCGCAAACCAATTTAGTGGGACTGATGACCTTTCCAGTGTCCTCCCTGAAATCGTTGATAACCATCATGGTCTAATATCTGCCATGGCCAATATCTTCTTCCCTAGTAAAAGAAGAGAAAATGGGTCTCCAGGGCACCCCTGGTATAGTAATGACTGTTGCATGGCCAAGCAAACACTTATCTCTGCTATCAAATCTAATGATAGGTCCCTGATAAAAGCGAAAAGGGTAGCTTATAAAAGCATTATCAAACTGGTAAAGAGAAGTTGGGAATGTGATAAGTGGGATAGGCTGAGAAGCGCCCTATGTACTCACGATATGAGGACCTTCTGGAATCTAGTAAATACGGGTTGTTCAGAGGGCAAACTGGCAATAGAACCCAATATAGGGGCGGAAGAATGGAAGGCTCATTTTGAGTCTTTATATGTAAGGGTAGAGGGTGATGTAGGGCAAGCCAGTAATGAGTGTCCCCCCTTCCAGTTGATTTGTTCTGATGCACCTGCAATTTCCCTCAAGGAGATAACTGATGCTCTGAGCAGGGTAGGTCCATCCAAGGCTCCCGGGTTAGATAAGATCCCTGGCGACCTCTTCCGCAATGAACCCACTATTTGGGCTCCTTACCTGTGGATTCTTTTCAATGCCTTCCTGCAGGGAATGCCGATCCCTTCTACTTGGGTGGGTGCGGAAATCATACTGATCTATAAAAAAGGTTCACCACTCCTCCCTGTTAATTATAGTCCCATCAGCCTCATAGATGTCAGCCAAAAGATATATGCCCAAGTGCTGCTGGGGCGACTCCAGAGTTGGATGGAGGAGTATGCTATTCTTAGCCCTTTTCTAGCTGGATTCAGAGCACAGATGTCCACAATAGATCAAATCTTCCGGTTACAACTATTATATTGGAAGACAGTGTGCATAGAGGGTGGCAGCCTCTATTTGATCTTTGTGGACTTAAAATCAGCATTTGATTTGGTGCCCAGGGACAAATTGTGGGCTATTTTATTCAACCTGGGGGTCCCTCCGTACCTCTGTCACCAGCTGAAACAACTCCATGAATGCAACTTTGCCCAAATTAGGTATGGCAAAAACGGTGAGCTCACGCATTCCATACCCATAGATAGAGGTGTACGCCAAGGCTACGTCTTGGCCAGACCCTTTTTTGCCTTTTTATTAATGGCTTAGTAGAGGCTTTGATTGCTGGAAGGGATAGCGACGCTCCTAGGCTGGCAAACCGTAAAGTGCCGGCCTTGATGTTCGCCGATGATACCCTCCTGCTGTCAAAGTCACCTATGGGAATTCAGAGGGCCTTAGACACTTTCCATCTTTTCTGCAAAAACGGGGGGTCAGAGATCAATTTGCAGAAAACCAAATACATGGTATTCAATGCAGGTAATAGTGTTCGATCAAATCCCTGTCTAGATGGGAAACCACTAGAGCGAGTGACTCTTTTTGAATAACTGGGAATTGCGCTCACTGAAAAAATGGACTGGGGTGCACAAATTAAGAAGGCAAGTTTAAAGCTGGCCCAGACTACGGGGGGGTTGACAAAGGTACAGAGGAACTGTATTCACAAAACTGTTGGACCAGTGGTGGAAATCTATAAAACACAAACCAGAGGCGCAGCCGTCTATGGGGCAGAAATCTGGGGCC
The DNA here is from genome assembly GCA_963921515.1 of Calotriton arnoldi. Classification (NCBI taxonomy): domain Eukaryota; kingdom Metazoa; phylum Chordata; class Amphibia; order Caudata; family Salamandridae; genus Calotriton; species Calotriton arnoldi. The sequence continues at coordinate 635,993 of CAWUFW010000288.1, forward strand.
ACCTGACTTTTTAACAAAAATTGAGAACTCCTTTGCCAGGCAATTGCTATAAGCTCCCCGCTCCTACCGCTTCGTATGGACCTTGGGGTCAGACCAATTGCTGAGGATGTTGCTCTTAGGCCTCTCCTGTTCTGGCGATTCCTATGGAGCACCCCAGAATTGGCTGCGTACAGAGAAGAGCTGAGCGAAGTGCTGAGCCTACAGGGTGTGAGCCAAATCCCATGGCTGGCCTTTATCAAGAATTCCTTGGCGGCCATAGGAAGGGGTGATCTGTGGATTAATGCTGAAGAAAATTGCTTGATAACATCCAGGAAGGTTCTGATAGAGTGTTACAGGGAGTACAAACTCACCCGAATGCAAGGTAGCTCTGCGACCGGCTCACTGACTGCAGTGTTTTTAGAGATAAAAAATCAATACAGATTAGGGCCTGCCCTTGACGATATTCAGCCGACCCTTGCCAAAAAGCTATATCTGCAGTTTAGGCATGGGGTACTTCCGTTACGTGCTTTTACAAACAAATGGGTGGGCACACCCACTTTGGGATGTCCGGCATGTAATCATGCAGCTGAGACGGAACGTCATGTATTATTATTTTGTCAAGGGTACAAAAGGCGAGACACCGATGGTTATTGCAGCTTTGCAGAAACCTCAGAACTAAGCAGTGCATACAGGTTTTTAGGATATTGAAATATGACACTAGCATGCCTATTGCGTATTCAATTTCACGTTTTTATTTTCCATGTGGTGCGTACGTCGAGCTATTTTAAAGTTGGGTCCCGTATGATTTGGTCATTTTATTTCATTATTGGGCCTGGTGCTTTTTAACTGATATTCTGTAATGTTTTAAAAATGTGGAAGTTTGCATCTTGTACCCTTTTATTTCCCTGAACTTCTATTTTTATCGGAATTTTATGAAATAACATTGTAATGCACATGCACTTTTTTTGAACAATTTGTATCTAGAGCAATGAGAGTTTTATTAGGAGAATTGGATGAATGAATTGTGTTGTATTTTATTTTATTTGTGCTTTTATGGTCTAAATGGCCGAAATAAAGATCTTTGACTTGATAAAAATATAAAAAGGAAAAAGCCAAAGGGATTTATATAAAATGAAAGGCAAACTTCTTGGAGGCAAGAACAAGGTGGGGAAGTTTGAAATGTTTAAAAGACCAGTCATTTAATGTATTACAGATTAAGATAGTAAAGCCAAGTTTGCTCATTCAGTGAAAGTTGACTATTTTGTGACATTTTATACATTTTTAGATCCCCAAGACTCAAAAATTTATTTTGAGGATGTAGATAGTTAATTTGCCTCTATTTCACAATATTCCTCTCCAGCAACTGACTTATCTATTTTGGAAAAGTTAAATCTTTGGATAAGGTGTGAAAGTTATTTTTCCCCTTTAAGATGAGGTCTGTCCCCAATATTATCCTTCATCTGTTACCTACTTGCAGATTGCTTAAAATAAATTTCTCTACTACCCACATTTTTATGGAACTCACACCTAGAATCGTAAAGTTAAATATAATGGGGAGGGTTACATTCACTAATTTCTTGCTTTATCATTTATTCTTTAAAAAAGTCAGGTTGTTGGATTCTGGGGAAATGAATTTATCAACTTGGGTATACATGGAAAGAGCTTTTATTTCACTAATCTCATTTAAAAAACATTTTTTTTTTCCATTTCCAAGAAATTCCCATTTTTTCCAATTGTCAAAATACTTGCGGGGTTCTTAAACCTAGGTTTCATGATGGGATTTTTTCTAGCTTCTTCCTTTTTGGCATAATACAGGTATTTAAAGCAAGACAAACCTTTTTTTGGAATAGCTGAAATTACAAATCATGTATAATTTACCTATTTCATGTTTATTGCAATATCATAAGCTTTGCTGTGCACGAACAATAGAGGTCTTTAAAAAATTTCTCTCTAATGTTGAAGTCATTAACTGCAAGACAAATTTGGAGATGTATCATAATTTGGCTTCCCTAAAAGATTAAAAAATGTATTCTACTCTAGTCATTCTGCGTTGAAATCTAAATCTGAACTACACCTGGAATTTTACCAGAAGATCGAGTGGTCTTCCAATTTATGGTCAGCAATTTGTTACAAAGACTCTATTTTTTTCTGATATTAAACTTTGTTACTCCTTATACCATAAAAAAATAAAAAAGCTTTTATTTCTAACATGCTGGTACTGTAACTCAGTAGATGGTACATTTTATTTATTTTTTGAGTTTGATAAAGTTAAGTCTGGAGGGCGTGGCTTGGACGGCAGAACCGATGGCTGCCTGATCCCGTCTCTCTGTCGAATACGGAGACGACATGCTTGGATTCCGGAGTTCCTGGGACCGATTTTAAACCTAAACACCAGGCTTCGGTTTCTGATGGAGCGCTGCTCCGGTGGGTGCCATCGAGGATTAATGAAAGGCGCTGATTGAAGCAGAATCACCGCCGCAACTCCGCCAACCGAGTGAACGTGAAGAATTAAAATGGCGGATGACGAGGAACAATTGTAAAACCAACATAGAAGGCACTAAAACAAGCCGGATTGCCCTCTTGTGCACCCGTTTCAGGTGATTTGAAAGGCCTCACCTCTCGACAAGGTACAATAACCTTTGTTGCCACGCAAAATGACTTTTGATTTGCGGTGTCCTTTAACTAAAGCGACTTGTACCATAAGGGAGTCACTGTTCCTATAGAAAAAGGTTTGGAAGTAGACAGTGAGAAATGCTCAAGTCTAGTGCTACTCTATCTGTGGGGGACAGTGCGTCCTCATCTTGATGCCTCACACACCCCGAAGGATGTCATGCTTCATCATTGGGCTGTGCTCCTCGTAGGGCCGGCGCTGCAATGCCCTACGGGTCCCCCGAAGGGTATCTTTATCGGAGAGCTTTTGATGAAGCCGTATGGGTGCGTGGGTGTGAGTGGCAGTTAAGTCCTAAAAGTGTGTGTTTAACCTAGATACCGCAGGTTCAACGAATTAACTGAAAAAGGAACCTTTGTGTATAGTCATCTTTACTTGGACAATGAGGATGTGTTTTACGAGCATATGTTTAACATATGGATACAGAGTAACAACCCTGGCACAACGTCCCAGTAGTAATCATTGATCTTACCTTTATGTTTGTCTGCCACAGAGTTATAACCCCTTTTTCCTTACCTCTATGAGCACTACACTTGTAGCTCACGTATATAGACTATAATCAATAGCGATAATAACTACACTATAGATTATGAGCACTTGGCCCTCCAATGGATGACCCGGACTTAAGCTATTAAGCAAACCATTAGTACGTACACCCTAATGGGAACCTTTATCTCTCTAAACTCTTGTCGTTACAGAAGTGTTACTCCCTTCAATGATCCGGCGGCACTGAAATCTTCAGGCCACTGTTGATACAATTACACCTTTCATGGTCCTGACGAAGCGCTCTGGATCTCCTCCTGAGACCACGAAAGCGCGAAACATGTTGGACCGATACATATGCCCACTATGGACATATGACTTACCAAGCTATCAAGGGACATAACATCCCTTAGAACAGCACCACACACTTTGTTTTTACTGATGACAGAGGGATCGCCTTAATAATAAAACTATTCACTCCCCCTCCAGCCTTTTTTAAACGCACACTTTTAGGACTTAACTGCCACTCACACCCACGCACCCATATGGCTTCATCAAAAGATCTCCGATAAAGAAACCCTTCGGGGGACCCGTAGGGCATTGCAGCGCCGGCCCTACGAGGAGCACAGCCCAATGATGAAGCATGACATCCTTCGGGGTGTGTGAGGGCATCAAGATGAGGACGCACTGTCCCCTACAGATAGAGTAGCACTAGACTCGAGCATTTCTCACGGTCTACTTCCAAACCTTCTTCTATAGGAACAGTGACTCCATTATGGTATAAGTCTAATTTCGGGAGCACAGGTCACTGGACCTCCGCAACTAGCTCCTTGTGTCCCCCCTCTTTCATAAATAGGACTATTTAGCACGGCAGATCAGCCGAGGGACCCATCCTCTACCTATTATCAACCTATTATCTCTCCCCACTCCTTCCTGGAATAACCATGACAGAACAGACTAGCCTAAGTTTTGACGACGATGTAGTATCTGAGAGTCTCAAAACACCGAGTCTGTTGAGAACAGATGGCTCAGCCTCAACAAGTACCCCACAAGGGGATTGGAATAACATAGCTGCCCTCAAAAAACAACAGGTCAAAATAGCAATGCACGGAGCTATCATGACCGAATATTTGCGGGCCAACACTGCACCGAATGGCCTCATTGTCACCGTAGCACCATGGATCTTCTTAGAAGATGTAATATTCAGAAAAGATTGGAGCCAAATAGCGTGGAGGTGCACACGTGACTGGTTAGTACTTATAATCAGCACAGCAAAACGCCTATCGGATGCACTAATCATTAAGATAACAATAGCAGAGAATGCATTGAAAACAACTATCAGCTTCACAACTTGGAAGACACGACTAGCAGAGCTAAACACCGAGATGGATGATCATAAAGAATACCTCTTGCAGAAGAAGGTCACCAAACTACAAAAAAACATTAAAAACTTCGAGAGGGAGAAAATATACCCCTACATCAAGGAGGATTACGCGACCACCATCAACTACACATCCTCTGACGACGAATCAACCACCTCAGCCAGATCCAAAAGATCAAGCAGCAACTCCAGCAATGGAAGTTGGAAGAACCACCAAGGGGGCCCAGGGCTACTACCAACTCCCCCAATGTTCAACTATCCCATGCCAGGCTATCCAGGAGCACCACCACCATGGAACCCCGGCTACCACCGCCCCATCCACTCTATCAACACCAACAACCCCCTCCTTTTTGGAGCGGTGGCAGGGGCAGAGGAAGAGGCAGGCGAAAAAATGATCAACGACAGGTACAGTGGTCGGAGAACGAAGACCAACGCAGAACACGGAGTCAGACGAAGAAAACCTAGTGGTGAACCTGTCCAACAAGACCCTAACTACAACAGAGGAATCCGTCATACAAAGGGGACTAGGATTTGTCCAAACACCGAAAGAAGACTCCTTTAGACTCACCGGAGAACTACATGCCTTCTTCAGAAAGTTGCGTTTGAGATGCTTTTTCCAAACACAAGACACCAACAAGATGGACACAAGGACAACGGACACAGGCCTTCGTAATCCCTCCAGATTCACGCCCACCACAGCAAGTGAGGTACTGACCTATGAAAAAGCAGTTCTACAAGACATAAACCATCTACAACCCAAAAAAACAAATGACAACTTACCAACAAGAGAACGGAAGGCTCTCCAAGATCTCAATGACGATCCAACTATCACAATAAAACCTGCAGACAAAGGGGGAGCCATCGTCATCCTAAACACAGATGACTACGAAAATGAATGTCACAGACAATTGGCGGACACAAAGTACTAACTGAAGATAGACACAGACCCCACGGATTCCCTGACAAGGAGAATCAACATTATGGTGACGGAAGCACTATCCAACGGATGGGTAACGAAAAACGAAGCGGAATTTCTGGTCAACACAAAACCCACAACCCCATATTTCTACGTCTTACCAAAGATCAACAAAAACATCATGCCCCCACCCGGGAGACCAATAGTATCAGGAATCAATTCCATTCTGGAACCCCTGAGTCAGTATTGCGACTACTTTCTACGGCCGTTAGTACAAACCACACCATCTTACCTCAAGGACACTAAGGAAACCATCAATCTCATTGAGAATATCAGTGAACCAGAGGAAATCACCCTACTAGTAACATTAGACGTGGAAGCCCTATATACGAACATCCCACAAGAAGCCACACTGAGAGTGGTCGAAGAAACCCTGAGAAACAACAACTCAGCCACACAATCACCCATTGACTTCATCTTGGAATGTGCAGAACTAGCCCTAAAAAACAACTTTTTCAAATTCCAAGACCAGCTCTACCAACAGATCCATGGAACTTGTATGGGAAGCACTTTCACGCCCAGTTTAGCATGCCTGTACATGACCCACTTTGAGGCCTTATATATTCTACCAGGAACCAACCCTTACACATCAGAAATCAAAGAATGGAAGCGGTACATAGACTACGTACTAATGCTATGGACAGGCACAGAAGAACGTTGCAAAGATTTCCACTCCTGGATCAATCAACAGGATCCATTCCTGAAATTCACGCTATCCACCTCGGACGAGGAGATACCGTTCCTGGACCTACTCATTCTTCACAAAGACGGCAAATTGTCCACAAAAACATACAAGAAACCTACAGATCGTAATAGTTTATTAACATACGACAGCCACCACACAAAGGTCTTGAGACAAAACCTCCCCTATGGCCAATTTTTGAGGCTCAGACGTAACTGCAGCACCACCCAGGACTATGAGACCCAAGCAGCAGAACTAAGTAAGAACCTAGAGAGGAGAAATTATCCACAAAAGGTCATAAAAAATGCAAGAAAACGAGCACGGAACAACCACCGGGGAGCCCTCCTGGAAACACACGAAAAACAAAAAGACGAAACAATCACGTGTAACAACCTATACACCACAATCCAATCAAGTCAAAAAAATACTACTAAAACACTGGAACATTATCAACACAGGCGAAATGCACGTGGAACGTCCTAGGTTCGCGTTCAGACGCACACAAAATCTAAAAGATATCATTGTGCACACAAGACCACAAAAAAAACTGACAGATAACCAAAGAACATTATGGGATCTCCCAACAGTGAAAGGGCACTAGCCCTTTGGTACATGCAATGTATGTCCACTCACAACACATTCAAAAACACTCCAACTCAACAACCAAGAGTGGACACAAAAAAGACATACAAATTGTAATACAAAAAATTGTGTCTACATGGTGAAATGTCCCTGCAACCTCCTATATATTGGGATGACCACCAGAGCAATAAGAACAAGAGTGAACGAGCACAGAAGCAACATTTGCTGCAGCAAAAACACAACAAAAATGAGCAGACACTACATCGAAAAGGGCTACACACCAGATCAGGTGAACTGGACCGTTATTGAGTCCAACCCTTTATGGACAACCAAGACCCTATTCCAAAAAGAACAGAGGTGGGTCCATCGCCTCCAAACCAACTCTCGGGGTCTCAATGATGAAATCCCCTGGATCGAGGTACTATAGAGACATAGCACTCTTTAGATAAACCAACAGCTCTTACTTTAAGATAGCTACAAACAAAAACTCGGCATACCTGGCCATGCCCAAATCATATCCAATATAACATGCCCTACTCCCGAGATTAACAATGTGTATTCTTAGAATCGACCACAATCTGTCATCTGCTCTCAGACCCCAAGGGAACCTTTTCCTCCACACACACACCTTTGGCTGTAATAATACACACCATTCCAAGATGGCGGCCGGGACCAATATATCCCGACCTAACACCACTGTATTACTGATAATACATATACCAACAACTTACTCAATACCAGCCATTATTCCTAATGACACTTACTCCACAAGAGAACCCTGAGTCACTGAAATCTAAAAATCGACTTAAGGAATAAAAAACACACCCCTTTAAGATGGCGCTTACTAATCACACTAGACCTTTGCCAATTAGACGGCTTAATGGAACAATCACCGACACACTCAGCAACACACAACTCCTATAAAAGGAACAGGACTGCACCTCTCTCTACCGGCGGAGAAGGCGGGGCTACACAGGTGATTCGGCCCTGTTGATACGAGGAACCGTGAGTAGTAGGTTAGCTTGGTGGGAAGGTCACAGGACGCGGGTCCCCGGCACGGCTCCGCGTACTGCTCACAGTCCCCCCTTAAGACAAATAACTTATACTACCAAAACCAGAGGGCACAACGGAGCTCCCTCATCTTTACTGTATGTTGTTGCTTTCCTTTCACAGCCCTCGAGTGACTCATCGATCTCACGAGGCCTTACCCCAATTACTAAGGGGTGACAAATGTACTTTTTTATGCATAGATAACACAGCGTCTCGAGGTTTGCAATCAATGGTGGGGCCTATAAGATATCATTCACCTAGATACCGCAGGTTCAACTAATTAACCGAAAAAGGAACTTTTGTGTATAGTCATCTTTACTTGGACAATGAGGATGTGTTTTATGAGCATATGTTTAACATATGGATACAGAGTAACAACCCTGGCACAACGTCCCAGTAGTATTAATTGTTCTTACCTTTATGTCTGTCTGTCTGCCACAGAGTTATAGCCCCTTTTTCCTTACCTCTATGAGCACTACACTTGTAGCTCACGTATATAGACTATAATCAATAGCGATAATAACCACACTATAGATTATGAGCACTTGGCCCTCCAATGGATGACCCGGACTTAAGCTATTAAGCAAACCATTAGTACGTACACCCTAATGGGAACCTTTATCTCTCTAAACTCTTGTCGTTACAGAAGTGTTACTCCCTTCAATGATCCGGCGGCACTGAAATCTTCAGGCCACTGTTGATACAATTACACCTTTCATGGTCCTGACGAAGCGCTCTGGATCTCCTCCTGAGACCACGAAAGCGCGAAACATGTTGACCGATACATATGCCCACTAGGGACATATGACTTACCAAGCTATCAAGGGACATAACATCCCTTAGAACAGCACCACACACTTTGTTTTTACTGATGTCAGAGGGATCACCTTAATAATAAAACTATTCACTCCCCCTCCAGCCATTTTTTAAACGCACACTTTTAGGACTTAACTGCCACTCACACCCACGCACCTTCATCAAAAGATCTCCGATTAAGAGACCCTTCGGTGGACCCGTAGGGCACTGCAGCGCCGGCCTGACGAGGAGCACAGCCCAATGATGAAGCATGACATCCTTCGGGGTGTGTGAGGGCATCAAGATGAGGACGCACTGTCCCCCACAGATAGAGTAGCACTAGACTCGAGCATTTCTCACTGTCTACTTCCAAACCTTTTTCTATAGGAACAGTGACTCCCTTATGGTATAAGTCTAATTTCGGGAGCACGGGTCACTGGACCTCCGCAACTAGCTCCTTGTGTCCCCCCTCTTTCATAAATAGGACTTTAACTAAAGTGGCCTGACCCTAAGATGGCGGCTGAGTGAATTGTACGGGAAGCGTTTTATCTTCTCCTGCGGAGCTGCGCTGCAGAATATTGGCAATTTGGGCAATTACTAGTGTTAAGGCTGGGTCTGCGATCTATGGGGAACGTTTCTGCACAAAACCGATATCATCAGCACGGCGATCTTCCTCAGTGCGGGGCCTGACCCTAAGATGGCGCCCGGGGCTTAGCTTTCGGCAAAATCAATCAGCAATACAACCATCTGAAATTGCTGCAACGTAAAGCTCATTTCAACCCTTCCTTGTTACACCAAGCCGGGGGGCACTCTGCCAATACTATCTGCCTGATACCAGCTTGTCTCGCAATGTGCCTGTGAAAATTAAATCTTTCATGGAGCTCAGCTTTTAAGATGTTAGTTCCCATCTTTTAGAAGCATTAAGACAGACATCTGACAGTCACCCAAACATCTATGAGTTTCCACTGTTTGACACTGGGTCTAAATAGAATTGTATGCTTTACAGCTGATATACATGCGAATGGTCTAACAGCCTGGCTTGCCTATCCTTACTGCTTGATCCAAATGAGAAGTGACTCCTGCGGCTAGCGGGGTTTTGTACATACTGTGCAAATAGTGCAGTCAGCTAGAAAAAGAAGGCCTTGCAAACAACCATACGCCTTTGTTTGTAAACGTGTAACAAGACGTACACCAAAGGGTCGGCAACTTTCTAAAACAATCACTCATAACCATTTTGCGAGTCGCTTCACTGTGAACAACGGATTCAGGTCGTGTACCGTCATTTCCTCTATCTGGGACAGACCAAGTGTGCCTGTATTCATCTACATACTTGGAATAATTTCAAATATCAACTTCTAACACCAATATTCGTGCTAACTCTACCAACATCGTAAGGATTTCATCCTATCCTAACAAGAGCTTCACTATGGCAGAAAAGGAGCCCAAAATTCAATACAATAGAAATAAAGGTGGTCCCTCGCCATCGGACTCTCCCATCAAGGCCAAAGCGGACATAAATAGCACAATGGAAATGATTCTCAAAAAGCTAGCCGATGTTCATGATGTAGCTAAAACTACCAAACAAAATACGGACGCTATGCAGCTAGAACTAACGGCCATACGGGCGGACATGAATACAATCAACTCTAAAATAGAAGCCGCAGAACAAAGAATTAGTAATGTTGCGGACACTTCTTTTCAAGCCAGCAAAGAGGAGAGGAGGAGCAAGATGGTGTCAGTGTGAGTCCACGCCACTCAGCCGCCCACGCCGTGCACATCGACTATCGGCTTTGCGGACTGACCCGTGATGCCGTATCGGAGAGCGAACAGAACGCAAGTGACCAGCCTCCATTTCCAGATCGCAGGGACTGATCCGGACGCTGATAACTGCTGCGGGGTGCTCGCTTTTGTAAGAGCGCTCCGGGAATTCTTTACTCGCTGGCTGCTCTGCTACTTTGTTGCCTCAGTGTTTTCTTCGGCCTCCATTAAGCTGGTGTTACGGTCGGAAGGAAGACGGCAGCGGAGCCTGATTATGTCGACCAGGGGCGCTAAAAGCAGCAAAGGCAATAAGATGAAAGCCGCTCAAGCCGCACAAGCTAGCGCTGTTCTTGGGGACGATGTGGTGACGGACAACCTACCTAGAGGTAAACGGGAGGTCTGCACCTTTAAAAAGACAACGGGGAGACTCTGGGGTGGAGGAGTTATAAAAGAAGGTGCATGTCTTCAGCCTTCTGTTGCTAAACTTTTTTCTGGAGTTAAGGCACCATTCCCTACATTAGACTCCACACTAGATTCTACACTCCCCCCTGAGAGCGAACCCGATAGTTCATTATTAGAAAAACAAGGGAGTCTGAACCCTAAACAACTGACAACTACTTCGAAGGAAAACTGTGCCTTTGAACAACCCGAGGAAATTGCGCCCCCACGGGGACAGCGGGAAGGCACAGAAGGATTGATAGACCCCATTAATTTTACTCCCACCCCTGCACCCACGGAAGGACACACCGGAATCATAGTGGATTTAGGAAGAACGGTATCATCCGCTTCTGCTGCCCCAATCCTAGACTCCGCTCAGATAAAATGCGTACCAGAGGGAGGGCCTAAACTCCTAGTAGCTGGCACTACTAACTATATCCTTAGCTTGGAAGCCAACCCTGGCCTCCAAGCTCCTTGGACTCCTGAGCTTAGTGGTGAAAATGTTTACTTCATATCGGATGGCTCTATGACGACAACAGATGAAGGCGGAACCAGCTCAAGCGAAGATAACAGCATCGATCCCTCCAAAGACACTGGAACTGTGCAGCGCCAGAAAAAGCCAAGAAACAAAGCAAAAAGACGCAGCCAGCTTAAGTGGGACTATTCAGACTCTCAGATGTCTTATCCCCTTGGCGAAGAAGTAGATCAGACATCGCTTTGGGAAAACCTAAAAACCACACCAGAATCCATGGCAGAACCTTCTTTAGCTTCTATTCTAGCTTCAATCAAGGAATTCCAAGAAGAGGTTCGCTCTGACAGTCGCTAAGCCAAAGGGGCCGCCAAAAAACTACAAGAGGGCATGAGAAAGCTAAACAAAATATGTACCGACATTAGCGATCGTGTCACCATGGTGAAAGGCCGCACAGAGCGTTTAGAAACAGAAGTAAACTACCCTAAAAGACCAAGGTTCTTCTCACGCTGCATGCTTGACGGACTTAATGATGAAGATGGAAGAGCAGGAGAATCGACAACGCAGGAACAATTTTCCCGGAAGGAGTGGAGGGGGACGACCCAAGGCGCTATATTGTGAAACTCCTACGAGAGGCTTTTCCTGATCAATCGAACTGGAATTGGGACCATGAAGTTCAGCGGGCACATCGCTTCCCTTTTAATCTAAGGCAACGATGTGATGGCAGCAGTCTTTCTGGAGAAAAACCCAGGGCTTTCCTGGTGTTCTTTGGGAACTTCCTTCTTAGACAGCTGGTCTATGATCAAGCCTGCCCAAACTCTCAGAAAGGGTCTAATGGGGTAATGTTTTTCGCTAAACCTGACTTTTGTCACTCTACAGTAGAGCGGAGGTGGCGCTTGCGTCAACTAATCGCCCCCTTTCAGCAACTGGGAGCCCAAGTGTTTTTAATGAACCCTACCAGATTGAAAGTCATTCTAAATGGGGCCTTCCGGATTTTTTTGTCCGAGATCAAGGCTGGTGAATTTCTGGGGGAAATTAAGGCAAAAAAGGGGTCGAGCTAAAGGACAGACGAAACTTCTCTGGTTAAGAGAAACTTGATAAATCTAGTACTCTCCCACTGTATTGCCTTTTTCTCAATCTTTCTGACCTTCTCTGCTACTATTTTCTTACGAGGCGTACACACAGAGGACTTTGGCAGATCAGTTCTTGAATGGGGGAGCCTTTTCCTTTCATTTTTTTTCCTTCCATTTTTTGTTTTTTTCCCTCTCTCCTTATGTCTCTTTATATCTCTTCAAGTATTGTTATATGCCGAACTCTCCTGGCTCTTCTATAAGGCGTGGCCTGGCGGCGGGGAACCATTACTGATAACCATCATTCAGGGTTTTCCTGATTGCTCTAATTTAGGGGTGGGACCGGGAGGGGTGGGAGGATAATTGCACTGTGGTGGAGGGATCAATGACACTTGTCACTACTGTATTGGTTTTAGTTATTGCGAAGCTATATTGGAAGATAAGAGAATCAAAAGGGCAAAAAAAAAGGAAAAGGAAAAAGAAAAAAAACAAGCAAATTGAGTAAGCTTGTGGCAATAGAAGAGAAGGAACTCTTAAGGCATCATTGCATACAGGATAAAATTGACTGTACTTCAATAATGTGGGGTACACAATCTGTATATTGTTTAAACTTGATCATTTGATAAAAATTTTGTATGAATAAGCTAAGCACCCTTAGAATTGTTTCAGTAAATATATGTGGCCTGAATGACGCCCTGAAAAGACAGAAGGTGGCACAGGGTTTGCGCTCACTGGGAGCCGATTTAGTCAGTCTCCAGGAAACACATATAGAGGGATCGCAGAAACATCTACTGAACTCATTGGGGTATAGAGTCATAGGGGGGACTACACGGGTGCGAAGACAAGAGGGGTAGGGGTCATGGTACAAAGCAGACACTCACTGAAATCTGCCCGTGTGAAATCCGACCCTCTTGGAAGATGGGTCATAGCGGAATGTCGCCTACCTCCCAATTTTTCTTTTACTTTATGCTCCATTTATGGGAGTAACACTGACGACCCCGGGGTTATTAACTGGATTACAGGAGAACTTGTCCATTGGCCTCTCCCAATTGTTATCTGTGGTGACCTTAACATCAATTTACCCAGTAACTGGAAAGCAAATGATCAATGGTCCTACGTAGGTAGGAAGCCCAAAGTATATCAAGCCATACTAAATCTAATGCAAACTCACGGGCTTAGTGATGTGTGGGCCAGCTTAAAATCTACCCAGCCGGGACACACATACTTTTCAGCCCCACACCTCTCCCTAGCAAGGCTGGACTATTTTTTGGTTTCATCTTCTTTGGTTCGAGACTGCTCTATAGATATTGCCCCGCGATTTATGTCAGACCACAACCCACTCATCTTAAACATCGGGGGGTTGGGAACCAGTGGGGAGACCCCGAATTGGAGCTTTGAAAAAGCTTTACTCCATGATACTGGATACCGAACGCATATGCAGGGGTGGATCCAAGAGTTTCTTGAGCTAAATATAGGGTCAGCCACAATTATGATGGTATGGGATGCATTGAAGGCGGGCATCCGAGGGGAGACCTTACGGTTCTCCATAAGGAAAAACAAGAAAGAAAAGATACAGATCTCGAAACTGCAAGATAAGATGAAAAAGGCAGAAGAGAAATTAACTCGGGCAGTACAAATGGGGGCTGAAATTGAAGCCGCTCAACTTGAAGTAACAGTCAATAAGGCTGAAATTGGGTCAATTTTTGCAGAGAAGGTGGCAGCTAAATGGGCTTCTGCACGTAAGAAAATCTATGAGTGTAGCGAGCTCATTGGCCATCAATTGGCTCTTAAAACCAGACAGCAGGTTTCTGCCAGTGAAATACTTTCGATTCAACTTACTACAGGAGAGATTACTAATGACCCAATTAATATCCAAAGGGCATTCCGAGAGTTCTATCAGAATCTCTACTCTGAGGAGAATATTGGATCATCAGACTTGAGAGAGGATGAGATCTTTAACTATCTAGATAAAATCACCCTGTCTAAACTCAGTGTAGATGATCACGACCAATTATAAGACCCTCCGACCTGGGAAGAAATCGCTAAAGCCCTAGCAAGTTTGCCAGATGGGAAAGCGGCTGGCGCCGACTGTATCCCGGTTGAGTTTTATAAAATCTTTGCTCCCAAAATAAGTGCTCTCTTCACCTCACTAGTAGTCTCTATTTTCAACGGGGCTTCTCCACCAGCTTCCTGGTCCAGTGCTAAGATTGTAATTTTCCCGAAATAGGATAAGTCACCACTTGAAATGGGCTCTTACAGGCCAATTACTCTTATTAATTGCGATTCTAAGATATATTCTAAGATTTTTGCGTCTAGACTATCTCTAAGAATAGAACCCTGGTGTCAAAATGGCAACACAGGTTCATTCCCAAGAAAGGCACTACTGAACACATCCGACGGACCATCACTCTACTTGACGCAGCTCAGATATCAGGAGACCCGATGTCGCTAATTTTACTTGACGCTGAAAAAGCGTTTGATCGGGTCTCCTGGCAATTTCTTTGGGGCGTCATGAGAAGGATGTGTTTCGGGCCTAAGGAAATTCAAGCCATTCAAGCTCTTTATCTTAATCCCACAGCCAGCATTTCAATTAATGGGAAACTAACGGAGCAGATTAAAATCTCACGGGGTACTCGCCAAGGCCGTCCTTGTTCTCCACTGTTCTTTGCTTTATATATAGACCCTCTTATTAAAGCAATAGAAAATAATCAAGTAGTTCGGGCGGTGAGCAGATTCGGATGGGACACTAAAATCATGGCCTACGCCGATGACCTGGCTGTAGTGACCCCCGATCCTGAGACTGCAGTTTTGGCACTGGAACAGGAGGCCCAAGAGTTTGGGAAAATTTTGGGATATGCACCTAATAAAGGAAAAACTCAGATCATTTTAAACAATGACATCAATTGGGTGGACAGTCGGGTTGTTCAGAAAGCTAAATACTTGGGGGTCACTATTGTGGCAAACACCGACCTGATTGTGGAAGAAAATCTGATCCCGTTGGCGGTAGAAACTAAAAGAGCGCTTAACCGGATAAACAACTTACACTTGACTATAGTGGGGCGGTGTAATGTCATCAAGATGACCTACTTCCCTAAACTACTATATTTTTTCAGGGCTATCCCTCTAGAGATTAGTAAAACAATGTTTCAGAGATTTGAACAACTCTTCTCTCACTTTATCTGGGCATACTCTCAACCGAGGCGGGCTTTTAAGCTGCTTTCCCTTCTTAGGGAGAGAGGTGGATGGGCGCGCCCTAATCTAAGACTGTATTATTGGACTTCGGTCCTACAGTATAGTAAGGAACTGCTCCATGAATATTCCTATATTCCAACCGCAGGACTCCCGTCTCCCTTCCAACTATTACTTGGGGAGGAGGCCCGGGGATGCCTGTGGCGGCAATTGACATTTGGATATTACAAATGGGTCAGATTTAAGACCTTGATAAGTACATATAAAGTTTTTTCCAATATACGCAGAATTTATGGGCTGGGTAGACTGAATTATTACTCTCCCATCAATAATAATACCAACTTGCCAGCTATTTTTGGGAGATCTTCTCTCCAAGACTGGTATAAAGCGGGAATCTTAAAATTGGGAGATTTGTTTACCACCAAAGGTATTAAGACATTTATTGACCTTAAAACTCAATACAATCTGAGGGAACAGGAGGCCTTTAAGTATACTGCCATAAGGGATTTTTTGGCCCGAAAAGCCAGTGGGTCTGCTGGGTTCTCAAAGGTTGACCTTATCGACAAATTAAAAAACCGCGCTCTACCCCGTATTGGATACATTTACACCACATTGAATAGCCAAATGCCCGATGATATGTCTAAGATAGCAAGTAAATGGCAGTCGAAGCTGGATACTCCCTATAATACCTTCTATCATGCTGTGCGATCTGCCCAGAGCGACTTGTTGTCGGCCAAACTGCAGGCACAATTCTATAAGACCGCCTTCTTTTTGTATATCACACCTAGCAGAATTGCTAAATGGGGAACAGGTAAAGGGACGCTCTGTCCTAGATGCTCAGAGTTTAGTGCAGATTCTGTACACATGTTCGCAATCTGTCCGAAACTAGCACCATTCGTTGGTAAAATACAAGATTTCTTAAGGAAAGTCCTTTCTCAGGACATTCAGTTAACCCCCACGATTATTCTGTTAGGGACACAAGACAAGGTTAACAGAAAGAGCAGTGGAGCACTTATTTTTGTAGCCATGACAATACTGCGGATCCGTATAGCTTCGTCATGGATAGATCCAAACCCTCCACTGTTCTCCCAATGGTTGGCCCGACTAGTCACGACTTGTCACCTCGAGAAGGCTATCTTTGCTAAAAAGGGTATCTGGGGAAAAAAGAAGGGCCTAGCTATTTGGGAACCCTTAACTGCTTGGCTCAGTCAGACACACTCTCAGGGCCCTTGAAAAGCAAATTTCCTTCCTTTTTCATTTAGCTAACGATTGTTTATTAATTTTGTTTGTCTTGATTGTATGTGATGTTTGATGATTTGAAGGTTTGCCATATCTGATTCTTTTAAAGATCTATGGCAGGGACACCACTTTGTTTATGTTGATTATACATCTCATTATGGTTGCTAAAAATTAGCTTCTCTTATGTGATTATGCTTTACATTATACACTTCATGGATTAAGAAAGGACACAAGAGAATTTATGTAACAGGCTCTCTCTACTTCGAGTCAATCTCGCTGTTTTTGTTTATGGGGCTGGGGGGGAGGGTTGGTTTTTTGATATTTTTCCACCTCTGTATTCGCTTTTGTACTCTAGATTTATAAAAAGAAAAAAAAATCAAGAAAAAAAAAATCAAGCCAGCAAAGAGATAAAATCTCTTATGGACATTACCATCAATCTAAAGAAACAAGCAGCCAAACTTGAAGACCGGAACAGGAGAGGCAACATTCGAATTCTTGGTGTTACGGAGGGCTCAGAGGACTCCGCGGAGTCATGCATAGCATTCCTGGAGAACTGGATCCCTCAGATCATGGCAATAAAATTTCCTAATAACCTGGAGCTGGACCGTGCACACAGAATCCCGGCATATAACTCTTCTTCAAAGCAAACAACCCGTCCTATCATTTGCAAACCGTTTGAGATATCAACATACAGAGGCCATTCTCAACTTTGACCGTAAAAATCGACAGATTACTTGGAACGGTCAAAAAATAATCTTCACACAGGACTACTCTAAACCTACAGTGGATACAAGAAAGGGCTTCCTCCTTCTAAGAGAGAGGTTAAGAGACAAAAATATTCAGTTTTCCTTTGCTGGTCCTGCCAAATTTAGAATCATAGAAAATGGCAGACATCGCTATTTTACGGATCCTAAAGACTTCAAATTTTTTAGATGGCCCATCCATCCAGGACATGGACCTCACTACCTCCTTTTCCAATAAAAGGATGTCATGATATTCTTTCCATATACTAATTAGGCTTATTACACTTGCCTCTTTTGTATGCTCATGCAATCTTTATATGTCTCTATTACCTCTTGATCATTGGGCTTACGTTTTATTGTTGCTTGTTTACAGCCTGATGAGTCATTTCCTGTCGTATTCGATGGTTCTCACTTATATGCCATGTGTGTATTATGGCGCTTAACATGTGGCAGTTATTCATATATATTATTAAGCATATATAAATTCAATTATGTTTAGTAGGGACCAATAAGATCAGTACTTCATGCACAGATCAGTCTCTCTAACATAAGGGTAGCCTTTTTGCCAGTATATATCTCTTCCATGCCTTCTGTCTAGCGTATATATGTGCTTAGTTACTAAAGTGCACAGTTTTGTTCTACAACATATTGCCTGTTTGTTAACATGATATACTCTGGAAGGTTAAATCATATCAAGATAAGTATTTCTCCTATTGACAGTTTGACGCTCCTGCAGTCGCACCTCCGACATTCGAGGTATACAGGGTTGGGTGGGGAGGGTGAGGGGAGTGGGGAGGGCTTTTGAGGTTCCCCAAGTTTTGCGAAATGTGAATGGGGTTTTTGTGGATTGTACCTTGGGTATTCTCAGTTGTTTATTATCTTTATTTTTTCTCTCTTTACATTTTTCTTTCTCTTCACTACCGCTTCTGCCATTCCTCTAATTGCACTCATTACTAAAGGTTTCCCAATTTAGACAAGAGTTCCTACGCACTACTTGCTTCATTTATGCTGTCAACGATATTACAACATCTACTTTCCATACAAGTAAGCCTTATGCATCTAACGTTCAAGTAGAGACAATCTACCTGTTACGTCGTTACTCAACACACCATACAAAACCCTCATGAGACCAGTTCATTTTACCTTCGCTTACATATGTAATGATTCAAACTAAGACATATAATATTACAGATGATCTTAACGTTGTCTCTTTAAATGTGAAAGGGCTTAACCACCCAATTAAACGCCGGAAAGTTTTTGACTACTTAGCCAAATCTAAAGGGGATATTATATTGTTACAAGAAACGAAATTATCTGGGGAAGATGTGGCGTTTATTAAACATAAATGGATTTCACAAGTTTCATGCTCGCCAGCTGACCATAAAAAGAAGGGAGTAATCACCATAATAGCTAGGAAAGCCAACATATCCCTTGAATCACAATCACATGACAATGAAGGTAGATTATTGGTTACACACCTGAAGAAAAGGGACGACTCCATACATATTGTAAACATATACTGCCCTAACACGGACGATCCCAACTTTTGGGAGGGTATTTCAAGTACCATAGAAAATCTCCCCCAGGATGATCTCATCATAGTTAGCGGCGACTTCAACATCCCATTAGATCTTGTAATTGATCGTCAATCCACCTGTAAATATCACGTTACAAGATTGCAGTGCATAGTTAAAAAAATATGCACTAAGTTTAACCTCAAAGATTCTTGGCGCCTTCAACACCCAGACTCTAGGGATTACACTTTCTACTCCGCCCCACATAACTCATACACTAGAATAGATTACATACTTATATCCGGATCATTCACACACCTAATTGATCAAACAGACATCTCACCCAAATTAGTGTCCGACCATTCGTGTATCAGTGTTAAACTAGCTGGCAGCAGTAATGAACCCTCGCCCAAAAGATGGCGTTTTAATAATGATGTCCTATTAGATCCTGACGATAAAAAGAAAATTGAAGAAGCAATCAAAGATTATCTTAAACATAATGATCTTCCTGAGACAAACGTAAATACCCTCTGGGACGCAATGAAGGCAACCATTAGGAGAGTTATCATCGAAATTAAAACGAAAATAAATAAAAACCTTAATACTGAGTTAGTTAAGTTAGAACGTGAAATTAAACGTCTGGAGACCTTACATGCCAATTCGCTAAATGATAATAATATTCTCACCCTCCTAACACAAAAAAAATATGAATACAATAAAATTCTGAATAAACGTGCAGGAGTATGGATAAACAAATTTAAGGCCCTTAAACTTTGCGAAGCCAACAGAGCGGGTAAAATGTTAGCTTCCTATCTTAAACATAAACCGAACCAAAATGTCATCTCGTCAATCAAGGACACTAATAACCAAATACATACTAAACAAAAAGATATTTTAAATACCTTTAAAACCTTCTATGAGGACATATATAAAAACAACCAGGGTAAAATGTTAGCTTCCTATCTTAAACATAAACCGAACCAAAATGTCATCTCGTCAATCAAGGACACTAATAACCAAATACATACTAAACAAAAAGATATTTTAAATACCTTTAAAACCTTCTATGAGGACTTATATAAAAACAACCAGGAATTTAAATTAGATGAATGTATCCAATACCTGAACAAACTGAACCTGCCCCAACTGAACGAAATAGATAAATTAGCTTTAGGAAAACCAATAAGCGCACTAGAAGTGACAAACTCTATTAAATCCCTAAAAGACAATAAGGCTCCGGGACCTGACGGTTTTACAGCCACTTTCTATAAAACATTTACAGACTTACTGCAACCGACTATGTTAAAAGTATTTGATAATACAGCAAATAAAGGACGTACGTCAAACTCTATAACAGAGGCTAACATTATAGTTATCCCTAAAGAAGGGAAGGATCCTCTATTACCAAAACATTATAGACCAATATCTCTCATTAATGTCGATTGTAAAATTTATGCGAAAATTTTAGCCACAAGACTCAATACAGTTCTCCCACACTTGATAAGCAACTCACAAGTTGGCTTTCTAAAAAACCATATGTCGAACGACAATACCCGTCTGTTACGTCATGTTCTGGAAAATGCAGCTATTAAACTAGATCCTTCAATAGCGATTACCCTGGACGCCGAAAAGGCGTTTGACAGGGTCTCATGGTCATTCTTAAAACAATGTATGTACTCATTTAACTTGGGGGAATCCTACATAAATATGGTTATGGCCCTATACTTGACGCCAACGGCAAGTATTGCATTAATGGCTCACTATCGGAGTCTCTTACTCTCCAACAAGGTACTAGACAAGGCTGTCCACTTTCACCATCCCTTTTCCTACTAGCGCTTGAACCCTTAATACAAGATATCAAATTGAACACAAACATAAAAGGAGTTGGGTTTAACAATACTCACGTTAAATTGGCCACTTACGCGGATGATATACTGATAGTAACTGAAGACCCGGGTCCTTCAATTGATGCCTTGATGACGACAATAGGGAAATACTCTATACATTCGGGATATAAACTAAATAGGGACAAATCGGAGGTAAAACCTCTAAATGTTCACTGTACCAGAGAAATTTTAGGCAACTCAGGTCTTGCATGGCAACCGGGATATATAAAATACTTAGGTATAGAATTCGGTAGTAATATAATTGACACAATACACCATAATGAGAATACAACTTTGGAAAAAATTAAAAAACTTCTAGATACATGGTCTCCAAAATTCATTACGTGGTGGGGAGAATTGAAACAATAAAGAGGATGATTACTCCCTTAATTAATTGTCTAATCAACATGCTCCCACTTCTCCTAACAGAAGACTTTCACCATAAACTTGATATTCTATTATCGAAATTTATATGGCAAGAAAGCTAGAATTGGACTTAAAAAGCTAAGGTTGGACAAATCCCTAAGAGGAGTCAATTTTAAAATATATCAAACAGCCTTTCTGGCAAAACAGGGTTCTTATTGGATAACGCCTCTGTAGTGTCTTACTGTCTTGCTTCTTAGAAGAAGGTTACTAAGAATGTTACTCTATGACTATGCATGGAATGTGGAACCCCAGCTTGCTAAGGAACACTGTGGAACTTGTCAGTTGCCAGTGTTGGATGGGGTCTCTGTTACTTTCTACTTAATAAAGCCCACTTCAACTCTACTGCTGCCTACGTTCCTGTGAAAGGTGGATCTTACATTTGGCGACGACTGGGGAACAAGAAGACTATCCCCGCTTACCTTCGTGAGACCTCAACACACCATCTTCTGGATGACACTTATGTACTCCCACCAGGTCCTGCCTCGTCTAGTTTGGAAAAGAAGACGCCCAGTGTCCTGCACCCACGTTGGATTCCACTCTTCGCTTCCATAAACTTCTCGTATTTCTTAACGACATCGCGCGCTGGTGAGGCTTGTTGTGGCGCGTGAAGACGGCGACGAAGACGATCAACAACGTCACGCGAGTTGAGTGGTTGCTTGGTTACGCCCTAGTTACTGGCGTTGTGACTCGTTGCCTTGCAACCAAGCCCCGAACACACTCTCTCTCCCGTGTGGCGTCATCCCGTAGCGAGCGCCATTTTCCCTTGGGTTCCATGCGCGTCGCAGCGTTTCACTGCTGATGCGCACAGCTCTTCAAGCGTCTTGTTGCTTCGCAACCAAGCTTCAAACGCTCACTCTACATGTGGCGTCATCCTGCAACAAGCACCATTTTGCTTTGGGCTCAACGCGCGTCGTAGCGTTTCACCGCTGACGCGCACAGCTCTTCGTTTTGACTCTTGTTGATGCACTGTGCACACGAACTCCCGCTGATGCACACAGCATACCGGCATCCTAATACGGTACTTTTATCTTCAATCCAATACCAATTTCAATTCTTCACTTTTATAATTGGCAGTTATAGTGTTGAAATGTGTCGGTTTCCACGCTGATGATCATGCCATCGTTCTCTCTCTTCACTATGGTTTCTGCGCTGATGCTCACAGCTGTTCACATTTAATTTTTTTAATTTTGCAGCGTTTGGAAAAGACAGCTTTCACATTCATTTTCGTACTCTGTGTTCATCAGGGTTTCTATGCTAATGCACACAGCCATTTACATTTCAACACAGTGTCTATATTTAATTGCCTCTTATCCTACCTGTGTGAAGAGGTTGGCTCGTGAAAGAGTCTGCGCTGATGCGCACAGCCTTTTACATCTCACTTATTCCACTGTATTTGTAAACTGTTACTTCATTAGGTTCTGTGCTTGTTTTAGCTCACGATTTGTAACTGGTGCTGCTAATTATACTCTGTTGCCATGTTTTTCAGAGGTTTTAGGGTTCAAGTCATTTCATTATGCAAAACGTACCTTCTTCTTATCTTCCCCTGGTGAGCCAGCTCTTCCTCGGGTGAAGTGGAAGAAGGTTTTTAGCCATTATGCAAGGGTTTGTGGTACATCTCTCAGCGCTGAGAGGAAAAAGTCTCTTTTAATGCACTGTTTGGGTTCGGAGGGACAAGAGGTTTTTGAGCACCTTTCTGAACTCTCGGATAGTGATGCTACTGGTCTAAACGAATTTGAAATCTCTATAAAGAAACTGGATTTACATTACCTCCCAAAGGTTAGCACTGTTCTTGAGAGGTACCATTTTGGAAGAAGGATGCAGAGACCGGAGGAGTCCGTGGAGCAGTACATAACTGAGTTGCGCAAACTTGCTTCTACGTGTAATTTTGCGGCATCTTTGGATGAAAGACTCAGATCAATTTATGTTGGGTTGCAGTATTGATAAAGCGAGGGATAATTTGTGGCAGAAGGACAATTCATCGCTACATGAGGTTCTCACTATAGCCAAGACTCATGAACACTCAAAGGCGTGTGTTGAAACAATTCGTAAAAATGAACCTTTGAGCAAGAGTGGGGGAAATGGTGTACTAGTGGTCGAGAAAGAAAAAGTGGCTAGAGCCAAAATTCCTGTTAAGGTAGTGAACAAACATTCTTTCTCTAAGCCTTCCTCGGGCAATTGCTTCAGGTGTGGGAATCCTGGACATATGGCAAATTTCAAAGCTTGTCCAGGTTGGAAAGTTACGTGCAGTGTGTGTGGGCGCAAAGATCACTTTGCGAAGTGTTGTAAATCGAGTAAAGATCAAAAGAAGATCAGGGAAGTAGATCTTTATGAAGATGATTTAGAGCTAGAGGAAATAAACATCTGTCAAATCAAGGGAGCTGGTAGTGACGGTCCCATGGAGTTGGTGCTAATTAATGATGCACCAATAAAGATGCTATTTGACTCTGGAGCTAAGGTGACATTAATCCCCAAGTCCTTCTTTGAACAATATCTGGTGAAGAAAGTCAAGTTATCCAAACCTGACATAAGGCCAAGGGGGTATGGCGGAGAAATTATCGATCTATTAGGTTATTTCTGGGGAAAGATTGACTTTAAGGGTAGGATTATCCCGGGCAAAGTGTATGTGTCCATGAAAGGTGATTCACTTATAAGCTGGTTTCATCAACGTGATTTGTATGTGTTCCTGGACCCCAATGTGAGTACCTCTGTGTGTTTGAAGGAGATTCCATCTGTTTGTCAAGTTGGTGATGGGTGGAAAACATGGGTTAAGGAGTTTCCCGAGGTGTTTGATAGCAAACTTGGATGTCTCAAGAACTATCTACACTACATCAAGATTAAGCGTGGTTCTGTACCTAAAGTAGCTAATGTTTGGGGTGTACCACTCATGGCAAAGGAGTGCATGAAGGTTGAACTTGACAAGTTAGTTGCCAATGGCATTATACAAGAAGTTGAAGCCACAGAATGGCTTTCTCCTATTGTTATGGCCCGCAAGGCCAATGGTGAGGCCAGGCTTTGTGTGGATTTGAGAGAGTTCAACAAGGCGGTGGTCGTGGACCATTACCCTCTCCCCAACATCAGCGAGACGCTGTGCTCACTAAGTGGAGCTAAGCATTTTTCGTCCCTCGATTTAACTTCCGCCTACCATCAGGTTAAGTTACATCCCGTCTCTCAAGATCTTACAGCCTTTGTTACACCGTTTGGCACTTTTAAATTTTTGAGAATGCCTTTTGGTCTAATTTCCGCCGCCTCGGTATTTCAGAGGGTCATGGAGCGTATCTTGAGGGGCGTGGATGGTGTAAAGATCTACCAAGATGTTGTCCTGGTATTTGGTGTTGACACCAAAGAGAATGATAGCAGGATGAGAGTGGTGTTGAGAAGATTATGTGATGCTGGTCTTACTTTAAGGGCTGACAAGTGCCACTTTGACGTGGCAGAGATCGAGTATTTAGGGCATTTGTTATTGGCTATTGGCATCAAACCAAAACCGGCCTTAGGGGAATACTATTTGCAATCTTAGAACTCCTCAATATAAAGTTGAACTTGTGAAGTTTTTAGGGATGGCTGAGTTCTATCATAAGTTCATTCCCAATTTTGCTAGTGTTACGGGACATTTGAGAAATCTCTTGAAAAAGGGTTGTGAGTTTGAATGGTGTAAATCTTGTAGTGATGAATTTGAAAATTTGAAAGATTGTTTGAGTAAAGCGCCTGTTCTAGGTAGCTTTGACCCTAAGAAGGATTCTTATTTGATGACTGACGCAAGTTCTAAGGGTCTTAGTGCGGTGCTTCTTCAGAAATCTGATGGCGAGGAGAAGGCCATCTTGTTTTTGTCTAGACCGTTGAGAACTGCGGAGTGCAATTATTCAGTCATTGAGAGGGAGGCTCTCGCTATATTTTGGGCCGTCCGCAAATTGCGCAAGTTTCTGTGGGGCTTTAAATTCACCGTTTTAACTGTTCATAAACCGCTGAAGGAGGTATTTTTGAGGAAAGGCATTGATTTTGTTTCTCACCGTATTCGTAAATGGGTAGTAACTCTGCAAGAGCTTGATTTTGTTGTTTCTTACCTTCCTGGTGTCAGTAACACGTTTGCTGACTGTTTATCTAGGTTAGGTGATGTCCATGACGAAGCGAATGTGGTTCCTGGCGAAGGTGAATGGTTTGGTGGTGAAGAACTTGAGAAGGAAGTTGATGTGTGTGTCTGTGATGGTATTGTTTCTGAAAACGAATGGAGGGAGTGTTTGGCTAAGGACATGTTGTTGCAAAAGGTTGTGACAATGGTATTGGGCAAGTGGTGTGAAAACAAAGATTGCTGTGAGGAACTGAAGGGATTTTGGCAAATTAAAGAGGAATTGTCTGTTGTTGATGGTTTACTTTTGAGGGGCAGCAAGTTGGTTCCTCCTCGTGATCTTTGGGAACGGTTGCTGAAGAGTGCTCATGCCAGTCACATGGGAATTGTTAAGACCAAGGAGAGAATTAGGGAAGCTTATTGGTGGCCTGGCATGGACGTTCTTGTAGAAAGGGTTGTCAGAAATTGTTCTGAGTGTGCTTGTAGCGATAAGATATTAAAGTGCAGAACTCAGCCCATGGTTACAAGAGAACCATCAAAGTCGCCTTGGTCTGATATTGCCATTGACATTCTAGGTCCTGTTAAAAAAAATGCACGTGACCGGTATGTGTTGGTGTGTATGGATTTGTACTCACGATGGCCAGAAATTAAGATTGTGAACTCTGTAGAGTCGATGGTTGTCATTGATTTTCTGGATGAATTGTTTGAGAGGGTTTCCCTTCCTCATTGCTATCGGACAATGGTGTCCAATTCACCTCCAAAATATTTGAAGATTTCTTGTCTTATAGAGGGATTAAGCATAAGAAGGCAGCTCTTTACCACCCTGAAAGCAATGGTGCTGTTGAGAGGTTTGTGAAGGTTTTGAAAGACTTTGCACAGGGCTGTGTGGCTGGGAGCTAGCCATGAGAAAGAAAGTCAGGGAGTATAGGTTTACTCCACATTCCTCTACAGGTGTTTCTCCTTTCCGCCTGTTCAAAGGTAGAGTGGCAAACACTGAGATGTGTCCTTCGTGGGTGTTTTCTAAAAGATCTATGGTTGATGATAATGTTGGTTGTGTGGAAGGATGGAAGGAGAGGGAAAAACGTGTGGTGGAAAAGAGGAAGGTTTGGTTTAATGACCGTAAAGCTGTGAAAGAAACTGTTGTTCCTTTGGGAGACTGGGTTAAAATTAAGTCTCCGAGTTTGAGTACAGATTGTTCGAAGTTTAGCAACCTTTTAAGGTTATCAAGGTTTTTAAGAATGCCATTAAGACCAATGACCACAGAGTGTCTAAATGTCTTCCCTTGAACGAGTCTGATTCCACTATCTCCACCTCTGAGTCCATTCCTGGAGAAGCGAGGTCTAGACCTCATAGGGCTGTCCGACGTCCAGCCAGATTGCAAGACTTTGTCTAGTGTCCTGTAGCCTCAGGACCCCGCTTCTTTATCATTATATTTTAAGTGCTCATGTTCTGTGTTTTATTGTATATTGGGGGGAAGATGATGTAGTACTGTCTTGCTTCTTAGAAGAAGGTTACTAAGAATGTTACTCTATGACTATGCATGGAATGTGGAACCCCAGCTTGCTAAGGAACACTGTGGAACTTGTCAGTTGACAGTTGCCAGTGTCCGGTGTTGGATGGGGTCTCTGTTACTTGCTACTTAATAAAGTCCACTTCAACTCTACTGCTGCCTACGTTCCTGTGTTCCTTGTGAAAGGTGGATCTTACAGTCTCCAATCAATTATACTCCTGTATGGTTAGAAATCGAAAAAGATATTCTGGATAATCTTAACCCCCTCGCTCACCTCTAATCAAACTAAACTAATTAGATCTAAAACTATTTTCAAAAATACGAAAACGGCGCTACTAAAAATAGATAAGAAACTTGACTCTACCATAAAGCGATCCAAGTTGGAATCCATTTGGAACAACCGTAATATATTATATAAAGGGAGGACTATACATTATGACACTTGGATTAACAAAGGGATATTCTTCCCTCATCAGCTAGAGAACTCCTCATATCCAATTACATTTAAGGAACTCCAATCTAGATACAACTTAGACAATATCGAATTTTATAACTTTTTAAAGGTTAGAGCGGCACTATCAAAAGCCAAACTACACAACTCACCCCCGTCCCTGCCACAACTTGTGACACATATCAATAAGCTAGGCCACCAAGTATCGCATATTTACAAACTTCTTCGCCCCAAAACTTCGAATCTCAATAAAAAACGTATTGCTTTCTGCGAGCTACACTCCTCCAGCCCGGTACCAGAATCTAATTGGCCTCAAATATGGAGTTCTACTACCCGTAATAAAATATCTCCGGTTTTGTCTCAAACAAAACTATGGCTTCTACATAAAGCCTTCTGAACACCGACTCGGTTGCACTCACAACACCTCCGCGACGATCCTATTTGCTGGAATTGTAAAGAAGACCCAGGCGATTTAGCCCACCTTATATTACACTGCAAAGCTGTAACGACATTTTGGGATAACGCGTTTGATTTCCTTTCAAAACTATTCAACTGCAAGTTAAAAAGAGAATTCTCTACATTAACAACTGGTTTTCTTGATATTGATACATTAAATTGCGCTGATAAAGCACTATTAGATCTATTATTCACATCAGCAATAAAAATGGTACTAAATAACTGGAAAGATACACATAAGGCTTCATATAAAGGTTGGATGAATTGGATAATTCACCTCAGGGGCGCAGATAATATCGCTCTTCAAAATTCTCCTCGGAAATCATCGACCAGATACATGTGGGATACACTGGATGTATACTTTACCACACATAAACCACCGTGATCATCATACAAGTGCTATTTTTAGGTGATTTCTCCTACATATCCTCTCAACAAAAAAACAAGTTTCAATGATGCATAATATATTGTTTAGGCTCTTATTCGTAATAACCCTAGTAAACTCTGTTTCTGCAGGACTCTTTCTCTCACATAGGTGCTTCGACACAATACCTAATAAAAGCAGGAGTAGACCTCTAAACTGTTTTGTATCGACTTTTTTTATTTTTTTTAGTCTTTAGTCTTTATTTAGTGTTATTAGTTTCTTCTAAGTATTTGTTTAGTTTTTCTTTCCTTTCTCCTTTCCTTTTCATCTCCTGGGTTATTGGAAGATTCTCTTTTAGTGCATAATATTTTGTATTAGCTGTACTTTGTCCTCACATTTCTCGTCTATATATTGTTTTTGGGATAATATTTCTTGTGTTTCATATTGTTAAGTCTTATGCTCCTTCCCAGTTGTGGTTTTGAATCAAATATTATATTTTTGTACACTTCACGAAATGTGTCGTTCTTTTGTTTTCTTATGGAAAATACCTAATAAAAATTATTTGAAATCCGATAAAGTTAAGTCTGGATGGATGTTGGTATGGGATACAATTAATTGCATCCTGCAAACCTAAATTCCATTTGATATTTCTAATATTCTTAAGGGTAGTCATGTGAATGACTGGAATTCGGTACCGTCTAAAGTGTAGATCTTTTTGTTGCAAATACCATTCAGGAAATAGCAACAAACTGAAAGGATAATTCAATTACCTTCTGATGCAAGTTGGAATGGCATTTGTACCAACCATAAAGCTGGCAGTAAGCAGATCGTTCTACATGATCCCTTACATAAACATGCCTTCTGGGAGTAGCTTTGAAAAAGTGGTTTATATCTCCAAAATGTATCTGTTAGTATGGACGCTTTTAAACCTCTATGACTTACTTTTGAATATGTTTTTGAATAGTTATTTCTTCTTGTTACATCTATACTATTACTACTGGTTGGTTATTATAATTAAGATATTAGTACATTTATATGTATATAATTTGATACTGATACTTAGAATTATTTTTTCTTCGTGTTCTTTATCTCCATTATTCCTCATTTTTAAAGTTAAAATCAAATGCATGTTGTTAATCTTTAATTGCTCATCATTATTACCCTTTAATAGAATTATATGCTAATGATTGTTTAGTTGCACGTTGATAACTTGTTTATCAATAACAATTGATTACTGTAGTATTTTAATTAAAAACAAATTTCGATCAAAAAAAAAGTTATGACAGGCTGGAGTTGGACCGCCTTTCTCTATCCTGGTTATCGGTGCGTACTCCTGCACACTTTGAAAGACGCATATAAGGATCCCCTATTATCACAATATTCTGCTGCTTCAACAAGGATTGTCTGCATAGTGTATCACAGTAGTAAAATGATCCACATTAGACCAGATTCTGTTGCATGTTTTAAACTAATTTTCATTTCCAGCAAAGATCTCCAATGTAGTCATCCATACTCAGCTAGACCCTTCTCTCCAAAAAAGCACTGGTGCACGGCTTAGGTTTGCAAAGTACCACTTGAATAAATTATACAAATTCTGGAATTATGTCCTCTGGACAGATTAGACCAAAATGGAGCTGACAGTCTATAATGCCCAACAACTCATTTGGTGAAAACCAAAAATTATCACCACAATAACCTCATACCAACCACCAATCATGGTGGTAGAAGGGTGATGATCTGGGCTTGCTTAGCATCCAGAAGACCTGAATGCCTCACAATCTTGAATCAATCCATGCACTTTTTATTCTAGAGGGAAATCTGAGACCATCTGTCAAACTACTAAAACTTAGATGAAGGTGGATTGTGCAACAGGACAATGATCAAAACTCACCTATAAATCTACAATGCAAAATATGAAAAAGAAAAAATTAGGGTTTTGGATCGGTCAAGTAAAAGTCAAGACCTCAACACTATTGAGATGCTGAGGCAGTTCTAAAGATAGCTGTGGATAAACAGCACTCTCAAACATCACCAAGCTTTAGCAGTTTTGAACTCTGGGATGGGCCAGAATTTATTTGATTCTTTTGGGGGTGTGGGGGCGGGTGGAGGCAGGATGTTGTGTTACACCTGCTGCAAATTAGAGCAAGTTGCACAAAAACAAGCGTGTGCACTAAAACTTCCAAGATTAAGAGCTAGTTTGAGAACAAATTATTATGCTAGTTAAGTTTCAAAAAATGAGACTGACTTTTGGGCAAGTTAAATGACAAAATGTGGGTACAGCCCAAAAGAGGGGTACTAACTTATGAATGTACTATTGCCCTTCATAAAGATGGCTGCAAAAGAGATACTAACTGGCAGTAAGAGAAATGTCGCCATAGCAGCATGAGTCACACAAGTGTGTTAAAGCTTTGTAGTCAAATTACAAGAGCATTTCTTTCGATTCCAGTAGTTGCACAGTGCTGTTTTGTTAATATAAGACAAAACCAGAGAGTGGCTTTTTGACGAATACCATAAACCTGATATGTAGAGCTGGCTATGACAGCTACTGTATAAATAAGAGAGCTTATGTTCACAGACAGCCCACTTGTGTAGTGTAGAGTAATGCATTCTAGGAGACGCTCACAATATACTGTTGGGGCGTAAACTTAAAACCTATATGACTACTCAAGCACACAAAGAGCAGATTTGCAGAGTATGAACCAAATGCTGTATGAACACACATATGTAAATGAAGCAAGCAGCCTTGAATACAGAAAAAAGCCTCATACCTCAATATATAAAGAAAACATTAATGTGATGCATATCAGTATGCCATTTGTATCATTTTACTGAAATTAAAATACCGAGATTGTCTTACACATCACAATACTCACAAAATTATTATTTTAGAATATTTATTCTTGCCAATATGGCAAAAATAAAGAACATGCCCTTCAACAGCCGTCATATGGAGTACAGCACAGCATTTCAGACACAAGATGTTGCC
This sequence comes from Calotriton arnoldi, assembly GCA_963921515.1. Classification (NCBI taxonomy): domain Eukaryota; kingdom Metazoa; phylum Chordata; class Amphibia; order Caudata; family Salamandridae; genus Calotriton; species Calotriton arnoldi. The sequence continues at coordinate 667,151 of CAWUFW010000288.1, forward strand.
AAATTACTTACACTCCCAAATATTCTTCTGAAATACAAAAACCTAAATGGCCATTTTACAATCCAGGTAAACAATGAGGACCATACATTTTAGGTGGTCAACGTAAAATAAAATAAAGGTGCCTGCTAATATGTTAGATGGTTTTCATATGCACATGTTCTAAGCGCCTTTCGATATGAGGTAAAATAAAATCGACCTCAGTTATTCATAAATCTTGCAAATTATGGCATGCTAGATGGATCCCTTCCCATTCCTTAACATGCCAAAACACTCATGTTTAGTCTCCCTCATTTTACCTTTTAAATAAAGGGAACCATATACTTGTGCACTCTCTTTAGCTGGAAAGTAGACACCTGGAAGAGTCAACTTTATATTTGACAAATTTTAAAGAAGCACCTGAACACTTGTATGAGGAAAAGATTTAGACTGGAACAACGGTGCAGAAAGGTTACCTTGCATAACTAACAAAGCAACTATGTGCAGTGTGTGCCATGTGGGGCTTAATGCCAGAATTTATACACAACCACCTTTGGATTCTCTCATCTTTCTGAAACATAGCTTTTTCACCATTGCTTCAAAGTGATCAGAATTTTCTGTATATTCAACATGTACATTGGTCTTGAAGTACTTCCAAAAATACATATAGTTTCTAACAAAGATGGAGTATGTTAGACATTGTTGTTTACTTGCCAAAAATACATATAGTTTCTAACAAAGATGGAGTATGTTAGACATTTTTGTAAAATAGTACTGCATTTAAAGTAATTCCTAAAACTGATAATGTGGTAGAGGGGTGTTTAAGGAGAACTGCAAAACCCTAAACCTCAAAGGATAATTTGGCTGAAGCCAAATGAAACATTCCTTTCATGCCCAATACTTTGTGTATTGTTTGTACATCAAGTAAGTCGACAGTCACGTTACTTTTGTGTCATTAGCAAAATCAAGTAAAATGACAACTTTTAAAGATCAGAAAAAAAGGACATTTAGAATATATCAACTAGAAACTGGCAGGCAGAAGACTAACATGACAAATGCCCAGTTATTGAACAATCTGTGCCTAAAATACCATTTTAAACTCAACTATTCTGTGCAGTTATGTGATAGAATCGATCTGGACCATGCCCTTCAACAAACCCCAAGTACCAGCTACAAAAAGAAGGGATGTCTGTGAGAAAGTTCTTCTATCCTTTATCACTGGTAAAATAAACGAAGAACGTGTGTAAACTATATTAAATAAAAGGTACAAAGCAGAAGCAAATATACAAATATTTACTCCAAATTGCATACTTTTTGATTGAAGTACATTTGATAAATGTTGCGCTGTCAACATGAAACAATGAGCCAATATTAAAACCATGAGATAAGACATAAACAGCTCACTGAAGTTAGTGATTACTGATGAGTGCTAATCAATCAATGTGGTACACTAGAACGGACACATTGAAGCTTGCCCTCTTTCAGATGACCCGGGGTGAGAGAAGAGGAATCAAGTTTCTACCCCAAAAATATTGCACAGAATAATTTAAAGGCTTGCAGCTACTAAACCATCTTTTAGATGAATTATAATGATTATGGGAACATATGCATTCTTAAATAAAAATCATTTTCTAATGTACACTAATAGATTTTTTTTTATACAAGATATTTCTGAACTCTGCATTTACATACTAAACAATTTACAGTTTACAGTTTTTATTAACCATGACTTGAAATGAGTGGACAGGAGGAACTAGTGGAGTCTTTGTTTTAAAAGTTCATCAATCTGAGTCTTGTACATGTTTTTCACATCCTCCAGATCCAGGCGAAGTTCCTCCGCTTCTTCTGCTTTTTCTCCGTACATTTGTAGGATAGTATTATAACGCTGATCCAGATCCTACAAAACAAGCATGATGCCTCTGTAAGAACCCATATCTTCAGTCTAGTATGAGTGCAATGCTGCACACAACTTTTACACTACTGGCAGTATAGAGCTATTTATCCTTTCACAAAGGCAAATACTTTCTGATCTTGATGTAAACGGTCACCATATTGATGTACACAATGAAGAATTAACTATGCGAATACAACATCTAAGTGGTTCATTCTAAAGAGTGGAATGGGGAGAAAGCTGGACCACTCAGTAAAAATGAGGTCATGATGGAGGACTCTTTTTAATTTTTTAAGGAGGCTCTGAAGAAAAACAAGTAGTTAAAACTTGCTTTTCCATACTGAACAGTGCGCCGTGGCTAAACTTCAAGCACAGATTGTTACATCAGGACAGTTTTGCTTTTGGGCCAGTGTGCAAATACGATATATTTCTTTTTAAAAATAAAACATTATTATAAAAGTTACAATAGTCATTAAACATTTAAATGGAGATTACAAATAAAATGTCTGTAAACAATCTATGCAACCATTTCTCCACCGCTACAGAACTAGTAAGACACATTCATATATCAAACAATACAAAAAAATTACAACTATTCATGGCCTGGTGATATTTTAAAATACACAAAAACTACAGATGAAAAACTAATTTAGTCAACCAACATAGGCTGCACTTTATTAACAGATGAAAATGTTCTAATTCCTTTGAAAACACAGAACAGACAATTTATTTACCTTTGGTAATGCTCTTTGTGGTGGATACTCCATAAAACTGCAGAAACCCCCACATTTTAAAAAGTCTCCAGGCATCAGACTGGTTTCAGAAATTTTCAAGCAGAATTCCTGCGTGCCGGTAGGTGGCGTGGTGAGAAATTGGGTTACTGGTTGAGGTGGGTGAAACCCTACTCAAGCAGCAACCACAATCCTCGTCAGGGTGAGGTACAAGCAAACCTCAAATTAACCTGTCCTCAACCCTCTGGGAGCTTGACACAGAACAGTTAGGCTTAACTCAGAGGCAATGTGTAAAGTATTTATGAAGCACTTCAAACAGTAATAAAAGGAATCCCAACACAAGGAAAAACCCCACACCAATTTGGAAAAATAGAGCAAAATGTAATAAATAAATCAAGACCAAAACAACAAAAATCCAATCAGTAGAACCGGGGATATACAATTTTAAAGATTTAAGTGAAAATAGCGCCAAAAAGCCCAAAGTGGAGGAGAGTGCCGGGGTCAGATGCTGAAGTGGTGGGCTACTGCCATTGTCGCTTCATTTTTGGGTTGGGGGGCCTGGATGCCTCAAAAGCCAAATCCTCCTTGAATGTGAGCCTGTGCTTTTGGGACATGCATGAGATCGCATGTAAAGGCTCGCTCGGAGGCACCTTGGTGGATCTTGCAGGTGTCCATATGAATGAACTGAGTTGTCTGCTTGACGTTGGGGACCTCAGGCAAAGGTAGAACGATGGAAGCCTCAATAGTGTTCAACCTCAGAGTCGAAGGCAGTTTCAGAATCAGTCACAGGAAGTGTTGCTGTGTCATAATCAGGGGAGAGACAAAGGTTACAAACTCAACGCTGGCCAGACGAAGAGTATTTGGTGTTGCACCTCGGGCAGAATCGGAAGGACGTACATTCCATATCCTCCCAAAGGCATTCTCCAACAATACGACCTGTATTTTGTCGAAGTTTGGGTCATGAGACGAGGAAGGTTGTCGACAGAGTTGCAACAGTAGAGGTTGTGCGGAGGAAAGTTGGTCCTGAAAATTCTGTGAAAATGCGTTTGTCTCAAAGCTTGTGTTCAAAATGTCCGAATCAGATGGTGGAAAAATAAACAATCTCAGGTGGAGCCTGTGCCCTTGTGCACTATGGAAGGAGTCACCGCAGATCTTTTGACTCTGAGTTCTTTGAGCAAGACAAGTTGCAACATCCAAGCCCAAAACGGGAAAGCAGGACTATGCAGACCATGTGCATCTTCCGCCACACAAGGTTTGAAATATCACTTATCTTTGATAACAAGATTTCTGGTTGAAATTATATGTTCCTATACATTCCTCAGCTTATGAATGCTCGCCAGGTGGAAGCCAGAATTTGTTTCCATGGCAATAGCTCTCCAGCACTGCCAGGTGGCACCATGCAGCCTCAGCTGCGACTTCACCCATCCAGGATGAGGTAACGTCTAAGTATATAAGGTGCACTGGTGCCAGTACCTGGTATTTTTTCTGTGCACTATTGAGGACTGCAAACAGAAATTACATAAGTATCAATGACAGCGACAATATAGCATATGATAAGTTTGCACAAATTTGAAACTTCTAAATCACTGTACTCGCTCAAAGACTGGAAAGCCTTGTAAGGAATCCTTAGGAAGATATAGTATCCACCAGAAAAAAAATATTACTTACCCTGTAAGCATTTGTTCGTAGTGTGTAGTACTGTAGATTCACATACTTGGCATACTCCTCCTGCCATCTAGTGTTGCACTCGGACATTAGAAATAGTTTTCCTTCGAATAAGCTATGAGTCACTGGATACTGTGTGACTCCTTCGTAGTCTACAATGCGCTTGGGGATCGGCTTCACTTTTAAATTGTTGTTTTTCGCACAGCGAGTGAAAGGTGAGAGTGGAGGGTAGAGGAAACGTGAGTGTATGTTCTATGTGCATTGTAATTAGTTAATCAATGTATATTGAATAAAAAGAACATGTGCAATCACCTACAGCATATGAGAAGGAGGGGGTGGTGTATGTAAATCTACAGTAGTACATGCTACAAACAGATGCTTACCGAGTAAGAAGCATTTTCCGTTCAGATCATGTGTAGCTATAGATACACATCCTTAACATCGACTGTAAAGCAATTTCTGCACAACGGTGGCTAGTGTGCAAATGTTTGAACAAAGTCTTTAGCACAGTTTGATAATCAGAGCTTGGCGTTGAGCTAATATGTCCCTGCATTATTGGTTTGTAAGCATGTGTAGTGTTGACCAACTTGGTGCCTAGCAGCTATCCGCTAATGGGATGTTGCCTAAAAAAGCCATGGTGGCTCCCTTTGTATATGTAAAGTGTGCTCTAGGAGATGGTGGGAGCACACATTTAACCTTGGCATAACAAGTCTGGATATATAGAACAATCCACCTCGCAATGTCCGATTTAGAAATTGGGTGACCCTTGTATGGGTCAGCACAAGCAACAAAAAGTTGGTTAGTCTCATAGAAAAGCTTAGTCCTGTTAATATAGTACATTAGTGCCCATTTAACATCTAGTATGCATAACGCCGTCTCAGCAACAGTATCAGGATGTAGGGGAAAAAACGGCAGTCCAATAGTCTGCGTGAAATGGAAAAGTGAGATTTCTTTGGGTAAGAATGTAGGATTGTTTTTAAGGACTACCCTGTCCTTGTGTACCTGAATGAATGGGTCCTGAAACAGCTACAAAAAAAGTAATCTTCCATGAAAGGTAATGTAATTGGCATGAATAGAGAGGCTCAAAAGGTGGTCCCATAAGCCTAGTAAGAGCTATATTGAGGTTCCAAACCAGTAATGGAGGTGTTATTGGGTGCATCAAGCTTTTAAAATCCTCCAGAATGCCTTGGCTATGAGGATCCTAAAACGGGATGAACGTTCTCTGTTCGACAAGTATGTGGCTGCAGCCTCTAAATAAAGACATATGGAAGCATATGCTAGACCTGCCTTTTGAGAACGTAAAACGTGGGAAAGGATATCCTGCACCCTAACATTGAAGGGATCTAGAGATGTAGTAGTGGACAAAAGGTTGCCATTTTGCTGTGCAGCATGCATGAGTGGTAAGTCTACGTGCCTCCCGCAAGATTGCCACACACTCTTGTGGAAGGTGTAGATTTCCAAACTCAAGAACTCAGGTGCCAGATTGCTAGAGTCTGGGTGCCTGATTATACTGTCCTGTTGAGTGAGAAGATCCAGCGTGAAGGGAAGCTTCTCATGGGGGCTGATTAACATTTCTGGTAGCATTGAATACCACAGTTGTTTGGCCCATGTTGGCGCTGCCAGGATGATGATCATGGAGACCTGCCTCACCACGTATAGAAATGAGTGGGAGAGGCAGAAAAGTATAGGGAAATATCCCTGACCAGTTCATCATTAGTGCATTGCCCATGGACTGTGGGTACCTGGAGGCAAAGCTTGGGCATTTTTCATTTTTAGGAGTATTGAAAAAGGTTGATGGCTGGGCTCCCCTACCTTGGGAAGTCAAGTTTTAGGACTTGCGAGGGGGGTCCCCACTCATGAACTTGTTAATGCATCCTGCTAAGCAGGGCTGCAAAGTCATTGTCACCCCTGGAAGGTGTTCCGTCAGGAGGTGGATGTTGTGGCAGATTGCCAAGTGCCAAAAACAATAAATAACAGCAAGCAGCGGAGGAAAATGTGTGCCCTCTTGCTTTTTTATGTAATACATCACTGCCATGTTGTCCGCCTTTAGTAGTACTACCTTGCCATGGGAGTCAATAAAAGGATTTGAGAGCTAGGTGAATAGCTAGTAGTTCCAGGAACCTGATGAACAAGTTACTTACCTTCGGTAACGCTTTTTCTGGTGGATACAGTATGTGCCTGTGGATTCCTCACCTTTTGAACTTACCCCTTCGCCAGCATTCCCCAGAAACTTTTTTCTAGCTCTCCCACGTCGACGAGGACGTCACAATGGCACGGCTCCGCTCGCGGCTCCGTATGACGTCACCGGAGCCACAAGTAGACCTCGTCGGCATGCTGACGTCAGTTCCACCCATTTTTTCCGTGCCTCCGAGGCGAACGGGTGGACCGACAACATAATTGGAGTATACACAGTATACAATATAAACATAAATACACACAGCATAAAGAAAAATAGGAAAAGCTAAAGAAACAGAGCATTTCCTAAACACCAATAGCAAGGCAATCAAAAGACAGAGAAACAACCATGTCAAATAACTAAAAACTCTTTTGGTATACGAAGGTGGACAATGGGGAGGCGGGTGGGTCAGTGAGGAATCCACAGACCGATATTGTATCCACAAGAAAAAGCGTTATCGAAGGTAAGTAACTTGTTCTTCTGATGGATACATCTGCCTGTGGATTCCTCACCTTTTGAATTGAATCCCACAGCTATCCCGCTCCCGGAGGAGGGTGTCCACCAACTCGCACCAAAAAGTCCTGCAGCACAGAACGTGCAAAATGGCCGTCCCTCCTAACCTCCGAATCCAAGCAGTAATGCTTCGCAAAGGTGTGGAGGGAGGCCCAAGTTGCTGCCTTACAAATGTCAACAACAGGAACACCTCTAGCCAAAGCAGAAGGAGAAGACTTCGCTCTGGTGGAATGAGCTCTAATACCTTCAGGCGGTTCCTTCTTAGCAAAGGCGTAGCAGATCTTGATGCACAAGATGATCCACCTGGAGAGTGTTCGCTTGTGAACCGCCTTGCCTTTCATTCGTCCAACATAGCCCACGAAGAGCTGATCGTCCAGTCTCAGATCCTTGGTTCTGTCCAGATAGAAACTGACAGCCCTCCTAGGATCCAGGCGATGAAGTCTCTCCTCCTCCTTGGAAGGGTGAGGGGGAGGATAGAAGGTAGGTAAGGTAATGGATTGCCCTAGATGGAAAGGAGTAACCACCTTAGGCAGGAAAGCAGCCCTGGTCCTGAGAACCATCTTTTCTGCATGAATGGTTAAAAACTGAGGTTTGGAACTAAGAGCCTGAAGCTCACTTACCCTCCTGGCCGAGGTAATAGCAATCAGAAAGACCGTTTTGAAAGAAAGAAGCCTCAACTGACAACTATGAAGAGGCTCAAACGGAGAGCCCATTAGGAAAGTGAGTACAAGATTTAGATCCCACTGAGGCATAATGAAGGGAATGGGAGGAAACCTATTGGTAAGGCCCTTAATGAACCTCATAACAACTGGAGATTTAAATAAAGACGGCTGGTCCGGCAAACAAAGGAAAGCCGACAAGGCCAACAAATAACCCTTTACCGTGACCACAGCACAACCCTACTGAGCCAAGGAAAGAGAGAAACTCAGCACATCAGACAAACGGGCCTTTAAAGGATCAACGGACCTGTCTCCACACCATTTCACAAATTTGGACCACCTGGAGGAATAAACAGATTTGGTGGAGTGTCTCCTGGAAAATAAAATATCATCCACCACATCCAGAGGGAGAGAGAAAGAACTCAGGTTGCCCCGTTCAATCTCCAGGCATGAAGGTGCAGGCCCTGGAGGTGGGGGGTGTAGAACCTGCCCCTGTGACTGCGAGAGGAGATCTGCCCTGAGAGGGAGACGGAGCGGAGGGTGCGATGAGAGGTGAAGTAGATCTGTGTACCACACCCTTCTTGGCCAATCCGGGGCGATCAATATAACTTGGGCCCGGTCTTGGCAAATTTTCCTCAGAACCCGAGAAATCAAGGGTATGGGAGTAAACACAAAGGAGCTGCGAACCCCATTCCAACTGAAACGCGTCCCCCAATGCTCCCTGCATCGGAAACTGGAGACTGCAGAACGACGGGCAGTGCGCGTTCTCGCGAGTGGCAAAGAGGTCCACCCGAGGAAATCCCCACATCCTGAAGATGAGATGGACCACCTCCAGATGAAGCCGCCACTCGTGATCGGCCGAAAAGCGCTGACTGAGACTGTCCGCACGCACATTTAGCACTCCTGCCAGATGATTTGCCATAACACAAATCTGATGGTCCTGAGCCCAGGACCAGAGTCGCAGAGCCTCTCTGCAGAGACGATATGACCCTACTCCTCCCTGTTTGTTCATATACCACATCGCGGTAGTGTTGTCCGTCAGGACCTGAACCGTATCGCCCCCAATTCCAGCAGGTTGATATGAAACAACTTTTCCTCTGGAGACCAAAGGCCTTTGATCTCCAGATCCCCCAGATGAGCACCACACCCTAGAGTGGAGGCATCCGTGATTACTGTGGCCACCTGTGAAAGAAGATGAAAGGGCTTTCCTTGCGACAGATTGCCCTCCACACTCCACCAAGTCAGATCCACTGCAGTGTCTCTGGAGATCCTGACCGTCTCCCTGAGATCTCCGTTGTGCTGAAACCACTGCCTGCGGAGGCACCACTGGAGAGCCCTCATCTGCCAGCGTGCATGGTTGACCAACAGAACGCAGGAAGCAAACAGACCGAGCAGGCGTAGGACCTTCAGGACTGGAACAACCGCTCCATCGTGAAACAAAGGAATCATCTCTTGAATGTCGAGAATCCTCTGAGGAGGCGGGAAAGCTCGACACACAACCGTGTCCAGTACTGCCCCTATGAACAGGTTGCGCTGGGAGGGCACCAGGTGAGATTTGGGGAGCCAGTCGTCCAGATAGGGGAAAACAGGAATTCCCGACTTCCTGAGATAAGCTGCTACCACCGCCATCACCTGTGTGAAGACTCGAGGCGCGGAAGTAAGACCGAACGGAAGGACTGCAAACTGGTAGTGCTGAGACCCCACCGTAAAACAGAGATACCTCCTGTGCGACTTCAGGATGGGGATGTGAAAATATGCATCCTGCAAGTCGATAGACACCATCCAGTCCTCTTGTTGCAGCGCCTGAAGAACCTGAGCTAGGGTCAACATCTTGAATTTCTCCTGTTTGAGGTACAAATTCAAGACCCTGAGGTCCAGGATAGACCTTAATCTGCCGTCCTTCTTGGGAATCAGGAAATACCGGGAGTAGCATCCCTGTCCTTTTTCCTGCTCCGGGACACCTCTATCGCACCTTTCTGAAATAAGGCAAGAACCTCCTGCTGCAGAAGCAGCAAATGGTCCTCTGAACACCAGCCCTGGCGAGGAGGGTAAGGAGGAGGAAACTCCGGGAAGGGAAGGGAGTACCCATTTTCCTCAAGATTCAAAACCCAGAGGTCTGAAGTGATAGATTTCCAATCTTGTAGAAAATGGGACACCCGACCCCCTACAGGACCAGTATGCTCCAAGATGGGGGATCTAGAGCTGCTTTCCTGTGGCACCGGTGATGGGGACAGGAGAGGAAGAAGAGGAGGAGGAGAGTTGACGGGATGCACCTCGCAGACGACCTCCGCTCTTTCCTCTGTAAGATCTGTACAGAGGATTCTGCTGCTGCTGCCGCCGAGGCTGCTATCAGCCACGAAAGGAAGCCGCCTTACCAAAACAACGGTATCTTTTATATCCAAAACCCCTGGTTTGAGATTGAAGACCCAATGATTTTGCAGTGGCCCTACTGTCTTTAAACCTCTGCAGCGCAGAATCGGCCTTTTCTCCAAAAAGCTTTGACCAATCGAACGGAAAGTCGAGGAGGGTAGCCTGCACATCCGGCGAGAACCCAGAAGACCTAAGCGAGGCATGCCTTCTGGAGGCAATAGAGGAACCCATCACCCTGGCCACTGAATCAGCAGTATCCAGACTAGACTGGATAACCTGACGAGCTGCAGCCTGTGTGTCCGCCAGCACTTCTAAAAAAGAGCCACGATCACCATCCGGTAACTTGGGAGCCAACTGCTTGGCCGAATTCATTAGGGCGTGAATATACCTCCCCAACAAGCACGTAGCATTGGTGGACTTCAACGCCATACTGGAGGAAGAGAAGACCTTGTTGGCAGTCTGCTCCAATTTTTTAGAGAATCTGTCAACAGGAGCCTGAGGAAAATATCCAGACGACTGCTTAGAACAGGAAGCCTGCACTACTAAAATTTCCGGTGAAGGATAAGCAGAAAGAAAAGCAGGATCACCAGGAGCAGGCCTGTACCTCCTTGCCATGGACCTTGAAACAGCAGGAGCAGAAAGGGGCTTCCGCCACACCTCAAGAATTGGCTCAGTTAAAGCCTCATTAAAAGGCAAAAGAGGCTCAACCACAGAAGATGGGGAATGTAGAACTTCCGTAAGAATATTTGGTCTGAACTCAGCGGTGGGCAACTGAAGGTCTTAAAGTTCAGCAGCCTTCCTAATCACAGCATGATAAGGTGCCACATCATGAGAAGGAGAGGCCTTTGGTGTTGAAAGCTCCCACTCTGGGGAAGTGTCTAGAGCACTCGCCTCCTGAAGGCCTTCAAATTCATCAACAGTCTCATCAATTTCGCCTTCCTCAGCTTCCTCCCGCTGAAATTCTTCCTCTTCCAACAGCCTTTGGGCCTCTCTTCTTGACCGCAACTTCTGAACCGGCGCCAAGCGCGGTGCCGGAGACACCGGCGTCGATGGAAGAGCCTCCGATGTAGGTATCGGCGCCGAACGAAGCCGAGAGGAAGAAGGTCCACCAGATGGCGCCAGAGACTGAGAAAACGGCTTTAAGAGAACCTCGGAGCCGGAAACTGCCAAGACGACGCCGTCGGCATAAAGGGCACGAAGGGTGCATGGGCATATTGCTGTGGAACGTCCAAATTGAATGCAAGAGGACCAACGGGGCCCGACGGCCCACCGGTAGGGTAAGCTGCTCTGGCAAACATGCCATACATCGCATTAAGAAAATGCGAAGGATCCGACCCAGGTCCAGGAAAGGGTGGATAAGGAGCCGAGTCTGAATCCACTCGAGGCAGAGTAGGCGTCGGGGCCGTCGGACCCAAAACAGGTGAGGTCACAGGCACTGGAGAAGACACTCTAGGCTCCTGAGAATCTCTCGGCGCCGGAGATAACCTTGGAGCAGGAGAACCCCTCGGCGTAGGTGACTGCGCCGGAGAACCCCTCGACGTCGGAGAGTGAGCCGGAGTCGCTTGAGGAGGAGAAGGCGACAGCGAGATGAAGCCTTTAGAAAGACGTCGCGAAGCCGGGGACGGCGACCTCGAGGCTCTATCCTTCGAAGACCGGCGTCGGGAACCGTGCCTTCTCTTCTTCTTATGTTTCCTCGACTTCAAAGTATGCGAAATCGACGACTTCGATTTTGACTTAGACCTCTTTCGGCACCTCTTCTCCTTTTTTGCCTTTGCCATAAAAAGCTTAGCCTCACGCTCCTTCAAAGCCTTCGGATTCATCTTCCGACAACTGGAGCAGCCTCAGACGTCGTGATCCTAAGAAAGACACCACAAACAGTCCTCATGGGAGTCAGTGATAGACATATGACCCCCACACTCTCTGCAGGGCTTGAAACCCGACTTCTTCAATGTCACCATAGCACTGCTACACAAAGGGAAACAGCAGATAAAGTAACTGTGAAGAAAATGGAGAGTCCCAGAAAACCGTTACGCGTCGACGGCGCGGAAAAAAGGGAACTGACGTCAGCACGCCGACGAGGTCTACTTGTGGCTCCGGTGACGTCATACATAGCCGCGAGCGGAGCCGTGCCATTGTGACGACCTCGTCGACGTGGGAGAGCTAGAAAAAAAGTTTACCTGGAATGCTGGCGCAGGGGTAAATTCAAAAGGTGAGGAATCCACAGGCAGATGTATCCATCAGAAGTGCCTCCCTGTTGAAGAGGAGTCTACATGCATTAGACAGTCATGTCACCAAAATGTGCACCCCAACCCATGAGCGATGAGTCGGTGGTAACTGTCCTCTGTGGAAGAGGGTCCAAAAAAAGCCTATCTATCAAGAGATTATTTGTTCCACCACTGTAAGGAGCTCTGACTGCTGACCTTCATCAACACTGGGTTTTCCCATTGACCCTTGTTTGAAACAATTGTTATTGACATTTCTAGAGCGCTACTGCTACCCAAAGGTGTCCTGGCGCTGTATGAAGTCCTACCGAAGACCAAGGGAGGAAGAAATAACACCGATATTAATTAATGAAAAGCCATGTTTTTAATGCTTTTCTAAAGGCAAGTAAATTAGTCGTACTCCTGAGGTGTACTGGAAGGCCATTCCATGCCTTGGCAGCATTGGCTACAAAGTTCTGCCCCCCAGCTGGCTTTTTTCACCAATGGCACCATCACCAGTTTTCCAACTGATGACCTCAGCGATCTTTTCGGTGCATACCAGCGTAGTCGCTGTCGCAGATAGTCTGGCCCGATTCCATGAAGGGCTTTGAAGACCAAGCATAATGCTTTGAATCTGGTGCGCTTCCTAACCGGCAGCCAGTGGAGTTTTTTTTATCTCAGCCGAGATAGAGGCGTATTTAGGTGTGCCAGTCAGGAGTCTCGCCGCCGCTTTCTGCAGGATCTGTAATTTGTTCATCAGTCCTTCCTGGATATTGAGATATAGGCTGTTACAATAGTCCAATCTGGACATTGTTAACGCTGTAATGACTGTTTTTTGAGTATCTTTGGGGAGCAGTGGCATTATTTTCCTACAGGATCTCAAGATATAGGAAGTCCATGAGGCCACAGTGTTCACCTGGTCCCTAAAGCTAAGATTGTTGTCAATCCATACTCCCAGGTTTTTCACTTTCCTACTGGGAGAAGGGAGGGGGCCCAAAGTGTCCGGCCAACAGTCAGAGGACCAAAAGTTGGGGTTGTTGCCGAAGAGCACAACCTCCGTTTTACCGGAGTTGAGTTTTAGGCAATTTTGTGCCATCCAGACCCCTACGGCATTCATACAATCCTGGAGCCGGGACGCAGTTCCCAGAAGCACCTCAGGCCGTATGGACACCACAATTTGGGTGTCGCCCGCGTAGGAAGTCAGACTGAAACCAAAGGATTCAATTAGGGGCGCCAATGAGGACACATAAATGTTTAAAAGTGTCGGACTCAATGAAGACCCCTGCGGCACTCCACAGGGTAGTGAGAATGAATCAGCCTTGTATTCGCCCAGAGCTACCGTTTGAGTTCTGTTAGAGAGAAAGGAATTGAGAAGTTTCCAGGGGTACCCTGGACTCCGATCTCAGTACAATCGGTCCATCAGCAAAGCATGATGGACCGTATCAAAGGCCGCTGAGAGATCCAGCATAATCAATGCAGCCTTTCCTCCCTGATCTAAAATAGTCCTAATCTCCTCCGTGGATTTGAGGAGCGCGGTCTCCGTACTATGCCCCTCTCTGAAACCGTACTGAGTTGGGTTTAACGCCTGTGATGCTTGTAAATACACCTTGAGTTGCGTATTCATGTTTCTCTCTATGATTTTCGCTGGAAGTGGTAGTCTAGATATGGGCCTGAAGTTATTTGGGTCTTTAGCATCCATGCTAGGTTTTTTGAGCAGGGGCAGAATGGATGCCTGTTTCCAATCTCTGGGAAAGTAACCCTCAAAATACATTGAATTTATGATAGAGGTCAGAGTGCGTGCGACTGGCTCAGCTGCTAGTTTTACTATGGATACTGGGCAGGGATTGACTTGTGAGGCACTGTTAAAGTGTTAAGATGCCATCAAACCCAGCAACTTCATTACAGCTCTTACAGGTAATGGACGAGTATACTGGAAAAGAGGCAGCAGCCGTCAAACTGCAACCATCCTCTGCTGTTTGGGATATGCTTTACTCCTGACAGCGTTTAAGATTAATCCACGAAATGGTTGGATCTGTAGAGGTTGTAGGTGGGATTTCTTTGCGTTTATAGTAAACCCTAAGCTGTATAGATGGGTTAGAGATGCCTGAATGAAAGCTAGACATTGCTGTTCGCTTCTGCTCTTGATCAGCCAGTCATTGAGACAGGGGAAGACATGGAAACCTGCACTCCACAGATGAGCAGCCACCACCGCCAGACACTTGGTAAAGGCCATTGGGGCCTTTGTGACCTTGAAGGGTAGTCCTTTGAACTGGTAGTGCCGTCCACTTATCAAGAACTGGAAGCACTGGTGATGAGCAGGATGGCTGAGTATGTGGAAGTAGGCATACTTGAGGTCGAACGCCAACATGAAGTCTCCCTGTAGACGAAAATGGAGGAAGTATTGCAGGGTAGTCCTATGAAAGTTCCCCAAAAATATAAATTGATTGAGCTGAGCGGCCTAAGGTCTAGAATAATCAGTGGGGTACCATGCTTCTTTGGAATAAGGAAGCACACTGAGTAACGCACTTTCCCCATCGGTGTACAGGCTGTATGGCACCCTTTTGAAGGAGTGTTTGGACTTCTTCTTGTAAGACGGTGAGCTGAAGATGGCCTAGGGCACGTTGCCGTGGTTGTATGTTGGGCGGGTGGTGTGAAATTTTAGACAGACTACCGCTAGCCACTGACTGGAAGTGATTTCCGCCAAATGAGAGGAAATCCTTTAATCTCATTCGATTTGTGTCGCATGATCGGGGGGGGGTGCAGTAGAATGGGTGAATCGGCGTTTGGGAGCAGCAGCTCCTTTTTTGGAGTAACCTCTACCCTGGACATTGCTGCCTCTGTAATTCCCTCTTGGGTATTCCTACAAGGCTGGGAGTCATGAAAAGGACCAGTACACTGCGTTCAGTCTTGGAGGGTCTACACCAAAAATTTGTCTTCATCCTCTATGACGTGCATGGCAATTTCATGGTGCAGAGCCAATCTCTGGATGACTGTATGGTATCCGGCAAGGATGGCTCCAGGACTTGGTCCTCAAGAGAGTGGGTTGACATTATAGTTGTCCCAAGGGTCATCTCTGCCCCCTGCACCAGTGGGCTGGTCATATGGAGCCCTTTCCTCCATAAGGGCTGTCTGGGTCTGAAAAGAATTATACTGACCCTGCTGAGGATTGAGGTGGACGTGGTGGCAGTGGTGAGCCTGGCCTTGGCGGTGGAGGGAGGTGTGGGGAGTGTGGCCGTGGTGAGTGTGAACATGGTGGGGCAATTGGTGCATACTTGGGTGTGGGAGGTCGTGGAGGAAGATTGTTGCCTAGTCCTTGAGCTTCATGTGAGCTGAGCATTGAGGTATTACGAAGGCAAGTTATTCCTGGAAAGTCAGCCTCCTCTTGAAATGGGGGGCAGTGTGGAAAGCGGCTTTGGTTGAGGTGGCAGTGGATTCACTCTTCCTCCTTGGATGAATGAGATTGGGCAAAGAACGTCAGCAGGCTAATAGACTACCCAATGTGGAAAAGCAACTTTTAGGAGGAACACTGCCATAGTCCTAAGCACCAGTGTATCTGGGAAGAAGGTGGTGTACTGTAGTTGGACAGAAAGTGTTTGCAATTCACTCATGTGACAAGCTGATGTGATTGCTATGAGGAACACAGTCTTTAATATGAGCAATCTCAGTGGGCAACTGTGCATAAGCTCGAATAGGGTGCACATCAAGACCTTGAGAACCAGATTAAGGTCCCACTGGGTCATCAGAAAAGGTTTTGGGTGGAAAATACAGGTCAGCCTTTTCTGAAAACACAACATAACAGGTGATTTAAACAGAGACGGCTGATCAGCCAATCTTTAAAAGGCTCAGAAATAATCTTCAACTGATGCTACAGCAAGGTCTCACTGAGCTAATGATAAAGATAAAGGGAAATGCTACTTACGCTGTAAGCGTTTTTTTGTGGCATGTAGTGCTGTAGATTCACGTGCTGTGCATACTCTTGCAACAAGCGACTGGGGAGGAGGGCAGGCTCATGTGAATCTACAGCACTACATGCCATGAACAGGTGCTTACAGGTAAGTAACATTTGCGATTTGTGACATGTGTAGCTGTAGATACACATGCTTAGCAGTCTTCCTAAAAGTGGTGGCTTAGCCTGAGGATGTTGAATAAGGCTGGAAAAGTGCACGTAGAACAGCCTGGCCAACCTTAGCTTGATGTCTGGCCACGACATACACACAGTAGTGTTTGGTAAAGGCATGAGGGGTGGACAAAGTAGCTGCTTTACAGATGTCAGCTAGTGGTATGTAACCTAAGGGGGGAAGGGGGAAACAGGCAAGGTTATTTTATCTTTAGCGTAACAAGTCTCTATGCAATTGACCAGTCAATGTGCAACACCTGCCTTGGATATGGCACGCCCCTTGTGTGGCTTGGAGTGGGACAGAAATAGCTGTTGTGTCTTACATAAGGGTTTTGCCAGTCAATATAGTACATTAGCGCTCTCTTGACATATAAAGAGTGCGGATAATGTTCCACTACAGTCTCTGGGTGAAGAAAGAAGACGGGGAGCTCGATTATCTGATTAAGGTGAAAACTGGAGACTACCTTTAGTGAGGAATTTGGGACTGGTTCTGAGAACCACTCTATCATGATGGAATTGGAAGAAAGGCTCTTCCAAGTTAGGAGCGTGTATCTAACGGACTCGCATGAGGGAAGTGATGGCGACAAGGAAGGCCACCTTCCAGAAAAGGAATTGTAGTGGGCAAGAATGTAGTGGTTCAAAAGGAGGGTCCATGAGTCTTGTGAGAACTATCTTAAAATTCCACGCAGGAGGCGTCTGGGGTGGGATAATCCGTTTGAGGCCTTCCATGAAAGCCTTAATGACTGGTATTCTGAACAATGAAGTATGTTGTCTATTCTCTAAGCAGGCTGCTACGGCAGCCAGATGTAACCGAATGGAAGGGTAGGAAAGGCCTGACCTTTGCAGGTGAAGGAGGTACCAGACAATGTCCTGTACAGATGCTGGGTGAGGACTGACATGTTTAGGAAGACAGTTATGTATGAACCATTTCCATTTGGCTGGGTAGCAGGCTCTGGTAGTAGGTTTTCGGATCTCCTTGGGAATAGACATGCATTCTGCTGGTAGGCTGAGGTAACCAAACTGTAAGAACTCAGGAGCCAAATTGCAGTGTTGAGCTGCTGAGGGTTGGGGTGCCTGAGAGTGCTGTGGTTTGTATGAGAAGGTCCAGCCTGTTGGTAAGCTTCTCATGTGTAACTAGAGAGATTTGCAGCAATGTGGTGTATCATGGTTGGTGTGTCCAGGTTGGTGCTACCAGAATGAGAGTTAGGGATGTTTGCCTCAGCCACCGGACCACAAGCAGCAGGAGTGGGAGAGGTGGAAAAGTGTAGGCAAATATCCCTGACCAGTTCATCCATAGTGCATTGCCCATGGACTGTGGGCGTGGTTGCCTGGTGGCTAAGCTTGGGCATTTAGCATTTTCAGCAGTGGCGAACAGGTCTATCAGTGGAAAACTCCGACGTTGGAAGTATGGGAGTATTACCTGGGGGTGGAGTTCCCATTCATGGACTAGTTGATGCGTCCAGCTGAGCAGGTCGGACAGATTGTTTTCTATCCCGGGAATATGTTGGGTGCGCAGATGTACTCTGTGATGCATCACCCACTGCCAGAGGTGTGGTGAGTGTGCGTCCCCTTGTTTTGTAAGTAAAACACAGCAGCTTTGTTTGTTCAGACTTTGTGAAGAATGAGAGGACAGAAGGGCCGGAGAGCCAACTGGATAGCGAGCAACTCCAGGTGACTGATGTGGAGGGTCTGTTAAGTACATGTTCACTTTCCCTGAACAGTAAGGTGAATGAGATGTGTGCCCCAGCAGTGAACGAGGCATCCGTAGTGATGGTCTCTTGTGGGACTGGGTTGAGAAAGGGCGCCCCGGCAACAGGTTGTGGGTGTTCTACCACTGCAGACAGTGATGTGTGCAGGCCTAAACCAACACTAGATCCTCTAGATGACCCTCTGCTTGAGACCACTGTGCCGCTAGGCATTCTTGCAACAGGCACATGTGAGGAACTATGGCAATGCAGGATGACATCACTCCAACCATGAGCATCACCGTACTGACTGTTACTTGGCAATCTGGCTGAAAAAGAGGTAGTGTGTTTTGAAACGCTTGCACTCTTGCTGGACTGGGGCAAGCCTTTCCCATCCATGAGTCTAGGACGTCCCCGAGAAAGGGCTGTACTTAAAGGGGCTGGAAGTGGGATGTAGCTAGATTGGTAGTGGTATCCCGGAACGGAAGCACTTTGAACTGGTAATGTTGTCCATTCACCACAAACCACAGGTATTTTTCAATGCACTGGGTGTATGGGTATGTGGATGTAGGCATCCTTCAGATTTAGGGCGACCATGAAGTCGCCCTGCTGCAACAGTGGTATGACGTCTTATAGAGTCACCATATGAAAATACTCCGACAGAATGTATTTGTTGAGGGGTCAAGTATGGATCGGAGGAAACTTTCCTTTTGGGGAATAAGGAAGTATATGAAGTACACCCATTTTGCATGGTGTTGTGGTGGAACCGGTTCTATGGCTCCCTTGGTGAGGAGAGCATGTACCGCCTCCTGAAGGAGATGCAGATGGTCTGGAAGGAAAAGGAATATTTGGTGGTGTATGTGTGAGTTCTAAACAGTATCCCTCCCATATGATGTCCAGAACCCTTTGGTCGGAGGTGATTTCTGTCCAGTGTGGCAGAAACCCCTGTAACCTTCCCCCGACAGGTGTTGTGTGGTTAAAGACAAGGAGAAGAGAGTCACTGTTTTGTAGAGGCAGCCCCTTTGGGGAGTGTGCCCTTTCCTCTACATTGCCATAGCCGTGCCTTTCCCCTGTAGCCGTGCCTGTAGTAGTCCGTGAAGGTGACTGCTGGGTGGACCTGGGGAAGATGGAAGAGGGTTCTGGTGTGGGAGCTTTGGCTGAACTGTGGTACTGTGAGTGGCGAAAAAAGCCACCGGAAGCAGGGGTCTGGAAGGCGCCCATAGCTTTAGCCGTGTCCGCTTCTTTCTTAATCATTTTGAGCATCTTGTCGACCTGAGGGCGAAAAGATGCTGGCCATCAAAAGGTACGTTTAGGAGGTTTTTACTGAGCCTCTAGCTTAAAGCCAGAAACACGTAACCACGCGTGAGGGCGTAAAAGGATGCTGGTGTTTATGCCATGAGCAGCTGTGTCGGCGGCATCAATGCACAGTGAATGTTAGTGCTGGAGATGATCTTGCCCTCTGCCACCAGCTCCTGTCCCCTCCAACGAAACTGCTCTGGGAGATGTTGGAAAAGATCAGCCATCTCATACCAGTGGGCGTGGTCGTACCGGGAAAGTAGGCAGATGGAGTTAGCCATCTGCAAATGAGTGGCACACAGCGCCGCTACTTTCTTGCCCTGGCGTCGATTTTCTTGCTCTCCAGGTCTGGAGGGGGTGTGTCACCTGTGCCGTACTTGTTAGTGAGTTTCCTAGCTGTGTGGACACCTAGGGAGTCGGGGCACAGCTGGCCCCTTATGTATAGGGGGGGTCGGTGGGAGAGACCTTGAACTTTTTGGCAACCCTAGGTGTGACCTCCCTCGCCTTGACTGGCTCTTTAAAACTGTCAGTGGCCGGTCTGAGGACCCTCTTGCGCATCGGGAGGTACTGTAGGGAGCACTGGGTGAAGGAAAAAGTCTCCATAAGAAAGTCATCCTCCTCATGTAGGACATGCATCTCCACTTCATGAAAGGTAGCTGCTCTATGTAAGACCTCGAGGTACAAGGTGACGTCATCTGGGGGTGAGGGTTTAGTGGGGTACATATCTGGATCTGTGTCCACTGGAGGCTCTGTATCAGTCATCCCAGGGGTCTGGGATCTGTGGGCGATGTGGGGAGGTCATAGGGATCAAAAGGTAACCATGGACTACCCCCCCCCAGAGTGTTAAGAACCCTGTGGTGAGTGTTGTGGAGATTCCACAGGCAGCACAGGAGAGGTAGGTGCAGGTACAGAAGGAGGGGGAGAAGGAGGTGGATGAGAAGGGCGAGCAGGGGGAATTGGAGAGGTGGCCCGGTTGTTTTTCCTAGGCCTTTTAGGCACAGGTTCTAAAGGAGGGTTGAGGGCTTCTTCAACAGTCAATTTCTTCTTGTGAGGAATCGAGTCCTTTGGCAGATGTGGAGGCTTCGCCAGGATCCAACCAGTGCCCGGCTGGATAAGGATATGTCGCTGTTTGGCATAGAGTTGGTCTTGCAGCCGCTGGAGAAGTGGTTGGTCGAAATTCTCAGACGCTGCGGAGGACGCAACCGTAGAAGGTGGTCTGGATGGAGCTGTGAAGGGTGGACATCCAGACCGTGCCGAGCTCTATCTTGGCTCAGAGTGCTTTGAGTCCGAACGTATCGAGTCCAAAAGCTTTGGATCCGACAGTGGTCGGGCATTCGTATTCGGATCCAGCCCTGAAGAAGCAGTCAACTTCAACGCTCGAGGCTTCGAGGAGTACTTTGGTGCAGAGTGTGAAATGGGCATCACGTCTGGCTCGGAATGATGGCGATGGCGAAGGCAGTGGAGCGTTGGCAAAAAGAGGGACTAAATGGCTTATTAACGAGGTCCAGCATACATGCCCAGTCAACTATTGTCACAAAGAGTGTGCAGTTCCTCAGGGCGGAAAAAGTGTTAAAGATGCAGGAGGAGGGGGATCCTCCTTGTCGGAACTAGAGTCCTCACACACCCAGCAAGCTAGGTGTCATGCTTCATCATATGGACTTGCTCCTCGTCGGGTCGGCGCTGCAATACCCGACGGACACCCTTAAAGGGGCTCTTTGGCGGAGATCTTTTGTTCCTTGCCGTATGGTGCTTGTGGGTGTGAGGGCTCTAAAATAGTGTAGATGTGGTGGAAGTGTGTGACATTAAAAAAGGTTGGTTAGTCCAAATAAACTTTTATTAGGCTGGCTATCCACCTTATTAAAAGCAAATAGAGTGGCCGCTCTCTGACTTTATGGTCCAGTGGAGCTAGGCTCAACTCTCATGGTCGACATGTTTCATGCATGGTGGTCAAAAATGATCCGTGGCATTTCATCAGGACCTAGTGTGTGCACTATCTACACGCCGTGGTGGGTGAAAGAACTCCTACCTACCAAGCTTCATGGATGCGAGCATAGAGTCCCGCCAATCCAAGTGGTGACCTATAAGAGGGATGATAAGAAAACAGTGTGGTGTCAGAAGGTAAACTGTTCCTATAGGCATCACTTAGGGAATAGGTCACGTCACTCCGACACACTTATAACAGTTATCCGCCCATTTGTTATGAGGGAGTGGGAAATCTCACTCCTATTCAAAAGGAGTTAAAAAAGACTAGAAGACTGGATTAAAAACGGCTATAGAAGAACAAGGTATAATCGTGCTGGAGTCCCCTGTACATGGCAACTTTTGAAGAGGATATCATCATGAACTCCAACAATCCCTACAGAAATAACCTGACCCTAAGGAAGAGGTTCATAGATGATATCTTCATTCTGTGGAGAGGTGACCTTGCTACATGTGAGGAATTCTGTCAATGGATCAACACACAGAATGAATTTCTGAAATTCACGCATACCATATCAGACACGAGTATCCCTTTTTTAGAGCTGAGGGTAAGACTTACCAATGCAGGACTGAGTACGACACTGTATCGAAAACCAACAGATAGGAACAGTCTCCTTCTGTACAATAGTCACCATCAGAGGGCCCTCAGGAACAACTTGCCTTTTGGACAGTTCCTCCGCATCAGGAGGAATTGTAGTAACCGTCCTGACTATAAAACAGAGGCCCAACTCCTACAACAGAATCTCAGGGAGAGGGGCTATCCTGAACGCCAGGTCAGAAACTCTTACAAGAGGGCTATGAATAACCCCTGTGAATCACTGCTCCTTGTGAACACAAAAGAACAAACTGAAGTCCTGACGTGTGTCACATCCTTCACCTCTGACTCCACACGAATCAAGGGTATTATTAACAAACACTGGGGCATAGTGAATACAGGAGACCTGAACCTCCCCAAACCCAGGTTTGCTTTCAAACGTACACAAAATCTTAAAGACCTCCTAGCTCCACTGGACCATAAAGTCAGAGAGCGGCCACTCTATTTGCTTTTAATAAGGTGGATAGCCAGCCTAATAAAAGTTTATTTGGACTAACCAACCTTTTTTAATGTCACACACTTCCACCACATCTACACTATTTTAGAGCCCTCACACCCACAAGCACCATATGGCAAGGAACAAAAGATCTCCTCCAAAGAGCCCCTTTAAGGGTGCCCGTCGGGTATTGCAGCGCCGACCCGACGAGGAGCAAGTCCATATGATGAAGCATGACACCTAGCTTGCTGGGTGTGTGAGGACTCTAGTTCCGACAAGGAGGATCCCCCTCCTCCTGCATCTTTAACACTTTTTCCGCCCTGAGGAACTGCATACTCTTTGTGACAATAGAAGGCAGTGGAGCATCAGAGGCCTCAGGAATGGCAAGGAAATTCGAAGCTTATGCCTCTCTTTGGTGAGGGTGAGGATGGTACTCAAGGCAGTCTTAGGCTGGTGCTCGGCCGGCGGGTGCTCGTCTGCTTCGACGTACGCGTCAGGTCACCTCAACTTCGGTGACTGGGGCCTCCAGTTTTTGTATAGCTGCTTCCTCCTCTTGCTCCCCAAAGAGATCCGAGGCATCTTCTGCCTCTCGCGTGTTCGCGATGGAGGCCGAAGTGATGCATCAAGCTCGTCGGTTTCGAAGGGTCTCTTTGTTGCGGAAAGCAAGACACGCCAAACAAGAGTACTCATGGTGGTCGGGACAAGCACAACTTGCAGACTTTGTGGAGGTCTGATCTTGGACACTTAGCGTGGCAAGTAGGACAGAACTGAAATAGTGTCCTTTCCATCAAGGGAATATTCTCGATGGAAGTGACGGTATTCCAAGATGTCTTCTGTCATAACGGAGCTGAGCAGTAGACACCGGTGGAAACTGACTAGTAAGCATGATTGTTTCTACTGGCGAGGAACGGATACAATGGCCCAGCGAGAACACCAGGCGGCATCGAACCGAATCAAACATCGACACGTCTGAATCAGACAGCAGAGGAAAAAAAACAATCTAATTATGGAGCCCATGCCCATGCACATTACCACTCATAGGTGGAGTCACTAAGCCCTCGACTTGAAAAAAACCTTCTTCGAAGAAAAACAAGTTGCAAACATCTGAGCCCAACACTCGATGGCAGGAATATGCAAAGCATGTGTATCTACAGCTACACATGCCAAGAACAGTAGGTCATCAGACAACTAGGCTTGGAAGGGTAGGATATGTCAAACAAACATTTCCCAGTGTCCCGCATAAATGTTTTTATATGGAGGGCTCCCTGGATGCCAAAATAACATTTACTACTTAGAAGGGCGATTGAAGCAGTCAATGGTCACCGCTCAATCTCTACACATTGAGGTGTAAGTTATGCTACAAGGCTCTCAGGTGTTGGGTGCTGTAGGAGGAAAGATGCCCCCCGCCCCCCTCCCCCCCCAGATCTGGTCAGCCTCTCCTGCTTATTTGGCGGCTGAAGAAGGGCAAGATCTTGTCTTTGCCTAAGTGTCCAAAAGCATGTCTATTAATGCCTCATTAAAAGGAAGGAGTGGTTCTGAGGTCTGCCATGGCTGCAGTGTCTCTGTAAATACATTGGTTTTAACCTCCACAGAGGAGAGCTGGAAGTCAAGCACTTCTGAGCCCCCTTCTTATTACCACTGCAAATGAGGCAGATCCCTCCACAGGGGCCAGGGGGTGAGGAGACACCAGTGTCAGGCAAAGTATCAACATCACTGGCCTCTTGGAGGTCTAGAAATAGGTTCTTCTCGTCATATAGTTGCAATGTGTCATCAACGTCATCTTGAGGCTCCAGATCTGTGAATCTGTAGTGTAAAAGAAGCGTATCAGAATCAGTGTGGGATTCTACGCGCGTTTTCGACTGAGGTTGTGATGGATTCACTTCAAAATCCAAGACGACTATGGACACTTCGTCTGGCATCGGCTGTGTTGACGTGCTGGGTACCAACACATGTCTCAGCGCCATCAGGGGAGTCTGAGCAGGCATTGGTCCCGGAATCAGAGCAGACCCAGGAACAGGGTCGAGAGGCGCAATTGACAGATTAGCAGGTGGTAACCCGACTGGATGCCTCCTCAGATCAATGGAGCCTGAAGGTACGCCAGAGGGATCCTGAAGGGTACCAAGTATCCGCAGCATATCTTCATTGAAGACTCAAATATGTTGCAGCATCGCCGATCACCCGGGGAACTCTGGCTGTATCGCGACTAGTGCGAGGATCAGTCCCAAAGTGGAGGACAGAGACAGAGATCTGGAGGTACCCTGATGTTTGTCTGACTTCTGATGAGAGAGGCAGGAAAAGGAGGAGCCATATTTTGCCTAGTTGTGTTTCTTCTTATTTGACTTACCTGAAGACTTGGAGTGGGATGAGGACCTCTCTCGAGACAGGACTCTTAACTGAGTAAGCATCCGTTTCACTGACTTTATGTCCAGGCCTTCCAAGCTTTCTCACCAGATGAGGGTCCTTTCTTCCTCCCTCAATCTATACTATACTCTGTCTATTGTGTAGAGTGTTTGTTAAAATTTGTGACTAATCTTATATTCCTGCAGTTTGTGGTCGGCCATGGTAGGATTCAAGCTTCCTCATCCAGGAAACAAATCCCTAGGAACTAACAATCCCAGACGAACAACTGCCAAAGGAATTGAAGATGGCAGGAAAGCCAAAAAAGGAAGGTTTTCAGTCAGAATAAATGGATGAATAATGGAAAAGCAGAGCTCTGTAGAGACTTCCTGCATGCAAGACATGGGTTAGACACCTTATCTATAGTCACCTCTGGGGAGAGTGGGGTACAGAGCACCTCCAACTCATTGGCTGGAGTAAAAAAACGTTTTAGCTTGTTTCTATAGTTTGTTGGTGGTTAGCACTGTAGGCTGTACTTACTCTTTCTTAGTGACAAAGTCAATCCCGAAGTGGGATAGGGTCACCCCTTGATATGCATCTATTCCACACTGTTTTGGAGGGACCTTGTGCCAATGGCGACACATGCGGTAGAGGCAAGGCATGCATCCGATGACTAGTTCCCACTATGGACACTCAGCGAGTATGTCCGTTTGCTACCCAAACAGCTAGTGACAAGACACATATGGACTAGAACTACAGATGAAATCTACAGTTTACGTTACCCGACCAGAAATAAAAAAAAGCAACACATTTTAAGATACATTGTTTGCACATTACAGAATCACTAAGCATTAAAGAAGCATGTACCATTACACAATGATAGTCAAAAAAGAGAGATATTAAGTGTGCAGCCCGAATAGGTGATAAGGGATGCAAGAATAAATGATGCATGCGTGTGTGCAGGATAAAGGCGTGCAAGATCAGGGTTAACTGTTATGAGCAGTGTATTTCATCCGGTCACTAAGTGGCACAGTACCTACAAGTTGAAAGCTAAAGTGAGCCAGGAAATTGCAGTAATGAGGGAAACTGGTAACGAAGGAAGGGTACTAACAAAGCATTTAAACATTTAGAAAAAAATCGTAATAAATTGCAAAACACTTACCCTCAACTGTACCCGCAATTGTGGTATCTCTTGTACTTTCTCGTCAAGCTCATCATTAAGATTGGTCAACTTTACAAGCTCCTCTGCCATTATTGCCCTTGTTTTTTCCAAGCTCGCAATTTCCAGCTGTTATAATCCAGACATAAATATTCCTATTCAAATCCATTTTTTTTCAATTTTGAATGCAAACAAGATGTAGAAGAACATTGTACAGCATTTCACAACAAATATATAGAGTACATTTTAACATTAATCAATCAATCACAATTGAAGTCAAAGAAGTAACCTATAAGAATGACAACAAGCATTGGCATAGCCAATAGGTCTCGCCTTTGGGACCTTATAAGTGTTTAGCCATGCAACAGTTGATGTTGTTGCACCAAGGATATTGTGCTGGATAACCAAACACTTATAAGGTCCCAAAGGCGAGACGTATTGGCTATGCCAATGCTTGTTGTTGTTGCTTGAAGGAAGTGTCACTCTCATTTGTTCCCATTTTGGATCAGGTCAAAGCGGCATTTTAGTTTCACCATTAGCTACTGACTATTAGATGTGTTAGTTACCTGCTCAAAGAGTGCTACCCATAGCCGTGCAGGGCCGGTGTCACGTTTTTCCTCCTGATATCTCTGCACACTCTTTTTAATGCTGCACACCAATGACAATTTTGCACCTAAATGTGAATTTGCACTAAAATGTGCTTGTTCTCCTGAATATGATCTGTGCTCCTTAACAGTGTTTCCAAGATCCTGCTGATGTTTTACCAAAAGTGATTTGGCGCATTACTGTGATTTAACACGTGGGTCTGATTTTGCTTCTAAATGCGATACCATAATGCTGCTTGCAATATTACTGATTTTACATCCAAAAGTGAATTTGCAGCTAAACGCTATCCTGCACCTTGATGTGATTTGTGCTTGCACAGCCAACGCTCCTAGATGCCATTAAATCACCAGGTGCCTTGTGTTAGATCTGAGAGCCTTAGGGTGGTCTTCCCCCAAATTTTCGCCTTCCTCCTCCACTTTTCTGACCTCATTTTTGCTGGTACTAGGACTCT
Source organism: Calotriton arnoldi (assembly GCA_963921515.1). Classification (NCBI taxonomy): domain Eukaryota; kingdom Metazoa; phylum Chordata; class Amphibia; order Caudata; family Salamandridae; genus Calotriton; species Calotriton arnoldi. The sequence continues at coordinate 693,995 of CAWUFW010000288.1, forward strand.
GTGCACTTTATCACTGCTTAGCAGTGCTAAAGTGCTTGTGTTCTCTCCTCTAAACATGGTAATATTGGCTCATACCCAACTGGCATATTTAATTTACTTATAAATCCCAAGTAAAGTACACTACATGGCCCAGGGCCTGTAAATTAAATGCTACTAATGTGCCTGCTGCAAAAGGAACAATTGATGGACAGAATGCAGAACAATGTCATACATTCACCCCAGTACAGAGATCTGGGCCTAAATCCATTGTTTTTTTGCTCACCATGCCATTCCAGTTTGGACCCAGCCATATGCAAATCAGTCTTGACCCTGCGCCCAATGGGAACAGTCCAGCCCAAACTGCCAGGCCAGGTCCTCCCTGGACTGGAAACAAGCATCCTAGGACCGGTTTCGGGGTTTCACCCCTCTTCAGCCAGGATAGCTTGATTCCAGTGGCATGGAGAACACGGGACCCACGTCTGGGCATACCCGTCCCACTTGGGGTGACAAATGCAAAAAGAACAATTGATGGACAGAATGCAGAACAATGTCATACATTCACCCCAGTACAGAGATATGGGCCTAAATCCATTGTTTTTTTGCTCACCATGCCATTCAAGTTTGGACCCAGCCTTTTTACTCGAGGACATACCTTCCTGGAAGGATACACTATTTTGTTCCTTATTGGCCTCAAAAACACAAAACTCCCTTACAGAAAAAACATATTATCTCAGGTTACCATAACTAGAAATGTAACTTTTACATCACCCCGAATGAAAATGGGGCAGCGGTTATCCAATCTTTAGCTTTGCATCTCCATATCTCCACCCTATTGATACCCTGAAGGCCCTAAAAACTTATACAATTGCTAGAAAAATTGACACTGATACCACATCTACCATCTTGATTGCTCACTGTGCCACAAGCTCTCTTTCCTCCACAACCCCATTTCCCATGTTTCAGCCACACTCATGGAGTGAGACCAGAGACAATAATGGTAGCCTCAAGGGCCAAACCCACAGTCCTCCTAGAACCTACAACTACCTCTCGATGCAGCTTGTGTCAACAAAACTCCAGGTCCAATTGCAGTGCACCAAACAATGCATCACACAAACTTAATCTACGCAGAGGACGCAACTCTCATAGGAATGATTCACATCAGAGGGGTTTAAGTATACATCTCATATTTAATTACATTCCCTTACAACTGACCAGACAGCAAATCCCTTATCCACTCCCAAAAAGAAACTCCATGGCATCAAAAGCAGTTTGGATCACCTGCATTTGATGATGCAAGTCTGCAAACCACACTCTCCATCTCTCTTCTGCAAGCACGCTCCTCCCATGGACGGCTCGCTTAAAGCTCTCGATCACAGCTCACAAAACAGACCTACCCCCGAAGAGCCCAGCATGCACCCCACACCTGATGGGTCAGAGCAGGCTTCTGCTCACCCTATCTCCAACACACACTGCATACCTGGATACTATGTGATTATAGATCCCACAACACATTGTGTTCCTATCACTGCAATCTCCTCCGCTAGTCATCTTAACACACAAAGGACAATGTGCACAAGAAATCTCAGGTGAATCACCGGCTCTCAAACCAGAGACCCATGTCCTACACATCAACTTAGAGGTGCCCTCCTGAATTGACACCTGGGGTCTCTAATGCAACTTTCATAGCACCCCTCATTCATATTGTGGCCATGATGCTTCTGCACTTACAGGAAACGGGATCTGCTCATCCTTCATAAGCCTATCGTACACTAGGATACAACATTGTCGACCCTGATAGTACAGAAAAGAAATGTGAGGTATTGCCTTTGTACACAAAGAGTATCTTAACCCGTTAAGTGCTTCTGTCGGCCAACGGCCGTCGCGAGCACTACCTCGGTAGTGCTGCGCACGTCCGTTGGCCGACGCGGCCCCGCCCGCTTAATAGAACGTTCTGCACTGGCGCGGAACGTTCGAAGCAGTTAACCGGTTAAATGCAAACAGATTCGTGAAATAAATGCCTTCTCATTTCGGTATGGATATTACAAAAGACAACTCCTAGAACACCGATTCTGAACATTTTAAGCTGCCATCGGGCAGCAAAATGAGTTTTCTAGATAGTTTGCATCATAACAGCACTGATCAACTCACATCCTCCTGTAATCAGATTGTCCTTGGAGAATTGAGTTTCCAAAATACAGATGCTCACAATCCTCTTCAAACACATCCTAATGGACAACCTACTACAACACTGTGTCCTTCTTACCCGTAATAAGGGTTCTATCCTAGCCCTGGTGTTCATATAGAAATACCACAAGCAAATCAATAGCCCTCTCAAATTGGATAAGTTATACCGCGTTTTCATTCCTTTGAAAACAGGGACCTTAACAGAACTTCTTGACGCTAAACCAGAGAAAGAAATGTTATTTCACACATTGACAACAAGCATTGGCAAAGACGCAGATAAATAACCTGTGGGCACTTGTGCATTCCCTTTTGCATGTATTACCACATTACAGCAATATCTTTCGGCTTCGCCAATGCTTGTTCAGATTATAGCATATAAAACGGGCCTGCGCTAAACCTGTCGGAGGGGGTTAGTCTCAAATGATTCTAAGCCTCCCTCACCCTACACCAATACATGGCACTTGATCATCTGGTATCATTTTGCATCTTTAAGTCAAACATTCAAATATTTTCGTTTGGTAGACATCTGTCACCTGGCTCCAATGTCACAAGAGTAATTTTCTGCCAGTCATGCTTTTTATCCACCATGCATGCCGGGGCCTTTTAACAGGAAGGGTAAATCTATTAATTTACAGCGCGCCTGGTGCTGTCGTCTGAAAATCCAGGGCGAGCTCCTCATAACATGGCTCCAGATGGCATTCATGCTGATGACAACGTCCCAGCAGGGTGTCATGAAGTGCACAGGGAGGAGCAGATATGTCACTGTGCCCCTGAACAATCAGTGCAGGTAGACACTGTGCGGCTCACCTCCACTGATAACACTCAATAATCCTACTTTGTCTGCTACAGTACTGACATCAGAACTGTGGCATTGGGTAATAGTTTCTTGTGCAACTCCTGAGGCCAAGAATCCACCCACACCAGCTAAACTGTTTCTTGGTGGCATCTGTTAGACTGTGAAAGTGAATTAGATGCGGGAAGGCTGCTTAAGAGCGCAGGATCTGTGTGTAAAGGGAAGGCTGACAAAATCTGATCTGAGGCTTGCAGGAGGGTTACAATATTAGAACATGATTTGATAGAAACTTGGAGGCCTCAATCTATATACGATTTATTATGTTACAAATTTCGGCTTTTGACCTGTTTCCACATTTTGAACCAGCAACAGATCAGCAGAAGGAATCCATGCTTTAAATGTGTCCAATGCAGGAATAGTTGATTCCGTGTTTAGTATCTTTGGAAACACTTGACAGCTCCTGGGAAACTGGACTTATTTGCTCTGCTCTTCACTGCAGCTGCTCTTACTACTTCAAATAACCACGTTCCAAAGCAATCTCGTTTATTGTTTTATTGTACACGCGTTATTTGATGAGTCATGGGCTATAGTTAGTGTCATTCAGGAACAGTCTGTTCAACCTTATGAATCAGTGTACATTATTCTTAAATCGGTATTAAGGGTCGCGATTCTCGCAGTTGTCTTTTATATTCTCTCATTCTCAACTCCCTCTCCTCTCATTCTCTAACTCTTGTTTTTTGTCTGCCATATTTTTCTATCCCTCAACTAACCACTTGCCTGCCTATCTGGCACACTCGCTCCTTTTTGTTCTATCTCTTTCTTCCTTTTTACCCATCTATCCTTGACTTTCACAAGTTATTTTCTCTCTCTCCTACCAGTCACTCCCCTCCCTTTCTGTTTTCCCCCTTTCCCCACCCCCTTGTTCTCTTTCCTTCTTGGTAGGTATTTGTTATGCACATCATAATCTACAGCGCCATCTCCTGGTAAACAAGTGAAACTTGTTATTCTTGGAAACTTCCCAATAATTCTCGCTAGGCAAGCGTTCAGAATGAATATTGATTATCTTTTATTGGCACGGGGTCTTCAGCAAATGCAGTTCCCTGCCACAAGAAGACAATCCTCCACCCATGTTAACAGCGACCTTTTGGCTAGAGTTAATGCATTTTTGGAAAGGCGAGATGTAACTCAAAAAAAGCAACTCGTGCATAGTAACTAAAAACAGAGTAGTACCACTAAAATAATATGTTACAATCAGTGCTGCGTTAGTATCAAAGTACATTCAACGGGTAAACAAACATAATGGTAGGTACAAAATAAACACTAATGCTAACTATCTGAGGCAATTAAAGGGCCTCTCTCTCCAGTCGTCCATCACTAACAATCACCAACAAAAGTCACTCTGGAAGGTTCTTTTGTAAGACGACGTCTGCTCGGGAGTGGAGACATATTGTAGCATCATTCACCTGATGGAGACTTTAACCTTAAGGTCACATTTTCGGCGAGGCTGTAAATTTAGAATAGCACTCGGGAAAGTGGGGGCACTTACCCAGCTGAAGTGCAGGCTGCTGCAAGCACAGGAAGAGCGCCAACAGGAAGGCCTTCATGATAACTATTTCATAAATTAGTTCCCATAAATACAGAAGTGTTTGTTCACCAGTCCGGCTTCAAGAGTCCCAGCTAAACCACCTCTGCAGCCATCCCCCTTGCCTCGCTTTTGAAGGTTTATGGGAATCTTTGGAAAGATGTGGCCTCTTGGTGATAAGAAAATATCCTGTCACATGGGGTGTTGCCAAACAACAGGAATTCGCGAGTCAAGCGGTGTTTACGGCGCCGATTTTACGGACGAGGAAACGCTGTCCTCTGAAGTCAGGGACAATCGGGCACGGCGACAGATAGCTTAAACAAGCAGCCTTTGTACACGCAGCACAGCGTGGCACTGACCCGTGCCGGATCAGAGAGGAGCGGGGGCGAGCGAGCGCGGCAGCGTGCTGAGCTGACCACACGCTCGTGCATCGTGCCTGAAACGTGCGGGTAACCGCAGGGAAAAGGCCATTGTGCACGAGCGTGTGGTCAGCTTTTTCATGCCCCTTACTTAAAGTCTCGCAGAGCAGCGCTTGCGCGCTTCTCGAGGCTCGACCTAAAAAGGCATCAAAAGAGAACAGTTTGCAATTCCTTGCTTTTGTGAAGGGGTAAAATGACTGCCTCTGTGTAAATTACTGTGATGAGTCAAATCATGGATGCAGCTTTTGGTATCAAAATAGTCAAATAGTCTTAAAAGTTTAACAAACCAACTAACTAAGGCAGGTATTTCACAGCAAACATTTGAAAGCTCTGACATTTGTTATTAAAGACGTTAGTGTCTTCAAAGTAAGGACAGAAATAATAATTACTCATAGTTGTGGTATTCTATTGGACCAAATAAAAGTGTATAGAATGTGTGCCTTCCATTGAGGTGTCCCGGTAATCTATTTTCACCCTGATGGTATCTAGCTGAAGAAACCACCCCATATAATTTTCTATAAGTATCAATATTCCTGTAACTCCCTTGGTGTATCAAGCACTATTCACCTGGTGTAATTTTATATTAGTTATTCAATTACTTGAGAAAGGCTCCTTTCAGATGTGATGAATACTAATTATGGTCATACAATTGAATTAATCTTTTTTTTCCGCATTATCTGGGGTTATCTGTTTTTCTTTTCAGTGTCTGGAAGGCTTTCTGATTATAGAGGTATTGTATTCTACAATCATTAAGTCAATGGATTGCAAATGCAGTTAAACTGAATGTTGAATTTGAGAGAAAAACTACTTAACGTAATTAAACAATGATCAGACCACTCACTTCTAATAGAGGTTTTCACAAACAGATGTAAAATTCTAAGGGGATAACAACATTCAATCAAATGTAATTGATAAATCCTGAAACACAGTAGATGATTTACAGTCAGTATTATCCCAACTAATATTATAACACCTTAAAAATGTGTGAACCTCATTCCGAAAAAAAGTCAAATGAAATTATGATAAGCATGTTTAATGAGCCCAAAATCAATAACAATACAATTGGTAAATCACACCACTCCAAGACATCCAGTAATAATAAATGGTTAACTTGGAATAAGAAACAGTTACATATCTGTAATCGGTGTCCACCATGTGTAATATCTTGACCCGAACCCTTATAATAGTTTCAGCTAAGAAGCAAAGACCTAAAAAACAAACCATAGCCCCAGGGCCTGTAAGAATGATAGTCCTTAGGAAGGCAGCACGCATTGCTTTTTACAATTCTAATTCTCCATCGTTTTTTTTATATTAAAGTCATAAACGCTGAATATCTTCACTCCGGTGCAAGATCCCGAATCATTTAATAGAAACCTAGTTAAACAAATAATCTAACATTGCCTGTTTGTTTTATTTTTAATGGTTTAAATTCTATCCATTTGAAAAGGCAGCCATGAAGGAAATGTGGTTAAATGGGGGGGAGAGGAGAGAGAGAGAGAGAGAGAGAGAGAGAGAGAGAGAGAGAGAGAGAGAGAGAGAGAGAGAGAGAGAGAGAGAGAGAGAGAGAGAGAGAGAGAGAGAGAGAGAGAGAGAGAGAGAGAGAGAGAGAGAGAGAGAGAGAGAGAGAGAGAGAGAGAGAGAGAGAGAGAGAGAGAGTGTGACACTGCTTTTAATGTCAGCAAGTACTGCAGTATCCTTGAAGGGTGAGCAGTCAGGCTTGGTATTTCAACAGGAAGGTGAGCGAGAGAAAAGAACGAGATCGTTAATTCACTATGTTCTCTACTTGCTATAACAGGTAGGTGAATGGACAGTTAATTAATTCAATGAACATATCCATGAAGGAGAGTCGGGACTGCAGGTAAGTAGGTTCTCTTTCTCCATCAGGAGATCTTCACTAATTATTAGTCAGAATATGCAACGCCAGTCTTGGTCTCTCTACAGTATACAAGAATGAAAAAGTTCCTGAGGGGCACTGCAGAAGTTTAAATACAAAAGGCGTGTAGTTGTTCCTATAGAAAGAGAGAAAGTCTAATGAGAAGTGTAGGCAGAAATTCTTCAGTTAAGGGGAAGGTCTTCCTTAATGGAAGACTGAGCCCTCACACACCCGGTTGGGTGTCATGCTTCATCATAGGGCTTAGCTCCTCGTGGGTCCGGCGCTGCAATGCAAGGATTTTTTTTAAATATATGATTCCCTTGGCAGGGTTAAAAACAAGGGGATCATATTTAAAAAAATCCTGGATACTCCTTAGGCAGTTTTAAATCACTGATCTTTCTTATGCACACTCTACCCTACGTTCACAGATCCTCACTCACTCATACAGCTTAAAGAGAAGATCTCTGCCAAAGAGCCCTCCCCACAAGGAGCTAAGCCCTATGATGAAGCATGACACACATGTGGGTGTGTGAGGGCTCAATCATCCATTAAGGGAGGCCCTCCCCTTAACTGAAGAATTTTCGCCTACACTTCTCATTAGACTTTCTCTCTTTCTATAGGAACAACTACCTTTTGTATTTATACATTGCTTTATGGGAGCATGGGTTCTGGACCTTGAACTTGCTCCTAGTCCCTCCCTCTCTTTTTGATGCACTGTAGAAGTGTTCATATTTAAAATACAAAGGATGCCATAGCTGATCCCAGAGGATGTTCTAGTGTCTAAATAAAAAAAAAACTTTGAACAAGGCGACAGGGTTAAATACCATCAAACCTTAAATAATAGCACTACAGAAAAAAAAACATTATCTGAATCTCTTTGGGCCTGTTAAATAACGTTCAAAATATTTTAACCAAACAGGAGTGCATGAACCACACAGAAAAACATTAATGATGAGGGACAGAGAAGCACAATGTTGCCACCTCTCTTAGACAGAACACCCAATCATGCATTAAATGTAAAATGCATTTTTCTTTGAAAAGCAAACCAGAGCTGGCCTCTGTATTTGTGAGACCAGCTCAAGGTATCCAAAGCAACCATATTCCTTACATTCACTCAGCTAGAAAATTATGTGAACTAGAAATTGGGAGAAATATCCACTCCATGAAAAATACTTATCAGCGGCCCTTACTGCTGGTGACTTGTAATCTGTTTTTACCCCAAGGTCCACTTAATTCTTTTAAAATGCAAAAAGGTATAACATGGTGTGTCACTTTACCAGCTTTAAAATGGTTTAAAAGCTATCATTCTTCAAAACAGTGTATAAAGAAAGTGGCTTGGCTACAGTACAGAAGGAAACAGATGAAGGTCTGACTGCCCTGCACTGAAATCAGAAAATAAGGCACACCCTTGAAACCTTTTTGTCTACGACAACCATTCCTGGAGGCACATAGTAGCACAGACTGTGGTATATGTAAAGGAGAAATTGTTGTCACTAGCAGTGGTTTGGTATAAGAATGAAGGTCAGGGACTGCTGAATGAGAAACTTAAATCCGATAAGAACACCAGTTAATGCTGATGTCTTATCTTTCTTTTAAAGTCTGAGTAACTGGCTAATTCTCTAATGGTTTTTCCACCAGAGGTAATCAGTGGTCTTGCAGAGGACTTTATCTCCTTTTTTTAGAACAGTAGTCAGAGAAAAGACATGATGGCAAAGCTGCTCTCACAAGTTTATATGGCTTGTTGCTGTCTCTCAAAGACACACATCATGGATTACAAGACTACTCCTCTGTGTGATACAGAGCATCCTATTGGTTTGCCTGATTTTATTCTCTACAAGACACAACAGTTTGTATCGACAGAATAACTGAAAGTCACACCGATGTACCTTCTGTATTACATTGGTATTGTTACTGTGTTTCCTTGTCAGCTCTACTGGAATCCGCAATACCACTTTGTTTCGATACTACAGTCATACAGAGCAAGAAGCAGGAGAGGGAAGATACTCCAAAGCAAGGAATGAAGCTGCTCAGCACAGCCACCCACAAGACCATGTCACAGAAGCATGGAGAATTATCGGAGTGGCAGGTGGTACAATATGTAACATGTTAAGGTGGATAGACATTCTTAGCAAGAAAGCTTACAGGGGAACAGGGAATTCAACTTTCAAGGATGTAGTAGAGACATACATGAAATGACAAGAGTTAAGTAGGCTCTGCAATAGCGCCCACCAAACCTTCTGGTGTGAGTGCCAATATGGGCACACAAAGCAAGAGATGCCAGCAACACCCTTGGTGCACGTGCTAACATGGACATGGAAAGAGACGACACATGCTGAGGTGAAGGAACCTGCAAGGACTATGACAGCTGCAGGGGGAGTGTTGGATTCAGAGCCATGTGGGCCATATACTCATCAGGTTTACAGCAAATGGGAAACAATAGACTAGCCCATATTTGGGATAAAAGGCTTAAGCTGACCTGCTTATTTGTGCATCACTGGGTTACAAAAGAGGAAAAAGATCGTAGTGACAGGAAATCTCAACAGACTGGGTTTTTTTTTTTTTTTTTAAATATGTTTATTGATTTTATACAAACTTAATATGAGACTCATACAATAATCTTGTCTTCACAGTAGCAATTCGTATATAAACAGTTCAGTGCCATACTTGTATCAATAAAGTGTAATACAGACCACAGGACAGTCTTGTACATCTTGCCGTCACACTTTTCCTCTTACCCAATTTCGTAGTATCATGAGGGCACAACAGTGCAGCATATAATACATACAGTATAGTTTCAGTTCTGCGAGCCGCTCTGGGGACCAGAGGGGGCGGCATCACGCACCGCATCACCGGCGCTCACCTCAGCTGCATCCTTGTTCGCCACAAATGCTTTATACAAAGCCCAGAAGTTTTTTGGCCTATTACGTGGTGGTAACATGTCGCTATAATTTTCAGTTTGGGTGCTACAATACAGCATGTCCCTTGACCACTGAGCAAGTGTAGGAGGGGGTCCACGCGACCAACATATTGCCACGCATCTCTTTGCTAATAGTAAGCCCATATCTATTAGCCTTCTTTTCGCCTTGGGAATAGGTTTGGAATACCCAAGCAGAGCGAGCTTCGGATCCGGCACTAATAACAGCTCCGTAACTCGGTTCAGTTCAACAAAAATCTGTCCCCAGAAGTGAGCTATCCCTGGACATATCCAGGCTAAATGGAAAAAGTCAGCAGACTGGACATTACACCTATCACATGTAGACTCTTCTCTCAAGCCATATCGATACAGTCGCTCGGGAGTATAATAAACCCTATTAAGAAATTTAAAATGTATTAGTCTATGTCTCCCGTTCAAGGATATACGCTTTGTGCTCATGCAGCAGTATGTCCATATATCGTCTGTAATGTCGCGCTGTAAGTCTCGCTGCCAGGCCAGTCTTGCTTTAGTGTATTCTTGCCTCCTACTAGACATCGAGACGTGATAAATTCTAGATACCATCCTAGTGGGTGTCTGCGCTTTAATGAGGGTTGTCAAGGCCTGCATCTCAGGGGTTTCTGCCATGTCGTCCCCCAGTAGCTCACTAAGTGCATGTCTAACTCTGTGGAACTGGAATTTTGTGAGAAGTGCCGGTGTGTCCTCATCCTCTACCATGTCTCCCCATCTCCGAACCACACCATCTATGAAGAGGTCACCGATATGTTGAGCATCGAGCGTTTGGAGTGCTGCCACTACCCCTTTATCCATACACGGCGCGAGCCATCGGCACCAGTCCAGACGGGCCACTGGGGAATACAGTATAACCCCCGCCTGTAATTTCAGTAAGTAGTGCCAAGCGTGCGTAACTGTGTTAAGAGAATCAATTATCCCCGTACGCCTATCAGGGGGCGTAAACAGCAAGGATGGAAGGGGTTTAGGAGCCGCAACTATTGTTTCTATACGGATGTGTGGTATGTTGAGCGGTCCGTGTATCCAATGGTATGCCTGCGCACTCTGCGCGGCTCTATAGTACAAGTCTAAATCAGGTGCTCCTAGTCCCCCCATTGAATACGGTAGTGTAAGTATTTGCCAAGTGACGCGGGCTGTTTGCCCGCCCAGGCTAGGTGTATCATAAGGGACTTAAGACGTTGAAAAAACACTCGCGGTAATACCATAGGAATATTCGCGAAAAGAAATAGGAAACGTGGTAGTATAACCATTTTCAAGAGGGACACTCTGCCCATCAAAGACAATGGGAGACGCACCCATCGTTCAATGTCTTCCTCAAGCTTATTAATTGCCACACCATAATTTTCCCTGAAAACCACTTCGGAGTCTGTGTGCAATTTAACCCCCAAATATCGCACCGCATCTGTGGACCACTGCAGTGGGTATTAGGGTTCAAAAATCGTCGTGGCGGGTGTTAGGGGAAACATAATGAACTTATTCCAATTTACACATAAGCCAGACATGGAGCCAAAGAGCACAACCTCCCGTAGTACAACAGACTGGGGTTTGTACCTTTATGACCAGCCACCCATGCCAGAGGTGCATGCTCATTGGCCATTCCAAGGTTCTTTTAAGACACAGTAGGCATAGGTTTTATAGAGCCTAACTGCAGGTAAATATTATTTTTTGACTGTTCAATATGATGTTAAGACAGGTTCTTTTCACAGTGCTTCTATTAGATCCTTTAAGACCTGGCTAGTGGGCTCAGTTCAATATGTCTGGTTATTTCCTTTTCAGTAGATGTGAGAAGAGCAGCTCCAGTGGACATCTGGGGTTTAAATCTCGAATGATACCCCTGAAAAAGGTTTCTTGGTACTTTGTAGTGAAATCTGTTGGTTTGCCTCCACTTTATGCTGTTATTTTGTTGGGTTAGTTTTAATTTAATCCAACTGCACAGCTTAAATACTTTGCCTGTTTTCTGCACAGACTGCATTCCTCCTGCTTGGCAGAAAGAATGTGTTGCCAGAGACCATTACACACCAATGTGAGATGCTTTAACTGATATTTGCAGGAGTAACTACCTTATTTTGAAGTTCTGTTCTCATTCAAGCCAGTTTTTCTAAATTTAATCTCCTGTACTGGAAACAATAAGGTATTGCCCATTTGACTTCTGTAAGAAAGTGCCCCTTTTTGACATGGTCACCCACACTTTCTGCCTGGTAAATGACGTGATTTCGACTGAAAGTGCACTTGGTTCCTGCTAACAAGGTCCCCAGTGCCAGTACTCTTTCCCAAAACTTGTTCCCCAATTGGCAAAACTTTGCCACCCTCTGTAAGTCCCTAGTAAATGGTACCCTGGTACCTGAGGTACTAAACAAGGCCCCTAAGGGCTGCAGCACAAATTGTGCCACCCTAAGGGACCCCTCACCAAGTACCTGCAAGACTGCCATTGCAGGGTGTGTGTCTTGGTGCAGACAAAAGTGAAAACACAACAGGTAACACATCCCTGCGTGCTATGTCTCCTACCACACGTGTGATACTTGTAAGTCACCCCCTACAGCAGGCCTGACAGCCCTAAGGCAGGGTGATTAGTACTATAAGTGAGGGCATACCTACATAAGCAGATATGCCCCTGTGCTGGTCAGTTCCATTACTGCCAGTATAAGTGATGAGGGAAGCCATTTTAGAACATGTCCTGGACACTGGTGAAAACGAGTTCCCCAGCTACATGATGGCTTCACTGAAAATAGGGATGTTTTGTATCAAACATCTCGTATTGGTAAACACACATGGATGCCAGTGTCAGATTGACCAATACATGCACTCTAGAGAGCACCTTACAGGTGTCCCCTGAAAACCTACCAGCCTCTGTATCCTTGCCTACTGGTTTCTGCCAGCCTGCTACCGAGATGCTGTCTGACCTCCTAGGGTGAGAGCCTTTTGCTATCAGTAGAACCAGAACAAAATCCTGTCCGGGAAGAGGGTGTAACACCTCCTCCCACAGGATGACCTGCTGATTACAATTCCTGAGGTGGCAAGCCTCAAAGGGCTGCTGCCTTTGAAATGCAAATCTGGCTCCCCCTCACAAGAGAGGAAGCCAACCCCTTTGTCCAGGAACCCCTTGGCACCTGGACAGGAGGGAAAATTAGCTAGTCAGGTAGGCATGCCACCTCCAGCTAGTACCACCCCTAAGGTGGGTTACTGTGAGGTGGACCTGATTTTTCAGAAATAGCCATCTTTGTGATGGCCAACTTAGGAATTTTGGGACAGGGTTATGCCCACTTCCAACAGGAAGAGGTCATATAGGGGGCGTAGTGACCCCAAAGGTCAGTAGTCCATTGGCTACTACTCTACAGTCCCTAACGCACCTAAATTCAGTATGCAGTGGAGTCCCTAGCACCAGAGAAGCAGATCCTGATGACCTACGAAGAAGACACAAAGAGCCGCAAAAGCAGGCGACTGAAGAGAGCACCTGACTTGGCCCTAGCCCTGCCGTCCTGTCTGCCGTTCTCTGTTGACCCTGAGCCAGAGACGACTCGTTCTGCAGCTGAGTGCCTCCAAAACCTGGGAGGACTGCCTGCCCTCAATAAAGACCAAGACCTTCTGTGAACAGTGGACCTGTTCCAAACAACTCAAAGGAGAAGACTCTGAGGCCTCTGGAACTGCCAAAAGCCGACATCGTAAACAAACACTGCACCCTTCGCCTCTGGCCCGAGTCGAAGTGGGCCAATGGTGTCAACAAGGTACCCTAGCCCTCCAGAGCCCGAGTCCATCGTGGGTTCACCCCTCATGGACCCCCAGACGTCGCCTGCAGCCTCAGCAAGCAGGCCCCCTCGACCACGACTGCTCCCAGTAAGAGAAATCAGACGCCTAAAGACACCTCTGCATCCATAGCCACCAGGCCGTGGAGAAGAGGACCCCAGGTGTCCCTATGTCCCTGAACATTACAAGCCTTGAACCCCTCTATTGGTTCAACCCGACTGGCTTCCTAGCCACAACCTGCAGCCTCTTTTTACAGTGACCGATACCCATTGAAACCCATTAGACTCCCAATGCTGATTTGCATCCTGCACCCGGCCGCTCTCGTGCCGCTGGTGGTGTACTGCTGGTGCTGCCTTGGACCTTACCCACCACTCACCTTAACTCCAAGAGATTGGTCCTGTAAGTAGATGTACTGTACCTGTTTGCAGAACTTCTTCTTCCTTCCATAGGAAAACATTGCAGAACTCAAAACTTGCATTGTGTCCACTTTTTGAACTGAAAAGAATTTATATTTAAAAACGTACTTACCTGAACGAATTTCTCTGAGTAAACATATATAAAGATACTTGCCATTTTTATAAAGTGGTGTGGATCTCCTTCTTGAGTTGTGAAGTAATTTATTGATCATTGTGTGTATTTGCAAATGTCTTGCACTCTGTGTTAAGCCTAAGGCTGCTTGACCACACTCCCCCCTAATAGAGCACTTTGGGATTGCATAGGAAGCCGCTGTCCACTCATAAAGGGAACCCCTGGACTCTTTACACAGTATATCAACTTATTGAAATATCACATAAGGAGCCAGCTTCCCACAACTTTGGATTGCTTTAAGGTAGTTCAGAAGTAGGGATAGACTCTGGTCAATGTGTGGAACCAAATGGAAGAATCTCACAATTTTGGAAACTCTAGCTGTCTCACTGAAGAGGCACTGCCCATCAAAGGGCAAGTCAATCAGACTTCACTGAAAGTTTTCTGAACTTTCACTGGGCTCATGCAGGCGTAGCAATGAAAACCAACACCTAACACAGAGGCCATGCCACAGTATCTACTGCATCTACTCAGGTGTGCCTAACCTACACATTTCCCATCATTAAAGAGCTACAAAAAAGCCTTTGCAAATGCTGCAGTAAAGATGGAGTAGCTATTTGAGTCATTGTCCCTAAAGCAACACACAGACAGATGTGTTACAGGCTTTGAGTGCTAGGCTTTGAGTGCTACACCTTGGGACATCTCAGAGAACAACACACCAAGCTTCTTCAACTCGATCTGGTGGAGTAGATGGAAGTGTGTAAGGGTTCAGTTTGACAGACTAAGCCTGAACAGCCAGGCTCTCTGGCAAAAATGTTAAAAAATGACAGTGGGATCTGACAGGACTGGTTTCAGCTTCCTGGCTACTTGTCTACCAACTGCAGGAGGGAAATAAGGCTTATCCTTGAAGCACATAAAATGTTCAACAAAGCAGCTCTGAAAGGAAAAAATAATCTTGTAGTCTTGTGTGGCAATATGAATCTTTGTAGATTTAGTCTATGTTGTGGGGAAGGGATATATTGAGACGTACACCACTTTTTAGATAATGGACGCTGAAGAAGACTGGGGAGGAGAGCTCTAACCCACTGGCTATCTTCAGGTCCGAAACAAACCCTAACCGAGAAAACTCTGATGGGGGCAAATTATCTGCCTCACTTTCAGCCTTGGAAAATGAAGGACACCAGAGTCTGAACCTAACAGGTGAACGAACCTGCAACAGGCTCACATCTAGTTTTCATTTTCATGGTGGGCATCTTCTCTTCTCAAAGATTGCAGCCATTTATCTTTCTTTCCCATTTATCTTTCTTTCTGTTGGAAATGAATTATGCATAACTCAATATACATAAATATAAAACATCATAATATACCAAAAAAGAAACATGGGATAAAACAAACAGATTTGCTGGTTGTTCTTGTAATTAGAAAATTAAATAAAATGAGGTAGAAACATTTATAAAATCTATGCATGATTAAGTGGATTATCCTACCTGCAGCTGAACAATTTCGCCTTCCCTTAGTTTTAACTGTGACTGTAGATTCTCAATAATGCTAGAGCCAGCCCCCATTCTTACGGCTTCATAAAGATTGCTCCCACTAGCAGACATTGTCATTGGGCCAAGTGAATGTTCATGAGGATCATCCTGAAATAAAGGATAGAAGACGCAGAATATCGATTGGGGAAAGGAACGTCAGGACTGTTTTCAATACAGATATTTACTGATTTTAGTCATCACAAAAAGCACGATCATTGTTTTCAACATAAAGCTCCTCAAAATTTGTAAACTATCAAGAGCCCATAGGTTCATCCTGTCATCATGTCAAACTAATCTTAATTGCAAACGAACCACATACGGTATGTAGCACACAATACATTCCTAGATTTATTTTACCTGTTATAGATAAAACCCACCTATTTAGCTGTCGGGCCTTCTAGATCCCATAGCTATATGTTATTCTTTTCAGGAAACTATAACTGGATCAGCTACATAATATAGATAATATTACTGAAACCACAACACTCATTTTGGGAAGAAATGTCAAATAGATAGTGAAGCATATTTGTGGGTGCTTTGTGGGTCCTTGACTCTGCCTGAGGGTATGGGGACCAAGTAAGTTGGGAAACAGGGACACTTGTAAAAGAAATAAAGATTTGAATATGGATAATACATAGAGGTAATATGGCAGCTCCGAGTGCTGCTTAACCTTAGGTTCTCAGAGCTACGATACTGATTACTATAAAGAATAATTGATGAAACTATCATCAGTGCTCTGGTTATTGTTATCTAAATGGAAGCTGATCAACTTACAATTATCATGTAGACGAAAATCGATTAAACAGTGTTTATGTACAGCTGAATGGAAGTACCTGAGAAAGGAAGGATGATTGAAGGCCTGCCATATCCACTCCACTTACTGAACTGGAGCGAGACAACGATGGAGTACTTGGAGAAGGTTCGACGTTTGAAAAAGTATATGTTTTACGCTCCTAAAAAATAAACAAAGATGACGATCGTGCGAACCTTGGCATCAAAAGATTAGAACACACTCTTCTTGTAAGCATGATTCTACCAGACCTTTCTTCTCGAAACGTGTTATAAATCTGTGAGACATCATCTATACCACAGTTAAGAACTATAACCTATATGATCTGCTAATAAATGACAGTCTCCAAAAGATTGTTTACAATACATTTCTTCTCATATCAGTTTATTAAAAGGAAAATTCTACTTACCCTTTTTAACTAGTTGTTCGGAGAATGTAGTGCTGTTAATTCACATGCTTAGCATACTCCTGCCATCTAGTGCCGGGCTTGGACGTTTGCAAGTTGTTTTTCTTCTAAGAAGTCTCTCAAGTCATGAGATGTAGTGCGACTCCTCTACTTGGTGTACATTGCTCATGGGCACGGACTCCATGTTAGATTGTTTTAGTATAGCGGATGAGAGTATGTATGGAGTTTAAACATAGGTAAAGTGCGTGAAGAGCAATGTGCAGTGAATATGCAGTAAGAGATATGCAAAAGAGACAGACTTCTGGGGAGGAGGGTGGGGAACTGTGAATCTACAGCACTACACACTACAAACAGATGCTTACAGGATAAGTAGCATTTTCAGTTCGTAGCATGTGGGGTTGTAGATACACTTGCTTAGCGTAGACTGGATCCTCAATGCCAGATTACCTGCACTTCACAACCGCACAGACCTGATGATTGATCGGTCCTCCATGTGGGATCATGCATCTCGGGGCCTGCCTCATCAGCTGTGATATTTTGGGCAGGTCACAGTAGTATTCACACATATATTGCTCTTGCAGATTCCAGTGTGCCGCTCTACATTCCAATTTGACCGGACTGGTTTCTTCTCACTCACATCTTGCTTCACCTGCATCCCCTTACTGAGTATATTGTATATACTTTGATAGGTTTGTACTCTTCACTGTCTCTGGCAGGTTTTGATTCAAGTCCTGATGACGATCCCTTTATGTAAGTGGATCAAAACGCAATCAACCATACTTTATTGAATATTTTGCTGCATCGTGTCCGTCTAAGATCAGTTGCTGTAAGGATGGATGGATGCCATCTCGGACAGCCGGCAAGATCCCCACAACATTGTACTATGGTGCATGTGAATATCTGCCCAGGAAACATGTGGTACTTACTGACAGAGTAAGACTGACAGAGAAGAACATTAGTTTAGCGAATGTCTAGTCTCCATCCTCTTACATTAGGGTTCAAGAGACTAGTGGATGCTTGGACCACCCTTGTAGAAAAGTGCCTCTTTTTGGCATGGTCACCCCACCTTTTGTCTAGTATTTGATGTGATTGTGACTGGAAGTGCACTGGGTCCCTGCTAATAAGGTCCCCAGTACCAGATCGCTTTCCCAAAACTGTACAATTGTTTCCCCCAACTGGCAACCCCTTTAGCACTCTTTGTAATTCCCTATCAAATGGTACCCCTTGTGCCTAGGGCATGAGGTACTAAAGAAGGGTCTCTAAGGGCTGCAGCACAAATTGTGTCACCCTAAGAAGCCCCTCACCAAACACATGCAAGACTGCCATTGCAGGCTCCGTGTTTCGGTGCAGACCAAAGTGAAAACACAACATGACACACATCCACGTGCATGTAATATTTGTAAGTCACCCCTACAGCAGGCCTTACAGTCCTAAGGCAGGGTGCTTAATATTACATGTAAGGGCATACACTACATGAGCAGATATGCCCATGTGCTGGTCAGTTCCATTACTGTGAACAGGGAAGCCATTTTACATGTGCTGGACACTGGTGAAAACGAGTTCCCTGGGTACATGATGGCGTCACTGAAGACAGGGATGTTTGGTTTAAAACATCTTGCATTAATAAACCCACAGCCATTCCGGAGTTGGATTTATAAATACATGCACCAAGAGGGGACCTTAGAGGTGCCCCCCCCAGCCCCTGCTGTGTTGGCTGACTAGATTCTGCCATCCTGTCACCAGAGACGTGTGTCTGACCCCCACCCCCCCCCCCCCAGGGTGAGGGCCTTTGCTTGCAGGAGGTCAAAAACAAAGCCTGCTCTCGAAGAAGGTGTTCACACCCCCTGCTCCCAGGATGACCTGCTAATTAGCATTCCAAGGCAGGGGAGCTACCGCCTTTGAAATGCGAGACTGGCTTTCCTCACAGGGTGTTCAGAGTCCTTTGGCACCTGGACAGGCAGGAGAATTAGCTAGTCAGGTAGGCGCTCCCACCCCCAGGCTAGTACTACCCCCAAGGTGGCCTAATCTGAGGTAGACACAAAGTTATCGATCTTTGTGTTGGCAAACAAAGGAACTCTGGGATAGGGTTATGCCCGCTTCCAACAGGAAGTGGTCATATAGGGCGTGCAGTGACCCCAAGGGTCAGTAGCCCATTGGCTACTACCCTACAGCCCCCCAAATTCAATATTTAGGGGAGCCCCTAGCACCATAAATCAGATCCTGCCGACCTGAAAGAAGAAGAGTGACCTGAAGAGTTACAAAGAGCAATAACTGAAGACCCAGCAACTGACTCGGCGCCACCCCTGCAGCCTGCCTGCTGATTTCTACAATTGTGCCAAAAGACAACTTGTCCTGCAGCTGCTGAGTCCTCAAAGCCCGGGAGAACTGCCAGCGCCTCACCCGGGGACCAAGATCTCCTGTGAAGCAGCGGACCTCCTTCCTTGCACTCTGCAGGCAACTCAAAGAGATCTGAGAGCACTTCACGGCCACCAAAACCAGACGCTTAAGGACACATAACTGCACCCGTCGCTCCAAGCCTGAGTTGCAGAGGGCCAATGGTGTCAGCGTGGTCACCCAGTCCTCCAGAGACTGAGTCCGCTGTGGACCCCCCCCCCTCCCCCGATGTTGCCTGCAGCCTCTGCACGCGGGCCCCCTCTACTGCGACTGCTCCTGGTAAGGAAAAACCCGACTTCTAAAGACACCTCTGCACCCGTCGGCCGTGGAGTAGAGGACCAAAGGTGTCCCTACATCCCTGAGCATCGTGAGGCCTGAGCCCCCCTGTTGGTTCAGCCCGACTGGCCCTCCCAATCAAAGCCTGCAGCCTCTTTACGTGAAGACCGTTCTCCATAGACTTGCATTGGGCTCCCGATGCGGTTATGCACCCCTGCACCTGACTGCCCTAGTGCCGCTGGTGAGGTTCTGCTGGTGCTGCCTTGGACCTTGCCCACCACTCATCTCAACTCTTGGAGACTGGTCCCATAAGTCGCTGTATTGTACCTGAATGCCGTAATTGTTCTTCCTACCATAGGATAACATTGCAGTTTCTAAAAATTGCATTAAGTGTCGACTTTTTGAATACAAAAGAATTTCAATTGCAAAACATACTTACCTGATCGAATTGGTTCTGGTGCCTAAATATATATAAAGATATGCGTTATATTTTTTTTATAAATGGGTGTGGATCTCCTTCTTGAGTCGTTTGCCATTTATTGACTATTGTGTGTATTCACAGATGTCAAACACTCCGCTCTGATCAGCCTTAGGCTGTTTGACCGCACTACTCCGTAGAAGAGAACCTTGAGATTGCTAGAGCAAGCTCCTGTCCAATCGTAAGAGAACCCCAGGACTCTTTGCACAATATATCTCATTTTGCTATATCAAATAAAGAGCCAGCTTCCTACAACTAGGATCTCCAGCGTGTCGGGTTGCAGCAGGATGTCTGGGTCTCCGGGAGCAAGCCTGTGCCATCTTGCCACCTTCCGATTAACTGGAGGGAAAGATCCTGGCTTTGCCCAGGTGCCTACCAGCATATCTGTCAGGGCCTCATTAAACAGGAGGAGAGGTTCTTGGTCAACTGTGCGGGATTTAGGACCTCCAGAAGTACACTAGTCTTGACTTCTTAAGTGGGTAAAGTAAAGTCAAGAACTTTCACTGCTCTCCAAATAACTGTTGAAAAGGAGGCAAACTACTCAATAGCAAGTGCTGGATTTGGTGTGGAGAGTCCAATGTCTGGGGAAGTGTCCAGGCCTCAGGGAGGTCATGGAAAAGATTGCTGCTGTTTAATGGTCGTCATCATTGTTGCCCCAGTCATTGTCCTCAGCATCATAACCTGCGGTGCATAAGTAGGCATACCGATGAGTTCTGGGTGGCGGAGCAAGGATCGCTGAGTTCGATAAAACCATTAGCTCCAATTTCAGGCTCCGATGATGTCGGTATCGGCGTTGACACTCCAGCTGGTGGCTTTGCTTGTGGGGCTAGAGGTGCTGTTGAGTGTGGCACTGAAGGAGATATTGTGCATGTCGCTGGGGTTTGGAGCCAGCCGGCTGAAACCGGGGAAGAGGTTGGCCTCTTTCCGAGGTCAAGGGGCGCAGTTAGGGTCAAGGACGGATACGCTGATGATGATCCAACAGGAGCCCCCCCCTTCTGATCCATTGGGCCCAAAGGCACTCTAGAGGGATCCGGTGAGGCACCGAAAATTTGGTCCATGGCCACTTTTAGCTTCTGGAGCTGTTGCTATGTCACTGACCATTCGCCATGGAGTCCAAGCAGGACTAACGTTGGAATCGCTTCTGCGTGGGGTGGGGGGCGATAGGGTGGGGAAACGACTGCGTGGTCTAGAAGTGGCTGGACCATCTGCAACTCCGAAAAACAGGAGTGTCGGGACAAGGGAGACCCATTTTATGACTTTTGGGGCATTTTATGGGACTTCTTGGACTTGAGCTCCATGACCACGATTATGATCCGGTGCCAAAGTGGCTTTGGGAGCGAAAGCGAGAGTGCGCCCATGCCTTCGACCAGGACCGCTTCTTTCACTTACAGAGTTAGGCAACTGTGAGTTTTGCCTTCCAGTCGCAGATGGCTATCTTGTTCATCTTGCCGCAGCACGGACATGATGCAGAGTTGTGTTTGTATCGAAGTGCAGATATAGTGTCCCCAACTTCACATCGGGGCAGGGCAGACCAGATGCACAGCCACAGTACGCCACCTACCGATGCACAGGGAATTGCTATGAAAGTTTCCAGATCCAGCCTGGGGAAATTCACAAGGTGAGGAATCTGTGGTTTTCATCAGAAAGAAATAAACATGTAATATTCAGAGTTTAAAAGGCGCAGGATGCAGGCTAACACTGCTACTTCCTGGAATGTGATCGCCAGTATTCACCAATGACTGTAAAGGGAATTATATGTACTGGGCCTGGTGCAGTCTACGCGTTGCCCACGATAATCAGGACAAGAGTGAGGGATGGGGGTGAAAGAAAGGGAGGCACAAGGACAGGGACAAAGGAAGAAAAATGCCAGGAGAGAGCAACTTAAGTAAACATTGATGATAATAAATAGCGCTTAAGTTTGCGACATTAAATGTAAGTGGCTTACATAATGCTTGTAAAGAAAGCTCAACATTTTCTTATTTCAGGGACACTCAAGCACAGATCGTAATCATGCAAAAAACGCATCTAATCCAGGAAACAAAAAGCTGAAGTAAATTGGAAACTAAAATACAGCTAGATCCAGGAGATTATATTTGCAAGTGCCACTACATCCCGTAGAGGTATGGCTATACTAATTTGAGGCCTATAAGTTTGCTAGATAGTTAAGAACAAGTACAATATCAAAGGAAGATGGGTGATCACACTTCTACAAAAGGAAAAACAGTCCTTGTACGCCAGTCTATTATTACAGACCATCATGAACGACCCTCAAACACTGGAAGATTTAAAAATACCATTAACTACATACCCGAACACAATAATTATGGGAAGGGGTTTCTAAAGAACTAGAACCCTCGGACAAATTTACTTCTTGAATATAAGACAATGGGACAACAGAGAAATAAAAGACATAGGAAAACAAAGTAATACAAGCCTACAAAGTAGAGGGATATGTGGAGGGAATTGCACCTTGTCATCAGGCAACAGATTTATACTAGCTCTGAATATACTATCTCTGACATGCTTCACAACACAGTCTAAGAGTTTTTGGAAAATCCTAGCTAACCATTCAGCAGTCATGGCTGAGTGTGCTACTTGGAATTCCCTGCCATCAAGCCTTGGATCACACAGCATAACGTGCATCGCCACTTGCTGCCTTGGAACTGATAATTTACAGTTTAATCGCCAGGTTTTTCATTCTTAGAACATCCTATTTAATCGGCCTCCACCACTGAGTGTAATTGTGGCTTAACCTTCCACAGGCCCCTTGAGGCAATCTCTAATTATTCAGGCTTGTATTTTTAACTGTCCTGATGATGATCCTACTATTTCTTAAAGAGGATCGAAACGTCGTCGACCAATGTAAACAGTTTGCACATTAATCAAACCTGATAAAAAGTGTATTTACTGTTTCCTCAAGCTTGTTAGAAATTGTGTTCAATATTCCACAAGCTACCCTGTCTTGCCTGATATGTTCCTGTCCTAAGTGTACTTGTCATGTTTCTATGTAGGATGCAGGATTGTGTCCCACTGTATTGATGTGTTTATTTTTGGTTTTTGACATTTTTGAATTATTAAATTGAATGTCCGGCTGGACACTCGTAATATAGCACTGATTGAAGTCTATATTTATCCTGACCACCACACTGTTCTGTTTAAGGGCCACTGTTCTAATACTAAACTGTTACCCAAGGTCCTTATCTACCTTTTGGGTTCCCTTGTGTTTGTGAAAATACTGGATGTGATCAAACAGGTTTTATACCAGCAAGATAGTTGGCAGCACAGACACAATTCCTGTTAGAAGCATTTTCCTATCTGACCCAACAAAAGCACACTGCGCTGACCAGTTTTTTATAAGCTGAAAAAGCATTCGACCTAGTGAACCTTAATGAGAATGAATATAACCCACCATTTCATTAGGGCAATATCGAATACATATCAAGGAGTGCAGACACCATTTAAAATGAACGGGAAATTAGAACATCAATTCAAAGTCAGCCGAGGGACTAGAAAGGCCTGTCTTAAGTCCATTATTAGTTGCCTTTTACATAGAACCAATTGCCATTAAAATGAGAAATGATTATGCTGTGCTAAGCTGCCTTTCAAGTGGTAAGGCAACCAAACTATATACTGACTTTGCTGTACGGTATCTAAAACAAGAACCAACAAATTTAGAACATACATTTTGGATTATCCAACATTTCTCGCAGGTGTCTGGGTATAAAATTGATCAATCACAGCAGAATTACTTCAATATGGCTCAAACATTGCCAAACTAACACCATCACTTAATATAACCGTGATACATAAAGCAGTTTGATACCTTGGGATATTTCTACAAACAAAACTATACCGCTTATAACAAATAGATTGCAGAAGTGGGATCAGGAAAGACTTCCAACACAAGACACAAATTCGACCGAAGGTTTCAGTAAAAACACTTCACCATGGGATTTCAACTGGTGGCCGGCCGAACTTGGACCCACATCCACACCCAGCACCCACGCCAGGAACCTCTGAATCATCATGGACAGTAAACTAGACATGACCGCAAAAGTCAACGCCGTCACAGCATCCTGCTTATACACCCTGAAGATGCTCATGAAAATCTTCAAATGGCGCCTAAGAAACACTAGAAAAACCATCACTCACACCCTAGTCACCAGCAACATTGACTCCGGGAACACACTCTGCCGGGATCGCCAAGCAAATGCAAAAAGATCAAATGATGGACGGAATGCTGAACAAATCAAACATTCACCCTCAGTCACAAATCTGTACTTAGCCATATGGAAATCAGTCTTCACTCTGCTCCCCATGGGAACAGTCCAGCCCGAACTGCCAGGCCACATCCTCCCTTGACCGGAAACAAGCATCATGGGACCGGTTTCCGGGTATCGCCCTTCGTCGGCCAGGCTAGCTTGAATCCAGTGGCATAGCAAGCACAGGACCCACGTCTGGGCATATCCTTCCCACTTAGGGCGACAAATGCAAAAAGATCAGATTATTGAGTAGTAGTACAGCACGAAAAGTAGGTTAAATGCATCCATGCAGGCCAGAGCAGCAGACTCTACATCCCAACATCTATACACAGAGAGACCAGAATACAAACAAAACAGTCACAACAGGTGAATAACTGCTGAAATACACATATATCAGAGAAAACAGATGATAGAAGAAAATGCCTCCTGAAGTCTAAAGGAAAACTTTGTTTAGGCGTGAACTTCCTAAGCTGTCCCTACAAGGTGTTTTACCTTTTCCTTGGCTGCTTCCAGGGCAAGAATTGCCTTCTTTTTTTCTTGTTCAACCCTCATTTTCTCCATTTCTAGTTGGCTGGTTAACAGGGTCTACAAAAAAAAGTTCAGATATAATTCTCCAGATATCTCAAAGTCTACCAACACATTCTTATTGGTTTGCAATTATGGAGTTGAGTTTTTACCTTTTCTCTCTTTGCATCTTCACAGGTTTTTACATAATCAGACTTTAAGTTTTCCAGTTCGACCTGATACCTACATTGGTTAAAACAAAATCATAAACCTCTTTCAGTATCATGGTCATCATCCGTCAATTAAATTCACCAGTAACAGGCAAAAAAGAAAGTCATTTTGAGTTACAAATATGAACTTAGTGAAATTTCACAATTCACAAAGAGAAATAAATGTCTCCAGTAATTACTATCCTCTGTGAACACAATAAAGATGTGAAAATGGGCTGTAGGTAGCAACATTATGAAGGGTAGCGAAAGAAGTGTCAAGTAAACTACAAATGCCTGGATAGGAGAGCACCTTGAATCCAGGCCAACAGTTCAATTTTGAATGTGTGCAATGAACTAATGGCCTTCAAGACCGTGCACCTAAAAGCTTCCACTAAGAGGATACCAATATTGCCACAACTAACACATTTTTAAAATGTATATAGAGCAAGGGCCTCAAGACGTTTATTTATCAATAAAATAATAATAAACAAGTTTTGAGAGGATATGTGTTCCATCTGAGAATCGGCACAAGCATATGAATCTAAGCAGGAAGGCCTGTGCAGAACCTATGACTAAATTCCAGACACTAGAAGAGCTCTGCTGCAGGAAGGTTTCTCAGTATGTTCTACACTGTAAATAGAGTCCAGGGAACAGATGGAAAATAATTCATGGAGAGACAAAACTGGCACAGGTTACCACTAACCTCCAAACTGCCAGGTAAATGCAGCTCACCTTTTAATCCCTGCTCCAAAAGCATCAAAGAATTAACTCTACTCTGACATTTTTCAGACTCTCTATGTAAAGAAAGAATACACATTTAACTTAAATTGTATGCAAAGATAGTTCAGCTGAAGAAAACTGCTTGAGAGTGGTGAAAGCTGGAAGGTAAAACAGTTACCAGCGTGAAAATCATCTTACGCAGAAAATAAGGTTTGTGCAAGCAATTACTGCTTTTATGTGAAGAGGTATGCATGTGGGGAAAAGAAACACTCATAGGTCAATTGAGCACCACTGCACAACGTCAAACGTTCCCCTTTAGGCCTATCTGAAAACATGAGGATTTTCACAATCAATCTGTTAAATCTTAGCAGTCCGCCCAGATGGGCAGTCATTAGATTAATGTGTGCTACTCTCTGTCCCCCGGTGGATCTCCATCCCCCTTGCAACAGGTCCCATTTACATCATTGGGGGTTTCGTTTAGTTGTCTCTGGTTGGATCCGGTGACAAACTGCCCCCCCCCCCCCCACCCCACCAAGGACCATAATGAGATGTCCACCTGCCTCCTCACAACTTCCCAAACATCCGCGGGCAGCCTCCTATACCACCCTCTCAACCTCCATGCATATGGTTCATGTCCACAAGCCACATTAGAATAGTTGGTACTTGTATGTTGGACCGCAATTTAGTTAAGTCTCTTTCTGCTAATATAAGACTAGGGTACAGAACAAAACCGTGGGCCTCGGAAGATCAATGGGGCATGGTATGCCCAGGATAATAAAATGGAAAGTGAGTGGTATGCCCATGTCTAATATGGACCCTAATTCCAAGGTTATAGCCCTACAGTAAGGTGCTAACCAGTGGAGAAACGTTCCTTCGAAACAATTACATCTTGTATAGGTCGGGGTCTGTGCCTTACCCATACTGCATAATCTGCTCCTAATAAACCCTATGCAGGTACTTCAACTGGATTAACCGCAGTCTGGCCTTTATGACAACCTCTTTAGGGGTGCATCAAAGTCGCCTACCAGTCCATGTTTTCCAGCTAAGATCCCCCACCCCGCCCCACCACATCTGCCAAAGTTTCTGTAGAGAGTTAGGGGCATTGTTGATGATAGCACTGTAGACCAGAGAGACAGTTTTAGTGTTAATTTCGGTCATGAGGATCCTGGCTACAAAGGGACTATAGTCTAGTATCTCCGTTCATTCCACTTTTTCTGCCGCCAGAGCATGGGTCAGCTGCAAGTATCTGTATGCATGGGTGGGCGCTAGATCATACTCAACCCGAAATTTTACATCTGATTTCATTCTTGTACTATTCATAAATTGGACAAGACTATGGTTCCCCACTCTCCAAAAAACCATTAATTTCCACTATTTCTTTGACCACTGCTCCCTCCATAAATGTGTATCCTTCCTTACTTTCCCCTGCCAGCCCAGGTATTTATTAGCCCTGTCCCAAGAGCTGAGGGTCAGTTGTGTGGGCTCTGGCAATCTATTTTGAGATGCTTTCCCATAAATGTAGTGAGGGTATGTCTGAAATTCCATACGGAGCCTCTTAAGTCTAAGTGCAGGGCGTTTCTCACGATGAATCCCCATTTGTTGACAGTCTGAAGCTGAGAGGCCCAATAGTACAACCTCATGTCTGGGAGTGCAATCTCACCGCTGTACGCAGACCTTTGCAACATCTTGAGGGAAATTTAAGGGGTACCCCCATCCCAATGGAGAGTGTTGAGCATTCTGTCAATCTTTTCGAAATAAGTGTCTGGGATCATAAATGGGGTGTTTTGTAATACATATAGTGATTTTGGCAGGTTATCGTTTTCAAATTGGAGACTTCGATCATTGGTGACAATGGCAATATGTGCCACCTTTCCAGGTCCACCTGAAAGTCCCTCATAAACCTTTTCAGGTTTTTTTAAAACATAAAGTAACTTTTATCCGTTATTATCACAAGACCTAGATATTTAAATCCATGTGTGTGCTCTACTAGTTGGTATTCCACATGCCCCACTCCCTCCCAGTCACCTTTCTTGTGTAGGACTAAATTATCCCAGTTAATGTGGTACCCTGAGTCCTTCTCAAAGCGTGGAAAATAGACAATGTGGTTGGGATGTACATCCTGGGATCAGTGAGATAACCAGGACATCGTCTGTCTAGGGCAAAATCTTCTTGGCTCACCCACAAGTTCTGGAAAACCTGTAATATCAGCTCGCGCTCTGGCACAGCATGCCTGGGACTGTAGACAGAGGGCAAAGAGGAGGGTGGACAGTGGTTCCTCCTGCCTAGTAACATGCCCCAATTCAAACGGCCCGGACAGCATCCCTCTCACCAAAACAGTGGGTTTATTATAAATCAGTGCCACCCATTTGCAGAAGTTGGGCCAAACCCGGACTTCTGCAGCATCCGAATCAAGTAAGAACAATCTATCGAATCTAACACCTTTTCAGCATCCAAAAACAATATGACCAGTGATTCCTTTGTGGTTCCAATTCCGTGTAGCCAAGCGTATAGCCGTCTAGGGTTCGGCCTAGTTGCCCTACCCAGCATTAAACCGGTCTGGTGTTTGTGGACTGGTGTGGTGATTACTTTCACTAAGTGCATTGCAAGTTTCTGGACTAGGATTTTGACTTCAATATTTAGGAAGAAAATGGGCGTACAAGTCGCAAGCAGTATTGGGTTTGCCCCGGTCATGCATTGCAACTACTGTTGCGTGCCGCAGTTTGGAAGGCACACCGGCCCCCTCCCTGGACGCTTTGAACATGTGGTGCATGCCCAGCACAAGGCCAGTTTTTTGTACAGCTCCGTGGGGGGAAGTCATTGGCTCTCTAAGTCTTCCCGTGTGGCATGACTATCAAGGCTTAGGATATTTCATCTACTGAGAAATCTTCCTCCAGTGCTGCTCGGTCTTCCATCCCCAGCACTGACAATTCAGTTCCTACGAAATTCGATATGTCTTTCTCAGGGACCGTTTGTCTATTCTTATATAACTCACATTAATATTGTGCAAAAGCCTTCCTCTTTGTTCCTTGTGTTGCCAGCCTGTATGATTTTCCCACCCATCTAGATGTGTCTTCTCCTTTTCAAAGCCAGGCCAGCAAACAGCTCGTCTTGTCTCCCACTTATACAACTTCTGCTGGGTCACCAGCCAGTACTGCCTCGCCGCATCATGGACAACGTTAGGGTATTCCTTTTTTAGGTCTCGCCTTCGCAGCGCGCATGCGCTGCATAGGAGGACCTTTAGCCGTCGCTCTGGTCATTTTCAAGCACTGCACTCGTGCTTGTGGCGGCATCCACCTTGCGGGAGCGAGCAGGGGCGCGCCACAAGCACGAGTGCAGTGCTTGAAAATGAGCAGACTGCGCACGCACCACTCCGGGGCTCTCTCTCTCTCGCTCTCTCTCTCTCGCTTTCTCTCTCTCTGTCTCTCAAGCGCTCTCTTTCTCTCTCTCCCCCTCTCTCGCTCTCTCTCTCCCCCTCTCTCTCTTTCTCACTCTTTCCCTTTTTTCTACTTCAAGACGCTTTACAAAAAACACGGGACTTCTCGGTTTACACTACAGAATAATAGCAACCGCACATGCAACAAGCCAACATAATGCTCGGCACAGAAATAAATCAAATTACCCAATTTGTGACCCCTCGCTCATCTTTAAGCACCAGAGTAGATGTTTGTGGGGTGCTCCCAACACGTGGTAGTAAGGGGATGTGTAGGAATGAATCGTTGATTCTGAACCTATAATCTCCGTTTCACACTTGAACAAGTTCGTGTGATACTGCGCACACCGTGATCTGCCGTCTTCGCGGCACTCACAGACATTAGGCGTATACTATGCAGCCTACTGGCGCCTATAGAGGGCTCCGTTTAAGGTGTTGCACTATGCGAGTGTCCGCTGTTATTCCTCCTGAATCACTCGTAGGTTTACACGGCGTCCTTTTAATAACCGCGTCAGTGTGACGTCACACGGCTGCGCACAGGGCGCGTTGACTTGGTACTGGGCAAGGGTTCTGCGTTAAAAAAAAAATTCAATCCATTTACATCCATACCTCCTCAAAAAGCCAACTTTTATTGTAGTTCAAAGCATTTAATGTTGTTATAACTTCATCTTTAAAGTCGATTAGTTTACAAAAATGTGAGTAGGGCCTGTATCCGAATGTACATATTGATGTAAACATTTTGAGCTGAGTTGTGTGAACGTGTGCTTCGATGCAAATGTGTGCACATATCGCATAATGTAACTATGACCATGTGTGTGTTTATTGCACATTGACTATATGTATATCCAGATGTATAAGGTGACATATATACGGAGGGTGTACAGCAGGCCGCTGTGTTATTTCCATAGGTTCCATCAAAGGCGTCTGGTGCCACAACACCCCCCCCCCCCGCACTGAAGTCCAGCGCTTTGTCAATGTCACAATGCTTCTTTTGGTGCAGTAAAGCAGAAATCCTCTTTCACCTCACAGCTATATGGTGCTCTATCTCGGCGGCGCTTTCTTTTTCTCTTCCGTTCTACTTTCTCTGTCTGTCTCTTTCTTTCTCCCCCTTCGCTTTTTCTTTACCTCCTGACTATCTGTCTCTTTCTCACTCCACGTGACTCTGTGAGAATCTCCTTTCTCTACATCTCTCCCGTTGCCTCTCTTTCTGTGTGGCTGACTGTCTCACTTGCTCTCTCACTGTCCCGTACCTGCCTTTCTGTGTCCCCCTCACCGTTTCTTCTCTGACCTGCTCTCCTTTCTCCGTCGGTTGATCTTTTTTGCTCCTCTAGGAATGTGGCCATTCTTGTTTATTATAACTTTTCAACATGCTGCACAGCAGCCACACTGCTCTACTACATAGCTTAAAAACAAAGGCCAAGCCAAAACCTCTGGCTAAGCACTTATAAGGTCCCAAAGGCGAGACCTATTGGCTATACCAATGCTTGTTTAGGGGTGTTACCTGTGT
Organism: Calotriton arnoldi; assembly: GCA_963921515.1. Classification (NCBI taxonomy): domain Eukaryota; kingdom Metazoa; phylum Chordata; class Amphibia; order Caudata; family Salamandridae; genus Calotriton; species Calotriton arnoldi. The sequence continues at coordinate 724,543 of CAWUFW010000288.1, forward strand.
CAGGATGTTATTCTGTCCAGTGTCATGGTATCGCTTTCCCTCTCCCATAAGTAGTTCACAATTTAAAGTCTTTTCCTGTAATATCTGTCAGATAGTTCACAATATGAAACCTTTTCCTACTGTATTAGTCACAGGATTACACCATGCAAATTTCCTTCCTACTGTATTTGACCGTAGGTCTACATTAGAAAAATACTGGTCTACAGGCCTTAACACAGTGTAAAAACATTCCATACATAAAAGCCTCTTAGCTTTAACATATGCCAATGGGAATAAATAATTGTTATAATAAACAGATCAGACCTAAGTCATCTACACCTTTTCGCAATGAACAAATCAGGAATAAATCATTGACCTGTTAACATAACCAACTAAGGCCTACCGGTAACAGCATAATCTGTGTACTATAAGCACTCTTTTTCAGTAAAAGCATACAACGTCTACCCAATAAGGAGAAACATCAAGATGTGAATGGATCTAAAGCCCCTCTTTCAAGTAGTGCTTTTTAAAGGACAAGATACTTACCTTCAGTAACGCCTTATCTGGTAGAGACATAATCTAGCAGCAGATTCCTTACTTTAGAATATCCCAGGCGTCAGGCTGGATCCGAAAGACTTCTGCTCGTGCAAAACCCATGCGCGTTGGTAGGTGGCGTCAGTCGGTTCCGTGTGACGTCATCGCCCGCGCCTGAAGTGACGTCCACGTCACCTATATAGGCGCCATCTCGATGTCAGTTACTTTTCACGACCTTCCACGCCAGGAGCACGGAGCCATGAAGTGCAGGACAGTGATGTGTTTAGAACTACAGCCCTGAAAGGGATCAGCCCTGACCCTAAAAATTTGCCTGCAGTGCGGGGAGGATGGGTGGGTCGGTAAGGAATCTGCGGCTAGATTATGTCTCCACCAGTTAAGGCGTTACTGAAGGTATGTAACTTGTCCATCTGTTACAGACATCTAGCCCAGAATCCTTACCTTGAATAGATACCCCAGCAATACCATCCCCGGAGGAGGAACGACCAGGAAGTCCTGCAGGACAGAGTGGCCAAAAAGGCCATCTCTGTGCACTTGACTGTCCAGGCAGTAGTGCTTTGTGAATGTATGCAGTGATGCTCACGTTGCTGCCTGACAAATGTCAAGGACTGGAACACTACTTTGCAAAGCTGTGGACACAGCCTTAGCTCTGGTGGAATGAGCTCTTCAGGAGGCCGTTTCTTTTTTTTTTTAATAAATGTATTTATTGGCATTTTCTCAATTGCAATACAAAAACATTTTCCAGCAGCAAGACATATTAACATATTTAATTTGACGTCTGTATCATATTCAAATAGCAGTGGCGGACAGTCAAATGATTGTAGTATACACCAGTACATCCCCGTGTGGCCCTTCCATTCCCTCCACCCGTATACCCACCATAGGAGATTATTGTGAATCAGAGAATGAGAGTCCATAGTGTGCAAGCCATGGTTTCCATATTTTCCAAAACTTTTTAGGGCAGCCCCGTGCTTTATAAGTCGTCTTTTCCCCTAACATGTACATATCCATACTCTTTTTCCATTCAACCAGAGACGGACTCGTTACCGCCTCCCCATACCTTAGCCAGGTCTCGTTTCGCCACCACTAATCCCAATTGGAGTAAGATTAACTTTGGTTTGGGGAGGTCAATTTCGGTGGATATTCCTAGCAAAACAAACTGGGGATTAAGCGGAATCGTCTCTCCCAGAATAGTTCCCATTTCCTCCAACAGGTTAGCCCAATACAGTTGGATCTTTGAACAGTCCCATACTGTATGAAAGAATGTACCCTCTGACGCTCTACAGCGCAAACAGTCCGGTGCTTCCGCCCTCCCTATGCGATGCAGTCGTGCTCTGTCATAGTATACTCTATGCAGGAATTTGAATTGGATCAGCCTAAGCCGTGATTTAATGGCTACCTCTCGTGGATGCATCAACGCCATTTCCTAGTCTAAGTCCTCCATCTCTCCCAACTCCGACTCCCATTTCGCCCGCAGCTTCTGCAATGTGTCTGGCTTATTATTGATTATCGTTCTATATGTCCATGAAACCGCCTTTTCCTCTAACTCCCCCATCAGGAGTCGTCCCTCTAAAGGTGCGTATTCCGGGATGTCGGAAGTGTCTACGTGCTGCGCCCGCCATGCATGGGCCAGTTGCAGATACTTGTAGTGTTGGGTTGTGTTCATATCATATTCAGCCTGAAGGTGTGGGAAAGTGACCAGCTCTTTACGGTGCAATATGTCCTTAAGTTGTGAAATACCTAGCAGGTCCCATTGTCGGAAACCTCGCAATTTCGTGATTTCCTGAAGCCGGTTCCCCACCCAAAGTGGGGTTTCTCTGGTGACCCGGCCATCCCATTTCATTTGTCGTTCAGCCTGTTTCCATGCTGTTACAACAATCCGTGTCGCAGTCAGGAGCTGCGTGGCGCCCTTCCCCCCGTATATGTAGTGTGCGTATGGGCGCTTAATGAACTGTGTGTGTTCAAGTACGTATGTGGGATGGTCTCTCTCCACGTATTGCCATTCGTTCACAACCACTAGATGGGCTGCCCAATAATATGCCCGAAGATCTGGCAGGGAGATTCCTCCATTATATTGGTTGCGTTGTAGCGTCGCCAGCGCAACCCTCGGCGGTCTCCCGTCCCAGAGAAATGTCCGTAACGTGTCATCAATTTTTTTAAACACCTCAGCTGGTATTAGCTGATAGGTGTTTTGCAATACGTAAAGGAATTTACGGAGCACTATAATTTTGTATAGTGCTGCCCTGCCTAGCAATGTCAGCGGTAAGGTCCTCCATCTCTCCACGTCTGCGCGAAATTCCCTGAGCACCCTATAGAGGTTGCGTTCCAGCGCCATTGCCGTATTTGTTGTGACGTAGATCCCTAGGTATTTTATACCCTCTTGGGCCAACTGTATAGCCACCGTTCTTATCTACGGGATACAAGTATGATTTTTCCCAATTGATTTTATACCCCGCATGTGTGCCATAGGTTTCACAACTGTCCATGATTGCAGGGAGTGCTGTTTCTGGGTTTGTGACGTACACTAATGTGTCATCCGCATAAAGGGATATGCGTTAGTCTGTCCCATCATTCTCTCCACTCCGAAATCCCGTTATGTCCGGGTGCATTCTAATCACACAGGCAAGTGGTTCCATCACCAGAGCAAAAAGTAATGGGGATAGTGGACATCCCTGTCGAGTACCCCTACCTATAGGGAAATCCTGTGACACTACCCCGTTGACTCTGACCCTGGCCATGGGTTTTTCGTAGAGTACGGCGATCCAACGCCTAAATAACGGACCAAATCCGAACTCCTCTAGAGCAGACATGAGAAAGGGCCAGGGTACAGTGTCGAATGCTTTTTCGGCATCCAGTGACAGGACGAGATGTGGATCTTCTCTTTTGTTCACTACCTCCAGCCAATTATGCAATCTCCTCAGGTTGAGCCTCGTCGACCTGTTAGGCATGAAGCCTGACTGGTCTCTATGAATGAGACCAGTAATTACCACAGTGAGCCTGTTTGCTAGTATTCTGGCTAATATCTTAGTCTCCATATTTATGAGGGAGATAGGGCGATATGAGCTGCACACCTGTGGTGGTCTGTCCTTTTTAGGGATTACCACGATCGTGGCCGTCCGCAAGTCTCTGGGGAGGCATCCTATCTCGTGTGCCTTCAAATATAATTGGAGGAGGTGTGGGCCAAAGAGCGTGTTGCTTAAAGAATTCCGGGGGTAACCCATTAGGCCCTGGGGTCTTCCCAGTCTTCAATTGGCCAATGGCTGCCGTTATTTCTTCTGCTGTAATCTTATCGTCTAGTGTCTTTGATTCGCTATCTGTTAATTTGGGGAACTGTAGTGCCTGAAGATATACCTGTATCTGTGACGGTTCGGCTAACTCGCGTTGCGTGTAAAAGGTCTCGTAGTAATCTGCAAAGGCATTAGCTATAGCGACCTGGGTCAGATGAGTTCGTCCGTCCTCTGTCTGTATTTTTTTTGCTAAGCCAAGCTAGCAGTCTACCTGTCTTGTCACCTACATCGTATAGACGCTGGTGCAATGCTTGGATCGCGTTGCGCGTAGCAGAGAGGGATCACTGCCCGTACTTGCCTGTGATTCAAGCTGCAGTAGTCTAGATTCCCACCCGGTGATCTCCTCATTCTCTTTCCGCGTTTTATGGGCTATAATGTTTTGTGCCCTATCACGTAATACGGGTTTGTATGCCTCCCATAATGTGATGGCCGAGTCCACCGACCCCACGTTCTCTCTAAAATACAGCTGCGTGTCTACCCTGAGTTCCCTAGCAACCTGAGTATCTTTGAGTTCCTAGGGGTTCAGTTTCCATTCCCCGTTCTGTCGTTGTGTGCGAGCACCCGCTGTGAGCCATAAAGGGGAGTGGTCCGAGAGGCCCCTTGCCAAATATTCTACCATATGTATCTCTCCTAGTTCCCCTGCCGGGGCAAATATGTAATCTATCCTTGAAAAAGCTTTGTTGGCTCCTGAATAAAAGGAGTAGGTTCTACCCTGGGGGTGCTGCCTACGCCAAATGTCCGTGAGTGTTAATGTATCTACAAACCGTTTAAGTGGCATCTCCTTGGGAGCTCCCGTTGGGACAGTCGTGCTGTCACTTGTAGGGTCCATCACGTCATTAAAGTCGCCCCCAATAATGTGTGTGTCTGAGCCCGCCTCCAATAATATCTCTGCAAGTTTCTCCATTGTTTGCCTTTGGAGCTTGGGTGGTGCGTACACACTAATAAAGGTGATGTGTCTTCTGTTCCAAACTCCTTGACCGCTACTACATATGAACCGTAGGGGTCCACCCAAGTGCGTTCTAGTCTGAAGGGTGGGTTTTTCCTAATGAGTATTGCCACCCCCCTCGCCCCGGTGGAGAATCCGGCGTGGGCCAACGTTTTATATGCCCCTCGACCTAGGAACCCACATTGAGTGCCTTTTAAGTGAGTCTCCTGTAGGAGAATAACATCTGGTTTCAATCTTTTAAAGTATGCAGCCACCAGTTCCAGGAGAGGATCGAGTACATTCCTGGATCAGGTATAGCCATCTCGGTGGTGCATGGTGTTCAGCCCATCAGCTAACCTTCCTCCCCCTCCCCACTACTGTTGTTTCTGCAATTTCATGATGCCTGACGACTTATTGTTTTGCCACATAACTGTAAAGGAACCCCAACCGCAATCCCCCCCACCCGCCCTCCCACACCCCCCCAGTATCCATTTGACTATTCCCAGGGTCAACGGGACCAACTGTGTCGCGATCAGATAGGCGAGGTCTTTCGCCCACCCCCCAAAACCTTATATCTTAAACTGTTTCCTGTCCCTCCAGCCCCCCCCCCCCTAACGAAATCGATGGCCCCAACCGGGCTAAATGGGGGTGGGCCCTCAAGCTTTAGAATTCAGAACCCGGCTAGTGGGACAGGTGTTTCCACTGCAACTTACAACAGTTCACGCAGTCCGAACCTAAAATGAAAAAGAGAAAAAAAAACAAAAAAACAAAGAAGAGGGGTGCGGGTGAACGGGGCGGGGGAGATGAAGAACAAAGGGAGGGAGGGGAAGACAGGGAGGGAGAAGGGAGAGAAGTAGGCGCAGAAAATCAGGTACCACAGGGAACAGGACACGTAGGGTAGCGTGCGATGTCCTTCTGCGGTCCGTTCTTCCTGCTGCTCTTCGGGCCATTTATTGCTCATCAACTTCATCATCCACGGGTTAGTTCCGAGTGTCTTTTCCATTCCCTGTGTCGGTCTCTCCTGTACATTCCAGTAGATTAATGTTTTGCAACAACGGATGGTCTTCCTCATGTTCCTCAATTGTGTTATGCCCCATCCTCATCTGATACACAGGTGTGGCCCTTTCAGTCTGTGACTTCTGTCACTTGGGTTCTGTGTCCTTCCTGTTAACTAAGGTTAAAGTTGGGGACAGCATCTGCTACAGGGACTTTGTTGTAATGTCCTGATCAGTGCAGTCCGCCGAGTGTCTCATGACAGGTTCCTTCGGTCTTCCTGTTCCTCTGGAGCTGTCTAGGCGTTGCATGTTTTCTGAATCCAGTGCTTGTGGAGTGGTCGCTGTCAGTCTCCTGTTCCTGTATGGCGTCGATCTAAGTGTTGTGTTCGGGACTGTCTCAGTATTTCTCTTGATACGATGCTGAAATCTAGGCCTATTACTACGATGTGACTGGACCTTCCCAGAGCGCGGCAGCACATCTCCGGTGACTCTCGGCATGGGGCGCTCCTCCAGCCAGTGCTACGCCTCTTCCGGCGTATTGAAGAATAGGGTCCTGGCTTGATAAATCACTTTAAGTTTGGCAGGGAAGAGGAGCATGTACGTGATTTGCATTTGCCGCAGTTTGTCCTTCACCGAGTCAAATGTTTTGCGTTGCTTCTGTACCTCTCGTGAGTAGTCTGGGATCACCATGATCCCGTGCTGTCCAGCCGGACTTCCCCTTTTTGCCGGAATGCCCTAAGAATGATGTCCCTGTCTTGGTAGTTAAGGAACCTTGCGATCAATGGTCGCGAGGGTGCTCCCGTCGGAGGTCTGGTCCCAGGTATTCTGTGTGCTCTCTCTATAATAAAACATGGTGAGAAATGGGCATCCGGGAATGTATCCAACAGCCACTTGCGCAGGTAGGCACCAGCATCTGTCCCTTCAATGGCCTCCGGAAAGCCAAGAAAGCGGAGATTGTTTCGCCGAGCTCTGTTTTCTGCATCATCGACTCTCCAGAGGACATCCTTCATGGCAGCCGTCAGGGCCGTGACCTCGCCTCGCAGTGTATGGGTGGTGTCTTCGACTTCCGAAATACGGTGTTCCGCTTGTGTGACTTTCTCAGAGACATTCCTCAGGTCCTGACGTAACAAGTTGACGTCAAGTTTAATCTCGTCAATTTTACCTTCAAGCACCTCTCTAGAAGACTGGATAGCCTGCAGGAGAACATTGTTATCAGGGGGATCCGCCGGGCCCGCAGTGGAGGGGTCCGGTGCCTGCAGCGGTTTAGCGAACTTGTCCATTTTCCCCTGCCTCTGCGTTTTGGGATCCTTGACTCGCGCCATCTGCGGCCGTCGCTCGGGGGGTCAGTCGGGACACAATTGCAGTCGGGCCCCGGGGTTCCCACCTCAGCACTCTGGTTGTTTCCCCCCCCCCCCCCGACACCCTCAACGAGCGTCCAGTTCAGTGCCAACGAGTCCCCCTAGTCGCACCCTTCCGGTCAGGTCACAGTACACTCTTGCGCTCCTGATTCTGGGATGAGTTGTTTTCCCGTCGCTGCATGTTGTGCTGCGTCCCGCTACCTCACTGCAATCAATGCCGTCCCCTCGGTGCAGTGACCTATAGCTGAGCTACGTCCGGTGACCAGCAGCAGGGGCGCATATAGGGCGTCTTGTGTTTCGCCTGTGCACCAGTCTTTTGTACTCGTGCGTCTCCCACCCCACCGGGCGTCTCAAAATTCTTCCCCCGATGGGTTTCCCCTATGTTCTGCCAGTGTGTGCCCTTTAGTGTCCCTCCGTTACATATCGTGCCCACACCCCAGTGTTCGCATGAATTCTCTGCTTAGTAATCCGAGCTGATATCAGTCCCAAGCCATCTCAATCACGTCTCCCACCTGAGGTCCCTCTCCGGAGCTTCTGGAATGTCTCTCACCGCTCTCGGAGCCCCGTGGGGTTCCCGTGCCTCACTCTGCGCTGCTTCGGGCTCGGATCTGCCTGGGCCTCTCGGGGTCTGCCGCCTTCGCACTGAGCGTCGCGCTGAGCGGCCAGAGGGCGTCGCGCCTGTTGATCTCGGTGGGTTTTCCCCTGCTCCAGTCCCTCTAGGTGTCACTCACGGCTGGTCTCCGTCTTCGCAGCCTGGCTGGCCTCGCCGCTGGTTCGTTGGGCTGAGCCGCTCCGGCTCTACGTTCCGCCCCCTTGCAGTGCGCGGTGCGGTTCAACTAACCCTGCGTCTTGTGGCCAGTAAACGCAGCACCGGCGCGCGGAGTTTATTTGCCGGATCATGATGAAACCTTCCGTGGAGCCTGGGGGTTCCCAGGCAGAACCGCTCCGGTACTGCAGCCAGTCCTCCGTGTAGTCCGGGACACGCCGCCTGCACCGTCCTTGCTCCTGCAACCGGGTGTTCCAGCCGCTATGGACCTCACGTCCCCACATCCTGTATGCCGCGATGCCGCTCGCAGTGAGGGCAGGTCTCCGTCTCTTCGCAGGATCTCCAGGTACGCAGTTCTTTCCTTCCCGGAGCTCACACCGCCGCCATCTTGTTCGCAGCAGAGTCTGCACCTTCCTTGTCCTTTCCGGGCCGATTCAGGCCGATTTCGTTCAGTTTGGGCCGGTCATTGCATGGACAGCGTCTTCCGGCACTCGGTCCGTGTTTTTAGAGTGCAGGATAAGTTAGTTGAACCCAGGATTACAGCAGGATCTTGTCTTGGCCCTCGGAGCTCCGACGGACACGTCTAGTCCGCCATGCTGCTGGCCCCGCCCCCCCCCCAGGAGGCTGTTTCTTGGCCAGAGCGTAGCAAATTTTGATGCAGAGCACGACCCATCGCGAGATAGTCCTCTTCTGCACCGCACAACCTTTCTTTGCTCCACAGTAACCCACAAAGAGTTGATCATCCACCTGGAACTCTTTAGTTAGAGGGTTGCGGAGGAGCATAGAAAGTGGGCAAGGTGGACTGATTACCCACGTGGAATGGGGTTACCACTTTTGGTAAGAAAGAGGCCCTAGTGCGAAGCCCCAACTTATCAGGGAAGATGGTCAGGTAAGGAGGCTTGGATGAGAGAGCCTGTAATTCGCTCACTCTCCTGGTAGAAGTTATTGCCACTATAAAGGCTGTTTTGATGGAAAGCGAGTCGGTGGTGTCAAGTCCACAATGAATGGTAAATTTAGCCACATCCCTCCCGTCTATTACAGCTTGAGAGAGAAAGGCCTGGGTCTTCTCCGGGACCTGTGGCAGGACATGCGCAACCATTTCCCACAAGGAGTGGGCGTAACAGCCCAAGAGGCATGCAGTGTTCACTGACCGCAATGCAAGGCTGGCAGAAGAAAAAAAATTCTTGCCCCAACTATCCAGCCTCTTTGATTCCCTGTCCAGGGGTGCGGAAGGGAATGCGCCTTGTGAGGTAGAGGCTTGGACCACCAAGCTCTTGGGGGGTAGGGTGGTTGGTGAGGACGTTTGGGTCATCTGGTGCAGGGCAATGGCGGCGGACGATTATCCTAGTCACAGGAGCCCCTGTACTGGACCTGGACAAGGTTCCCAGAAGGACATCAGTCAAGGCCTCGTTAAAAGGCAGGAGGGGTTCCGAGGAGAAGACACCTGGCTGCAGGACCTCCGTCAAGATGTTCGTCTTGACATTCACCAAAGGGAGCTGACGGCCCAGAACCTCGGCTGCCCTTCTCACCACCATAGCATATGAAGCTTCCTCCTCCGTAGCCACGGTAGGGGGAGAAAGTAGGCCAGATTCTGGGGAGATATCTAGTCTACTGGCCTCACCCAATTCCTCATACCGGTCCATTTCGTTCTCAGGCTGGTGTTGTAATGAGTCCAGCAGCCCCTCCTCCATTCCTAACCCTCAAAATATGGCTGAGGAACCGACCTAGGACCCAAGGGTGCCGTCGATGCCGGAATCTGTGTCAAAAGGCGGCGATCCAGCTCCGGGTCATCGGGGATAAGAATGGGACTGACACCAGCGGACTCTGGAGTCTCGTCGCGGGGGGCGGGGAAGGTTACAGAGGTACGACCGGCGCCAGTCCGGATCCACCACAAGATCCATTTGAGGGCATTGGTGCCAGGGCCGGAGCCGCCAGCACAGAAACCGATGGAGCCCCCTCTGAGCCACCAAGGCCTGAGAGCACGCCGGGAGGGTCAGGTCGCCTAAACATGAGGCACATGGTGTCATAAAATTCTTTAAGCTGGGCAGGGGTCGCTCCAGCTCCTGAAAAGGCAGGGAAGCGTGGAGCTGACTCAGGCGCAGGTGCCGCAGAACGAGGCCTAGAGCGTCGAGGCTCCACCACCACGTAGGCTGGTGGACGGGGAGAAGAGGGAGCATGTTTTGAATTCTTGTGTTTCTTATGCCTCTTACATGACCAACTCGATGACTTCGAGCGGGAGGACGAGGACTTAGGACTCCTGGAGCAGCGCCCAGACACTCCTCTCAACCGGGAACGAGACCTCCGGGGCAAGCGGCACGGAGCTGAATGCCGGGCCGCAAGCAGCTTTAGGGACCGCTCCCTCAAGTCTTCAGAGCAATGGCCCAGTAGTCAGAGCACGACTTAGAGTCGTGATAGTGCTCCAGGCACCAGAGACAAATTAAGTGCAGATCTGTCACCGACATGGCGCAATGGCAGGCGCTGCCTGGGTTGAATTCAAAAGTCTTCTTCGACATCGAGGAAAAAACCTACACCAAAAATAGTCGACAAAACGTTGAAAAAAGCCTGTTAAAAAGTGACAGAGGGTAGCTCTCTTCACAGATCTGCGCCAGCTGGCGCAGAAAGATAAGAACTGATGTCAAGGTGGCACCTATATAGGTGATGTGGACGTCACTTCCGGCGCAGACGACGACAACGCCGCCACGTGAAGCTGACCGACACGAGCTACTGGCACGCAAAGGATACTCGAGCAAAAGTTTAAGATCCAGCCTGACGCCTGGGATATTCTAAAGTAAGGAATCTGCGGCTAGATGTCTCTATCAGATGCTCTTTTTAAATTGATCACCTAAGGTAAAACAAGTCCTGCGGTATCATGCCAGGCCTAAAAAACATCTCTAACTTCGGAATCAACTAGAGGCCGATTATCAGAAATGGCAGTTAGCACTGTTAGTTTTGATGTTTCCAACATGACAGCCAAAGGGATTCTGTGTATGTCTGGTTGCCTGACGTCAGTAGGGCTGTTGGATGACACCAGGATACCTTTTCCCATTAACAGACTGGTGCAGTAACTTTTAGATATTTAATTACCATGCTTGCAATTTTAAACATAACCCTTTTAGTTACTAGTAACTAACCCACCCTCAGAACCGGCGTGGTTAAGCATATTCATTTGAATTTATAAATCTACCCACAATGCGTTTGTGATGTGTTGCATTCAAAAAGGGTAGAGTTAGTGTCAGTTGCTGATGGCAAAAGAAGGTCAAGAGGACCGCAAGCCCACCAATGCAGCCCTCAAAGTTTTGGCTGGAGTCTTTTATCGCACTTAATTTCTTTCCATTTTTGGCAAAGTAGGTAAGACAGCCAAATAATATCAGCAGCTTATGTATCAAACCCATAAGGAGGGCCTTAATTTTAGCATGTGGTAGTTTATCGGACAGGCTAGATAATATAATTCACTTCTTAAGGTGATAAAATAATCCTCACAGCCATCTACACAAGAGTGATATTGCAGATCCCTGGCTCTGATGATGGAAAAAAATTGCTTAATAAAAACCAATTTGGGCTATGGGAGGCTTGAGGAATCTCATACTTGACACTTTGGCCGACTAGAAAAAGTCCAATTTGACCCTTACTGTAAGGCCAAATATGGAGAATTTGAGTTGTCTAAAAGCTGCTTTTGACACAGTGGTCACAGACCCAAGCCTTTGCAGCAGGAGGTCAAAGTCCACCATGTCAAACGCCTCAGACATATCAAGGCAGATAGAGTTTTTCTGGCCCCAAACTCAGACCAAGGCAATTACCAGCAGCTGTAATCGTATGGTGAATGATCTGGAGTTCTGCTATAGTGCAGGGGGGACCATTGCATACTGTTCCAAATAAGTGTGAATGTTTCCTGATATCATTGCCCATATAGCCCAAGCCAAGATGTCCGTCAAGGTACCAGGGCATTGTGAATGTGAGGGCTTCCGAGATTTGTCCCCATTCAAGGAGGCTGCTGAATGTAATAATCATAATCATGCAATCATGTAAGCCTCACTCAGCTGATCAATATGAAGATGGCTGTGCACAACTGGGCTTAGTGCAGTGACCCACTTCAAGCCTTCCCCTGATCAGGAGAACCTGCTGGTCAGCCCCACTGGAGTGTGCCTCTGCTCCACCAGTGTGAGTCCTTGCAGCAACCAGAAAGATAGAACACAAAAATACAGACACTTCCCACATACCAGACCTGCATCAAGGTAATACATATTGTGTTCCCTGCCCAAGTGGCAAACCTAGCCTGGGTTAAGGAAAGGTCTCTTCACCGACATGTCACCAGGAATACTTCAAGGTTGTCTAGGAAGAAGCATGTTCTCCACAATCAGACTGTCTACTCAAAAGAGTACCCTGAGCTTCAGATTTTGCAAAACAGAAGATGTGGTATTCAGGGTAGCACTGCTTTAAACATCTTACCACAGGACTGGGGGTTCCATCAAAACTGATATAAATAAACATGTGTGAAGGCTAGCATATTCATGTAAGGAATGGAACAACGTTGGACATGTAGAAGTAATTATAATAAAGGAACAAATATTTAATATGGAGACTATAGCCCTCATTACAACTGGCAGTCTATTTCAATGGGTCTGGCTTCATTCCTGAGCCCACCAGAAATAGGAAATCCACAGAAACACCACAGACCAGTCTTGTAGCCCCTGGAACTGTCAACTTTTCAAAACAGCAGAAAAGAATGAGTGAAATTGCTAGAAAGAAGTGGGAACTATTGTGTTAATTGGATGCAGAATTAATTACTGATACACCAAGTATCAGGGGACATTCGAGGCTCCACTCAGAATACCCACTAACTCCACAAGCCTAAAGTTAATGGGACCCCCGATATTGTGAATTCCAGGAGTGCAGACTAACCAGGTGCAGGACCCACCCAACCTAACTATAGGCCTAAATACAGTTGTAGGAGAGCCCAATAAAGGGAGTACATGGGCCCTGTGCTAATTATCTGCTCATTCATATTTATGCATTTACAAGAATACCAACCTGCTATGCTCCTCTTCTACTTTACTGAGCCTGGTCTTTTCCACTTCAAGTTGAGCTTGTAGTCGGCTCTTTTCTTGTCTCAGTAGACTAATCTGTGATTCAGCTGAAGAGATTTGGGTTTTGAATAAAAGAAGTTCTTCGGTAGCAGCACGCTCTTTTTCTACTGCTGCTGCAAATAAGGTCTGGGCTTCAGCTGCTCAACAAAACAGAAAGTATAAGACTTCAAATCTTTGTTCATAAAGTACAAATGTACCCAACAGCTAAACATTTCCCAGAAATGCAGGTCATTATTTGTAAGCACTGGCATGTAATAAACCCAAAGCCTGCCCTTTTAAAAGAAAGTGGCTGTATTATCAGATTGAACATAATTCATAAAAGATTAGGTGCCAGATGTACAAAGCCTTTTTGTGGTCGTAAAGGGACCGATTTGCAAAATTGGGCCATTTGTGACCTCAAAAAGGCCTTTTCTTATGTACAAAACTAAACTGTGGTTCGGTAACACGTTACCAAATCGCAATTTCAGTTTGCGACCAAATACCGATTCGGTATTTGGAAGGAGCGTATTTAGGGCGTCCCTTCCAAATACTGAATCGGATTGGTATATATTAATGTTCGGAAACCAAATTCTGATAATAAAACATTAATCTTTTACCATCTCCTCAAAAGAGGTGGTAAGCCATTCACAAACGGGAAGAGGTCTCCAAGGGAGCCTTCTCCTTTGTGAATGTTGGCAAAAACATGTTTTAAGACTAGGGAGTGGTCTCACGGACCCATGCCTACTCTTAATAAAATGAATCAAATTTGTTTTTCAAACACATCCCGTTTTCCTTTATGGAAAACAGGTTGCAGTAAAAAATTTAAATCATTTAAAAAAAAGCTTTATTTAAAAGCCATCACAGACATGATGGTCTGCTGACCTTAGCAAGGTCACAATCGCTGTGATGGCTGCGATTACTAGTGGGTCACAATTTGCAACCTACATCATTGATATTCATGAGGTAGGGTGAATTGCAACCCACCACAAATCTGTAATTAGTACATAGGTCGGTTCACAAATTACCACATAGGCTGCAAAAATTCTGGTCCCAATTTTTGCTCTGCTCCGGTCCCTCAAAAAAACTTCTTCCTGCTACCATTCGAGACTGATCCATGCATTAATTAGTTCTGGGCTCGGCTACGCCAATGTCCTATATTTGGGCCTTCCAGAGAAACTGATCAAACGCTTGCAGATTGTCGAGAATGCTCCTGCACACTTGCTATTGAAGATTCCTCATCGGGACTACATCTTGCACCATCTTAGCATTTATTGCTGGTTAAAAAATCTGATTCTATTGATAGCTCTCTACTCTATGGGCTCCAAGTTCATATCGAAAAGAATCATTAATTATTCTCCCTCAAGAAGGCTACAATCTTCATATGCTTTTTTGGCAGGAATATCGAGGTTCATATGTGTCAGGAAGGGAGGCCACTTCTTTTTTGCCGCACAAGCTTGAAACTGACTGACGGCTAGTCTCTGAAGCACCAGTAATGAGTTGCATTTCTGTAAGTGTCTAATAACCTGGCTGTTCTATTCATCTTAATCATCAGCAGCATTTAAGGTTACTGGGTTTCCCTGTAGCGCTGGGACGCTCAGAGGAGCAGCTGATCGTTTTACAAAACAGGTTCATTAATTTATTCAGCCATGTGCAAGTCATCTCTTCGCAGAATAAATAGTGCCATAGAAGAGGGCCTTCAGCAAGGAGGTTAAACACATTTTTAAAAATTTTATTTAGTGTTTTCCAATTATCAAGAACTTTCAAACAGCTTACGTTAAATTAGGATTCACAAAGGTTTGTAGCGGTAACAGGTGCATTCGTGTCCGTTGAGTACATGTTCCATAAAAATATGCCATTACATGTCATCAAAGTTCTTAAATGTGTAGCATCAACTTTAGCACAATTCCAAAAGTGGCTATAACATTTTCAATATCTATCTCCACATGCATTATCGAATTTTGAACACTTATATCATGCATTGGCACTATACTATGCAACAGTGGGAACATTGACAACTGCATGCTTTACCCTAGGTCAGCAAAGTACTGCACAACAAACCTCATGTACCCTGTGGAAAGTGATGTAAAATGTTGGAGCGAAAATTTACTTACCTTCGGTAACGCTATATCTGGTAGAGGCACAGTCTAGCCGCAGATTCCTTAACTTTGAATTTCCACGAGGCGCCAGTCTGGATCCGGAGATTGTTTAGCAGTACCTCTGCGCGCCGGGGGGCATCGTCGTACGGCTCCGTAGTGACATCGTCCTCGGATATGACGTCAGTGGAGCCACACAAGTCCCCTCCGGAGCGCTGACGTCAGTTTTCTACTGTGAAACATTTCCGCGCCAGAACGTGGAGCCACCACAAGAACTGGTGTGCCAAAAAGTGTGGAAACAGTGGAAACAGTGTGCCAAAAAGAACAACAACAAAAAAAAATCTTTGAAACAATAAAAATAAATCACAAATGGTATGATAATACCAGACATGGATTTTTAGAATAAATACCCCAAAAAATACATTTTAACACAGGGCCACAAGAAACTGTGCACCCTAAAGAATAACCCATAAGAGGGGAGAGACCATGCCCTCTATGAACCAATCATTATGTTATGAATGGTACAGTAGTAGTTAAACAGAACCTACAACAACAACACTGACTGTTTGTTAAATCACACCAGTACATGATCTATCACCAGTGTCAAAGTGTAATGGTACCAAGAAGAAATAAATTAAAACTGCTCACTGGTGTATAAACCAGGGTGCAAAAGAAGTATACACATACTTTACCAACCACACCCGTCCTAAAAAATGGGTGGTGAACAGAACATTTAAACAAAAGCTAAATGACCAGGTCAAGGAGTTTGTTTAGACCAAACATAGAGTAAGATAGTGATCGCTGGCATATAAAGCCAGCATTGAAAGGGTATAACCCCTATCTCAGAAGACCTTCGGAGAGCCAGGAGGATAGGTGGGGCGTTAAGGAATCTGCGGCTAGACTGTGTCTCTACCAGATATAGCATTACCGAAGGGAAGTAACTTTTCCATCTGATAGAGACATCTAGCCGCAGATTCCGTAACTTTGAATTATTCAAATACCATAGCTATACCCCACTGGAGTAGGGTCTGCGAAGTAATCCCACAAAAATTCTCAAAGAGAAGTAGCCGGTCGACTAATGACTGACCAAGTAAATGTGGGAATAGTAAAACAAGAGCTGGCTCTTAATAGAAACTATGACCTCTGTCATAGAGCATTATAAATAAAAGCAACCTTAAATAACCGAGAAAATCGGTCCTGAAGGAAAAGAGTTAAAAACCTTTAAGAATTTCCCGTCAGAAGACAGACATGAACCCTTAAAAAAGGGAAAAGAAGACAGGATGGCCAAAGGGTTCAACTGCATGACAGAGGTCATATAATCTGTATAGTTGCTGACAATAAAGAATCATAAAAGGAGCCGTCCTGCCGAAATCCTAATAGGACCCATTTCCCCAAGGGAAAGATGAACAATACCACGTGTCATGATTATATATATATATATATATATATATATAGAAAATGCTACTTACCAGTATGCATCTGTTCTTGGCATGTAGAGCTGCAGAGTTGTACACTGTGCATAGATCGCCATCTGGTGTTGGGCTCGAATGCTTGCACTTTGTTGTTGTCTTGGAAGAGTCTTTTGTAGTCACGAGGTAGGTGACTCCTCCTTTGGACGATAGTGCGCATGGGCATCGACTCCATCTTCAGATTGTTTTTCGCCATGATGGGAAAATGATGGAGTCAGTAAGAAGTAAGAGATGTCCATGTGAATGTATCTAATTAAGATAATACTGGAACAGATACAGGTTCCGGGGAGGCGGGTGGGCGTGTACAACTCTGCAGCTCTACATGCCAAGAACAGATGCATACTGGTAAGTAGCATTTTCCGTTCGAGGCATATGAGCTGCAGATTGTACACTGTGCATAGACTGTACACCAGTGTCTCCCTTAGCGGTGGTCACCTGTATCAGTTGCAGTAGTTTGAAATAATGTTCTAAGAACAGCTTGGCCTACAGAGGCTTGTTGCTTCGCCTGCACGTCAACACAATAGTGTTTGGTGAAAGTGTGTGGTGTAGACCATGTTGCTGCCTTACATATATCATCTAAGGGAATGTTCCCTAAGAATGCCATGGAAGCCCCTAGTTTACGTGTTGAATGTGCTCTAGGGGGAATTGTTAATGTGCATTTAGCTTTTTGGTAGCATATTTGAATGCATTTTACTATCCACCTAGCGATCCCAGCTTTAGAGATGGGGTTACCTTTATGAGGTGGTGCAAAGGCTACAAACAGTTGTTTTGTGTTCCTAAAAGGCTTAGTCCTGTCTATGTAGTAAAGTAGGGCTCTTTTGACGTCCAGTGTGTGAAGAGCTCTTTCTGCTACAGAGTCTGGGTTTTGAAAAAACACTGGTAACTCAACAGATTGGTTAAGGTGAAAAGCTGAGATTACTTTGGGAAGGAATTTTGGATTTGTTCTGAGAACCACTTTATTGTGATGTATTTGTAAGAATGGTTCTTGTATGGTTAAAGCCTGGATCTCGCTTACCCTTCTGAGAGAGGTGATTGCGACAAGGAAAGCAACTTTCCATGTGAGGAACTGCAGTTCACATTTATGTAGAGGTTCGAATGGGGGACCCATGAGCCTGGTAAGGACAATGTTTAAATTCCACACTGGAGAGGGTGGCAGTCTGGGAGGAATTATTCTTTTAAGTCCTTCCATAAAGGCTTTAATTGCAGGCACTCTGAATAATGACAAATGTTGTCTGTTTTGTAAATAAGCGGCGAGTGCTGTTAGATGTAATCGTATGGATGAATATGCTAGATTACATCTTTGTAAATGTAGCAAATAGCAAATGAGGTCTTGGATGGAAGCATCCAGTGGATCAATTTTTATTATTTTTGCAGTAGATGACAAATCTTTTCCATTTAGCTGCATAGCAAGCTCTAGTAGTAGGGCGTCTGGCTTCTTTAATAATGTGCATACAGTCTGGCGGAAGGTTAAGATAACCGAACTCTAGGACTTCAGGAGCCAGATCGCTAGATTGTTGTCCTGGATCGGGGTGTTGTATCTCTCCATGGTTCTGTGTTAGCAATGTTGGGGAGAGGCGTAGTTTTTGGTGTGGAACCACCGACAGTTCTAGTAGAGTTGTAAACCATGGTTGGCGTGCCCATGTGGGAGCCACCAGAATCATTTTGAGAGACTGTTGTCGGAGCTTGCGTACTACTAGGGGAATCAGGGGGAGTGGCGGAAAAGCGTACGCAAATCTGCCTGACTAGTTCATCCATATCGCATTGCCTTTGGACGACGGGTGTGGAAACCTTGCGGCGAAGGTTGGGCATTTTGCGTTCATGTGTGTGGCGAACAGATCTATGTCTGGTTGACCCCACCTTTGGAAAAAAGGTTGGAGAACTTGGGGATGAAGTTCCCATTGGTGTATCTGCTGTGTCTGTCGACTTAGCAGATCCGCAATCTGATTGTGAATTCCTGGAAGATGTTGTGCTAGCAGGTATATCTTTTGTGGGATGGCCCATCTCCATATGGTTTGTGCGAGCTGGGACAGCTGCAGAGAATGTGTGCCTCCTTGTTTTTGTATGTAGTACATGGCTGTCATGTTGTCGGTCCGGATTAGGACAGTCTTGCGTTGTAGATGTACTTGGAATGATTTTAATGCTAGAAAAACTGCCAGTAATTCTAGGTGGTTGATATGGAGCACTTTTTGTTGAGTGGTCCATTTGCCTTGAATTGTATGGTTTAGGAGATGGGCTCCCCAACCAGTGAGTGATGCGTCCGCTGTTAGTGTTATCTGTGGAACCGGTTCGAGGAACAGCCGCCCTTTGGACAGGTTTTGTGTGTTCCACCACTGTAGAGAGTGATGGGTGCGGCTGTCTACCAACACCAGATCTGTAAGTTGTCCTTGAGCCTGGTTCCACTGACGTGCTAGGCATTCCTGTAGGGGGCGCATCTGAAGTCTTGCATGAGGTACGAGAAATATGCAAGAGGCCATCATTCCTATGAGTTGCATGAACACACTTGCTGGGAGTGACTGCTGCGGTTGAAATTTGCTGGTTAGGGCTTGTATACTGGCTATGCGAGCTGGACTTGGAAATGCCAGGGCTTTGGAAGTGTCTACTGTGGCTCCTAGATACTGATGTATGTGGGAAGGCTGGAGGTTTGACGTGGGGTAATTTAGTGTGAATCCTAAGTCGTGTAGTAGTTGGATAGTTTGATGAGTGTGATGAACACACTGGTTGAACGACTTGGCTTTTATTAGCCAGTCGTCGAGATATGGAAAGACATGGATTTGTTGTCTTCTTAAGTGTGCTGCTACTACCGCAAGGCACTTTGTGAATACTCTGGGTGCGGTGGTTACCCCGAATGGTAGGACTTTGAACTGATAGTGTTGTCCGTCCACTATGAACCTTAGATACTTCCTGTGGGCAGGGTGCATGGGAATGTGGAAGTAGGCGTCTTTGAGATCTAGTGTGGTGAGAAAGTCGCCTTGTTGTAGAAGTGGAAGAACCTGTTGCAGAGTGATCATATGAAAATGATCGGACTGTATGTAGAGATTGAGGGGTCTGAGGTCCATAATTGGTCTTAGGGTGCCGTCCTTTTTGGGGATTAGGAAATACAGCGAGTAAACCCCCGTCCCTTGGTGCTGTAAGGGAACTGGTTCTATTGCATGCTTTTGAAGCAGTGAGAGAACCTCTTGTTTTAAGAGCGTAATGTGTTCTGTGGACATTGGACGCTGTTTGGGTGGAATGTTGGGTGGGGTTGCAGTGAGTTCGAGGCAGTAACCATCCTGGATAATCTGTCTTACCCACTTGTCTGTTGTGATGGAATCCCAGACAGGCAGGAACTGTGAGAGTCTCCCTCCGACCGGAGTGGAATGGTCTGGAGGGAGTGGAGGGAAGTCACTGTTTATTAGCGGAGGAGGCACGAGTGTTGGTATTACCTCGGCCTCTGCCCTTGTTGTTATTTCCCCTGTATCCACCTCTAAAATATCCTCTGTTGGGGGATGCGTGAGTGGTGGTTTTATATGAAGAGGAGGCGGTGTCTGTTCCAATATTTTTAGATGCTCCCCTATAAAAGGAGTGACGAAAGGAACAACGTGGGGATGGAGACTGTAATGCTCCCATCGATTTAGCGGTTTCAGTGTCCTTTTTCATTTTTTCTAAGATGGTGTCTACCGCCGGCCCAAAAAGGTGTTCCTGATCGAAGGGTTGATTAAGGATAGCCGTCTGAACCTCTTGTTTGAAGCCTGAAATGCGTAACCAGGCATGTCGTCTGAGTAGCACACTAGTGTTGACAGACCTGGAGGCTGTGTCGGCTGCGTCTAGGGCACATTTGATGGATGCGTTGCTTAATAGTTTGCCCTCTTCAATTAAGTCATTTGCCACTGTTTTGTATTGGTCAGGCAAATGTTGTAACAGGGTCTCTAGGCGGTCGTAGTGGGCCCTGTCGTACCTAGCAAGTAATGCTTGGGTGTTGGCTATGCGCCAGTGATTAGTTGCTTGAGCAGCAACTCTTTTGCCAGAGGCATCTAGCAATTTGGATTCTTTATCCGGAGGTGGTGCGTCACCGGAGGTTTGAGAATTGGCGCGCTTTCTAGCATTAGAGACTACTAGTGAGTCTAAGGGTAGTTGCCCTTTGATGTAGGTGGGATCGGCAGGGGCAGGTTTATATTTTATATCAATCCTAGGATTGAGAATTCTGGTCCTGACTGGGTCTTTGAAAATGTCAGGGGCGTGTTTAATGACCCCTTTTAACATTGGCAGGGTTTGGACAGTTTTCTGGGACTGTTCAAAGGTTTCTAGGAGGAAGTCGTCCTCTGTAGGGTCTGAGTGTATGGGGACGCCATGATGGAGAGCAGCCCTGTTTACGAGTTGTCCAAAACCAATATTGTCTTCTGGGGGAGAAGGTTTTGTTGGGTATGGCTGTGGAGAAGGGAGGTCTATTGGGTCATTGTAATCGTCCCAATGATCTTGTGGCATATCTGTATGATCGTCAGGATCAGTATAAGGGTCATTGGTGTGCCCCCCATTGTCGAAATCATCATCAACATCATCCTGTGGTGAATGTGAAGGAGGTGTTGGAGTGTGTGGAGGAGAGACAGGTTTAGAAGGAGGACCTGGCTCAGGAGAAAGGATAGGGTTAGGGGGAAGAAGAACAGGAGAAGAGGGTCTGATAGGTGAAGTGGCACAGTCTTTCTTCTTTGAAGGCACTACAGGAGTGTCTTTTGTGTCCAACTTTCTCTTTTTGTGTGGAATAGTAGCCACATGTCCTGTTTTGGGATCTATGTGTAGCTTTTTCTGCTTGGGATTGAGAGGATCAGGGTGAAAAAGTGTTTCTTGGTCGATAACCGCTTTTGGCGCCGACGTCTTCGGGTCCGAGCGAGGTTTTGATTTGTGCTCCTTAGCTTTAGGAGTTTGTTTAGAGTCCTTTGGCCTGGTTATGGAGCCGGAGATGTTCTTCGGTTCCGAAGGTTTTGGCTTCTGAGCCGATGTTTTGTCTTTCGGTGTCGAAGTGGTCGGTGCCGACTTGTGTTTGGGAGTAGGTTGGTCTCCTGTCTTCGGTGCCGAAGGCGCCGGTGGGACTGTGAGATGAGGTTTGCTCGGTCCCGAGCTACCGAAAGTCTTGGCCTTTATCTTCGGAGCCGAGCCCGAGGGCGGGGCTTCTGAAGCTTGTTTTAGGTCGCGACTGGGGCCAGCAGGCAGAGTCTTGACCAGGGCCTTGGTTGTTTGAGGTGGAGTTGGGGTAGGGGCAGTGGTACTCACTCGTTGACCAGGAGTGATGTGGTCGTCTGAGTCTGAGTCGTCTGCTTCGGACACGATTTGTAGGTCTTCGGAATCGTCCTCCGGAACATCGGGGCCTTCATCGAAGATGTCCGCTGGTGCCGGAGCTGGTGTCTGCGCCATGATGTGTCGTCGGGCCCGGCGATCACGGATGGTTTTCTTGGATCTAAAAGAGGCGCAGGCCTAGCAGTCGTTCTCGTCGTGTTCGGGCGAGAGACACAGGTTACAGACCTTGTGATGATCACTGTGTGGGAATTTGGCTCCACACTGGGGGCATTTTTTGAATGGAGTTCTTTCCATGAGCTGTAGGCCCGAGCGGCGTCGGTAGGCCCAACGGCCCGCGTCGACGACCGGAATGGAGTAGGAGAGATGCGCGTCGAAGGTTACGCGATCGAAAACAATACCGTCGAGTTAGAAATAATTTGCGCGTCGAAAAGGTTTGGAAAATAAAGTCCGGAACCGGAGCGCTGAAGTTACATCCGAACCCGATGGCGGAAAAAAACAATCTGAAGATGGAGTCGATGCCCATGCGCACTATCGTCCAAAGGAGGAGTCACCTACCTCGTGACTACAAAAGACTCTTCCAAGACAACAACAAAGTGCAAGCATCCGAGCCCAACACCAGATGGCGATCTATGCACAGTGTACAATCTGCAGCTCATATGCCTCGAACATATATATATATACTACTTTGAAGAAAAACAACTTGCAAACATACTGTGCTCACACTAAATGGCAGGAGTAGGCAATCATGTGCATCCACAGCACACATGCCTCGAACATATACAGAAACATATCACTCAATACTCCTATTGGCCCAACAATTCACAGAATTCTACTGGCCAATGAATACTGCCAAAACGCTGGGACCTATAAAACTTGCCCACTTTCAGTATCAAAGTCCGAGAGACGGAACAGAACTTCAAGTCCCAATAAGCTCAAAATACCAGGGCATTTTACCATAAATAAATATGTGAAAAACATAAAAGATGTAGAAAAAGGGGGGCGCACAAAAAAGTGCAGTTCGAGATATAAGTACAGCCCTGCCAACAACAGGTATATACGACACCTGTGATACAGGACAATATAATAAGCACAGCAGAACATATTAACATGTATACTCCATATATCACCATGCATACCATCTCTGAAATGAGAGATTTGGTAAAAAAATGTACTGCCCCCAACAAAAAGGGGAAGGTACTACGCCACTACCACAACACTGTAGGTGATTGTCATAAGAAAATTGCTGTCTGTCAGTTAGTATAACTGAAAACAAGAAAAGGCAGTCATGAATCCTCACTAAGTGAGAAACGCTGAAAGAAGTACATCCCCTCCAGAAGATAGGGAATGTAGATCAGACAGAACTACATATATCAAGAACATTCAAAAATTAAAGAACAGTTTGCAAAACTGGATGGATAAATGCACCAAACTTGTGATAACTTTGGGACAAGTTGGACCAATCGCAAACCTTCGGCTGCCAATATACTGCACCACAACGTGGAGCATGAATAGGAATTACCTATATTTGAGGATGATAATCCTGTCTATAGCAGGCATTGATCCTTACCCTAAAGGAAGAACTCACAAGCAAAAAGCATCCAAAGAATGCAAATGTACACTCTGAAGTAGAGCAACGTTCCAACATGCTCACAAATTGCCAGCCATGAGGCGCTGGACTGTGGAATCAGTATGGCTATCAAATAAATTGATTCCGTCAAAAGGTAAGTCCTTAAGACTCTAGAACATTCTCGGGGAAACTGGAATCACGCAACCAAACGTGCCTCCTCAGAGCCACTGATCTAGCCATAGCTCTACCAAAGGAATCCGTTGTGTCCATTGCCGACCTGATAGTGAATTTAGCCCTTTCACGACCATCCTGTATCAGCTGAAAAAGTTCAGCTCTAACTCCCTCAGACAGAGAAGGAAGTAGTCAGTCGACAATATCCCATAGGGCAAAAGAAGCCCTTTCAAACACACAGGACATGTTTAAAGATCTGGGGGCAGAACTAGTGGACGCAAACATATTTCAGCCACACGTCTCCAACCATCCAAGACTCACTGCTCGGTGGAACCAATGGAGGAGCTTCCAAATTCAGCGAAGCTGAAGCTGCCTGCACAACAAGCCCTATAACCTTAAGGTGTTGACAAAGACAAACAGGATCATCTGGAGCAGGTCGATGACGGTGTGCAATGGCACGCTCAACAGAGACTCCTGACGTTGGCCTTGCCCAAGTCCCCAAAAGAATGTCATATAGCGACTCTCCAAAAGGAAGTAAAGGCACAAACCCAGTGTCTCCTTGATGGAGCAGACCCAATAAGGGATCAGAGGACAGAGACACCACAGGAAGCTGCAACTTTAAAATTTCTGCAGCTTTTTTAATGACCCCAGCATAAGCTGCACTAGCCCTCTCGCTATTCTAGGTGGTGAAAGTAAATTATAGGTATGGGACGGTTGTAGACTAACATCCCCACCAAAAGCCAAAGAACCTCCTGCATGAGGCTGGCCAAGAGCACCCAAACGCTCAACTCCACCAGTATCTGCAGACTCTTCCTGCAACACTAGGGAAATGGCAACCAAAGAAGCCTCATCCTCAATTTGTAGAGGAAATTGTGCAGGAGCCTCAGTGGCAATAAACTGTCTCCCCAGGGCAGCCCTATGTCGAGACGGTGTCGTATTGACGTCCACCATTAAAGAGGTCTCCGGCGCCGAACGGCGTCGTATCGACGTCCACCACTAAAGGTGTCTTCGGTGTCGCACAGCGTTGAGGCGGTGATAAATCCCCCCTCTGCGGGCGCCACCGACCTCATAACAGGAAGCCGCACCGGGCTGTTTCCCAACGTCGTAGCGACTCCAGCTACGGAGCCAGGGTCCTCGATCGGTGCCGAGGACAAACCTGCTGGCGAACTCCCAATCAGAGTCCCTTCAATCTCTTTGGAGCCGAAGGCGCACCAGGGAGAGGTGTTGACCCAAAAAAAAGACTTGTAATGCTTGGAAATATACTTCCATTTGGGACATAGTAGCCCCCTCACCAGGATATGGTGGAAAGCTCCGGGTCCACTACTGCGCAACTGCCTCCATTAAGGACAGGGAGGAACTGGCACCGGCGTCACGACCTCGCGAGGCCGAAGGCCTCCGCGACTTCAATCCCTTCCGATGGAATTTACCCGATTTGACGAGCGACGTACACGGGAACGGCTCCTCGACCTGCCACAAGCAGGAGCCTCAGAACGGGAAGGAGATCGGCGCTTGGACTCCAAACGGGACAGCTGAGCCGTCAGCAACTTCATCCGACGTCCCGTAACGACTTGCGCTTTAGCCTCTTACAGGCGTCGCACTCCTCGAAAACGTGGTGCTCTCCCAAGCCCCACATACAAATGGCATGCGGATACATCGCGGACATCTGCCGCGTACAGGTTCCAGACGATTTAAAGCCCGAAGACATCGGCACACTGTTCCAGACGCGAAAGGCGTCAAGTAGGCCACAAACCAAAAAGGGCCTGAGGACCCGCTTCTCCTGGATCCGCGTTATATCGCGGAAAAGAAAAACTGACGTCAGCGCGCTGGACAGGATTTATATGGCTCCACTGACGTCATATCCGAGGACGACGTCACTATGGAGCCGTACGACGGCGCCCCCGGGGCGCAGAGGTACTGCTGAAAAATCTCCAGATCCAGACTGGCGCCTGGGGGAAATTTAGGGGAAGTTAAGGAATCTACGGCTAGATGTCTATATCAGATGAATACTTTGAAGGTGTTGTTACAAAGGGTTGACTCGATTAACCAGGCTTGGCACCTGGGAAGGGGCCCACGCGACCAGGTCATCGTTACTTGGTGTGTCTCCAACAACGACGCAGAGTCTAAATTATGTTGCAACATTGGACACAAAGTCCCACAAAGTCACCAAAGGAGGGCGCTTGACAAAAGTCGGTGTGGTTTTAGATATCGTGTCTACCACTGCTTTCTAAAAGTCCTGTACTTCTGGGCAATGCCATACCACATGTATGAAATTGTCTTTTTCATATGAACCTCTACAACCGGCAGGACTTATTCCCAGGTCAAGTCTAAGTAAACTGGGGTATGATACATCCTAGTTAAAAACATAAAATGTATAAGCTTCTGCCTTTAGTTTAGAAATATACTATTAGTTTGGAAACAGCTACATTTTTGTGATTCATCAGTAATAGGAAATTCCAAGTCCACATCTGATACCTCTCGTGCCGGGTACACACCGCATGGTAACATAGGGGCTGATTACGATGGCGGACGGACTTAAGTCCGTCTGCCATCGTATCGTATCGGGGATTGGGACCACCCGACATGCGGTCCCATAGTAGGCATTACAATGCGACCGCCACCACGGCAGTCGCAATGCCTATATTTTACATTGCGGTGAGTGCAGCTGGCTGCAGCACCTGCCGTAATGTAAAAACAGGACATGTTAAATATCCCTGCACTACGTGGTAGGCACCATGCGGTGCCTGCGACATGGGACAGGGATATATAGGGGAGTACCATAGGTGCCCCCCCAACACCCACAACCAAGGGCAAGAGAGGAAGGGGGGCCCGCTACGGGCCCCTAATGTCCCTTTCCGCCAGCCTTTTCAAGGCGGGTAACCCACCATGAAACGGCTGGCGGAAAGGGAAATCGTAATCCCTATGGTGGTGCCTTTGCCACTGGATTCAAGCTAGCCTGGCTGATGAGGGCTCTTAGCCCAAAACCAGTCCCAGGATGCTTGTTTCCGGTCCAGGGAAGACATGGCTTGGCAGTTCGGGCTGGACTGTTCCCATGAGGCACAGGGTCAAGACTGATTTGCATATAGCTGTGTCTGAACTGGGGTGGCGAAGTGAGCTAAAGAACGATGATGGATTCAACCCAGATCTGTGACTGGGGGTGAGTGTCTGAAAAGTTTCAGTGCTCCGTCCATCATCTCCTTGTGTTTGCCTGGTAGGCACTGCCAGCATTGTAGGGACTACGAGCACCTCTGCCGAACCGGCGGCCTCAAGGAGCCTGTCGGATGTGTGGCAATCAGTCTTTACGACCGCCACACGTCCGCCCGCCATCATAATATGGCGGGCGGTAAAGTTGGTTACGATGGTGGGGAGACCGCCACCGACAGCCTGTGGGTGGCAGTCTCTCTGCCATTGTAATCAGCCCCATAGTCACAAACATCTTTTGCAGTTTGGAAATGCTTCAGTGAATATGAAGCATCAGTATTATGTGCGTAAATGGTGTGATCTCAGAGGGCATACACACAAAAAGTGATGAGGGAAATGCTTGCAAACAGTCTAAACCAACGGCTATTGCTCTGGGTAGCATTTCACCACTTAGTTTTTTTGGGGGTAGCCCAAATGTGGGTCCTGGGTTCACCCTACCATTGGAACCAAGCTGCACCAGACTGAAAATGCCCGAGTAGGCTAAAAGTGGTCTTGGGTTGCTTGTGTTTCCGTTCAGAGAGGACTTGGCTTGGCAGTTTGGGCTGGACTGTTCTCACTAGAGGAGGACAAAGGATGATTTGCATATGGCTGTGTTTAATTTGAGGTGGCATGGTGGGCAAAAGAAAGATAGGTTTGAATGCTATCCCAAGCAATTGCCAGAGGTTAGAATGTTTGCAAAAGTTCCTTCCATCACTTTCTGTGTGTTTGATCTCAGGGGGCTCCACAGGGAATGCTGCGCAGATTGATCTCTCACTGTTGCAATCTAAAATATAAAAACACTTCTAAGTCGTTTACACTCATGGAATTTGTCTACTGCCGGAAAGGAGTTGTATTTGGAGTAGTCTAATGTGCTACTTAGTAGTGATAATTCAAAACATTATGATACATGAAAGAAGCCCCTACTCAAGCGCATTTTCTCATTAAAACTTGAAACTTAGCTTTACTCACTGAATATGTTTATTGCTGGAAAGAGGCCTACCTGACATTAGCTCTAATTAATTTATGTTCTTCTGCAAACTTCTAAGGAAGAGCACCTACAAAGTTGGCCCACACCTGCAATTGTATATTAACTGACAAATTGCAGGCAAGACATTTATTTGTGCAAGTGCGCACAGGCATGCATATTTTTGCATGTTCCAAACTTGCTTTTTACAGATCGATCACCAAAGATTCCATACTAAACAGGGTACAAGCAGATTCCAACATAATTTTGGAAAATTATGCAGAAATGATAGCATTTTAGCTACAGAGTTTCCACAGAAGTTATTTATTTGCATGCTTCACTACATCCCTTCATTCTGCACCATCACCACTTCCAGACCTTCTCTAGAACTTTTACTAAAGGAAATTAGATGGGGGGGAGGCGAGGAGTAGAAGCGTGCAAATACATATTCACAGCCAACGTGGATGAAAGAATCGGAGGGTCAGTTGTCAAAAATGTGCATGCGCATTTGATGCATGTTTCATATTACATCACAGGAGACGTGCTGTCCCAGCAGGTGAAATAGGATATGATATTTTGGTAATACCTATGCTAAAAAGTAAAAACATTTCAGAGAGAAGCTTCTTTTAAATATGAATTAAAAAAATTACAGGCCATTAAAAAAAAAAAATGCTGATGTTACACTGAGGCAGTTTCAATCACAGAATACATGCGCAGATACTACCAATGAGATGTTATTGATGTACCAGGAGGTTCTAGTAAACAGGTAACCTCCAAGATTAGCTTTTTATTATTTTTTAAATCTTAATCTTTAAGCATTTACTTGAATGATCAGTTTTTAGATGACCTGATGAAGGAGTAGAGTTCCCAATCATTAAGGAATGAGAAACAGCAAGGTCAAGCCAGCACATATTTTTCTTGAGAGCAAAGCTAAATAAATATAATCCTGTTCACACTATATAATCCAGAATATTCGGACAACAAAAAGGAAAATTGCCTGCACCAACTAAAAATTCCATTGACTTCCCAGATTCTACACTTTTTTGATTGGTGGGACAACATAATCCGTATATCATGATCAAGATCGTTCTCATATGTATACTGACAAAGGATTAAGTAAACTTTTAAAAATGTATCTGTCAGAGTTCAACTTTGAAGGATAGTAGGTTGCCAGATGCCTAAACAATGCTTTAAAAATTCTATTCTAAATTTGAATAATGAACACACAAGGGCAAGCAATACAGGCTGACAACTTAATTATTACAGCAAATATAATAACACCACCAGACAACAAGATTATTTTTGCATTGTTATAGACGAATGGGTTGGGAAGGAACCAACAGAGGTGTTAGTGTGGGGTGACAAATAAAGCTGTTCTTACCTAGTCTATCAGAAAGATTCTTTTCCAGCTTTTCCCAGGATGTTGTATGAGCTCCTAATGTAGCCTGCAGGTTTTCTATCTGTCGGAGTAATGGCCTTGTGGCAGATGTAACACTTTGGCTCAGATCCTGATTCCGATTTTCTCCTTCCTGAAGTCTCTATGGTTAACGTTTTTAATGCTATTAATACAAACAACTGAAACATGGTCCAATTTAAAATAACACAATTAAAGGGCTTGAAAAGCTCATTTTAACATCAGAATTTTGGAGAAAAAAAAACTAGTTTAAAAATTGAATGTTGCCTCAAACTTGTAAATTGATCATGTGGTTC
Organism: Calotriton arnoldi; assembly: GCA_963921515.1. Lineage (NCBI taxonomy): Eukaryota > Metazoa > Chordata > Amphibia > Caudata > Salamandridae > Calotriton > Calotriton arnoldi. The sequence continues at coordinate 753,887 of CAWUFW010000288.1, forward strand.
ATTCTCCAGACACTCAGAAACCAAAGCTAGCCAACCTTCTTTTTCGGCAGGCACGATTCACCTTTCCTAGTCATCGAAGCAGATGTGCTATGCTTCATTCAACGTGTGAGCACCATGGATTTAGCAGGGGTGTTAAGGCAAACTGCAGAGGAAAAACCAGGGGGTGGGGAAGGGGAATCCGGCTAAGAATGGGTTAATCTTTTGACATGCTGGTAAGCAGATTCTCTAAGATCAACTCACACCATCCAAAACTAATTCCAGAATGTCAATTAACACCATCACCCAACCAGGATTTCATACAAGCTCTAATCGAAGGGCTCAAGTAATATTGCTCATCAGATGTACAGTGGTACACTCTTATGACAATGGTTCCATTCCCTCCCTGCTATCTCTACATTGCACAGCAGGACGGTAAACTCCAAATATGTAGTTAAAGCCAGCTCCAATGGTTTTCATTGCGCAGCCCCAAGGAGCAGTCCAGGGGCAAAATTAATGTAATAATGAACTTTTTCTTCACATAAATGGACAACCTAGCATCAATTCTCACGAGGCATCTTTGAGTTTAAAACAATTTGGTATAAAAAATTCCAATTTTTGTAAGCAATAGCAAAGAATAAGACATTAACAAAGTGCCACATTCATGTCTGTCAGAGTAATTAACATGGCTCAACTGTACTGTTCTATTCTGTCTCTTAAAAAATAGAGCATTGTCTGGCAACAGCAGGACACATTTATGGATTTCTAAGCTTAAGCTAAAAGTGATTGTAAACAAATAACCCTAGTACAATGGCAATCTCTGCAAGCACTACTACTCTGTACAGATGCAAAGACAACCATTTCAGTCTCTTTCAAAGGAATTCCATACTACTTTGAAAAGTAAGGCAAGTAAGACGGGAAGTGGGACTAAGTTCCAACATGACATTTCCAACATCCTCTGGGTGCTATTTGGTGTATCATGCACAGTATCCGATCAGGGCCGGACTGGCCATAGCGGGCACCGGGCGTTTCCCCGGTAGGCGGCTAGGGTGGGGGCCGGTTTTGGGTCCCTGGGGGGCCGTTTTTGTTACCGGGTGTCGGCAATATCGGCCCCCGGTAACAAAATCGGCCGAAACCGGCCCTCGCAAACTGCTCGGCCGCACTGCCCCTCACCCCAGGGGGGGCAAGCTGAGCAGTTTGCCAGGGCCGGTTTCTGTTCCCAGTCCGGCCCTGTATCCGATTGTTCCAACTGAAGGGTGCTCTTGTTGAGGGATTTGAGCTCATGGCTTTCATTTTAAGCATGTCTTTTTGTTCATAAGCAACAATTAATTGTGCTGTGTGATCTGGAGTGTAATGTTATTCCCATAATAGTGTATTTCCTTGCTCTCTTATCTCAGTCTTTCTGAATGGACGTGTATTTTTATGCGCTACCCTTATGCGCAATTTTCCAACAACACGTATGAGCATGCAGAGATCTGAGATAAACTTTTGTGCTATAGACTATATGATAGTAATCCGTGTGTTCAGGTTCCTTGATGGTAATGTGCAAACCAGTATAGATGTGGGCTCTGATTATCAAGCAGCCCAGCAACAATATTGATCCTCTAGTTTTTATGGTGCCGCATGGTGTTGAGATCAAAATGCGCATGCAGTTCGACACAGGCTCCCAGCTAGAAAACAGCAACCACGGTTCTCACTGTTCTCAAACGTGGAAGCCTCTGCTCAACTACTACAATATGACATTCATCAAGTAGTCCAGTTTAATTCCACACGAAGTGTCCGAATAACGGAAGCTGGGGTATCACATCCTAGATTCCACTTGCGCAGCGGTCCAGTTTTGGTTGCCAATCCCGGCAAAGGACATTTTGTTCACTACCTATCACGACAAAGCCTAACGCAAGAAAAAAAAAAACAGATCAATGTTCACGAAGCCTGGAGCTTTTGACCTGCCCTGTTGCAACGTGGGGGTCTTCCTACTGGTCTTATCTTTGGGCTTCTTGTATAAGCTGATTCACAAAGGTATCTTACATTTTTTTTTCCCATGGCATGTGATTGACGTTACTATCGTGGACTTATCAAGGTCCTGTGATCTTGAACCTTCTGTTGGGAGTTTGGACATACAAGAAGTCAGACTGATTGGATACTTATCACACCGCTATGTAAACTAAAAGACAAGTCTTGTTATACTTTTTTGGGGGCGCTACCACGCACCATGGGATGATATTTCTAAAATGTTGGGTCATTCTGCTGACCAGAGACTTAAAAGTGATTGTGTACCGGTGACTTCGATCAGCCTTGAAAAAGTCCAGGAGGACGAAACACGTGTCGGCTGCTGCATGTATGAGCATTTAAGTGTGTTCCTGCAATAAACAAGACATCTGTACCGTCACTTGTTGGGACTCAAATTGACTACGAGAAATGTGTGTGAACATAGAAACAATCTTTGGATGATAGTAACTGCAACATGTGTGCTTCGGTGCACTTTTGGATTTATTGTACTGCACTGCACTGCTGTGCGGTACAGGTGATTCATACCTAAGGTGGCTCGGTGGTTGGCGCCACGAGAGCACCACAGAACTGAACTTTCCTCATACTGTGTCTTTCTCACTGACTAATGAATACTGGGGATAGATGCGCAAACATTAGAGCATAGTCACCGTATATCTAGATGTGTTGCACACTTTTCGGTATCCACAATCTCTCAGTGTAAGACAACTACTAAAACAAAAACAAAAACAAAAACAGTAGTAAGTCAAGTACTACACATGGCCATCTACTGGTACTGCATCACCCTCCTATGGAAAATAACGGAGGTAGGGAATCAAAATAAAGCCCTATAAGAAATAAAGTTAAATTAAATTATTTAAAATAGTTAAAAATATAAATTAATGTTAAAATAATTTATAAAAATAGTACATATTTAATTATAAAAAAGAACCCATTTCGAATTAAAAAAATAATGTAACAATAACATTTATTTAAAGATAATTAACTTAATTTTAAATAATTCTATATGCCACTTTTAATTATGATTAATGCACAGCATAAGCTTTTTTCTTTAGGTGAAAAATACATTTTTAATTTAAACTTCAGAAAAATATTTTATTTAATATATTTCCATTAATTAAAGTTTCAAGTGAAACCTAATCGAATAGTGCTCTGGCATTTTCTTTTAATTGTATTCAACATTTAAAGTAAATATATATAACAGTAATGTACATTCATATTTAACATGAAATATTTTTTATATTTATTTTCTAATAAAAGACATTTTGCAGTTCGGATGGAAATCCCTGTTTGGTAAAGTATAGAGAAAAATAAAAATTGTTATTTAACTCGATAACAATATTTAAAATATTTTTATGTTAAAGGTAAAATGGGAATTCATTGTATATATTTTCTTTAAATGTACAACAAAATAAAAAATGCTACTGCACCTCCGCGAGATATTGGGTGGAGACATGGCAGAGCCCTCGGAGGTGACCCCTCTCACACTCCTCTTAAAAGCAGAAACTCCTATTAAACTAGTGTCCAGTTGCTATGGCGCCGCTCAGGCATACCGTAAGAACTTCTACACAAAATCTAGACTGGAGTGGCAAAGGGACCTAGGTTTGAATATAGACGATGACGTTTGGAGATTTAGCTGTGAGGCAACACGTCGGGTGTCCCTAAATGGCCGGCACCGGCTAACCCATTTTACATTTTTACAAAGAACCTACTATACCCCAGAAAGGTTATTTCGGTATGGTCTGCAGTGTGAGAGAGATGTAGGACGTGCCCGGCGGACTTCATTCACATAGCCTGGCGCTGCCCAACTATTGCCTTATTTTGGGAAAAGGTATTTCAGACACTGAGTGACATCACAGAAGTCCCAATACTCCCAGACCCCTTGGTCGCCCTGCTGGGCTATACTAAGAAAATAAAAAAGGGTATCCGTCGTTTGATTGAAATGGGCTTGCTAATTGCAAAGCGCAGGGTAGCGATGCGATGGATGCGAGGCCCGCCTCCCACAATACAGGAATGGTCGCGGGACATGTTTTGTAATACTCAGACGGAATTATATAGTGAGCTGCTTCCCCCCCCGAAGTCGCCGCAAGAGCTTCTGGGGTATATACCGAACATATCTAGCTGGGAAGGCCCACCCCACTGCAGACCCACCCTCCGATACGGAAGACGCCCCGGGGTGAATGCTAAGGCCAACTGATAAATATGGTATTGAGGTGCGTAGCTAACCTGCATAATCACCCTGTCATTGTTGTTGAACTTGAGGTGTTACGGAATAGTGGAAGTTGTGTTCGCTACATGTCTTTGCTGTGGTTTCTTTAGGGAAAAACTGGTTTGCATTACTTTCTTTTTGATATTATTACAGTATGCTTGAATGTAAATGCTCCCAGAATGTACATTTGGTAAAGGTTTATATTAACGGTTCCAATTGGAAGCAAAGCTTTTTTTTTTTCCCTGTAAAGTATGACCTAATAAATACAACAATAATTTTTTTTTTTTTAAAATGCTACTCCACTATAAACTTAATTTTGAAAGAAAACTTTTATTAATGGAAAAATATTAAATTAAATTAAAATAATTCTTAAGTTTAAATTAGCAATTAGATTCCCATCTGAAGAAAACAATAGTTTAATGTGCATAATTATTCAAAGGCATGTATTTAATTAATTACCATTAATGTACATATTTAATCAAATGTGTTGTTGCATTATATTTAAATTCAAATTAGGTTAACATTTTATAATTAAATAATCAATTTGTATTATTTTTATAAATTATTTTTAACCTTTATTCATATTTATTTATATTTTTAACGATTTTAAACGATTTAATTTAAATTAACATTATTTCGTATTGGGTTGTATTTTAATTCCCTATCTCCAATATTTTGTATGTGAGGATGTTGAAGTACAAGTGTAGGACTTACTACTGATTTGTTTTTGTAGTTACTTACACTCTGACTTTGTGAATATCGAAAAATAGTAAAATGACTCAAAAGTGTAAACTTACTCAAAAGGTTGTTACCTTTGTGTATCAGGGTTTTAGTCTCAGAGTTCTCCTGTGCCTGTGCTGCTGTTTGTTGCCCCAAAATCTTTTTGTTCCTGTGCCCAATCCTTTACTGACCGTACATCTGTGTACAGGTCCATTTGTCCATCTTTTCCTGCAGCAATATCACCAGTCTCTCTACTTAGTTGCGATAAGTTTACTTCTCAAGTCAGCGTGTTCATGTTACTGTGTAAGTTTCTTTTTCCCTGATCTTATCTGTGTCCACTTGACCGTTTTTCCGGTTCCCCTCCTAATGATTCCCAGTCTCACTACCTGTGATTCTCTCTCTCTGATTAGAGTTAACAAGGTCTGTGATTTTTTTTGCCTAGGTTTAACTGTCTGCGTGACAGTGTTTACCTTTTTTCCATGACTGTTTCCTTGCCTCTGTCTCCCGTTTTCCAGGATCACTGTGCCTATGTCCCTTCGCTAACTGTATTGTCATGTTTATATTTCTGCCTCCTTTCTTCTGATCTGCGTTCTCAGTTTCCAATTCTGCTTGCCTGTCACATAAGATGCTGACATTTTCTATAGTCTTCCACTCATTGTGATCCTCTTAATCTTTTCCATAGCACAGAGACTCAATGTTCATAATTAGAAGAAATTTGTTGCACACTCACCTTAGGGGAGGGTCCATTCACTGCCACTCAAGATTTGTTGTTTCTCAATATCATCAGAATCCAAATGTTATTACTATCATCCAGCATTTTGAATTCTTCAAAAGACCATTCATGTCTACATCTCCATATTTATACTGCATTTCAGCCTTGCAGGCATCCAAGTGTACAACAACAGCACAAAGTCAAATAAATTAGCAGACCCTGGCTAAACCATAAAATGTTTAAGAATAACGGAAGCCACATCAGATTAGGTACCAATCTCAAGGTTAGTTGAAGGGCAATCCAAAATGTTGTTTCCCTTACTGACATTTACTTCACCTAAAGCAAAGAAAATTCTTTGACTATTAGAAAACCTACATTTCTTCCTGCAGTATAACAATCAAACATGTTTTCATAGAACTGGGTATCTGAGACCATGAAGTCTTATGATCTTTGCAAATTGCTATTCCTCAGTGGGACACAACGCAATCTACAGAACATTGGCTAAATGCCAGTCCTTCAAGGAACTCTAGCTACAATTAAGCCGGCTGCATTTTTAGTTCTTTCTAACTGGGTGGAGAGCTTCTTACTCAACTTGTCAATGTGACCTTCTTCCGACTTGACTCCATCCTCCTAAGGAGTTGGATCTAGTGACTTTGGGTTTTATTTTTGCAATTACAATTATTTGAGATTCAATAGACTGAGGAGGATTAAAGGTCACATCCCAAAGTTTAAAATGTAAACATGAGAGGACATCCAGTGGTATCTAAAAGTACATGTTTAGGTTATGGTGCAGCAGAAGCTAGTAGAGCTAAGATATGATGCAAATTAACAAAAAGAGATGGCCAAATACCTACTGCGGGCTTCTGAACCTAAACAGTGACAAGAGGTCCGGAACGATGGGAAAATCAAAGAACAAGCAGTGCCTTTTCATTTAAGGAGACCAAGAGTGAGCATCATCAGCCATCATCCCTTTCAGCTCCCTTTCAGTAACTAATATGCGTCATTTATAAGCTTGAACCATATTTTGTTGCTCTTATTTTCAGATCCATCTTTTTATTACAGCATCACTTGTATACAATTGAGTGTTACTGATCGTTTTCAAGTCAAGCATAGTGAGCACCCTAGCACACAACTGTAAAAAGAGGGTTATGTCATTTTTTATTTGTACAGCGCACTACTACCACTAGTGTCACACTGTAAATTAATTGCTTTTACTGATCAGAAGATGGAGTGTGTGTATATGACAAAGAGGTTGTCCTGTGGAGAAAAGAGTTGGCTCTGGTGCAAAATGGACAGATATTAATTTTGATCCTGCCACACTGGACTGGAGGCCAGGACAAGGCATGCAGAAATAGCTGAAATACAAGTTAGGTAATACCCAGGGACTTCATACATAGAGAGGTGAAACCAGAACACCATAAATGAGGTTGAATGCTCTTCAAAAGGTTGATTTAGTATTCATGACTAGGCAGTTCAATTCAAGGGGACGGAAGGAGCCAAGTTTCAAGCAGCCTCCATAATGGTCTAAGAGTGAAAGAAGACTCTGTGGTGGCAAATTGCTCCAAGTGTTAGACAAGAGGAACAGCAACATTTGTATACTTATCCAGAATGTTAGGTAGTCTTGCATTTTATACTTGCAAACTGCTAAAGAACTTCACAGTTCTGCAGTCTGGACAGTGAAGGTATATTCTAAGGAGATTTTAGTAATGAGTAAGCTCAATGTGGGGCTGGGGGCTTAGCATAGCCTTCAACTATCATGCTAAATATGTAGCTTTCACTGTAAGAATATCCATTCTACACCAAGGTAAGACTTGGTAAAACTAAGGGAAAATAGGCAAGCGATATTCAATATTCAAAATGTGCATTTCATTAACATGCAGAAGTGTTTCACCTTAGTAGATCAGAATATATCAGAACATTGAGAAGTATTGTTTTTTTAAGTGATAGTGTTAAAAAATCTATTTAGAAACATGCATGCTTCCACCCACCCTAACAACAATGCCAATAGTGAACTAAGAGGCAAGTCAGTTGTTATGTGCACCCTCTGGGTGGCCCGGTTACTATTATACATGGACAACATTATAGTTTATTAAATCAAACACAAGACAAGGTTTTGTACAGCACATGTCCTGAAGTCATGTATTTCGAGATTCTTTTATATGTGATAATGAAGAAAAAGGAGCCAAAGTGAAATAAAACAACTGTCAAGGATCAAACAATTTAGTCAAGTGGGGATGCCGGATTTGATCCCAGTTTTTCTGGTTTCACATTGTGCAATTCAGCCACTAGATCTATATGCTTTGCTTTCCCCTATGCCCACCTTACACACCCCAGACCTCCATCCTGCTGGCATCAAGGCAGCCTGCGGTTACAACCGAGACCAAACATTTTGCCCCTCGGAAAATGTTTCTGAGTACCCGTGGTTGAAACTATTACAATACAATTCTATACACACAAGATATTTGACTCCAAAAGGATAGGCGCCATGTAGATACATTCCCCCGACACTATGCCTCAGATGCAGGGCAAATGAGGAAGAATTTTACCACATCACCCGGAATTGTCCAAACATTGGGGAGCATTGGGCTCAGGTCATAGCAGTGTTGAGTGAGTTGACTGAGGAAGTTGGACCTGCTGAAAGCAAGTGTATGTTCGGTGGGGTGAAGACTCACTCAAGAAAGATAAATGTAAATGTACATTTACTGACAAAGTGCTCACTAACATTGAACTGAAATTTCCGTTAAGGCTTCAGGGATCAGATGCTGGCTGGCCAACATTAAAAATGGGCTGAAGCAGAAAACACTATTCTAAACTAAGAGAAGGGAGAGGTAACTTACCTAGAGATGTACAGATATGGGATGGGACTATACTAAATTGGCCTAAAGACACTGACACAACAGGCCATCCAGACTATAATGGTGTAAATGAACAGTATGGATATGCCCACGCACTAGCCAGTGAGACTAACACTGCAGATGTAGGGCCTTGTTTAGAGTTTTTAGAGTTTGATGAATAAGCAACTTCATCAGAAAGGTATTTGAAATTCTGAGCGCTGTATTACAAGTGTAACACAGTAAATGGCTGTAGGAAACTGGGATTTTGTTGCAGTAGCTCCCCTACCCCCCTCCCCCCTCCCACACACACACTTGTTTGCCTGGTATTTGACGCAACTTTGACTGAAGTGTACTGCGTTCCTGCTGACCAGGTCCCCAGTACCAGTGTTCTTTCCATAAAACTTTACAATTGTTTCCCCAATTGGAAAAACCTTTAGCACTCTCTGCAAGTCCCTAGTAAATGGTACCCCTGGTACCTAGGACCTCAGGTACTAAAGAGGGTCCCTAAGGGCAGCACGACAAATTGTGCCACCCTAAGTGACCCCTCACCAACACATGCAGGGCTGTTATTGCAGGCTGCGTGTCTTGGAGCAGACAAAGGTGAAAACACGACATGTCACACATCCCTGTGTGCCATGTCCCCTAACACTGAATGTGATATTTGCAAGTCACCCCAACACGCCTGCCAGCCCTAAGGCAGGGCGCTGAATATTACATGTGAGGGCATACCTGCATGAGCAGATATGTCCCTGTGCTGGCCAGTCCTGTTACTGCCAGTACAAATGACCAGGGAAACCATCTTAACACATGTGCTGGACACTGGTGAAAACGAGTTCCCCAACTACATGATGGCATCTTGAAAATAGGGATGTTTGGTATCAAACATCTCGTATTGGTAAACCCACACTGATGCCAGTGTTGCATTTACCAATACATGTACCCAGAGGGCACCTTAGAGGTGCCCCTGAAGACCTACCAGCCTCTGGCGTCCTTGCAGACTGGTTTCTGCCAGCCTGCTACCCGAAACATGTTCTGACCTCCCAAGGTGAGAGCCTCTGCTCTTAGGAGACCCGGAACAAAAGCCTGTCCGGGAAGAGGCTGTAACTCCCCCTCCAATAGAATGACCTGCTGATTAGCCTTCTTTGGGCAACAAGTCTCAAAAGGCTGTCTCCTTTGAAATGCGAATCTGGCTCCCCCTCACAGGAGAAGAAGCCGACGCCTTTGTCCAGGGCCCCTTTGGCACCTGGACAGCCGGTAAAATTAGCTAGTTAGGTAAGTTTGTCACCTCCAGGCTAGTACCACCCCCAAGGTGGGCTACTGTGACTGGCCACGATTGTTTAGAAGCAGCCATCTTTGTGACGGCATACTAAGGAATTCTGGGACAGGATTATGTCCACTTCCACAGGAAGTGGTCATATAGGGGGCATAGTGACCCCAAGGGTCAGTAGCCCATTGGCTACTACCCTACACTCCCCTAAATTCAGTATTTAGGGGAGCCCCTGGCACCAGAGGAGTAGATCTTGATGACCTAAGAAGAGAGATGACACCGAAGAGCCACAAAAGCAGAGAAAAGAGAAGAAGCAGCTGAACTGGTACCAACTCTGCCGGCCTGTCTGCATCCCTCGTTGAAAACTGCTCCAAACTTGACTCGTCCTGCAGCTGTAGACTCCAGAAACTTGGGAGGACTGCCTGCCTTTGATAAAGACCCAAGACCTCCTGTGAACAGAGGACCTGTTCTTCTGCATTCTGCAGGAACTCTAAAGCAAAGACTCTGATGCCTCCAGAACTGCCAAAAACCAACACCTGAAGACACCACTGCACCCATTGACTCCGGCCCAAGTTGAAGAGGGCCATAGGTGCCAACAAGGTCCCCCAGCTCTCCAAAGCTCGAGTCCATCGTGGTTTCACCCCTTGTGGACTCTCCAACGTCACCTGCAGCCTCTACACACAGGCCCCCGCGAGCGCGATTGGTCCGGGTAAGAAAACCCGACGGCTAAAAACACATTTGCATCCGTTGCCTTGGGCCGTGAAGTAGGGGACCCCCAGGTATCCCTAGGTCCCCGAACATCACAAGCCTTGAATCCCTCTGTTGGTTCACCCCAACTGGCCGTCCAGACAGAGCCTGCAGCCTTTTTCTGCAGTGACCGATCTCCATTGAAACCTATTTGGCTACCAATGCTGTTTTGCACCCTGCACCTAGCCGCCCTCGTGCCACTGGTGGTATACTGCTGGTGCTGCCTAGGACCTTGCCCACCACTCACCTTAACTCCTGGAGACTGGTCTTGTAAGTCGCTGTACTATACCTATTTGCAAAACTTGTTCTTCCTTCCATATGATAACATTGCAGAACTCAGAAATTGCACTGTGTCCACTTTTTAAAGCGAAAAGAAGTTATATTTAAAAACATACTTACCCGAACGATTTTTCTCTGATGTCTAAACATATATAAAGGTTCTTGATATTTTTATAAATTGGTGTGGATCTCCTTCTTGAGTCATGTGTGTCATGTATTAATCATTGTGTGTATTTGCAAATGTCTTGCGCTCCTCCGTGTTAAGCCTAAGGCTGATCGACCACACTACCCCCTAACAGAGCACTTAGGGATTGCATAGCAAGCCACTGTCCTCTCATAAGGGAACCCCTGGACTCTTTACACAGCATATCAGGACCTTTCCAGCCAAACTCTAAATAATGTCTTTGGACTGAAAGTGACACAGAAAAAGTGAATAGAACAAAATATGTTGGAACAAGAGCTTTATCGTTGACCTTCAGAAGGTATGTTACGGAGTCCAATACACTTCTTTTCTCAACCATAATTTAAGATTAATCGCCAACCTTGAAGCTCTGTTGACATCCAATGAAACATATCTGGAATTTGCATTGATCCCTGGTCTTTTTTCTAGTATTGCACTGTTATTTACTGCAATAACCGAGTCACCTACAGAGGGGACAATTTAGGATTCCCCTGGAATGTATTCATATTTAGTGATACTATAATGAAAACGTAATGGTAATGGCATAAGCCTATAAAAGATGTTTAAAAAAAAAAAAGTGAATTTTTGTGCAATGGAAAGGGTCCTAAACACTTGTCAAATGACTGACAGCTGGTGAAGTGCTTATTGCTTGCAAGGCTGGAGAAATGAAGTATCAGGACTGGAGATACACAAGTAACCCTGACTGCATTAGGAACGCCTTGGAATTTGTAAAGTAAGAATTCCGGTGTCTTAAGGCATAGTCTATTAACATAGTCCAGACAAGAATATAAGGATGGTGGTGGGATGTATCTGGTGCAAGAATTCCAGAAAAGGCAAATTTTTAGTCTGATGAGCTGAACAGCTGGCTCATCTGGTGGGTAAACCTGTTAAACCAAGGCAACATCTAGTACAGGATGACTCCCACCTTCCTGAGTTGGCTGCAGTAGAAGAGGTATGCTGGTGGTCAACTGAAGACTGGCACAGGGCAGGGCCAGTCGGTGCACATCAGTGTTTCACGCTTGCTGGCATTCAATTTTTGATAGCCTTCGAACGGTCAAGTACAAGAGGTCAAGGTCCTAGAAAGCTAGTGCTGAAGCCAGGTGAGTACTCTAATTTCAAATCGATATGGATATCTGTGGAGGTCTAGCAGTTAATTTCATAGGATTGGATCGAGATTGACTACAGCTGAGTCATAGGGTATCGTACAAACAGTATGGCGAAGGGAGACGTCATCTGAGAAAACGGAACTCACTGTTGTACTTACCTAAGAAAACTCTGAAGGGAGTATTTTGATATCTCTTTAGTACACAATAATATCACAATGCAGATTCTGTCAGGAGTTTAGTACAACTTTAAGCAAGCTCCGATTTGAGCTTGCAGGGCATAGGCTACACCACCACCAAAAAGCAGTAAGAAATATACATTTGCTGAAAGAAGCGGAAAAAAATAAATGTATAAAGAAACAAAGGGTGCCATTCTCAAAACTTCACCAATATGCCAGAAAAATCAATCAGCTGAATTAGGCTTTTTTGATGGATGAACTGATGAGGCACACTTTGTGTGGTTACCTAGCTCTGATCTCTCACGTCATCCAGAGCAAGGTTACTAAAGTTTAGTAATATGAGCGAATCTGTAGAAGTACTAGTTTAATTTTAGCCTACATGCTTACAATTTTTTACTTTGGTCGACTTTTGTGCGCACCGATAAAAAACATCAATAAGCATATGTGATTCAAAAAAATCATAATTAAAAATATTAGCAGTGCTTATCAATCTGGCAACTAATTCTCATAGATGCAAAACTAAACCTAACATACCAGAAAAACATTCTGAACTCCTAGAATATGTACCTGTTGAAGTTCCCCAATTTCTTGGCGCAAATAGTCTTCCTTTCTTGCTGCTTGATGCTCAGCCCGCTGCAACGCCAATCTCAGATCAGCCACCTGGATTGAATGGACAATAGTAAGATATTGCCATATGCTAGGGTACTTCCAGCATTGCACAACACATTAAACAATCTGGCAAAGGCATTATTACAGTGCACGAGGCTATCATCCTCATCAATTTCATGATTGTTCTCCGTGTTAGAGGACAGGACATTTGATAAAGACAGAGCAGCCTCTGAAATGCCATTACTCTCTTGGTCTGAATAGGCTTTACCCGTGACTGTGTTTAATATTGCTCCTTAAAAGAGTTGTATCTAATGGAAAATGAAATTAGACTTTTTTTGCAAAGACTGTCAATCCTAACCTGTCTGTCTAACAGTGACCCTGCTGTCTGTCTGTGTGCTAGGCATTGCTGCGTAATTCCTGCTATTTATCACTCAGCTAGATATGGAAAGACATGAATGGTGCAAATGTACTACAACCACTGCTAAACACTTGGTAAAAACCCTTGGGGTTGTTGGGACCACAAAGGGTAGAACTCTGAACAGGCAGTGCTTTCCACTTACCACAAATCTGAGGTACAGATTGCACGCCCTTTGAGAGGGTGGGCATCAATGTTATTGGACCTCTGGATCCCAAGACCGCCCTGGGCAACAGGTTTATTCTGACCTTGGTGGACCATGCCCCCCGCTACCCAAAGGCTAGCCCTCTGAGGACAGTGAATGCACCTTCGGTGGCCAGAGCTCTGATGGTGATTTTTACTATGTGTGGTTCCCCAAGGAGGTTGTGACTGACAGAGGCACCAACTTCATGTCCGCGTACATGAAGGACCTATGGGAGGAATGTGGTGTGACTTACAAGTTCACTACCCCCTATCACCCCAAACCAATGGTCTGGTTGAGAGACTCAACAAGACCTGGAAAGGCATGATTGTGGGTTTGCCAGAGCCCATGAGGTGTGAGTGGGATGTCCTCTTGCCATGCCTTCTCTACGCCTAAAGGGAGGGCCCACAGAAAGGAGTAGGGTTCAGCCCCTTGGAACTCCTCTATGGACACCCTTTGAGGGGACCTCTAATTCTTGTCACGGAGGGGTGGGAGCAAGCTCCCAGGAAACCCCTCCCAGGATGTGGTCAGCCACATGCTGGCCCTCCGGAACCAGACGCACCGCTTCCGGAAGCAGGCTAAAAGTAACCTTGAGACTAGCCAAGAGGTGATAAAACTGCTACGACCAGAAGGCCACACTCGTGAAATTTCAACCTAGCCAGAAGTTATGGGTCATGGAGCCAGTAGAGCTCCGGGCTCTCCAGGACCACTGGACTGGCCCATATGAAATCAAGGAATGGAAGGGGGAGGCTACCTACCTGGTGGACCTTCGGACCCCTAGGGCCCTCCTGAGGGTGTTCTATATGAACAGGTTGAAGTTTCACTGCAAGAGTGGAAGAGGAGAGTCCACCTCTCCCTGACCTCTCTGCACAGGAATACAATGGGTCAGTGGAGGTTGTCAACCTTTCTCCCTGCCTGACCCTCGAGCAGCAAGGTGACTGTTACTAGTTGCTGAGGCAGTTCGCCCCTTGTTCTCCCTCACCCCCGGACTCACATCTGTGCGTCCATGAGATTGACACCAGAGAAGCCCCCACTGTAAAGAACAAGCTTTACAGGTTGTCAGACCGGGTGCGAGCCAGCATCAAGGAGAAAGTCTTCAGAAAGTTTTTTTTGGGGTGATTGAGCCCTTGGACAGTCCCTGGTCCAGACCAAAGGTGACCCTGCCGGAAGTTGAGCCAGAGCTCCTGTTCTGTGTGGACTATCGAGGACTCAATTCAGTCACCAAAACTGATGCACGCCCCATCTTCCAAGCTGATGAGCTCATTGACCAGTTGGGCGCTGCCAGTTTCCTCAGTACCTTTGTTTTGACAGCAAGGTGCTGGCACGTCGCCTTGACTGTGGGAGCCAAAGAGATTCTAAACGCTAGAGGGACATTACCAATTCCTGGTGATGTCCTTTGAATTGAAGAATGCCCCTTGTACCTTCCAGCGGTTAACAGGGTCCTAGCTGGCAAGGAGGCGTTCTGCGCCGCCTACTTAGATGACATCATCTACAATTCCTGCTGGGAGGAACACCTGCATCACCTAGAGGAGGTGCTTCAGGCCCGGCAACAGGCAGGCCTGACCAACAAGGGCAGTAAGTGCCAGGTGGGGCAGAGTCCCAATGTGTATTTGGGACACCTGGTAGGCGGGGGAAAGTGCAACCCCTCCAGGCCAAGACAGAAACCATCATGGCCTGGGAACCACCTAAAACCCAAACAGAAGTGAGGGCCTTCCTGGGCATCACTGGCTATTACCACCGATTTGTTAAGAGATATGGCACAATTCTGGCCCCTTAACTGAGCTGACTTCTAAGCAGCAGCCTAGGGTGGTGAATTGGACAGAGGGTTGTCAGAAAGCCTCTGATTCCCTCAGGGAAGCAATGTACACAGCACCGGTGCTCAGAGGGGCCCTGATTTCTCCAAGGAGTTCATCATGTAGACGGACGCTTCAGACCATGGCATACGTGCAGTCTTAGCACAACTGAATGAGATGAGGAGGGCCTAGACCAACCAGTAGCCTTCCTTAGCAAGAGGCTACTTCCAAGGGAACAGAGGTGGAGGGCCAATGAAAGAGAAGCTTTTGCTGTGGTCTGTGCCCGTAAGAAGTTTAAACCATACTTGTTTAGGACTCACTTCCTAGTTCAGACTGACCACAGGCCCCTCAGATGGCTCATGCAAATGAGCGGGAGAATCCTAAACTCCTGAGAATGTCCATCTCACTACAGGGAATGGACTTTACGATGGAACATCGCCCGGGGGCAGACTAAGCCAATGCGGACGGTCTCTCCAGGTTCTTCCGCCTTAGTGAAGAGCGATCCCAAGGGGTTGGGTAGCTCTCCCCACTCTCAGTTGGGGGGAGGGGGGGGTACATGTACCTGACAGCCTTAGGGTGGTCTTCTCCTAACTTTTTGCCTGCTTCTCTCCATTCTTCTGTACCCATGTTTGGTGGTTCTAGGACTCTGCACACTTTAGTGCCCCTAATCAGTGCTAAATTGCTTGTGCTCTCTCCCCTTAAACATGGTGAAATCGGATTGTACCCAATTGGCATATTTCATTTACTTAGAAGTCCCTAGTAACGTGCAATAAAGGTGCCTAGGGCTTATAAATTAACTGCTACTAGTGGGGCCCCAGCACGGATTGTGTCACCCACATTATTTGCCCCCTGTAGGAAGCTGGCTCTGTATATACTATATACCAAAGTAAGGTATAGTGTGCACAGAGTCCAGTGGCTCCCCAGAGGTATAACAGAGGATAAACTAGATAATACCTTACTCTCTTTTCTGGCAGTGGAGTTGAGCAATCAGGCTTATCACAGGGTTGTTATGCATTTATTGTACACACTCAGGCAAGAAATGATGTCACACACTCAAAGACTGAATCCAGACCAATTATTTGTATAAAAAGTTAATTTGTTATTTTTAATAATAGAACCAAGATTTACTTAGTAGCAGGTAAGTGATACTTTCTAAACAATAATACTTTTCAAAATACGGTGTTTACTGGTTTTGTAGAAGCATACAAGTTATTTTGCAGTATAGAAAATGTGTTGTAAACTCTTTAGAATACTTGTAATTACTTTAGATTACTTTCTGGTTATTTTTCAGTTACTTTTCTAGTTTAGTGCAAAGCAAACAGAGAACACAGTTTAGGCATTGCAGTACATTAGTAAGCAGGACAACTCGTTTGCAGACACTAAGTTACTTTGCTGCAATATAAGGCAGAGTCAACACAGAACATTTTTCTGAGAAAAAGCACACCATGTAATCCTATGGGGAAAACGAAGTTAGCAATTGCAGGTCAGTAAAACAACTTTTGCTGTGGTCCTTTTGGGGGTAGAACCAAGGTTCCCCAAAGTTCAATTCTGCACTCAAGGTGCACCACCATCAGCACTAGGGCGGTCCGGTGCAGAGTGCAGGGGTGCCAAGGCTAGTCAATGGGGACTAGGGGCACAACAGTTGGAGGCTGCTCACGGGCAGGCCACTTGGGCTAGGACGAAGATCTCTTGGGGTTTAGGTGAGGGCAAAGGGGGACCCAAGGCAGCATCAAAACTGCACCACCAGCGGCACAGGGGCTGCTGGGTGCAGAGTCCTTTCGCAGCGTCAGGTGCCCAATACAGTTCTATGGAGATCTTCAAAATCGGTCCTGGGCTGCAGGCGTCTGTCTGGAAGACAGACGAGGGAACCCAACAGCCAGGTAAGTAACTTCGGATGCAGGTGGATGTCAGGACACCTTTGGAACTGGTCGACAGGACACAGGGCCGGAGGCGGCTGGGATGTCTTCTGGCGTTGGGTTTCCTCCTTACAGGAAGGTCGCGGTTGAGGGGGGTCGTCGTGAAGAGGTTGCAGGCGTGGACACTGGACCTTGGAAGTGCCACCCCTCGATGGTTTGGAGTTCAGGACTGCTGGGGAACTACTTTAGGACCGGTGGACCCTCTGGACAAGGGTCGTGGGCAGCGGGTACAGAGGTAAGTCCCGGAGCAGGGTTTCTTGGTTACGCAGGGTCTTGATCTTCTTTTGTGGACAGGGCCACTGTCCTGAGGAGTCTCGAGTCTTTACTGAAGGAGGGGGATCAGTCCTCACCAAGTCTGGAGGTTGCAGATCCTTTTTGGAGCCATTGTTTTCTTCGCAGGGAGGTTCGGGTCTGCAGGCAGGCCGGTAGGGCTGGAGCCAAGTCAGTTGGGTCTAGAGTCTTCACTGCTGCAACGTCTTCGGGTTCCAGTCTTTGTAGGTCGTCAATTCTAAAATCCTGGGTTCAGGGCTGCACCCTAAATACTGTATTTAGGGGGCGTTTTAGGGTTCTCGAGGTAGTAGCCAACAGGCTACTGACCTTAGTATGACTACACCCTTGGTGTGCTTGCCCCACATGGGGGAGTGAGGACATTCCCTAACCCTGATTGGGGGATGCCCCCCCATCAACAAGATGGCAGGCACTGAGGAGTGGGCTTCACCTCGCATCCCCGAAACTGAGGGGTGGAGTTTGGAGGAGGTGGGCACACCTCCTGGGCTTGCTAAAGTTTCCCGCCTGTTTTCCCGCCGATAAGGGGGTAAGAGAGGAAGGGGGTCTGCTCCTGATAGCAGGAGAGGCTGGGGGTCGCGTTGCAAATGCGACAAGGCCTTTGAAGCTCTCACTCCACAGATGGCTCTTCCTGACCTGGGGGAGGTGTGAATACCTCGGCCCAAGACAGGCTTTGTTTCTGGGCCCTGGGTTCGAAGGCTCCCACCCCAGGGGTCCAGAAACCTATCTTGTGGTGGCAGGCTGGTGTTCACCAGACAGGAACCCACCAGTGGTTGGTTTGGTTCAGGGGTCCCCTCTTGAAGGGACCCCTGAGTGCATGTAATAATATATCTGACACTGGAATCAGTGCAGGTTTATTTTGAGATGTTTGATACAAAACATCCCAGGATTCAGTAAACCCATAATGGTGCTCGGAAACTTGTAGTGACCAGTTTCTAGACCATATACTCAGTATGACGTTACTGTGCACTTATAATATCTAAGAAGGACCTTAGATATTTTAGGGGCCTGTCTGTTCATGCAGCTAGGTCCTCACATGAGGTATAGTACACCCTGCCTTAAGGGTGACATACCTAGGCTTCATGCAGTGCTTGGCAGGCATGGCACACAGGGATGCGTGCCATGTTGACTCTTCACTTTTAGCTGCACCATAACACGCAGGCTGCAATGACAGTCGTGCATGTTTCTGATGTGAGGCCCCTGTAGGAGGCATAATACATGCTGCAGCCCTCAGAGGCCTTTCCCTGGCTACCATGCCCTTGGTACCATAGGTACCCCTTACAAGGGACTTACAGGTAGGCCAGGGTTGTGCCAAATGTGGAAACAATGGTACAGGTTAGGGAAAGAACACAGGCCCTGGGAACCTGATTTGCAGGGACCCAGAGCACACTCAGTCAAAGTGCATCAGAAATCTGGCAAAAAGTGGGGGGTTTACTGCAACAGAAACCCACTTTCCTACACCTCCTAACCATGTCTCAGGCCTGCCATGGCAGCGCCTGCAGTTAGCTTTTTCTGTGACTTAGCAGGTAAAATTACTTGCCAATCCCTGAACTCCCCCTTTTATTACATACAAGTCACCCCTAAGGACGGCCCCTGGCAACCCAAAGGGCAGGGTGCTATGGAAGGACATGTGCTTGTATACTTTACATGTCCTGGTAATGAAAAACGGCCTATTTCGTTTTTCACTACGGTGAGGCCTACTCCCTCAGAGACTAGCATTGGGACTTCCATTACGTGCTTCTAAGTTGTCATTCCGGATCCCAGGGGAGTAGCTTTATTATGTTTGGTATGGGTGGAACAGTAATGATAAATGCGCTTTGCTGGTAAGGTTGGATTTAACACTACAAGTACAGAAATGCCACTTTCAGACAGTGGGCATTTTTCTGCTCTTAACTTTGATCTCTGTGATCTTTAACCTGTCTCCAATAGACATCTGGACGGAGTGACAGATCCCATCCGTGCATTCTTTGCCGACAGCCATAAGCCCAGGAAGGACAGGGGTGGCTGAAAACCCCCTTGCATAAATCTGCATTTCAATGACCGGCCTGGGCAAACGGGAGGAAAGGGGGCTCACACCGGGACATCAAGGAGTAATGACCCTGACCCCCACACAAATGGTTGGTGATCCCCATAGATAACCTGGCAGTCAGGACTGGCTTGAAAGGGGTGCTCGTGCACTTCAAAACCACTCTTTGAAGTTTCCCCCACATCAAAGGCACATTTGGGTAGAAGTACTGGGTCTCTGACCCTCCCGAATCAGACACTTTCGGACCTACACCGAATCTCTGTCAGAGGAACTATGGTGCTGCTCAAAGGACTCAACTGGACTGTTTTTCTGGAAGGACTGCTTTCCTGCTTATTGCCCTGCTGCCTGCTGCTCGGTGACTCTGCTGAAAGGAGAGCTGGATTCTGTCTTCCCTACAAAGTGCTCTCCAAGGGCTTGTTAACTTGCCTCCTGTTTCTCAAGTCTCAGGGACACAAAAGACTTCCTGAAGTTCTGCTGGTAGTGCTGGACTCTGCCTTCTTTGAGTCCTACCCTTGTCTGAGGTGCCCCCTCAAAGTTCTAGGCCTCAGAAGTGGGTTCTGCAGATGAGTTTCTGCCAAATCTGACGCAGCACGAAGCCCTGCAAAACCTCGCCTCACAGCTGACCACTCTCAGAACCGACGCCGGAGGACGTTAAGCCTCGCCCAGCCTTTTGGAACCGGCGCAAAGCCTCACCTCACAGACTGTGCCTTAGGATCCAAGGTACTGTGTTAAGCTGACCCAAGTGGGTCCCTGTAGCTGGCTCGTGCTCCATCGCAGTCAGCCTGAATTTGCACCAGACCTCAAGTAACCTTTTTAGGGCTACCTGCTTCTAAGCGCTTTATTTCATTTAGTTCTTCAACATACAATATCTCGACTTCTACTTGACGGATTTTGATCGTTTTGGTCTTGTTTTACTCCGATAAATATTCTCTATTTGTCTAAACTGTTGTGGAGTCTTTTTGTGGTATTATTGTACAAATACTTTACACATTGCCTTCTAAGTTAAGCCTGCCAGCTCTGTGACAAGCTAGCAGGCGGTGAGCACAGGATAATTTGGGATTGTGTTGTGACTTACCCTGACTAGGATTGTGGTCCCTACTTGGGCAGGGTGCATACCTCTGCCAACTGGTGACCTGATTTTTAACACATTGAAACAACTGCAATATTCTTTACAAAAAACCTTCTTGTGAACAACTGCAGTGTGTAATGTTGGCTCCATGGGTCTTCCAAAAATTGCTGCACAGGTCTCATATAAATGCAGGCATTTTGCAGAATGATAACCCTTGACGGCATTTGACGCTACCGGAAAATGATCTGGAGAGATGTAGGATGAAGAGTCTAACATAGAATTCATCACTTCTTTACATCAGAGAAATGGCTCTCTATTGAATACAATACTTTTCCTTTTTAAGTGTTCAGAATGGATTTCAAATAATGGATGACATGCAACGAGGTTGGCATGGCTTTGGCACT
The DNA here is from genome assembly GCA_963921515.1 of Calotriton arnoldi. Taxonomy (NCBI): domain Eukaryota; kingdom Metazoa; phylum Chordata; class Amphibia; order Caudata; family Salamandridae; genus Calotriton; species Calotriton arnoldi. The sequence continues at coordinate 774,799 of CAWUFW010000288.1, forward strand.
ACTAATCTGGATTACCAGATTATAAAGCAGAATTATTGTCAAAAGGTCGTGCCATGCTTCTTTAGAAAAAAGGAATGTTTTCACCAAGCAATCCATAGAAGAAAAGAAGACACTTTATGAGCTGCCATCTCTACCATGTACAAAGAAAGAGCGTCCAATGGCGATATCTGGCAAAATCGCAACTGTACCGACAATGATCAATTCTCTCAACAAAATGAAAGACACTGAGGCTGCACTGCAATAGGAAAACACAGTTTTAAGATCAATTTGACCACTCCAGTCACCTTAATGAAGCTGGAGACAAATCTACATAATACAGAGAACTCATCAGTATATATATGATCTTACATGACTTTGCTAGATGACTTGTGATATTCTCGCCCCTCAAATGGAGTGGATGCCAGAAGGGAGTGAGAGTGAAATCGTTTGGTATTTACAGGTATATTCACAGACAGTCCCAGTACAAGGCTAATGACCATGTATTCCTTGCCTTGTGATTTGGAATGTCAACTTTTGTGGATAAGTTGCTCATACCAAAAAGGAATGTTAAACCACACTGTTTTAGGGTTTCAGCCTCTGCCTTCATTCAGTGCATCTAATTAACAGTACGAACTCCAAGCACAGAAAATTACTGGGGAGCAGGGGGTTCTGTACTGTTTGTCTTGAGCTTTGCATGTCCGGCATGTCACTTTCTTGTGCAACAGGTTTTTAAAGCTGCATTCCAGCAATGGCATTGATATTACCATTACTGAACTTGATTGCAGTTGCAAAGGTGATCTGAAAACAAACCTGAAGTGCTAGAGCTTCCTGCTGCTGGCAACCCTCCTCCTGAGCTTTTTCGAGTGCCAGACAAAGTTCTTCTTTAGCTCTGATCTCGCAACTCAAAGCTGCCTCTTGTGCTTCACTGAATTTTGCTGCATTAGCTTTGTGAAGTTCTGCAAGTTCTCTGAAGAAACAAAGAGATTAACTTTTTTCTCAGTACATCAATAAATGATCCAAACTATATGCCAACTAACAGTCCCTAAAACAATGCAAACTCAAAATCTAAAACGTGCTAGGAAATAAATATAAAATGGACATTGATCCCATAATCTATTAATTTAAAGGATAAAACTAGATATCCAATAGAAACACATTTATTGTTATTTATTAGATGGAATATATTTAAGAAATAAATACTAGAACGTAGACCCCCCCCCCCCCAAGCCTTGCTTAATGCTTTTGTTACATGACTCAGTTGAACCCCCATAGTCATGCTCCTTTCAGATTCTTCAGCCTTTCTTTCTGCTCCCAGGAGCAATGCCACATTCATCTTCTACCAGAAAACTGCATGTCTCTATTTATTAAAAATGACTGGCAAGACTGAAGCCTGTGATCTTGATTCAAAGTACACTACATGATGATACGATCATCCTGGACACATTTTATTTCCTGTCATGACAAATTATTATCTACCTGAAGGAGCTATCGAGTGCAGCCTGAAGACTCCGGTTCTTTTCTTGAAGTTCTTCTATGTCAGCCTGTTGTTGTGTGAGTTCCTTCTCTTGTCGCTCAACCACGCTGTTTAACTTTTTTATGTTGTCTCGATGCTGTTTCTCCACTTCTTCTTTACCATCAAACACCTACCATGAGAAACAATTGTTCAATAAAATATTTTACACACTAGACAAACGCCAACCAAGCGGTTTCATTTTCACAATATATTTTGTCTTGGAAAGTTCTTTTAAAAAAAAAAAATATTGCACTGAGCACATAGTCACTTTATTGATAGGTACAGACACTTTTGATGGAGGTCTTGGTCCAAATCCAGGCCCATTCAGGGCAGAATATAGGGAGCAAGCTTAATACATTTATTTTAGGATTTTTAGCCCATTCTCGAAATAAATGTGAGACTGGTCTGTATCATCTGTACTGTATATATTTGGTACCATTGTGAAGAATTTTATTTTGAATTGCGCAGTATTAAGTAACATCAGTTTATTGTTTGTTTTAAATTGGGCAAGTGCAATCCTAAACCGACATGAAATCCCTGTTTTTAAAGAGAATTTGATCTCTCAGTCATGATAATGAATTGGGTTTTATGGAATTCATTGCTCTTAAATAATTATTTATTTCGATTTTTATAAACAGTAATTATTGATATATATGTTATTTATCAAAGGAACCCGAATTATAAGATTTGACATGGATTACCAGATGTAACACAGTAAGGAAAAAGATACACTATGTATTTAAACATGTATTAGGATGGCCACCCTAGTAATTCATATACAATATTTAGATGTCAGAAGCCCATCATTTGTTTCTATGCCACTTCAGCCGTCCAATAGCAATGTCACAGTATATAACACAGGGAGGGTGCAATTGACATTGACAAAGGCCATGGGGCCGGAAACGTGTCTGTCACTTTGTTTTTCGAGGTCACATTAAAATAAAAATTAATAAATTGATCACTCCTGAGTGCCCGGTGTTCCTGTGCGGAGTGAAATGAGTTTAACATGAGACTGTCCTCGCGAACCACAGCACCCACCACATTTGAGAGTGGCTGCTTGGAGACGGTAACGAGGAAAATAAAATATATCTATATATACGCCCGCAGTGTTCCAAGCAGCAAGGCATGGAGATTCCAGCCCAGTATTCTTGGGGAACACCGTAAGGCAAGGGAGAGTGAACGGACACTGGTCCCTCACAACGGACTTCAGAATCACAGGTACTGCCATGTATTGGGAATCAAGTAACAGCCGAAAATACAGAGCAAATTGAATACACTTTGAAGGGACTCAAATGTTTTAACATTGTCACTGTGTTAATACCCGTGATTATAATATAAAGGGAACATGAATACAAGTGATGTATTTAGATTATGAGCTTCACCTTCGAAGTGCATGTTGGGAATTGCAGTATGTTAGGACTACGTAACAACATTGTAGTCCGTGAATGGCGTACAAAGCACGCAACAAATCCATTAATACAGCTCACCTGTGAACAAGACTACCGATGTAGTTGAAACGCGTAAGGACTTTTAATTAGGCTGTTTCTGTTGGAATAAAGCACCAGTTATTCCTGAAATGTGGTCTGGTGTACTTCTTTCTCTTCGGATTTGGAAGTTTGTTGGAATTGAATGGAGGTTGTCCGCCCCCACACGCCCTGCGGACATAGTTGTTGTTATATATATATATATATATATATATATCTCTCTCTCTCTCTCTCTCTCTCTCTCTCCTCTCCCCTTAATCCGGGTCCGTCTCTCTCTGCTTGTTAGCGTGGAGGTGCGGGGAGTGATCGTTGCGAAAAATATATATATATATATATATATATATATATATATATATATATATATATATATATATATATATATATTATCTACTGGCGGTCGCCAGTAGATAGTTATAGTTAGGACCTATTATCCATAGGAAATCCTTAACATTCTATTCCCAATAACTTTGGCGTCGTTTGACGAATCATCGCGAAATTTTCAAACCTAGTGGGGCGCTCCGGTCCGCTCCTGTCTTGAAAGTTTCGGGGTGATTCATCAAGCGGGGGCCGAGAAAAAAGGGGGGTCCCAAAACGTGTTTTCTCCATGTTAATTCCCATAGGAAATTTTTGCCACGGCTACAGCTTGAACTGCTGAACGGAATTACACCAAATTTGGCAAAAAGGTAGCGCTTGGTTCAGAAAGCGACCTTTTTTTTAAATGATGTAAATCCGTTCAGTAGTTGCGGAGAAATTCAAAAAATAAGAGTGAAAAAATCAATTTCCCATAGGAAACTTTATGCAAGGCTACAGCAAAAACTGCTGAACGGAATTACACCAAATTTGGCAAAAAGGTAGTGCTTGGTTCAGAAAGCACCCTTTTAAAAATGGTGTAAATCCGTTCAGTAGTTGCTGAGAAAATCCAAAATAAAAGTTTCGATATCTATGGCCGCGCTGGATCCGCGCACCCTCCCGACCACGAGCTGCATGCTAATTGGCTGTCAACACTCCAAACCAGGAAGTGTTGGCATCCATCTTGTTCCTCGGTAGAACCGAGGAACAAGAAAGCAGTAAAACAAGTGCACAAAACGCAAAAAGGGGGCAGGGTAGAAACACCCTGTCCCCCTAGGTCTGCTCAGGGGGTCCCACAAGGACCCCCTGGGCAGAAAAAAGCACACACAAAAAAAAAAGACCGCCATCGTGCCGGAGGCCCCGCCCCCTTCCTGCAGCAGTCTGCAAACGCGCCCCCTGGCGCGTTTTAAGAAGGGGAAGTAATTCCCCTTGAATACTGGGGGTCCCTGGGGGCCAACTAGCCCACCAGGAACCTCCGGTATGCGCCAGAGGGCTGCGTTGCAGAGAGGTGTACAGAGGCCACGCCCCTTTTTACACCTCTCTGCAACGCAGCTCTGTGGCGCTTTTTGGAGGTACATGGTGGGCTAGTTGGACTCCAGGGACCCTCAGTATTCAAGGGGACTTAATCCCCCAACTTAAAACACGCCACGGGGCGCGTTTGCACAGTGGTGAAGGCTCGGGCGTGGCTTCAGGTGACATGTGTGCAAACAGGCCCCGTGGCGCGTTTTAAGTCGGGGGATTAACTCCCCTTGAATCCTGAGGGTCCCTGGAGTCCAACTAGCCCACCAGGTACCTCCAGTAAACGCCACGGAGCTGCGTTGCAGAGTGTTGTAAAAAGGGGCGTGGCCTCTGAACACCTCTCTGCAACGCAGCTCTCTGGCGCATACTGGAGGTATCTGGTGGGCCAGTTGGCCCCTAGGGACCCTCGGGATTGAGGAGGAATTAATTCTCCAACTTAAAACGCGCCACAGGGCGTGTTTGCAGACATGTCACTTCAGGCCCCACCCCCTTCCTTCACCATTGTGCAAATACTCCTCTAAAATCAGCAGAACTACAAATTCCGATTTACTCACCTGTTATCAGGAGAGACCTCAGTGCTGCATCTTTGAGCCCAGTACTGATCCTAAAAAGTAATTTTAACCGTACTTACCAGTAACTTGAATGTCCTTCCATAGGATATCATTGCCTGCTTTTTGTTGAAAACGTTTCTAAGTGTCGATTTTTGAAACATACAAATATTCCTCTAAAATCAGCCGAACTACGAATTCCGATTTACTCACCGGTTATCAGGAGAGACCTCAGTGCTGCATCTTTGAGCCCAGTACTGATCCTGAAAAGTAATTTTAACCGTACTTACCAGTAACTTGAATTTCCTTCCATAGGCTAACATTGACTGGTTTCACTTGGAAATTCTTCTGTGTGTGGAGTTTTGGAACTTTATAATATTCCTCTAAAATCAGCCGAACTATGAATTCCGATTTACTCACCTGTTATCAGGAGAGAACCCAGTGCTGCATCTTTTAGCCCAGCACTGACCCTGAAAAGTAATTCTAACCGTACTTACCAGTAACTTGTATTTCCTTCCATTGGAATCCATTGTCTGGTTTTCAGCAGAAAAGTTTCAAAGTGTCAATTTTCACAAACTACAAATATTCCTTAAAAATCGCCTGTATGACTTAAACGCATTCTTTCAACTGTTTACAGGAGATGCACCAGTGCTGGATCCAGGATCCACCACGGAGTAAGAAAAAGAAACGATAACACTACTTACCTGCTAAGTGAATTTCCTCCCATAGGATAACATTGCTGATTCTAGGTGAAAAAGTTTCTAAGTGTCAACTTTTATAATACAATAATATTCCTTAAAAATCACTACTGTAACCAAAACACTTTTACTCAACTGTTTACAGGAGATGTCCCAGGACTGAATCTAGGATCCAGTCCTGTGGTTAGAAAAGTAATCCATAAAGTAACTAATTGCATTTAACTAGAAATTCACATTGAGCTCAATGTTGCATTGTGTTTGAAATTGTGTTGCCCATTGCAACAATTGTAACTACTGTACTTAAAAGTCTATTGCCTATTTGCAAAGTATTTAAACTAAAGTAATTCATTCTGAGAAAGTATATTTTGTAATGTAATGTATAATGTAATTACAATGTAATTTAAAAAATAAAATATGTAAAATTAAATAGTTTAAAAAAATGTAGTAAATCAGTATCAAAAAAATAAATTTAACAATTAATACATTTAAAAATTGTCATTTACAAAACCTTTGAAATTCACTGAAAAAAACCATAGGTTTCAGACATGTTATAGTTAGGAATTAGCATTTAAAAAACCTTTGAAATTCACTGAAAAAACCATAGGTTTCAGGCACGTTATAGTTAGAAATTAGCATTTAAAAAACCTTACAAATTCACTGAAAAAACCATAGGTTTTAGGGACAGTTATAGTTAGTTGGACATTGCACTCGTACAAAACCCGTGAAATTCCCCGTTATAGTTTGTTCAGCTAACTATAACTCGCGCCCCGCAATGCACTGCTGATGACGTCACATATTACATCACTCATGACATGGTCAGTGACATCACTGATGACATCACTGATGACATCACTGATGACATCACTGATGACATCATCCACGTGATAATCTGATGCACCTCCTCACACCCTAATATAACCTTTGATACACTCACTCTAAATTACAGACTGCCATTCGCAAAACCATAGACACTTCAACACCAATAACTACATACCCACTCACTGATTCTTAGGTCTACACACACATCCACTCACTCACCCGTACAGTCACTCATACTTACGGTCACTCAGTACAGGACTATCATATGCACTCATACTCCTATATAGACACTCAAACACCGCCACTCATCCATAGAGGTACTCACAAACCTAGTCAGTCATGCAAATAATTAAACACACTGCCATTTACTCACCTATACAGTTATACACACACCAGCTCACTTACTCATACAAATACTAGCACATTCTTACGCTCTTACACAATCACTGATACAAGCACACACTCATCCATACAGTCACTCTCACAATCACACACTCTCGCTTATAGCTATTTATATACTCCAACACACATATATACTGCCTTTCACATATGTAGTTACTCACACATGTACCACTGGGACATACATTCACTCACTAACACACTCTTACACACACTTACCCACCCATACAGTCTATCACAGATGCACTCTTGAAACCATCCACCCAGTGAATCACCCACTCACATCTATGCACAGAGTCGCACACACCCCACCCACACAAACACTCAGGCACCCATACAGATACTCAGACAACCAATCAATAACTCATATAGACACTCATGTAGCTATTCACAAACCCATGCAGCCACTTACACAGCAATAGACAGACGGATACAGACATTCACCCAGTTTAGTCACTAACGCACAAGTTACTAACTTGTGTAACGATATATCTGTAAGAGACAGTAGTTAGTGACAGATTCCTTACCTTAGAATATCCCCAGGCGTCAGGCTGGATCCGGAAAGTTTTTTGCGTAGCAGTACCCTTGCGCGTCGGTAGGCGGCGTCATGCGGCTCCGCGTCCGTCGTCGTGGTCGCCGGGATGACGTCGCGGGCAGTACTTAGACGCCGCCCCTGCGCGCTGACGTCAGTTCTGTACACGACTTTCCGTGCCAGGAACGCAGAGCCATGCAAGAAGCTGACATAGGTGTCTGAAAAATACTAGGGCCCTGAAAGGGATGTCCTTAACCCTAGAAATCAGTTCGCAGAACGGGGAGGATGGGTGAGGCGGTAGGGAATATGTCACTAACTACTGTCTCTTACAGATATATCGTTACACAAGTTAGTAACTTGTGCATCTGAAAGAGACACGTTAGTGACAGATTCCTACCTTAGAATAGATACCCCAGCAATACCAACCCCGGTGGTGGGTCTGCGAACAAAGATCAGACAAGGAAGTCCTGGAGGACAGAACGGCCAAAGAAGCCGTCCCTCCGGACCGGACTGTCAAGGCAGTAATGCTTTGTAAACGTGTGCAGCGAGGCCCACGTAGCTGCCTGACAGATATCCTGCAGCGGAACACCGCGGCCCAAAGCCGTGGTAGCAGCCGTTGCCCTGGTGGAATGGGCACGCAGCCCAACAGGAGGCTCCTTCTTAGCCAAAGAATAGCAGGTTTTGATACACAAGGTTACCCAGCGGGAGATGGTTCTCTTGTGCACCGCCCGACCTTTTTGGCGCCCACGTAGCCAACAAAGAGCTGGTCATCCACCCGGAAATGGCGTGTGCGGTCGATGTAAAAGGAAAGCGCACGTTTTGGGTCCAGACGGTGGAGCCTCTCTTCCTCTCTGGAAGGATGCGGAGGCAGAAAGAAGGTGGGCAAAGTGATGGTCTGCCCAATGTGGAAGGCAGTAACCACCATTGGCAAGAAGGACGGACGCGTCCTAAGAACAACCTTGTCTGGATGGACAGACAGAAAGGGAGGTTTACATGATAGAGCCTGGAGCTCACTCACCCGCCGAGCGGAGGTGACGGCCACCAGAAAGGCAGTCTTCAGAGTCAGAAGACGAAGAGGACAGTTGTGTAGAGGCTCAAAGGGAGTGCACATAAGAAAGGTAAGAACCAAGTTCAAGTCCCACTGAGGCATCACAAACGGAACAGGAGGGAAGAGGTGTGTAATGCCTTTTAGAAACCTGTTAACAACAGGGGACTTGAAAAGGAGGGCTGATCAGGAAGCCTGAGGAAGGCCGAGATGGCACAAAGATAGCCCTTGATGGTACCCAGGGCAGAACCCTGTTGGGCCAGGGAAAGAAGGAACAGGAGAACCTCAGAGAGAGGGGCAGAAAGGGGATTCACAGCCTTTGCTGTGCACCATGCCACAAACTTGTTCCACCTGCAGGCGTATACCACCTTAGTGGAGGGACGCCTGGCTGCCAGAATCACATCACAAACTTCGGGAGGCAAGTCGAAAGGAATCAACTGCCGCCGCTCAATCTCCACGCAAGCAGGTGGAGGCTGGACAGGTTCGGGTGGAGGACCGTCCCCTGCTGCTGCGACAGAAGATCCTCCCGAAGAGGCAGACGGATCGGGGGATCTACGCTCATACTGAGTAGCTCGGGATACCAAACTCTTCGAGCCCAGTCCGGAGCCACAAGAATGACTTGGGCACAACACTCTGGGTAGAAGTGGTATAGGCGGAAAGGCGTACAATAGACCGCAACTCCACTCGTGACGAAAAGCGTCACCGAGCGAGTGCCGCCTTGGAAATTCCAACGCGCAGAACTGATGACATTGCGCGTTCTCTTCGGTGGCGAATAGATCTAACCAAGGCTCTCCCCACTGTAGAAAGAGTCCTTGCGCCACTTCCGAGTGAAGACGCCATTCGTGATCCATCATGCACCTGCGGCTGAGTTCGTCCGCCCTGGCGTTCAGGGAACCTGCCAGGTGTTGAACCATCAGGAACATGCCCTGATGTTCCAGCCATGTCCAGAGGCGCAGAGCCTCCTGACAAAGGGTCCACGACCCCACCCCGCCTTGTTTGTTGCAATACCACATGGCGGTGGTGTTGTCTGTGAACACCTGCACTACCTTCCCTTTGACAGAGGAAGAAATGCCTTGAGTGCAAGTCGGAGCGCCCGGAGCTCCAGAAGGTTGATATGGAGCCGGGACTCCGCCGGAGACCAGAGGCCTCCTGATCTCCGCCTCTCCCATGTGACCGCCCCATCCCAGAAGGGACGCGTCCGTCACAACTGTGTGCTCTGGCTGGGGAATGGAGAGGGATCTGCCCATGACCCATTGCCGGTTCGAGAGCCACCACTGCAACTGTAGTGCAGTCCCCTCCGAGATCTGGACGTGATCGGACAGGTTGCCCTGGTGCTGCGCCCACTGGAACTTCAGGTCCCACTGCAGAGCCCCGCATATGCCATCTGGCATGATTGACCAGCAGGATGCAGGAGGCCATGAGGCCCAGCAGCCTCAGGGTCATCCGTACCGAAACCCAGGATAAAGGCTGAAAGATCGGAATCATAGCTCGAATATCCCGGACTCGCCGTTCGGGAGGATAGGCCCGAAACTGCTTCGTGTCCAGAACTGCTCCGATGAAAAGGAGCTGTGGAGAAGGAATCAGATGCGACTTCGGCACATTGATGGAGAACCCCAGCGAGTGCAGGAGTTCGGCCGTAGTCTGGAGGTGGGAGACGACTGCCTGGGACGAGCCCGCCTTCAGCAACCAGTCGTCGAGGTAGGGGAAGACTGGAACCCCTGCCCGGCGCAGATGAGCTGCGACCACCGCCATCACTTTCGTGAACACCCGAGGGGCACTTGTCAGGCCAAAGGGGAGCACGGTGAACTGAAAATGCTCGAGGCCTACCGTGAACCGCAGGTAACGCCGGTGGGCCGGCAGGACGGGGATGTGAAAATAAGCGTCCTGCAAGTCCAACGCTACCAACCAGTCTCCAGGGTCGAGGGCAGTCAAGACCTGAGCTAGGGTGAGCATCTTGAACTTCTCCTTCCGGAGGAAGCGATTGACGTTCCGGAGGTCCAAGATAGGACGCATGTCCTCCTTGTCCTTTTTGGGCACCAGGAAGTAGTGGGAGTAGCAACCACGCCCTACTTCTGGGGTCGGAACATGCTCGATGGCCCTCTTGGCCAAGAGGGCCGTGACTTCCTTCTGCAGAAGTACCAAGTGATCCCCTGACATGCGGTGGAATTGAGGTGGCATGGCTGGGGGGTGGTCTCGAAGGGGAGGGAGTAGCCCCTTCGGACAATGTCCAAGACCCACCTGTCCGAGGTGATGGGACGCCAGTGGTGAAGGTGATGGCGGACCCTGCCCCCTACTGGCGTGCTGTGCACCGGAAAGGAGGGACTAGGAGGGCTTGGAGGCCGCGGACGGGTTGGAGGTGGTGGCCTGACCCGCATGCTGGTTGCCCGAACCGCCACGGCGGTATCCACGTCTTCGGCCACGTGTAGACGCTTGCTGCGCGGGCCGGTGGCTGGGCAGCTGACGTGACTGGGCGCCCCTTCCGTGCCACGAAAGGGGCGAAAAGCAGAGGTGAGCGGAGGGCGTACAACAGAAAGGCCCAGGGACTTGGCCGTAGCCCGTGAGTCCTTAAACCGCTCCAGCGCATGGTCTGCTTTTGAACCAAAAAGACCGACTCCATCAAAGGGCATGTCCATGAGTGTATTCTGGACATCACCCGAGAAACCAGTTGTTCTCAGCCAGGCGTGGCGACGTAGCGCCACCGTCGTCGCAAGCGATCTGCCCAGCGAGTCGGCGGTATCAAGGCCACAACGGATGGTGTATTTAGCCGCATCTCGCCCTTCCGCAATGGCGCGGGTAAGCAGTGTCTGGACCTCCTCAGAACACTGCGGCAAAACAGCCGCCACCGAATCCCACAGGGAGTGGGTATATCGGCCCAAAAGGCAAGCGGTGTTAACGGACCGCAAGCCAGCACTGGAGGAAGAAAAAGCCTTCTTCCCCAATTGGTCCAGGCGTTTGGATTCCCTATCCGGAGGGGCGGTAGGGAAGGCGGTTTGGGAGGCAGAGGCTTGGACAACCAAGCTCTCAGGGGTGGGATGTTGGGAGAGAAACAAGGGGTCGCCCGGAGCAGGGCGATGGCGTCGGGCCACGTTCCTATCCACAGGAGCCCCTGTGGTGGGTTTGGACCAGGCACCCAAAAGAACGTCAGTGAGTGCATCATTAAACGGCAGCACAGTCTCCGAAGAGGAAGCCGCCGGCTGAAGCACTTCTGTCAGGAGGTTAGTCCTGACGGCCACAGTAGGCAACTGGAGATGTAAGGCTCCAGCTGCTCTACGCAACACCGTTGCAAAATTAGCCCCCTCCTCCGTAGCCACGGGAGGAGACAGCATGCCAGTGTCAGGGGAGGTGTCTAGACCACTGGCATCCCCAAGTTCCTCAGCCCAGTCCGGGTCAAACTCACACTGTTGTGTGAGAGGGTCCTCAGACCCCTCCCAGCTCTCCTGGTCCTCCTCTTGTTCAAAATATGGAGGAGGAGGGACATTTGGGACCAAAGGTCTCATCGGCGCCCGAGCCGGCGTCGAGCGACGTCGGTCCGGCTCCATGTCCGGAGCCGGAGAGAGCCGGGGACCGACGCCGTCCGGAGCCCCGGACAGCGTCAGGAACGGCACCGGGGACATCGGCGTCGGCGGAGGCGTGGTTAGGTCAACCGGCGTCGATGGGGGTTGCGGTACCACCGGAGCCGGGATCGAGGCCGGGGCCGGAGCCGAGGCCGGGATGAAGGCTGGTGGGACAGGCGGCGCCGGGACCTGAGTCGACGGCGGCGCCGGGGCAACCCCATCAGGGCCCGAAGGCGCACCGGAGGGACCTGAAGGCCCGAAGAGGCGGGCCATGGCCGACAGGAATTCCTGTATTTCGGCCGGAGTCGCCCCCGACCCCGGAAAGAATGGGTAATTCGGGTAATTCGGGGCGGCTCTACAGGCATGTCCGGGGCCGCGGGGACGGTGCCGACTGGGGCCTCAGCCGAGTCGCGAGACCGGCGAGGCGAAGTCTTAGAGCGATGACGCCTCTTAGACTTCTTGTGCTTCGACTTACCGGAGGAGCGCGAAGATTTGGATTCCGACGAACGGCGGGGACTCCGCGACCGGCCCCTCGACCTCTCCCGGGACCGGGGCTTGGTGCGGCGCGGAGCCGACTGCCGGACCTCGAGTAGCTTTCGAGACCGCTCTCGCAAAGCCTTCGGATGAAGTTTCCGGCAGTCAGGGCACGACTTCGTGTCGTGGTCTCGGCCGAGACAGAAGAGACACTCGAGATGCGGGTCCGTGATCGACATCATGTGACCACAGGCCTCGCAGGGCTTAAAGCCGGGCATCCCTACGACACCTTTAGGAGTCGTGAAGACTCGTTGAAGAAACAGTGAAAAAATTCACAAAAAAGATAGTCAAAAAGTGACTAGGGCACTGCTCTTCCCGGATCTGCGCTTACTGGCGCGGAAAAAGAAGAACTGACGTCAGCGCGCAGGGGCGGCGTCTAAGTACTGCCCGCGACGTCATCCCGGCGACCACGACGACGGACGCGGAGCCCGCACGACGCCGCCTACCGACGCGCAAGGGTACTGCTACGCAAAAACTTTCCGGATCCAGCCTGACGCCTGGGGATATTCTAAGGTAAGGAATCTGTCACTAACGTGTCTCTTTCAGATCCATGCATTCAGTAAGATACGTTTAATCACTCACTTATAGAGTTAGTCACGCACCTACTAAATCATCCATACAGACACTTATACACCCACTCATTCTTCAATACGCCTTTCCCTATATATATTAAAAATATTTAAACTTTACAGAAACACACAGTCACTGGATGATGTCATCAGTGATGTCATTTGAGATGTCATCAGTGATGTCATCAGTGATGTCACTGACCATGTCATGAGTGATGTAATATGTGACGTCATCAGCAGTGCATTGCGAGGGCGCGAGTTATAGTTAGCTGAACTAACTAGAACGGGGGAATTTCACGGGTTTTGTACGAGTGCAATGTCCAACTAACTATAACTGTCCCTAAAACCTATGGTTTTTTCAGTGAATTTGTAAGGTTTTTTAAATGCTAATTTCTAACTATAACGTGCCTGAAACCTATGGTTTTTTCAGTGAATATATATATATATATATATATATATATATATATATATATATATATATATATATATATCTCACCACAAAAGTGCCTCAGATCATGAAGACGAACAGGTAACCAACCTTCTTTATTAAGGGACTGCGCAATGCAAATTGCAGATTGGAATTTTGAGGCACGGACTCCACCAAAGGAGAAAAAGCTCAGCTAACTATAACTGCTGAATTTCACTGGTTTTGTACGAGTGAAACCTGAGCCAAACTATAATGTCCCTATAACCTTAGCTTTTTTTCTTCAGTGAATATATTATATATGCGACACTGAAAGTTCAATTAAGTAAGTTAGAGGATCAGGAGTCAATTACCAAATTACAACTTGAGCTGCAGGGGTGTTTGACAAAGTATGAACAGACGATTAAGGATAGAAAAGCGATGAAGTTTAAAAGAGATAAGCTGGAATACCAAAGGGGAAAGCTTTTTACTTTTTCAAGAAGATTCGATAATCTACGATGCCAGAAAATTTCACAGGGGCTACAAAGTAGTGGTCCAAACAGGCAGGATGAGACGAGCTCAGAATTAAGCTCGTAAGTAGAAACTGACACCGAGGAGAATCAACAGAGTCAGCCAGTACCATCTGTGGAGGACGAACTGCGTTTTGTACGCTGGAACGCAATCTCAACCTCAGACCTCTACACAGAAACCCACGCGGAGAAGGCAGTGGAAGAGGAAAAACATGAGATTTCGGCAAAACAAGCAATGTCCAGAAGAAGAAATAACTGAGAGTATTACAACCAATGTTATTAATCTAATAGATTTAGAGCTTAGCATGGAACAAAGTAAAATCTTATCCTTGGGACTTTCATAATGTGCCCCAATAAAGTTGGACTATGTCCTAAAGAAGATCAACCGTTTATCAGAAAACCTCAAAAGCAAGTTATTCAATAACAGAAGAGTGGCCTTGCTGGAAGATTCTCGGCAGCGGGATGAATGGAAAATTTAGTAATCTCAGATTTGGATCTCTTAAGAGACATGGACAGTTTATCTAGTGGGAAAGTGGGTGTGGTCACTGATGACAGGTTAATTCAAGAGCAAGACCGAATACACGCTTTAAACCGAAGTCTATTTTTTTAATCTATGATCCCACATGACTCTATAGATATATTTGCTGAGCTAGTAGTTCAGGATCTTAGAATGTTGCAAAGTAATGAGCACATAGGTAAATGTGGGGGACCCACAGAACCTGTTTCAGACAAAATATAACTGCCTAGTCACCAAGATACACCAAAGGAATGACATAGTGGTGTGTCAAGCAGACAAAGGCGTTAATATTGTGTTATGGCCACTTCCTATGTGTTGGACTTGGCCCCTTTTGCAGGGTCATCCCTGAACTTTTTGCCTTCCTCCTGTATTTCCTCTGACCTGTTTTTGTTGGGGTTATGACCCTGGGCACTTTACCACTGCTGACCAGTGCAAAAGTGCATATGCTCTCCCTATTGTAAAGTGATGTATGGATTAGTGACTCCATGATTGGCTTGTTTGGTTTACTTGTCAGACCCTAGTACAGTGCACTGCGTGTGCCCAGGGCTTGTAAATCAAATGCTGCTGGTGGGCCTGCAGCACTGGTTGTGCCATCCACCGGAGCAGCTTGTAAAGTGTGTCTCAGGCCTGCCATTGCAGAGCCTGTGTGCAGTCTAGTACTGCCATGTTGACTGGGCAAGTGCACCCATTTGCCAGTCCCTGAACCTTCCCTTTTATACATATTAGTCACCCCTAAGGTAGGCCCAAGGGCAGGGTGCATTGTAGGTAAAAGGTAGGACATGCCCTGATGTGTGTGTCATATCCTAATAGTGAATTACAGCCATTTTCGTTTTTCACTATTGCAAGGCTACCTGTTCCCCATAGGCCAGAATGGGCAGTTAGACTATAACATCTTATAATCCTAACTGACTCAGGGAACTAGGTAGAAATTCGAGTTTAGTATGCCTGAACTCAGAATGATAAAATACATCTTTTAGTGAAGTTGGTTTTAACATTCTGTGTTTGAAAATACCACTTTTAGAAAGTAGGTATTTTCTTGCCTAACTATCCAAGCCTGCCTCTGCTAGGTTGTGTATTCCTTGTCTGGAGTTTGAGTGACAGGGGCTGGGGGCTTCCAGGAGACAGGGTGAGTCAGCACAGGGCTGAATAGAGAGATCTGCATGCAGATGGGAGGGAGGAGTTGCACCTGGGACCTGAATAGGGCTGTGCCTTCCCTCCACAATGCTGGCTCCACCTCCTGTGGTGTGTCTGATGTCCCTGGCCTACCCTGTGAAAGGAAAGAAGGAGTCTTGTCAACAAAGTGCTCCAGGACTGACCAGAAATGGTTTGGACTAGGCAAAGGCCTCTCTGCCTTCAGAGAACAAAGAGAAACTGTGTATAAAAGGGGACCCAGACCCCAGAACTTTAGATCACTTCTGGGAATCAAGACGAACCTTTGCTGAGGAGAAGAATCAGGAAGCTGAAGGAGGAGACTACCCCTGTGCTGTGTGTTTGGGGGTTGGCCTGCAGTGGTTGCTTCATTGCCAAAGAAAGGAGAAAAGGACTGGGTGTGCTTTCTATCAACTTGAAGAAGAATCTCCAAGGGCTTGAACTAGAGCTTGCCTCCTGCCTGAAGTCTCAGGGATACAAGACTTCACCAACCAGCTCCCCCCTGAATTCCCTTGCTGGGAATTGAAGTGCCTGCTGTTGTGCTGGGCCTTCTGAGAGACTGCGTGTCGCTGGGAGCGCGACGCAACGACGAGAAGCGTGTCGCCGCCGCAGCCGCTGTCATCGCATCGCCGAGGAAGCGAGACGCTGCTGCCGCTGTCATCATCGCATCGCCGAAGCGCGGCGCATCGCCGGAGAAGCGGGACGCTGCCACAGAGGTCATCGTCGCATCACCGGAGAAGCGCGTTGCAGGGCCTGTCCCGGCTCCAAAGATCACAGAGTCGCCGCACGGTCGTCGGGCGTGCACGCATCACACCAACGTTGTCGCATCGCAACCAAGACGCCATTTTGTCGCATCGCACCGGAGAAGAGTGATCGCATCGAGGTGCCATCTTGTCGCATCGCACCGGAGAGCAGTAAGAAACCGACGCATCACCTCCCCACACAGTAAGGAAGCGAGCATCAACTCCCCTGCGCAGCAGTAAGGAACCCGACGCATCCACTCCCCTGAGTGTAAGGAACCGACGCATCACCTTCCCTGCGACCCTTTTGTTTTCTTTACGTTACGCATTCAAGGTACATTGAGAGTAAAGTGTCGCATCTACAACTTGAGAGAACTGAGCTATTTTATAACATTTTAAAGTCTATTTTTGAGTACAGTATTGTGGATTTTTGTCGTTTGGTCTTGTGTCAAGTCTATATAAAAATACTTATTTTTATAAATACAACCTGTGTGGTGTCCATCTGTAGTGTTGTCACTGTATTACTGTATGTGTTCACAAATGCTTTACACACTGCCTCTGAGATAAGCCTGCCTGCTCGTGCCAAGCTACCAAGGGGGTGAGCAGGGGTTATTTTAGGAGTGTACCCCCTTACCCGGACTAGACGCAAGGGTCCCTATTTGTCACAGGCACCTACCTATGCCAACTAGAGACCCCCAAATCTAACATTGGTGCTCAGCGGTGAGGATTTGGACTTGCATTTGTGATTCATATACAGTGATTGGTGTACACTACTAGTGAGTGCAGACCATAACGCAACCACATACTTTTTGAGAATTTTTCCTTGGAACTTCTTTTCTATTTTTGATTCTTGAGAACTGCCAGTCTTTTTGCCACCATGAGCAAGTCAGCATCCATAGTATCTGTAGACATCATATTGGAAGAAGAGAGAATTGATACTTACACTGTGCCTTATCTCAAAGCTTTGTGCAAGAAATTTAAAATCTCTGTGAAAGGCCTCACCAGGAAAGAGGAATACCAGAAGGCACTGAGGGCCTGGGTAGAATCTAGGAATGCCAGTGAGCATCCTGAGGAGCCAGTAGTGGAGGCAGAGGATTTAAATGAGCAACTTGAGTGGCCAGTGGGCCCAACTGGAGGGAAAGCACCTTCAGGGGCGGGCAGCAGTGTTTCTTCCAAGGGATTGTCCCCAGGAGAGCTGGAGGACAGAGCAAAGGGAAGGAAGCATAAGATGGAGCTAGCTAGGCTCAAAATGGATGGTCAGAAAAGACATAGAGAGCAAGAAAATAGAGCTTGGGATGGAATTAGAGATGAAGAAGTTAGCCTTAGAGGAAAGAGAATGCATTTTGAGCATGAGAGAATGATGAGGGAGTTGGAGTTGAAAGCCAGGGGCTTAGGGATTCCTCCCTCTGGTGGCAGCAAAATTGTATTATTGAGTGCTGAGGAAGTGCACACACCCAGAGATGTGGCGCCTGAGTTGGAGGGGGTTGATTTACGCCAGGAGGTTCAAGGACGTGAGGTAGCTCCGGTGGTGCACAGTGTCCCTGAGATAGATTGGGGAACTGGCCCAGGGTTTCATGGTCCTAGTGGTGGGAGGGACACTCCACTGACTCTAGATGAGAGGAGCACGGAGGGGGGTTCCCCCATGGTTGAAGTCCTGGTGTGTGAGTGTGGAGACTGCCCAGAAGAGTGTGGGTTGAGTGGCAGAGACAGTCATATACTGTCTTGCCAATCTCAGGAGAGTGGTGTGGAGTACGTGTGCAAGGCACTGGATGGTGAGGTGAAGGATAGCTTGGTTAACCCTTGTGTGGGGCTATGTGATTCAATTGTGGGAGAGCATATTGTAAGTCCCTGTTTTCCAGAGCTATGCCAGCACCTGTGGGAGGGTGAGTTCTCTGACCCCAGGGAGCTCACCAAGGAGGCAGACCTCTGGCTGCGTGTCAGAGGGTCTGAAGAGGTATCTGGGGGTGATCCGAAAGAAGGTGGCTCAGGCTTCTCCCAACCAAGTGAGGTGGGGGAAGAGGTTCAGAGTAGCCCAGCTAGGTCCCAGGGTAGTGGGAGGGGTGTAGGGACTCACGTCCTGTCTCAGTGGAGAAGGAGTGAGTGTGGGGCTGCGTGTCCCAAGGTGCCCGAAACCCAGTCTCAGGGCCTGGATGGTTCTTTAAGGGAACACCAGGTAGGGAGCCTAGGCTGTCCTGATGGGCCACCGGTTAAGGGGGATCCCCTAGTGTCTGGTGAACTGGGAGTGTCTGTAAGCAGGCCTCCACCAGTTCTGGTGTCTGGCAGTGCCACTCCTAAGTGGAAGTTACAGAAGTCCAGGTTGAGGGGTGAGAGGGGGAAAGAGTCCCCAGTGGAAGAACCAGTGGGTCAGGGGCCAGCAGAAGGACTGAGTCTACTAGCAGTGACCATGGTGACACCACTTCTGTCCTGGGGGGTCTTCACGCACTGTCAGATGGACAGGTGTTGGGAGATCTGCGCCAGACGGACTGTCACACGACACATGGGTTATGTGTCACCCTCAGGGGGGGCATGCGTGCTCCCAGGGAAGTCCTGGTGCGCCAGGCGGGTGCTCCGCCGCAGGGTTCCATCCCTGGGTTGGGAGGCCAGGTTCAGGTGTTGTCTGACCTGGAGGGAGGGACTACTGTAAACAGTGTCCTGACCGGTTTGTCTTCTAGAGGTACCACTCCTGAGGGGATGGTGCAGTATTCTGGAAGGGGGTGCAGAGGGAGGGAGTCCTCGTCACTCACCCCGGCGCAGCCTGAGGGTTTAGATCCCAGGTTGGTAGACCAGTTGCTGGAGAGAGGTCCTGAACTGGTGGGAGAGTTGTGTTCTGAGGTTGCCTCTCATAGGAGGAGAGTGCGGAACCCCAGGTGGGAGGATCAGTGGCAGTTGGGAACTACACTGAAAGGAAGGGTGGAGAATGGCTATTATGTGCCAGGGGTTACTGCCCCCCACTCTGTGGATTGGCAAGGACCGGAGGTCTCTGGATGGCCTAGGGCCTGGTCCTGGCCGTGGACAACTAGGGAGTATCAGTGGGGTACCCTAGTTGGTCCTGAGAGTATGGACAGAGGAATTGAAATGGGTTCAGATTGGCGTAGAACTGGAATATGCCCCTGCTGTTGCGGGCCAGGGTCCATGTTCTATCGCCCAAAGCAGAGAGGCCCATCAGGGTAGTGATTGGTCTCCCCTGTGTTTTGGCTGGAAGGGGGTTGTGTTGGACTTGGCCCTTTTTGCAGGGTCATCCCTGAACTTTTTGCCTTCCTCCTGTATTTTCTCTGACCTGTTTTTGTTGGTTTTATGACTCTGGGCACTTTACCACTGCTGACAAGTGCATATGCTCTCCCTATTGTAAAGTGATGTATGGATTAGTGACTCCATGATTGGCTTGTTTGGTTTACTTGTCAGACCCTAGTACAGTGCACTGCGTGTGCCCAGGGCTTGTAAATCAAATGCTGCTGGTTGGCCTGCAGCACTGGTTGTGCCACCCACCGGAGCAGCTTGTAAAGTGTGTCTCAGGCCTGCCATTGCAGAGCCTGTGTGCAGTTTAGTACTGCCATGTTGACTGGGCAAGTGCACCCACTTGCCAGTCCCTGAACCTTCCCTTTTATACATATTAGTCACCCCTAAGGTAGGCCCAAGGGCAGGGTGCATTGTAGGTAAAAGGTAGGACATGCCCTGATGTGTGTGGCATATCCTAATGGTGAATTACAGCCATTTTCGCTTTTCACTATTGCAAGGCTACCTGTTCCCCATAGGCCAGAATGGGCAGTTAGATTATAACATCTTATAATCCTAACTGACTCAGGGAACTAGGTAGAAATTCGAGTTTAGTATGCCTGAACTCAGAATGATAAAATACATCTTTTAGTGAAGTTGGTTTTAACATTCTGTGTTTGAAAATACCACTTTTAGAAAGTAGGTATTTTCTTGCCTAACTATCCAAGCCTGCCTCTGCTAGGTTGTGTATTCCTTGTCTGGAGTTTGAGTGACAGGGGCTGGGGGCTTCCAGGAGACAGGGTGAGTCAGCACAGGGCTGAATAGAGATCTGCATGCAGATGGGAGGGAGGAGTTGCACCTGGGACCTGAATAGGGCTGTGCCTTCCTCCACAATGCTGGCTCCACCTCCTGTGGTATGTCTGATATCCCTGGCCTACCCTGTGAAAGGAAAGAAGGAGTCTTGTCAACAAAGTGCTCCAGGACTGACCAGAACTGGTTTGGACTAGGCAAAGGCCTCTCTGCCTTCAGAGAACAAAGAGAAACTGTGTATAAAAAGGGGGACCCAGACCCCAGAACTTTAGATCACTTCTGGGAATCAAGACGAACCTTTGCTGAGGAGAAGAATCAGGAAGCTGAAGGGGGAGACTACCCCTGTGCTGTGTGTTTGGGGGTTGGCCTGCAGTGGTTGCTTCATTGCCAAAGAAAGGAGAAAAGGACTGGGTGTGCTTTCTATCAACTTGAAGAAGAATCTCCAAGGGCTTGAACTAGAGCTTGCCTCCTGCCTGAAGTCTCAGGGATACAAGACTTCACCAACCAGCTCCCCCCTGAATTCCCTTGCTGGGAATTGAAGTGCCTGCTGTTGTGCTGGGCCTTCTGAGAGACTGCGTGTCGCTGGGAGCGCGACGCAACGACGAGAAGCGTGTCGCCGCCGCAGCCGCTGTCATCGCATCGCCGAGGAAGCGAGACGCTGCTGACGCTGTCATCATCGCATCGCCGAAGTGCGGCGCATCGCCGGAGAAGCGGGACGCTGCCACAGAGGTCATCGTCGCATCACCGGAGAAGCGCGTCGCAGGGCCTGTCGCGGCTCCAAAGATCACAGAGTCGCCGTACGGCCGTCGGGCGTGCACGCATCACACCAACGTTGTCGCATCGCAACCAAGACGCCATTTTGTCGCATCGCACCGGAGAAGAGTATCGCATCGAGGTGCCATCTTGTCGCATCGCACCGGAGAGCAGTAAGAAACCGACGCATCACCTCCCCACACAGTAAGGAAGCGAGCATCAACTCCCCTGCGCAGCAGTAAGGAACCGACGCATCACCTTCCCTGCGACCCTTTTGTTTTCTTTGCGTTACGCATTCAAGGTACTGTTAGAAATGGGATCTCTAGTTGGCAAGGGCTTGCACCTTTGTCCAAGTAGGGACCCTTCTTCCTAGTCAGGGTAAGGGTTGTTACACTCGTGAAGTAACCCCTGCTCACCCTCGTGGTAGCTTGGCACGAGCAGTCAGGCTTAATTCAGAGGCAGTGTGTAAAGCATTTGCACATAACCAACAGTAATACAGTGTAAGCACTACAAACGGACACCACACCAGTTTAGAAAAATAACCAATATTTTATATACTCAAGACAAGACCAATTACGACAAAAATCCACAATACTATACTTTACGAATGAATGCACAAGTTACTAACTTGTGTAACGATATATCTGTAAGAGACAGTAGTTAGTGACAGATTCCTTACCTTAGAATATCCCCAGGCGTCAGGCTGGATCCGGGAAAGTTTTTTGCGTGGCAGTACCCTTGCGCGTCGGTAGGCGGCGTCGTGCGGCTCCGCGTCCGTCGTCGGCGTCGTGATCGCCGGGATGACGTCGCGGGCAGTACTTAGGCGCCGCCCCTGCGCGCTGACGTCAGTTCTGTACACGACTTTCCGCGCCAGGAACGCAGAGCCATGCAAGAAGCTGACATAGGTGTCTGAAAAATACTAGGGCCCTGAAAGGGATGTCCTTAACCCTAGAAATCAGTTCGCAGAACGGGGAGGATGGTAGGGCGGTAGGAATCTGTCACTAACTACTGTCTCTTACAGATATATCGTTACACAAGCTAGTAACTTGTGCATCTGAAAGAGACACGTTAGTGACAGATTCCTTACCTTAGAATAGATACCCCTAGCAATACCAACCCCGGTGGTGGGTCTGCGAACAAAGATCAGACAAGGAAGTCCTGGAGGACAGAACGGCCAAAGAAGCCGTCCCTCCGGACCTGACTGTCAAGGCAGTAATGCTTTGTAAACGTGTGCAGCGAGGCCCACGTAGCTGCCTGACAGATAACCGGCAGCGGAACACCGCGGCCCAAGGCCGTGGTAGCAGCCGTTGCCCTGGTGGAATGGGCACGCAGCCCAACAGGAGGTTCCTTTTTAGCCAAAGAATAGCAGGTCTTGATGCACAAGGTAACCCAGCGGGAGATGGTCCTCTTGTGCACCGCCCGACCTTTTGGCGCCCACGTAGCCAATAAAGAGCTGGTCATCCACCCGGAAGTGTTTTGTGCGGTCAATATAGAAAGAGAGCGCACGTTTTGGGTCCAGACGGTGGAGCCTCTCTTCCTCTCTGGAAGGATGCGGAGGCGGAAAGAAGGTGGGCAAAGTGATGGTCTGCCCAATGTGGAAAGCAGTAACCACCTTTGGCAAGAAGGACGGACGCGTCCGAAGAACAACCTTGTCTGGATGAACAGACAGAAAGGGAGGTTTGCAAGATAGAGCCTGGAGCTCACTCACCCGCCGAGCGGAGGTGATGGCCACCAGAAAGGCTGTCTTCAGAGTGAGAAGACGAAGAGGACAGTTATGTAGAGGCTCAAAGGGAGCGCACATTAAAAGAGTAAGAACCAAGTTCAAGTCCCACTGAGGCATCACAAACGGAACAGGAGGGAAGAGGTGAGTAATGCCTTTTAAGAACCTGTTAACAACAGGGGACTTGAAAAGGAGGGCTGATCAGGGAGCCTGGAGGAAGGCCGAGATAGCACAAAGATAACCCTTGATGGTACCCAGGGCAGAACCCTGTTGGGCCAAGAGAGAAGGAACAGAAGGACCTCAGAAAGAGGGGCAGAAAGGGGATTCACAGCCTTTGCTGTGCACCATGCCACAAATTTGTTCCACCTGCAGGCGTATACCACCTTAGTGGAGGGACGCCTGGCTGCCAGAATCACATCACAAACTTCGGGAGGCAAGTCGAAAGGAATCAACTGCCGCCGCTCAATCTCCACGCAAGCAGGTGTAGACTGGACAGGTTCGGGTGGAGGACCGTCCCCTGCTGCTGCGACAGAAGATCCTCCCGAAGAGGCAGACGGATCGGGGATCTACGCTCATATTGAGTAGCTCGGGATACCAAACTCTTCGAGCCCAGTCCGGAGCCACAAGAATGACTTGGGCCCGGTCGTGCCGAATCTTCTTCAACACTCTGGGTAGAAGTGGTATAGGCGGAAAGGCGTACAATAGACCGCAACTCCACTCGTGACGAAAGCGTCGCCGAGCGAGTGCCGCCTTGGAAATTCCAACGCGCAGAACTGATGACATTGCGCGTTCTCTTCGGTGGCGAATAGATCTAACCAAGGCTCTCCCCACTGTAGAAAGAGTCCTTGCGCCACTTCCGAGTGAAGACGCCATTCGTGATCCATCATGCACCTGCGGCTGAGTTCGTCCGCCCTGGCGTTCAGGGAACCTGCCAGGTGTTGAACCACCAGGAACATGCCCTGATGTTCCAGCCATGTCCAGAGGCGCAGAGCCTCCTGACAAAGGGTCCACGACCCCACCCCGCCTTGTTTGTTGCAGTACCACATGGCGGTGGTGTTGTCTGTGAACACCTGCACTACCTTCCCTTTGACAGAGGGAAGGAATGCCTTGAGTGCAAGTCGGATCGCCCGGAGCTCCAGAAGGTTGATATGGAGCCGGGACTCCGCCGGGAGACCAGAGGCCTCTGATCTCCGCCTCTCCCATGTGACCGCCCCATCCCAGAAGGGACGCGTCCGTCACAACTGTGTGCTCTGGCTGGGGAAGGGAGAGGGATCTGCCCATGACCCATTGCCGGTTCGAGAGCCACCACTGCAACTGTTTTGCAGTC
Source organism: Calotriton arnoldi (assembly GCA_963921515.1). Classification (NCBI taxonomy): domain Eukaryota; kingdom Metazoa; phylum Chordata; class Amphibia; order Caudata; family Salamandridae; genus Calotriton; species Calotriton arnoldi. The sequence continues at coordinate 799,003 of CAWUFW010000288.1, forward strand.
CCCTCCGAGATCTGGACGTGATCGGACAGGTCGCCCTGGTGCTGCGCCCACTGGAACTTCAGGTCCCACTGCAGAGCCCGCGATATGCCATCTGGCATGAGTGACCAGCAGGATGCAGGAGGCCATGAGGCCCAGCAGCCTCAGGGTCATCCGTACCGAAACCCAGGATAAGGGCTGAAAGATCGGAATCATAGCCTGAATATCCCGGACTCGCCGTTCGGGGAGGATAGGCCCGAAACTGCGTCGTGTCCAGAACTGCTCCGATGAAAAGGAGCTGTGGAGAAGGAATCAGATGCGACTTTGGCACATTGATGGAGAACCCCAGCGAGTGCAGGAGTTCGGCCGTAGTCTGGAGGTGGGAGACAACTGCCTGGGACGAGCCCGCCTTCAGCAGCCAGTCGTCGAGGTAGGGGAAGACTGAAACCCCTGCCCGGCGCAGATGAGCTGCGACCACCGCCATCACTTTCGTGAACACCCGAGGGGCACTTGCAAGGCCAAAGGGGAGCACGGTGAACTGAAAATGCTCGAGGCCTACCGTAGAACCGAAGGTAACGCCGGTGGGCCGGCAGGACGGGGATGTGGAAATAGGCGTCCTGCAAGTCCAACGCTACCAACCAGTCTCCGGGGTCGAGGGCAGTCAAGACCTGAGCTAGGGTGAGCATCTTGAACTTCTCCTTCCGGAGGAAGCGATTGACGTTCCGGAGGTCCAAGATAGGACGCATGTCCTCCTTGTCCTTTTGGGCACCAGAAAGTAGTGGGAGTAGCAACCACGCCCTACTTCTGGGGTCGGAACATGCTCGATGGCCCTCTTGGCCAAGAGGGCCGTGACTTCCTTCTGTAGAAGCACCAAGTGATCCCCTGACATGCGGTGGAATTGAGGTGGCATGGCTGGGGGTGGTCTCGAAGGGGAGGGAGTAGCCCCTTCGGACAATGTCCAAGACCCACTTGTCCGAGGTGATGGGACGCCAGTGGTGAAGGTGATGGCGGACCCTGCCCTCGACTGGCGTGCTGTGCACCTGAAAGGAGGGACTAGGAGGGCTTGGAGGCCGCGGACGGGTTGGAGGTGGTGGCCTGACCCGCACGCTGGTTGCCCGAACCGCCACGGCGGTACCCACGTCCTCGGCCACGCGAAGGCGCTTGCTGCGCGGGCCGTTGGCCGGGCTGTGGACGTGACTGGGCGCCCCTTCCGTGGCCACGAAAGGGGCGAAAAGCAGACGTTTGCGGAGGGCGCACAACAGCAAGGCCCAGGGACTTAGCAGTAGCCCGTGAATCCTTGAAACAGCTCCAGCGCATGGTCACGCCCTTGAACCAAAGAGACCGACTCCATCAAAGGGCATGTCCATGAGAGTATTCTGGACATCCCCTGAAAAACCAGTGGTTCTCAGCCAGGCGTGGCGACGCAGCGCCACCGTCGTTGCAAGCGATCTGCCCAGCGAGTCGGCGGTATCAAGGCCACAGCGGATGGTATACTTAGCCGCATCACGCCCTTCCGCAATAGCGCGGGTAAGCAGTGTCTGGACCTCCTCAGGACACTGCGGCAAAACATCAGCCACCGAATCCCACAGGGAGTGGGTGTATCGGCCCAAGAGGCAAGCGGTATTAACAGACCGCAAGCCAGCACTGGAGGAAGAGAGCCTTCTTCCCAAAGTGATCCAGGCGCTTGGATTCCCTATCCGGAGGCGGTAGGGGAAGGCTGTTTGGGAGGCAGAGGCTTGGACAACCAAGCTCTCAGGGGTGGGGTGTTGGGAGAGAAACAGGGGTCGCCCGGAGCCGGGCGATGGCGTCGGGCCACGTTCCTATCCACAGGAGCCCCTGTGGTGGGTCTGGACCAGGCACCCAAAGAACGTCAGTGAGTGCATCGTTGAACGGCAGCACAGGCTCCGAAGAGGAGGCCGCCGGCTGAAGCACTTCAGTCAGGAGGTTAGTCCTGACGGCCACTGTAGGCAACTTGGAGATTTAAGGCTCCAGCAGCTCTACGCAACACCGTTGCAAAATTAGCCCCCTCCTCCGTTGCCACGGGAGGAGACAGCATGCCAGAGTCGGGGAGGTATCCAGCCCACTGGCATCCCCAAGTTCCTCAACCCAGTCCGGGTCAAACTCGCACTGTTGTGTGAGAGGGTCGTTAGACCCCTCCCAGCTCTCCAGGTCCTCCTCAGGTTGAAAAGATGGAGGAGGAGGGACATAAGGGACCCAAGGCCTCATCGGCGCCGGAACCGAGCGTCGGGCGGCGCCGGTCCGGCTCCATGTCCGGACCCGGGAGAACCGGGGAACGACGCCGCCCGGAGCCCCGGACGGCGTCGGAAACGGCACCGGGGACATCGGCGTAGGCGGAGGCGTGGTTAGGTCAACCGGCGTCGATGGAGGTTGCGGCACCACCGGAACCGGGGTCGAGGCCGGGGCCGGAGCCGAGGCCGGGACGAAGGCTGGTGGGACAGGCGACGCCGGGACCGGAGTCGACGGCGCGCGCGAGCAACCCCATGTGGGCCCGCGGGGCCCGAAGGCGCACCGGAGGGACCTCGCGAGGCCCGAAGAGGCGGGCCATGGCCGACAGGAATTTCTGTACGCCGGCCGGAGTCGCCCCGAACCCGGGAAGGACGGGTAATGCGGGGGCAACTCGACAGGCACGTCCGGGGCCGCGGGGCGGGGACGGTGCCGACAGGGACCTCAGCCGAGTCGCGCGACCGGCGAGGCGAAGTCTTAGAGCGATGACGCCGCTTAGACTTCTTGTGCTTCGACTTACCGGAGGAGCGCGAAGACTTGGATTCCGACGAACGGCGGGGACTCCGCGTCCGGCCCCTCGACCTCTCCCGGGACCGGGCGTGCTGCGGCGCGGAGCCGACTGCCGGACTTCAAGGAGCTTTCGAGACCGCTCTCGCAAAGCCTTCGGATGAAGTTTCCGGCAGTCAGGGCACGACTTCGTGTCGTGGCCTCGGCCGAGGCAGAAGAGACACTCGAGGTGGGGGTCCGTGATGGACATCATACGACCACATTCCTCGCAGGGCTTAAAGCCGGGCATCCCTACGACACCTTAGGAGTCGTGAAGACTCGTTGAAGAGAACAGTGAAAAAATTTCACAAAAAGATAGTCAAAAAGTGACTAGGGCACTGCTCTTCCCGGATCTGCGCTTACTGGCGCGGAAAAAGAAGAACTGACGTCAGCGCGCAGGGGCGGCGCCTAAGTACTGCCCGCGACGTCATCCCGGCGATCACGGCGCCGACGACGGACGCGGAGCCGCACGACGCCGCCTACCGACGCGCAAGGGTACTGCTACGCAAAAAACTTTCCGGATCCAGCCTGACGCCTGGGGATATTCTAAGGTAAGGAATCTGTCACTAACGTGTCTCTTTCAGATACTTGATACGTTAACTTCTTCTTTGCAGGAATAGCACAAAAGCAAAGTTCGTACGAGTCGGTAGCTCCGTCCGAGCCTACCGTGATGCTGAAAACCACAGAGTCTAACAGTTCCAGCCGACCGCGTCGATACGGGCCAGCAGAGTCGTGAACAGACTCGGTCGCAGTACCTTTTCTCGTTGTGGCTGGTACGGAGTGTACGAGCCGGTCGGCGTTCGTCGCGGTTGCGGTGCAAGACGGAGCGATGCAAGGTGCGGTGTCCCTCGATGCGGTGCAGGCAGCGGCTCGATGAGCGTCGTGCAGACGGAGTCTGTGAGTCCAAGGCGTGCGATGCAGGGTGAGACGATGCTCGATGCGGTGCTGACAGGTTGCGATGCAGGCGACCTAGCCGGAGTGCGGGAGCTGGCGTCGGACAGCGGTGCGAGTCGGAGCGGTGCGTCGCAGGCGTGCGAGCGGTGCCCCAAATGCGGTGCGGTCCGACTCTTGAGCCAGTTGCAGCGACAGTGTCGGTCTGGTCCGGCTGGCCCAGTGAAGCGATGCGATGCGAACTGCGGTGCCCACAGGTCACGGTGCAAGCAGCGGCTCGATGTTGGCGGCGTCGGACGTCGCCCACGGTGAGACCAGGGCTGCGATGCGAAGCGGGGCGATGCGGTCTGCGGTGCAAACAGGTCACCGGCCAGGGATGGATTCGGTTGACGGAGTCGGTTGCCGTTCCTTCCTCTGTGGCAACTGAAACAGCGTTCCAGAAGCGGTACCCAGAGGCTTGTGAAGTCTTTGTAGTCCCTGAGACTTCTTAACAGGAGGCCAGCTCGGTTCCTGGCCCTTGGAGATACTCAGCACAAGTTTGTAGAAAGTTCAGTCCAGTCCTTTCAATGCCCAAGACAGAAGCAGCAACTGCAGGCCAACCCAACAAAGCAACAACACAGCAACGGGGCAGTACTCCTCCTGGCAGCTCTTCCAGCTCTTCGTCTTGGCAGGTTCCTTGATTCCAGCGAGATCTAAATTCATGGGGTCAGGGCCCCAATATTTATAACCCAAATTCCTTTGTTCTCTGAAGGCAGAGAGGCCTTTGCCTAGTCCAAACCAGTTCTGGAGCACTTTGTTGACAAGTCTCCGTCCCTTCTTTCAGTGAGCAGGCCAGGGACATCAGACGCACCACAGGAGGTGGAGCCAGCATTATGGAGGGAAGGCACTGTCCTATTCAGGGCCCAGGTGCGACCCCTCCCACCCATCTACAGGTCGATCTGGCTATTCAGCCCTGCGCTGACTCACCCTGTCTCCTGGCATCCCCCAGCCCCTGTCACTCACACTCCAGACAAGGAATACACAACCTCGCAGAGGCAGGCTTGGATGGTTAGACAAGAAAATACCCACTTTCTAAAAGTGGTATTTTCAAACACAGAATGTTAAAACCAACTTCACTAAAAGATGCATTTTATCATTCTGAGTCCAGGCATACTAAACTCGAATTTCTACCATGTTCCCGGGGTCAGTTAGGATTATCAACTGTAATAATCAAAACTGCCCGTTCTGGCCTAGGGGGAACAGGTAGCCTTGCAATAGTGAAAAACGAACTAGGCTGTAATTCACTATCAGGACATGCCGCACACACCAGGGCATGTCCTACCTTTCGCGTACAACGCACCCTGCCCACAGGGGTACCTTGGGCCTACCTTAGGGGTGACTAACATGCAGCAAAGGGAAGGTTTAGGGACTTGCAAGTGTGTGCACTTGCCAAGTCGACATGGCAGCCCAGGCTGCGCACAGGCTCTGCGATGGCAGGCCCGAGTTACACTTTACGGGCTGTTTGCGTGGGTGGCACAATCCAGTGCTGCAGCCCACCAACAGCATTTGGTCTATAGGCCCTGGCACTCGTAGTGCACTTTACAAGGGACTGACACATAAACCAAATAGGCCAATCATGGAAACACCAATCCATAACACATTTTATACAGGAGCACTTGCACTTTCCCACTGGACCGCAGTGAGGAAAGTGCGCAGAATCATTACACCAGCAAAAACAGAGTCAAAACCGGGAGGTCAGAAAGCAAAAGTCAGGGGAAACACGCCAAAAGATGCCAAGTCTAACACATGTCCCCTCCAGCTGAAAGTAGGGAGAACTACCCAACCCCATTGGAGTTCTCTTCACTAAGGCGGAAGAACCTGGACAGACCATCTGCGTTGGCGTGTTCTGTACCAGGACGGTGTTCCACCGTAAAGTCCATTCCCTGTAGGGAGATGGACCACCTCAGCAGTTTTGGATTCTCGCCCCTCATTTGCATCAACCATCTGAGGGGCCTGTGGTCCGTCTGAACCCGGAAGTGAGTCCCAAACAGGTATGGTCTCAACTTCTTCAGTGCCCAGACCACAGCAAAAGCTTCCCTTTCTATGGCACTCCACCTCTGTTCCCTGGGAAGTAGTCTCCTGCTAAGGAAGACTACAGGCTGATCCAGGCCCTCTTCGTTCAGTTGTGAGAGCACCGCTCCCACACCATGCTCTGAAGCGTCAGTCTGCACGACGAATTCCTTGGAGAAGTCAGGTGCCTTGAGCACGGGCGCCGTGCACATGGCTGCCTTCAGGGCATCACAAGCTTTCTGGCAGGACTCAGTCCAGATCACTTTCCTGGGCTGCCTCTTGGAGGTCAGCTCTGTTAGGGGGGCAACGATGGTGCCATAGCCCTTAACAAATCTCCTATAATAGCCGGTGAGACCTAAGAAGGCTCTCACCTCTGTCTGGGTCTTGGGGGCTCCCAAGCCAGAATGGTGTCAATCTTGGGTTGTAGGGGCGCCACCTGGCCGCTTCCTACCTGGTGTCCCAGTACACCACAGAACCCTGCCCGATCTGGCACTTACTGGCCTTGATCGTGAGGCCTGCACCTTGCAGAGCCCTCAACACTTTCTCAAGGTGCTGTAAATGTTCTTCCCAGCTGGAACTGAACACAGCAATGTCATCCAGGTAGGCGGCACTGAAATCCTCCAGCCCAGCCAACACCTGATTGACCAACCTCTGAAAGGTGGCAGGGGCATTCTTCAACCCAAAGGGCATCACCCGGAATTGGTAATGACCTTCTGGGGTTGAGAATGCTGATCTCTCCTTGGCCCCATCGGTTAAGGCAATCTGCCAGTACCCAGACGTCAAATCAAACGTGCTGAGGAACCGGGCAGCTCCCAACCGATCAATGAGCTCATCAGCTCTGGGGATGGGGTGCGCGTCAGTCCTGGTGACGGCATTGAGCCCACGGTAGTCCACACAAGACCGGAGTTCTGGAGTGGCACCGGGCGCCGCAGCCTTTGGGACCAAGACCAATGGGCTGGCCCAAGGACTGTGGGAGGGCTCAATCACCCCTAACGCCAACATCTTAGAGACCTCCTCCTTGATGCTGGCTCTGACCCGGTCAGTCAACCTGTAAATCTTGTGCTTCACAGGATGGCTGTCACCGGTGTCCACGTCATGGGTACACCAGTGAGTAACACCGGGGTCAGAGAGAACAGTGGGGCGAACTGTCCCAACAACTGGTGACAGTCCCCCTGCTGCTCCTGAGTCAGAGTAGGGGAGAGGATCACACCCTCTACTGACCCATCATGCTCCTTGGTAGACAGGAGGTCAGGGAGAGGCTCGCTCTCCTCTTCCACCCCATCATCTGTCGCCAAGAGCATACTCACTTCGGACCTCTCGAAGTGGGGCATGAGGCGGTTCACGTGAAGGACCCTCAACGGGTTCCTTGGAGCCTGCAAATCCACCAGGTAGGTGACGTCACTTTTGCGCTCCTTTACCTCATATGGCCCAGTCCACTTGTCCTGCAAGGCACAAGGTGCCACTGGGGCCATTACCACACTTTCTGCCCAGGTTGAAATTCGACCAGAGTGGCGTTCTGGTCATACCATCTCTTCATTTCTTCCTGGCTTGCTTCTAGGTTCGCCTGAGCGAGTTTCCTGAAGCGGGCAGTTTGGTTTCTAAAGGCCAGCATGTAGCTAAATACATCCTGGGGAGTTTTCCTGGGAGCTGCCTCCCAGCCTTCCTTTACCAAACTCAGAGGTCCTCTGACAGGGTGGCCATACAGGAGCTCAAAGGGGCTGTACCCAAGAGACTTCTGAGGCACCTCCCTGTATGCAAAGAGTAGGCATGGCAAGAGGACGTCCCACTTACGCCTCATGGGTTCTGTTAGACCCTTGATCATGCCTTCAAGGTCTGGTTGAATCTCTCCACCAGACCGTTTCCTTGTGGGTGGTAAGGAGTGGTGAACTTGTAGGTTACCCCACACTCCTTCCACAGGGATGTCATATACTTCGATATGAAATTGGTCCCCCTATCAGAAACCACCTCTCTGGGGAATCCCACACGGGAAAAGATCCCCATTAACGCCCGGCCCACCACTGGCGCCGTCGTTGTCCTGAGAGGGATTGCCTCCGGGTACCGGGTGGCATGGTCCACCAAGACCAGGATGTACCTGTTGCCCATGGCTGTCTTGGGATCCAGTGGCCCCACAATATCCATCCCTACCCTTTCAAAGGGTGTTCCAACAACCGGAAAAGGTTGGAGAGGAGCTTTGACCTTTCCTCCCACTCTTACCACTTGCCTGGCAAGTTTGGCAAGACCTGCAGTGTGCATCTGACTGCCTTCGCATTTGGGGCCAAAAGAAGTGGGTGACAAGCCTGTCAAAGGTCTTGTCCTGCCCCAAATGTCCTGCCAAAGGCACGTCATGAGCCAGACCCAGTAGGGAGGTCCTGAAGCGCTGGGGTACCACCAGCACACGGGCTGACCCAGGCTCAGCAACCTTAGGCTCACTGTATAGGAGACCACTCTCCCAGTAGATCAGATGTGACCCGGACGGATTACCAGCTGCCTGGTCTGCAGCCTGCCGCCGCAGACCCTCCAGAGTAGGGCACTCGTTCTGCTCCTGCAGAACTCCTCCCTGGTGGGACCCCCTTCTTGCTGCCAATGGGTCAGCTCAGAGATGTCTCCCAGTTCGGCTACTTGCTCCCCTGTAGGCACCGGGCGTCCCCCTCGAGGTCCGCCTCCTCCCGGTCCGTGGGAACTTCGGGGGCCGGTTTCCCGCGCCCCTGCCCTTTCTCTTGGCAGGGACTTGGGCCACTGTTTCAGGCTCCAAGTCCTCTTGATCACCCTTTCTGGCCGCCATTGACCGAGTAGACACGCATGCCCACTCTGGCAACCCAAGCATCTCCAAGTGAGACCTGAGCTCAACCTCCTTCCTTGAGGACTGCTCCAGGTCGTTTCCTAGCAGACAATCTACAGGCATGGTAGGGCTCACAACCACCCTTAAGGGACCTGAGACCCCCCCCCCATTCAAAGGGAACCTGCGCCACCATACATTGGCGCTCTGAGTTGTCGACAGCAACTACTTGGTGGAATGCTCCTGGGACTACTTGCTTCTCAGACACCAGGTGACACCGGACTGAGGTCACACTGGCTCCAGTATCTCTGAGAGCCTCTACCCTGTTCCCATTAATGGTCACCCAGGTGCTATATTTCTTTGTGTTAGGGGGCACCTGGTTTCCTGGGACCATCTCACTGTCCCCTAGTGAGACAAGGGTCATTTCTGCGGGATCCCCACCCTCCTGTGGGCACCCCTCCTCCCCAAGCGCTACACTAGCCAACACTTTGGACTGTCCACCGGTGGGTGGCTGTGTCCCCTTCGGGCACTTGGGGTCCCCCTTAAAGTGACCTACCTGGTCACATGCATAACACTTGCTGGGGCCGGTCTCAGCAGGCTTCCTGTAGAGACCCCTTTCTTCTTATCACCGGGGGCTGGGAACCTTTACCCTGGGTACTAGTTTGGGGCCCTTTAGAGAACTCCTGTACTTTACCCTTGTCCCCCCCACCTTTCTGCTGGGGACCCTGCCCACCTTTGGCTGAGTCTCCCCCAAACGCTTTCTTGTCCGCTTCCATAGCAAGCTTCCTGGGGTCAGTTAGCTTACTATCAACTAGGTGCTGGCGCAGATCTGCAAAACATAGACTAGACAAGTGCTCCCATGCAATCAAGTTGTAGAGCCCCTGAAAATCTGTTACGCTACTGCCCTTCACCCAACCATCCAGAGACCTGCAGAACACATCCACACATTCCAACCAAGTGTTGACATCAGACTTCTTACTGGACCTGAACTGATCCCTGTACTTTTCAGGAGTAAGACCATACTGTGGAGAAGGGCATCCTTCATGTCAGCATAGGTGAGGTGATACCCCTTACCCAAAGCTATCAGAGCATCCCTTGCTTCTTCCGGGAAAAGTGGCCACAATCCTGCTCCCCAATTCTCCTCAGGGACCCCAGTCGTGTGTATGGCTGCCTCATAACCCTGAAACCACCTTTGTATGTCATCCCCCTTCTTGAACTCCTTGCCTACGTTCTTGGGTATGTGCACAATCCTGTCTGCCTTTCTGGACGAATTGCTGCCACCATCTGAGCCTGACTTACTCCTAAGTTCTAGCTCCTTCAGTTCTCTCTCATGCTCTAAGAGCATCTTCCTCTCCTCTATGGCCAATCTCTTCTCCTCCCTCTCACTCTCCAGCCTGAGCTTCTGCAGCTCGAACTGCCTTGCCTCCCGCCTGTCCTCCAGCTCCTCTGGGGACAGACTGCTGCTGCCTGACCTGGCGGGTTCCCCCTACCCAAAAGCACATCCACCCTGGAAATAGGCTCCTCCACCTCCTCACTGAGATCACCAGGCTGCCCATTGGCATGTCTGGCTGCTACCCAGGCCCTCAGCGCCTTCTGTAGCTCCTCCTTCCTTGTGAGGCCTTTAATTTGGACTTTCAAGTTTTTACAAATCGCTCGTAACTCCTTTACGGCGTAGGATTCCAACCTGTCCTCCTCAAAGATAACTTCCAGAGATGCAACGGATGATGCAATTGATTCAGGCATGACAAAAGTCGTGAGTTGAAAACTGGCAAGATCAAAAATAGGCCAAAAGAAAAAGAACCAGTATGTGGTACGTAATGGTTCTGCGATATGGTAGTAGTGCACACCAATCACTGTAAGTCAAGTGCAAACACAAGTCCTATCCCCACCGCTGACAACCAATGTTAGAAATGGGATCTCTAGTTGGCAAGGGCTTGTACCTTTGTCCAAGTAGGGACCCTTCTTCCTAGTCAGGGTAAGGGTTGTTACACTCGTGAAGTAACCCCTGCTCACCCTCGTGGTAGCTTGGCACGAGCAGTCAGGCTTAATTCAGAGGCAGTGTGTAAAGCATTTGCACATAACCAACAGTAATACAGTGTAAGCACTACAAACGGACACCACACCAGTTTAGAAAAATAACCAATATTTTATATACTCAAGACAAGACCAATTACTGACAAAAATCCACAATACTATACTTTATGAATGAATACTTGATACGTTAACTTCTTCTTTGCAGGAATAGCACAAAAGCAAAGTTCGTACGAGTCGGTAGCTCCGTCCGAGCCTACCGTGATGCTGAAAACCACAGAGTCTAACAGTTCCAGCCGACCGCGTCGATACGGGCCAGCAGAGTCGTGAACAGACTCGGTCACAGTACCTTTTCTCGTTGTGGCTGGTACGGAGTGTACGAGCCGGTCGGCGTTCGTCTGCCGCGGTTGCGGTGCAAGACGGAGCGATGCAAGGTGCGGTGTCCCTCGATGCGGTGCAGGCAGCGGCTCAATGAGCGTCGTGCAGACGGAGTCGGTGAGTCCAAGGTGTGCGATGCAGGGTGAGACGATGCTCGATGCGGTGCTGACAGGTTGCGATGCAGGCGACCTAGCCGGAGTGCGGGAGCTGGCGTCGGTCAGCGGTGCGAGTCGGAGCGGTGCGTCGCAGACGTGCGAGCGGTGCCCCAAATGCAGTGCGGTCCCGACTCTTGAGCCAGTTACAGCGACAGTGTCGGTCTGGTCCGGCTGGCCCAGTGAAGCGATGCGATGCGAACTGCGGTGCCCACAGGTCACAGTGCAAGCAGTGGCTCGATGTTGGCGGCGTCGGACGTCGCCCACGGTGAGACCAGGGTTGCGATGCGAAGCGGGGCGATGCGGTCTGCGGTGCAAACAGGTCACCGGCCAGGGATGGATTCGGTTGACGGAGTCGGTTGCCGTTCCCTTCCTCTGTGGCAACTGAAACAGCGTTCCAGAAGCGGTACCCAGAGGCTTGTGAAGTCTTTGTAGTCCCTGAGACTTTCTTAACAGGAGGCCAGCTCGGTTCCTGGCCCTTGGAGATACTCAGCACAAGTTTGTAGAAAGTTCAGTCCAGTCCTTTCACTGCCCAAGACAGAAGCAGCAACTGCAGGCCAACCCAACAAAGCAACAACACAGCAACGGGGCAGTACTCCTCCTGGCAGCTCTTCCAGCTCTTCGTCTTGGCAGGTTCCTTGATTCCAGCGAGATCTAAATTCTTGGGGTCAGGGCCCCAATATTTATATCCCAAATTCCTTTGTTCTCTGAAGGCAGAGAGGCCTTTGCCTAGTCCAAACCAGTTCTGGAGCACTTTGTTGACAAGTCTCCGTCCCTTCTTTCAGTGAGCAGGCCAGGGACATCAGACGCACCACAGGAGGTGGAGCCAGCATTGTGGAGGGAAGGCACTGTCCTATTCAGGGCCCAGGTGCGACCCCTCCCACCCATCTACAGGTCGATCTGGCTATTCAGCCCTGCGCTGACTCACCCTGTCTCCTGGCATCCCCCAGCCCCTGTCACTCACACTCCAGACAAGGAATACACAACCTCGCAGAGGCAGGCTTGGATGGTTAGACAAGAAAATACCCACTTTCTAAAAGTGGTATTTTCAAACACAGAATGTTAAAACCAACTTCACTAAAAGATGCATTTTATCATTCTGAGTCCAGGCATACTAAACTCGAATTTCTACCATGTTCCCGGGGTCAGTTAGGATTATCAACTGTAATAATCAAAACTGCCCGTTCTGGCCTAGGGGGAACAGGTAGCCTTGCAATAGTGAAAAACGAACTAGGCTGTAATTCACTATCAGGACATGCCGCACACACCAGGGCATGTCCTACCTTTCGCGTACAACGCACCCTGCCCACAGGGGTACCTTGGGCCTACCTTAGGGGTGACTAACATGCAGCAAAGGAAGGTTTAGGGACTTGCAAGTGTGTGCACTTGCCAAGTCGACATGGCAGCCCCAGGCTGCGCACAGTGCTCTGCGATGGCAGGCCCAAGTTACACTTTACGGGCTGCTTGTGCGTGGGTGGCACAATCCAGTGCTGCAGCCCACCAACAGCATTTGGTCTATAGGCCCTGGCACTCGTAGTGCACTTTACAAGGGACTGACACATAAACCAAATAGGCCAATCATGGAAACACCAATCCATAACACATTTTATACAGGAGCACTTGCACTTTCCCACTGGACCGCAGTGAGGAAAGTGCGCAGAATCATTACACCAGCAAAAACAGAGTCAAAACCGGGAGGTCAGAAAGCAAAAAGTCAGGGGAAACACGCCAAAAGATGCCAAGTCTAACAGGTACATTGAGAGTAAAGTGTTGCATCTACAACTTGAGAGAACTGAGCTATTTTATAACATTTTAAAGTCTATTTTGGAGTACAGTATTGGGGATTTTTGTCGTTTGGTCTTGGGTTAAGTCTATATAAAAATACTTATTTTTATAAATACAACCTGTGTGGTGTCCATCTGTAGTGTTGTCACTGTATTACTGTATTACTGTATGTGTTCACAAATGCTTTACACACTGCCTCTGAGATAAGCCTGCCTGCTCGTGCCAAGCTACCAAGGGGGTGAGCAGGGGTTATTTTAGGAGTGTACCCCCTTACCCTGACTAGACGCAAGGGTCCCTATTTGTCACAGGCACCTACCTATGCCAAATAGAGACCCCCAAATCTAACACTATGTATATGGAAGAAGCCATGGGGCAGTTGGTGGATGGCCAGAGTTATTACAAAATAGAGAGAAGTGAGGCCCAAAACATCAAGGTTGAACAGGAGGAGCAGGACTGATTACACAGGCAGAATTTCTATTTCTGAAGACAGAATTAGCGCCTCTATCCATCTTTTATCTTATACCGAAGGTGACCAAACCACCGGGCCGGCCCATTATTTCAGCGATTGGGGACTTTTTCGAAAGTACATTTAAATACATAGATTATCTTCTCCAGGATTCAGTCAGAAAATTGTCATCTGGCATTGGCCTGCAAATACTTATAAACAGATTTAATGATTTTATGAGTGACTTGGGTCTAAAAACAAACACAGCCAAGTCACATGTAATGGTGGCTGGGAAATCCCGTTCGTCTCTAAAACCCTGCTTTAATGATAAGTTGCTTTATGTACCTACTTTCTCCTATGTAGGTGCTCAATTTGACCAAAAAGGTTCCTGCCACCTTATAGAAGTCAGAAAAAGGTGTTTTCACCAAACCCTTGAGGCCTTCTACAGGTTTGCAAAGAAATTGGGCTCTAAACCAGTTGATGCGCTTATTAACGTCTGGATTACACAATGTTGCTCTACTATCATGCATGGGGCTGGATTATGGGGTACTTGTAATATCTTACCCCTGCAGACGATAGAAAACATCTTTCTTAGAAGACTTATGGCAATTCCTTCTAGCTTTCCAGCTATAATATGACATATGGAACTAGGATTGGTCCCTTTAATACATATTCAGATTGCCCTTTAATACATATTCAGATTGCCCGTCATGCTTTGGCAATCCATCTGGTCAAAAGAGGAACCTGTACTCAAACGAGCAATAATACAGGATTGTTTAGGTCTTGAACATATGCAAAAAATACCTTGGCTTAGCTATGATCGAAAGCAGCGCGAGCTAATGGGTAGAGTAGACTTTCTCTTTTTTTTTTTACAAATCTGCAACTTATTGCAGCCTTTCTAAACTCTGCTAAAGCGGGACCTTTTAACTCTATTAAAGGAGCAAGGGATCCGTAGGGAGTGGGGTAAGAAGAGAGTGGTGGAATATGTACCCTTGGTCATCACTGAAAGAGTTGAACCTTACCTTCTGTTTCCTTACAGCCACTCTAAAAGGTTTTAGCTTGTTAGATTTAGGTTTAGCATTGCACATCTTTTGGTCTCCTATCCGAGTGAAGTATATTCTGACTCCCTTTTAGATCCTTGGCCATGTGATTGCAATTCAGTTTAGAATATGTTACACTTCTTTTTTTGTCAGCTTTACTCTAAATCACGGAAAGTTTTTATTATTCCATTGTTACGGGTATTGCACATTAGAAAATATTGGCCGGCGCGTTACTATCTCCAGCTGCTCAATAGTGAATACATATGGGAAATGATATATAAATTTATCGTTACAGCTGTGAGAATGAGGAATATCGTAGGTAAATGATCATATCGTTTAGTTACCAGAATATGGAATGTTGAAAAAATTGAAGATTACATTGCATGGCACTTTTGGATAAGTATATAATTGGCGAGGGGAATTCTGTGTAAAGGCTTTTTTACCATTCCATGGTTTTTTTATTCATTTACTTTGCACTGACTGTTTTAGGTAGGTTTTTAACTGTAACCTATAGGAATCCAATTTTTGTACATTTTTATTGAGATCTTTGTATATGTGAAGATGTTATTAAGATTGTATTTAATAGCAAATATAACTGGAATGTACTAATAATATTGACATTTGATCTATGTTCTGCTCTTACTGTTGCATAGTTTGTATAACAGGCTTGTTTGATTAAGGCACAAGTGTGAGAAAGTGCCCTCTTTCTGCATGGTTGCCCCCACTTTTTGCTGAATTGCTGATGTGCTTTGACTGAGTATGCCCTGGGCTCCTGCTAATCAGGTACCCAGGGCCTATGTTCTTTCCCTAAAACTGCATTGAAGCCTAGACCCAATTGGCATCTCTGGCCACAGGTAAATGGTACCACAGGTACCCAGGGCACTGTGACCAGAGAAGGCCTCTAAGGGTTCTGACCCCCACTTTGGGCGGAAGTACCGGCGGGAAAAACAAGTGAGGAAGAGAGGTGTGCCCACCTCTGCCAACTCCACCCCTCAGGTGGGGGAGGCGAGGTGAAGCACAACTCTCAGTCCACGCCATCTTGAGGATGGGGGGGACTCATCAAACCAGGGACAGGCTCATGCCCCCCTCCCACTGGAGGGTGGCATAATAGGGGGTGTACCCACCCCAGGGAAGGGACCCATTGGTCCCTGCCTTTTACCTACCTGTATCGCCCCTAAATCTAGTATTTAGGGGCACCCCTAAACCTTGCTTCCTCAGACAAGAACCTGAAACAAGAAAAGAAGAAAAAGGACTGAACAGCCGTGCCGAAGCTAACAAGAGGAAGACGCCCACTGACTTGGCCCCAGCCCTACCGGCCTGTCTCCACCTTGAACCTGCTCCTGCGAAATCCCGTTGTGTCCTGCAGCCAGCAACCTCAAAAACCCCGGAGGACCTGCCTGCCTTCAAGCACAAAGACTTTGTCTCCCGTGAACATCGGATTTGTTCACCTGCACCCTCTGGCTCCGGCCGGACACTGCAAATCCGCCCCACTCTGCACCCGCCGTCCACGGCCCGAGCGGGCAAACACCACGAGGAGGTCACCCCGGCGATCCTGACCCGAGATCCGGCGACCCCTGACCTGCCTCCAGCCGACGCCTGCAGCCTAAATCCAGAAGGCCCCCCTAACTGCGACCAGGAGCTGGTAAGAAGATCCAACCCCAAAAGGCACCCCTACACCTGACGCCCCACAGCCTTGTGTGCCCAAACTGACGGTGCCTAAACAACCCCTAACTTCCCAACTTACCTCTCGAAGTGGTGGTCGCACCCAGAAGACCTTCGTCCCCGAGCCTGCAGTGTCTTTCCAAACCGGAGGTTCTCCATTGAAAACAACAGGGCGTCCGACGTCGAAACAGCACTCTGCACCCGGCCGCTCTAGTGCCGCTGAGGGTGCACCTTTGGTGCCACTTTGTTTCCCCATTTGCCCTGAGCTAAAGTCCAGGAGCTTTGCTCCCACAACCTAGTGGCCTGCTTGCCAGCAGCCACCAACCGGAGGCCCCCCTATCCCCCATTGTATAACATTGGGCCTCAGCACTCTGCACCCGGCCACCCTAGTGCCGCTGAGGGTGTAACAAGAGTGCATCCTTGACCCTGGGGGACCCCTGAGTCTACCCCCAGAACCTCAACTCCCACTACCAAATACTTACCTCAAAACCGATAACACTATTTTCCTCCATAGGATAACATTGACTGTTTTTTTCTGTGAAAAGTTATGTGTGGAGTTTGAGAAGCTAAAGAAATTGTTTAAAATTGCATAATCTAACAAAAACGATTTTACTTACCTGTTTTCAGGAAATGTCCCAGAGTAGTATCTAGGTATACTACTCTGTGTAAGCCTAGTAATCTCAAAAGTTACTTATCTGCTATTTTACTAAAAAGCCTATTCAAGCCTATGTACTGTATTTACTAAGTATTGCATTTCTCTGCATCCATACTGTAAATCAAATCAGTGCATATACAATTCTCATTCAAACTGTATTTCAATTGCATTACTACTGTAAAGTATTTATTGCTTACCTGTGCCAGGCTTGCTTGGTTCTAGAAAATAAAATAACTAAAAGGATATTTTTATACAAAAACAATTGGTCTGAAGTTCAGTCTTTGAGTGTGTGAATTCATTTGCTGACTGAGTGTGTACAACAAATGCTTAACACTGTCCTCTGATGAACAAGTTACTTACCTTCGGTAACGATATATCTGTAAGAAACATTAGTTGTGATAGATTCCTTACCTTAGAATATCCCCAGGCGTCAGACTGGATCCGGAAAGTTTTCGTCAGCAGTACCCCTGCGCGTCGGTAGGTGCGTCGTGCGGCTCCGCGTCCGTCATTGGCGTCGTGGTCGCCGAGATGATGTCGCGGGCGCTACTTAGACGCCGCCCACGCGCGCTGACGTCAGTTCTGTACATGACTTTCAGCGCCAGGAACGCAGAGCCATGCAAGATACTGACCACTGGTGCATTGAAACTAGGGCCCTGAAAGGGATGACCTTAACCCTAGAAATCAGTTCGCAGAACGGGAGGATGGTTGAGGCGGTAAGGAATCTATCACTACTATTGTTTCTTACAGATATATCGTTACCGAAGGTAAGTAACTTGTTCATCTGAAAGAAACACATAGTGATAGATTCCTTACCTTAGAATAGATACCCCAGCAATACCAACCACGGTGGTGGGTCTGCGAACCAAGATCACACCAGAAAGTCACGGAGAACAGAACGGTCAAAGAAGCCGTCTCTCCGGACTTGGCTGTCCAGGCAATAATGTTTGGTAAACGTGTGCAGCGAGGCCCACGTGGCTGCCTGACAGATGTCTTGCAGGGGACACCACGTCCCAATGCAGTAGTGGCTGCAGTAGCTCTGGTGGAATGAGCACGCAGCCCCACCGGAGGTTCTTTTTTAGCCAAAGAGTAACAGGCTTTGATACATAAGACAACCCAGCGGGAGATGGTTCTCTTATGGACCGCACAACCTTTCTTGGTGCCAACGTAGCCAACAAAAAGCTGGTCATCCACCCGGAACTGCAGTGTGCGGTTGAGATAAAAAGAAAGCGCACGTTTTGGGTCCAGGCGGTGGAGCCTCTCTTCCTCTCTGGAAGGATGCGGAGGCGGAAAAAAGGTGGGCAAGGTAATAGTCTGCCCAATGTGAAAGGCCAAAACCACTTTTGGCAAAAAGGAAGGACGGGGACTGAGCACAACCTTGTCCGAATGGACTGAAAGGATAGGAGGCGGACAGGAAAGAGCCTGGAGCTCACTCACTCGCCTGGCGGAAGTGATGGCCACCAGGAAAGCAGTCTTTAACGTCAAAAGACGAAGAGGACAGTTGTGAAGGGGCTCAAAAGGAGCGCACATCAAGTACGTCAGAACCAGATTCAAGTCCCACTGAGGCATCACGAAAGGAATAGGAGGAAAAAGGTGTGTAATGCCTTTAAGAAACCTATTTACAACAGGGGACTTGAAAAGAGAGGGCTGATCAGGGAGCCTGAGAAAGGCCGAAATAGCAGAAAGGTAGCCCTTGATAGTGCCCAGAGCAGAGCCCTGCTGGGCCAAAGAAAGAAGGAACAGTAGAACTTCAGAAAGAGGGGCAGAAAGGGGATCCACAGCCTTTGCTGTGAACCATGCCTCAAATTTGTTCCACCTGCAGGCGTATACCACTTTAGTAGAGGGACGCCTGGCTGCCAGAATAACGTCACAAACTTCAGGAGGCAAGTCGAAGGGAATCAACTGCCGCCGCTCAATCTCCACGCAAAGAGGTGGAGGCTGGACAGGTTCGGGTGGAGGACCGTCCCCTGCTGCTGCAACAGAAGATCCTCCCGAAGAGGCAGTCGGATCGGGGGATCGATGCTCATACTGAGTAGCTCGGGATACCATACTCTTCGAGCCCAGTCCGGAGCCACAAGAATGACTAGGGCCCGGTCGCGCCTGATCTTCTTCATCACACTGAGCAGAAGTGGTATAGGCGGAAAGGCGTACAACAGACCGCAACTCAACTCGCGACGAAAAGCGTCGCCGAGCGAGTGCCGCCTAGGAAATTCCAACGCGCAGAATTGACATTGCGCGTTCTCTTCGGTGGCGAATAGATCTAACCAAGGCTCTCCCCACTGCTGAAAGAGTCCTTGCGCCACCTCCGAGTGAAGACGCCATTCGTGATCGAGCATGCACCTGCGGCTGAGTTCGTCCGCCCTGGCGTTCAGAGAACCTGCCAGGTGTTGAACCACCAGGGACATGCCCTGATATTCCAGCCATGTCCAGAGTCGCAGAGCCTCCTGACAGAGGGTCCACGACCCCACCCCGCCTTGTTTGTTGCAGTACCACATGGCAGTGGTGTTGTCTGTGAACACCTGCACTACTCTCCCCTTGACAGAGGGAAGGAATGCCTTTAGTGCAAGCCTGAACGCCCGCAGCTCCAAAAGGTTGATATGGAGCCGGGACTCCGCCGGAGACCAGAGGCCTCTGATCTCCGCCTCTCCCATGTGGCCGCCCCATCCCAGGAGGGACGCATCCGTCACCACTGTGAACTCCGGTTGGGGAAGGGAGAGGGATCTGCCGTCGACCCAATGCTGGTTCGTGAGCCACCACTGCAATTGACGTGCAGTGCCCTCCGAGATCTGGACGTGATCGGACAGGTTTCCCTGATGCTGCGCCCACTGGAACTTCAGGTCCCACTGCAGAACCCGCATATGCCACCTGGCATGATTGACCAGCAGGATGCAGGATGCCATGAGGCCCAGCAGCCTCAGAGTCACTCTGACCGAAACCCGGGATAAGGGCTGAAAGATGGGAATCAGAGCCCGAATATCCCGGACTCGCCGTTCGGGAGGATAGACCCGAAACTGCGCCGTGTCCAGAACCGCTCCGATAAAGAGGAGCTTCTGGGAGGGAATCAGGTGCGACTTCGGCACATTGATGGAGAACCCCAGCAAGTGCAGGAGGTTGGCCATAGTCTGGAGGTGGGAGACGACTGTCTGGGGCGAGCCCTCCTTCAACAACCAATCGTCGAGATAGGGGAAGACTGAGATCCCTGATCTGCGCAGATGAGCTGCGACCACCGCTATCACCTTGGTGAACACCCGAGGAGCGCTGGTAAGGCCAAAGGGGAGCACGGTAAACTGAAAGTGCTCGTGGCCTACCGTGAACCGTAGGTAACGCCGGTGGGCTGGCAGGACGGGGATGTGTAAATAGGCGTCCTGCAAGTCCAGCGCTACCATCCAGTCTTGTGGGTCGAGAGCAGACAAGACCTGAGCTAGAGCGAGCATCTTGAACTTCTCTTTGCAGAGGAAGCGATTGACGTTCCGGAGGTCTAAGATAGGACGCAGGCCTTTGTCCTTCTTGGGCACCACAAAGTAGTGGGAATAACAACCACGACCTACTTCGTGCGTGGGAACGCGCTCGATGGCCCCCTTGGCCAAGTGGGCCGCAACTTCCTGCTGAAGAAGCACCAAGTGATCCCCCGACATGCGGTGGTATTGAGGTGGCATGGCTGGGGGGGGTAGTCTCGAAGGGGAGGGGAGTAGCCTGTCCGAAGTGGTGGTGCGCCAGTGGGGGAGGTGATGGCGGAGCCTGCCGCCCACTGGCGTTTGATGGGCCTGAAAGTTCGGACTAGGAAGGTTTGGAGGCAGTGGTGGCCGGGGTGGACGTGGACTGACCCGCCCGCTGGCCCCTTTGTCCGCCACGGCGGAACCCGCGTCCGCGGCCACGCTGGGATGACTGCTGCGCCGGCCTGTGGCTCTGTTGCGAACGCTGCGGGCGCCCCTTCCTGTGCCACGAAAGGAGCGAAAAGCGGAAGGCGGAGGAGGGCGGACTGCCGAGAGTCCCAAGGACTTGGCCGTAGCCCGTGAGTCCTTAAACCTCTCCAACGCGCTGTCCGCTTTGACGCCGAAGAGGCGATGGCCATCAAAGGGCATGTCCATAAGGGTGTTTTGGACATCCCCCAAAAATCCAGTGGTTCTCAACCAGGTGTGACGGCGAACCGCCACCGTCGTTGCAATGGATCTGCCCAGTGAGTCGGCGGTGTCTAGACCACAACGGATCATTAACTTTGCTGCGTCTCTCCCCTCTGCAACAGCCTGGGCGAGAGCAGGCCAGGCCTCCTCCGGACACTGGGGCAGCACGTTCACCACCGTATCCCAAAGAAGGTGGGAATAACGGCCCAAGAGGCATGCGGTGTTCACGGACCGCAGCGCAGAGCTGGTGGAAGAGAAAATCTTCTTCCCAAACTGATCCAGCTTCTTGGATTCCCTATCCGGTGGGGCGGAAGGGAAGGCTGTTGGGGAAGCAGAGGCTTGCACAACCAAGCTCTCGGGGGTGGGATGTTGGGAGAGGAAAATGGGGTCACCCGGAGCCGGGCGATGGCGTCGGGCCACGTTCCTATCCACAGGAGCCCCTGTGGTGGGCCTGGACCAAGTGCCCAAAAGAACGTCCGAAAGGGCTTCATTGAAGGGCAGCAGCGGCTCCGCAGAAGTAGCTGCTGGCAGAAGCACCTCTGTCAGGAGGTTAGTCCTGACGGCCACAGTAGGGAGATGGAGGTGTAGGGCCTCCGCCGCCCTACGCAACATCTCTGCATAACTGGCTCCCTCCTCCGTAGCCACGGTAGGAGGAGACAGCATGCCAAGGTCTGGTGAGGCATCCAGACCACTGGCGTCCCCCAATTCCTCAGCCCAGTCCTGTTCAGACTCGCAGGCTGCAGCGAGAGGGTCGTCCGACCCCTCCCAGTCCTCCCCTTGCTCCTCAGGCTGTTCAACAGGCCGAAAATAAGGAGTAGGGACATGGGGATAGAAATCCCCAAACGGCGTCGAGAACGGCATCGAGCGACGCCGGTCCGACGCCGCGTCCACTTCGGGGCTCAATCTGAGGTCGACGTCGTCCCGAGGAGCGGGCGGCGTCAGGATCGGTGCCGGTGGAGTCGACGTCGGTGGAGGCGTAACAAGGTCAACCGGCGTCAACCGGGATCCAGGCCTGGATCCAAGGGTGTCCTGCGGCGCTGGGGCCGGAGCCGACAGCGACGCCGGAGCCGCCGGCGAGGAAACGCGAGGACACCCATGCGGGACCGCGGTGCCCTAAGGCGCACCGGCGGGATCCGACGGCCCAAAGAGGCGAGCCATGGCCGACAGGAAGTCCTGTATCTGGGCCGGAGTCGTCGACGACCCCGGGAAGGGCGGGTAGACGGGCGGCGACTCCATGGACTCCGCCGGAGCCGCGGGGGTGGCACCACCCTTAACCCTCAGCCGCGTCGCGCGACCGGCGAGGGGAAGTCGGAGAACGATGAAGTTTCTTCGACTTCTTGTGCTTCGCTTTACCTGACCCCGAGTGCGAAGACTTCGATGCCGATGATGACTCCGTGCACGGTCCCTCGACCTCCCTCTGGACCGGGACTTCTCACGGCGCGGAGCCGACTGCCGGGCTTCAAGCAGCTTTTGGGACCACTCCCGCAAAGACTTCGGCGCCATGGACCGTCAGTCGGGGCACGACTTGGGGTCGTGGTCGCGCCCCAGGCAGAAGAGACAAACGCGGTGCGGGTCCGTCACCGACATCATCCGATGACAGTCCTCGCAAGAATTAAACCCGGGCATCCCTAACTGCACCAGGAGTCGTATCGACTCGAAAAGGGTGAGAAAAAGATCTCAAAAAACGTAGTAAAAAAAAGACTAGGGGTACCGCTCTCTCCGGATCTGCGCTTGCTGGCGCGGAAAAGAAAGAACGGACGTCAGCGCGCGTGGGCGGCGTCTAGCAGCGCGCCGCGACGTCATCTCGTCGACCATGACGCCAACGATGGACGCGGAGCCGCACGACGCCCCTACCGACGTGCAGGGGTACTGCTGACGAAAACTTTCCGGATCCAGTCTGACGCCTGGGGATATTCTAAGATAAGGAATCTATCACTATGTGTTTCTTTCAGATACTGCCTTACTGCTCGACCACCCTACCACAAATAGAGAGTGAGGTGCTATCTAACTTTACCTCTGCCTACCTTTGGGGATCCACTGGACTCTGTGCACACTATACCTCACTTTGGTATAGTATATACAGAGCCAGCTTCCTACAACAAGTCCGTTTATGGTTTTAATCTGATAAAGGAGAATGCTTAGATGATGTTTTAATGAGTTTTTATGCTGTGTATTCTTTTATGGTTTTAATTAACCGAATAAAGATCAATTAATTGATTGTCATCATATGCACAAGACACCGGCTACTTTTTGAAAAAAGTGTATGATGTCAATTGGGAAGAAGGGTATATCTTAATGACTAAGGACGTGTCGTCCTTGTATACAAGTATATGCCAAAGAGATGGAATAACAGCAGTGGAGTACTATCTTAGTTATAGACCACTGACACTATACAGAAACACTGAGATGCTACTAAAGATGATTCACTGGTGTCTGCACAATAATATTTTTCTGTTTGGGCAAGAGATGTATCGTCAGCTAAGAGGGACGGCCATGGGCACCTGCTTCGCCCCCAGTTATGCCAATTTGCATATGGGCTGGTGGGAGGAGCAGGTGCTGGACCATGACTATGCCCAAGAAATGGCAGATAAAGTGGTTTTATGACCGCGCTATATAGACTACTTGTTCGTCATATGGCGTGGCACTGAGGCTTTGGCACAACAGTTTGTGGAGAAGATTATCAATAATCTTAATCAGCACTTCACCTCTCACATTAGTTTACAGGAAGTTCAGTTTCTAGATCTGACAGTTTACAGAGATCAGGGCAAGCTGCATACTAAAATTTATCGTAAGGTGGACTGCGGGCAACACGGTGTTGCATGCCCGCAGTTTTCATCCTAATAAATTAAAATACAGCATCCCGTATGAGGAGAATCTCTGCATGCTTAGGAATTATAGCAGCACTACACAATTGGAGCTGGCCCAACATAAACTGAGGGAGAGATTCATTGCCCGGGGATATAATCCAGAGGTATTATAGGGAGCTAGAGTCAGAGCTAATTCTAAAACAAGAGAACAGCTGCTCTTCTCGGCAATGAGGACAAGACCACAGAGCCGGCAAAAGATTTGGTTGATAATAGGTTTTACTATCCAGCATCAGAAACTAAGGCAGATTTAACACCAACACTGGCATCTCCTCCGCAGTGATCCTGTGATTGGTCCACAGGTACAATGCAGGCCACTTATTGCGTTTCGGAGAGCAAGATCCATGAGAGAGAATCTGGTGGTTAGTAGCCCAGAAATGCAACAAAGCGGGACATGACTAACTGGCAGTGGTGGTTTTAAAAAACGTCATAGGTGTAAGGCCTGTACCCATGGAGTTAAAACCATGCAGTCGGCTTTACCCTTTTCTGATGGAGTTTGGAAGATCACAAAAACATTACACTGTAAGAGTGAGTTTACGGTCTATGTTTTGAAATGCACTTGCTCTAAGATCTACATAGGCAGCACAATCTGGAAGGTTCATCAATGTATCTTGCAGCACATCAGAACTATTAGACAAAGATCAGTCCTACCCTGTAGCAAGACATTTTGAATTGGATCATCAGAGCAAGGTGGAGGATTTGACCTACTTTGTATTGGACCAAGTACCTAATAGGATTAGAGGAGGCAACAGAGAATGAACGCTGCCTTAGACAACTGGAATTCAGGCACATTCTTAGGTTTAATACAAAAGTACCAGCAGGTCTGATCATTGAAGAAAATGTATACATTCATCTCTAGATAGGGGAGTGTAAATCCAGGAACAAAAGACAAACCTGTAGCTAGTCCGTGCAGTGATGAAAGGGACATGTTTTTTATATTAATAGGAAGGGGTTTGTAAAGTACAAGCACTTTATAGTAAACTTATTTTAGACGTTTTTTGGATATATAGGTATTTTACAAAGTTGTCATAATACTTATGAATTTTATTAATTATTATATGTTTTTTAGTCATTTAGAGATCTTGATGGGAAATTGATTGGGAAATTGATTAGCAATTTGCTTGATTAGTGCCTTGAAGGGCAGGTCAATGGATATATATATATATATATATTCACTGAAAAAACCATAGGTTTCAGACATGTTATAGTTAGAAATTAGCATTTAAAAAACCTTTGAAATTCACTGAAAAAACCATAGGTTTCAGGCACGTTATAGTTAGAAATTAGCATTTAAAAAACCTTACAAATTCACTGAAAAAACCATAGGTTTTAGGGACAGTTATAGTTACTTGGACATTGCACTCGTACAAAACCCGTGAAATTCCCCCGTTATAGTTAGTTCAGCTAACTATAACTCGCGCCCCCGCAATGCACTGCTGATGACGTCACATATTACATCACTCATGACATGGTCAGTGACATCACTGATGACATCACTGATGACATCATCCAGTGACTGTGTGTTTCTGTAAAGTTTAAATATGTTTAATATATATAGGGAAAGGCGTATTGAAGAGTGAGTGGTTGTATAAGTGTCTGAATGGATGATTTAGTAGGTGTGTGACTAACTGTATAAGTGAGTGATTAAACGTATCTTACTGAATGCATGGGTTAGTGACTAAACTGGGTGAATGTCTGTATCCGTCTGTCTGTTGCTGTGTAAGTGGCTGCATGGGTTTGTGAATAGCTACATGAGTGTCTATATGAGTTATTGATTGGTTGTCTGAGTATCTGTATGGGTGCCTGAGTGTTTGTGTGGGTGGGGTGTGTGCGACTCTGTACATAGATGTGTGAGTGGGTGATTCACTGGGTGCATGATTTGAAGAGTGCGTCTGTGATGGACTGCTTGGGTGGGTGAGTGTGTGTATGGGTGTGTTAGTGAGTGAATGTATATCTCAGAGGTACATGTGCGAGTAACTACATATGTAAAAGGAAGTCTATATGTGTGTTAGAGTATTTAAAAGGCTATACGTGAGAGTGTGTGATTGTGAGAGTGGCTGTATGGATGTGTGTGTGCTTGTATCAGTTATTGTATAAGAGCGTAAGAATGTGCTAGTATTTGTATGAGTTATTGAGCTGGTGTGTGTATAACTCTATAGGTGAGTAAATGGGTGTGTGATTAATTTTTGCATGACTGACTAGGTGTGTGAGTACCTCTATGGATGAGTGGCGGTGTGTCAGTGTTTATATAGGTGTATGAGTGCATATGATAGTCCTGTACTGAGTGACTGTAAGTATGAGTGACTGTACGGGTGAGTGAGTGGATGTGTGTGTAGACCTAAGAATCAGTGAGTTGGTATGTAGTTATTGGTATTGGAGTGTCTATGGTTTTGAGAATGGCAGTCTGTAATTTAGAGTGGGTGTATCAAAAGTTATATTAGGGTGTGAGAAGATGCATGAAATTATCACATGGATGATGTCATCAGTGATGTCATTTGAGATGTCATCAGTGATGTCATCAGTGATGTCACTGACCATGTCATGAGTGATGTAATATGTGACGTCATCAGCAGTGCATTGCGGGGCGCGAGTTATAGTTAGCTGAACTAACTATAACGGGGGAATTTCACGGGTTTTGTACGAGTGCAATGTCCAAGTAACTATAACTGTCCCTAAAACCTATGGTTTTTTCAGTGAATTTGTAAGGTTTTTTAAATGCTAATTTCTAACTATAACGTGCCTGAAACCTATGGTTTTTTCAGTGAATTTCAAAGGTTTTTTAAATGCTAATTTCTAACTATAACATGTCTGAAACCTATGGTTTTTTCAGTGAATTTCAAAGGTTTTTTAAATGCTAATTCCTAACTATAACATGTCTGAAACCTATGGTTTTTTTCAGTGAATTTCAAAGGTTTTGTAAATGCCAATTTTTAAATGTATTAATTGTTATTTTTATTTTTTTCATACTGATTTACTACATTTTTTTAAACTATTTATTTTTAGATATTTTATTTTTTAAATTACATTGTAATTACATTATACATTACATTACAAAATATACTTTCTCAGAATGAATTAATTTACTTTAAATACTTTGCAAATAGGCAGTAGACTTTTAAGTACAGTAGTTACAGTTGTTGCAATGGGCAACACAATTTCAAACACAATGCAACATTGAGCTCAATGTGAATTTCTAGCTAAATGCAATTAGTTACTTTATGGATTACTTTTCTAACCACAGGACTGAATCCTAGATTCAGTCCTGGGACATCTCCTGTAAACAGTTGAGTAAAAGCGTTTTGGTTACAGTAGTGATTTTAAGGAATATTATTGTATTTTAAAAGTTGACACTTTGAAACTTTTTCACATAGAATCACCAATGTTATCCTATGGGAGGAAATTCACTTAGCAGGTAAGTAGTGTTATCGTGACTTTTCTCACTCAGTGGTGGATCCTGGATCCAGCACTGGTGCATCTCCTGTAAACAGTTGAAAGAATGCGTTTAAGTCATACAGGCGATTTTTAAGGAATATTTGTAGTTTGTGAAAATCGACACTTTGAAACTTTTCTGCTGAAAACCAGACAATGGATTCCTATGGAAGGAAATACAAGTTACTGGTAAGTACGGTTAAAATTACTTTTCAGGGTCAGTGCTGGGCTAAAAGATGCAGCACTGGGTTCTCTCCTGATAACAGGTGAGTAAATCGGAATTCGTATTTCGGCTGATTTTAGAGGAATATTTGTATGTTTCAAAAATCGACACTTAGAAACTTTTTCAGCAAAAAGCAGGCAATGATATCCTATGGAAGGAAATTCAAGTTACTGGTAAGTACGGTTAAAATTACTTTTCAGGATCAGTACTGGACTGAAAAATGCAGCACTGAGGTCTCTCCTGATAACAGGTGAGTAAATCGAATTCGTATTTCGGCTGATTTAGAGAATATTTGTATGTTTCAAAAATCGACACTTAGAAACTTTTTCAGCAAAAAGCAGGCAATGATATCCTATGGAAGGAAATTCAAGTTACTGGTAAGTACGGTTAAAATTACTTTTCAGGATCAGTACTGGGCTGAAAGATGCAGCACTGAGGTCTCTCCTGATAACAGGTGAGTAAATCGGAATTCGTATTTCGGCTGATTTTAGAGGAATATTTGCACAATGGTGAAGGGAGGGCGGGGCCTGAGGTGACATCTGTGCAATGCGCCCGTATGCGCGCTTTAAGTTGGGGGATTAAGTCCCCTTTAATCATGAGGGTCCCTAGGGGCCAACTAGCCCACCAGGAACCTCCAGTATGCGCCAGGGAGCTGCGTTGCAGAGACGTGTACAGAGGCCACACCCCTTTTACACCTCTCTGCAAGGCAGCTCTGTGGCGCTTTGGAAGTACATGGTGGGCTAGTTGGACTCCAGGGACCCTCAGGATTCAAGGGGAATTAATCCCCATCTTAAAACACGCCACGGGGCCTGTTTGCACACATGTCACCTGAAGCCCCGCCCCCTCCTTCACCACTGTGCAAACGCGCCCGTGGTGCGTTTTAAGTCGGGGGATTAACTCCCCTTGAATCCTGAGGGTCCCTGGGGGCCAACTAGCCCAACAGGTATATCCAAAAAGCGCCACAGAGCTGTGTTGCAGAGAGGTGTAAAGGGCGTGGCCTCTGTACACCTCTCTGCAACGCAGCCCCTGGCGCATACTGGAGGTTCCTGGTGGGCTAGTTGGCCTCAGGGACCCCTCAGTATCGAAGGGGAATTACTTCCCCATCTGCAAACGCGCCAGGGCGCGTTTGCAGAGTGGTGAAGGAAGGGCGGGGTCTGCGGCCGGATCGTTTTTTTTTTTTGTTTGTTTTTTCTCTGAAGGGGGCTGTGTGGCCCCCTTCCTTTTCCTATTTTTGGGCCCTGGGGACCCCATCCCCCAGGGCCTTATCCCCTTTTTTTTAATTTTTTAAATTGAACGGGAAGGGGGCCGCGTGGCCCCCTCCCTGGCCGAATCCCTACCCCGGGACCCCATCCCCCGGGGCATGGCCACACTTTTACATTAATTTTTAAGGAGGGGGCTGCGTGGCCCCCTCCTCAGGCCTCCTTTTGCCCCGGGGACCCCATCCCCCGGGCAGGCCTTTTTTTTGTAATTTTTAAAAAAAATATTTCTGGGGAGGGGGCTGCGTGGCCCCCTCCCCGGCCACTACTTGCCCCGGGGACCCCATCCCCCGGGCCTGGCCTCTGGTTGGGGACTGTGGGGGGTCCCCAAACCCCCACAGTCCCGCCGGCTCCCCGTGTCCTACGGGAGCCGGCATTGCTTTCCACATGGGGAGCAGCTAACATGCTGCTCCCCGTGTGGAAAGCAATTGTCTTTGGATATTAGCGAGAGCAGGTTTCCCTGCTCTCTCTTCCAATATCCAAGCAGTTTGCATGACAGGACGGGAGCCGCGAGGCTCCCGTCCTGTCATTGCAAACAGCAGTGTCCCGGGGGTAGGCACCCCGGGACACTGCAGGAGCCGGCTCCTGAGGGGTGGCGGTCCCCAGGGCCACCACAGGCTCCAGGATGGGGCCGCGCGGCCCCCTCCCATCCAAATTCACAGCCCCGGGAGGTGGTGGTCCCTGGGCTCGGGGTCTTTAACGGACCCCCATTTTCACTTCTGTTAGTGCCCCGGGGAGGTGGTGGTCCCCGGGCGTGTTGGGGGCTGGAGCCCCCACACATGTTAATTTAAAAATAAAGAAGCCCCGGGGAGGTGGTGGTCCTCGGGGCTGCGGGAGGGTTCAGAGCCCTCCCGCTACTCTTTCAAATAAAGCCCCGGGGGTGGCGGTCCCCGGGGCTTGGGAGCCCTTAGAGGCCCCCATACATAAAATAAACCCCTCAGCATGCCCCCGGGACTTGGCCCACCCGGGGGCAATGCTATCGAGCGCGGGAGACCGCGCTTCGATTTTTTTTTTTTTTTTTTTTTTAATCGGCAGGATCCGCGCACCCTGAGCGCATCCTGCTGATTTTTTTAAAAAAATGCTTTTTGCAGGGGTCCTTGTGGGACCCCTGAGCAGACCTAGGGGTCAGGGTGTTTCTACCCTGCCCCCTTTGTGCGTTTGCGCACTTTTTTACTGCTTTCTTGTTCCTCGAGGAACAAGATGGCTGCCAACACTTCCTGGTTTGGAGTGTTGACAGCCAATTAGCAGACAGCTCGTGATCGGGAGGGTGCGCGGATCCTCCGTGCCCATAGATATATATGTATTTTTACTTTTGATTTTCTCAGCAACTACTGAACGGATTTACACCATTTAACAAAAGGGTTCTTTCTGAACCAAGAACTACCTCTTTGCCAAATTTGGTGTAATTCCGTTCAGCAGTTCGGGCTGTAGCCATGTCTAAAGTTTCCTATGGAAAAATGAATGGGGAAAACGTGTTTTGGGACCCCCCTTTTTCTCGGCCACCGCTTGACGAATCACCCCGAGACTTTCAGGGTAGGAGCGGATATATATATATATATATATATATATATATATATATATATATATATATATATATATATATATATATATATATATTATATATATATATATAATCTACTGGCGGTCGCCAGTAGATAGTTATAGTTAGGACCTATTTTCCATAGGAAATCCGCGACATTCTATTTGAAATAACTCTCTTGCCGGTTGACATATCTTCGCGAGAATTTTCAAACTTTGTGGGGCGCTCCGGTCCGCTCCTACCCTGAAAGTCTCGGGGTGATTCGTCAAGCGGGGCCGAGAAAAAGGGGCGTCCCAAAACGCGTTTTCCCATTCATTTTTCCATAGGAAACTTTAGACACGGCTACAGCTCGAACTGCTGAACGGAATTACACCAAATTTGGCAAAGAGGTAGTTCTTGGTTCAGAAAGAACCCTTTTGTTAAATGGTGTAAACCGTCTCAGTAGTTGCTGAGAAAATCAAAAGTAAAAGTACATATATATCTATGGGCACGGAGGATCCGCGCAACCTGAGCGCACCCTGCGCGCACCGTCCCGATCACGAGCTGCATGTTAATTGGTTGTCAGCTGGCTGTCAACATTCCGATTCAGGAAATGTTGGCAGCCATTTTGTCCCTCGGTAGAACCGAGGACAGAAACAAGTGCGCAAAGCGCACAAAGGGGCAGGGTAGAAACACCCTGACCCCCTAGGTCTGCTCAGGGGGTCCCATAAGGACCCCCTGGGCAGAAAAAAGCATTTTTTTTTTTAATTTTTTTTTTTTTTTTTAATATCGGCAGGATGCGCTCAGGGTGCGCGGATCCTGCCGATAAAAAAAAAGGGCTCTGAGCCCTCCCGCAGCCCCGGGGACCACCACCTCCCCGGGCTTCTTTTTTTTTTTTTTTCCTGTGGGGGGGGCCTCGAGCCCCCCACACGCCCGGGGACCGCCACCTCCCCGGGGCACTAACAAATTAAAATGGGGGTCCGTTTTGGACCCCGAGCCCCGGGACCACCACCTCCCGGGGCTTTGCTGATGTGGGGAGAGGGGCCGCGCGGCCCCCTCCTGGAGCCTGTGGTGGCCCTGGGGACCGCCACCCCCAGGGCCGGCTCCTGCAGTGTCCCGGGGTGCCTACCCTCGGGACACTGCTGCTTGCAATGACAGGACGGAGCCTCGCGGCTCCCGTCCTGTCATTGCAAACTGCTTTGGGATATTGGAAGAGAGAGCAGGAAACCTGCTCTCGTCTAATATCCAAAGACAATTGCTTTTCCACACGGGGAGCAGCATGTTAGCTGCTCCCCATGTAAAGCAATGCCGGCTCCCGTAGGACACGGGGAGCCGGCGGGACTGTGGGGGTTTGGGGACCCCCCACAGTCCCCAACCAGAGGCCAGGCCCCGGGGGATGGGGTCCCCGGGCAAGTAGTGGCCCGGGAAGGGGCCACGCGGCCCCCCTCCCCAAAAATAATTTTTTTTTTTTAAATAAAAAAAAAAAAAAAAAGGGGGGTAAGGCCCTTGGGGATGGGGTCCCCAGGGCCCAAAAATAAGAACAAGCATTTGCAATGCAATAGGTCTCGCATTTGCAAGAGTTTAGCTATTGACATTGTAATGACAATGCCTTTTATTTATCGGTTGTTTTTAAACCAGATAAATAAAAGGCATTGTCATTTACAATGCCAATAGCGCAAACTGTTGTAACTGCGAGACCTATTCAATTTCAAAGAAGCAGCAGCCACTGTTCCTGGCTGTTTGGGAAGTGAAAGCTGAATGTTGCAGGAAAGCATGTTGTGCCTTTAGTAGAAGAAACTTGTTAAAGAAAATAGTGCTACAGATTAAATAAGACATACCACGTAACAGAAGTAAAAGGGCCAATACATTGAAATGCCTACATAAGTAAAACCTTAATTGATGGAAGCTTTATCAGATGGACTTACAATATATGCGAGAGTTAAATGTAAAACAGCAGGAAGGCTCAGCGAGTTGAATGTTCACCACTAATAAATGCGGTTCTGGATTAGCAGGTCCCAAACAGTTGCCATTTTACACTGGGAAGGCTAAGTTAATTGCCCTTTGCATCCTTTTGTGAGGGCTAACAGATCCCAAACAGCCTTATGGCAGGCACCAGGCCATGCAACGCAAATAAAGGACTGGGCGCAGCCCCAAGAGGGTGGGAGAGCCGGGAGAAAACGCATAGAGATGTTATAGAGGCAAGCACGCAGAAAACAGACATTGGCAGTAGTCCAGACCGAAGAAACGCAGAGATCAAGTAAAGGTAGAGATATTCGAACAAGTAGAAATTTTACTGGAAGGAATTAATAAATTAAAATATTTGGAAAACGTTACAGTTGCCCGAAAGAGCACCCTGGCGCTACAGTAATATAGGAACGACAGCATGCTAGCTTAATTAATGCATATTAACCAGCCATGTTTTCAATTTTTACAAAAGTGAGGCAGTCACTGCATGATCACAAGACAAACAGACACATGGATGAAATCCACACACGTGACGAAGAATGAGACCAACATGGGTGGGCTGCAGGTCCTATCCTCTAGTACTCACTCGCTTACAACAGCTGTGAGATCTCTTTTAATGGTATGCTGACTAGACAAAAAATAACTTGATTGGCAGAAGATTCTCACAAGTGAACATGTTGAAGAGTGAGAGAATTCCGGACAGGCAGAAGAGACACATACAAATAAAGAAATTAAGTAATAAAGTTTAGATAGGCAGAAGAGAGGCAACTGAAAGATAAATGGGCATTGGGAAGGGCGTGAAAAGAAACTCAGATACGTGGACAGGTGGTAGTCTGATAATACTGAATAGGCTAAGGAGAGACACATCTGCTGAAGATATAAAGCAGGGATTTGGATAGGAAGAAGAAAGAATCAGACACATGAAATACATGGGTATTTACATAGGCAGAAGATAGACATGGATCGATAACAGCAGAAGAGAGATATGGATATAAGAGAGACAGACGGAGAAATAAGGAATGCAGAAAGAGACTGAGACATTTGAAAATGGAGGTAAGATAAATGGACATGTAGAAAGGTAGAGATGGAGTGTTTTGACTGGAATGTGAATTGGGGCTTAGGGTGTCCCCTGTGTGGAACTCAGGGGTGGGTTCAGTTTGTAGTTGCTGCCAGACGTTGGGAGCCGACGGCTTAATAAACAAGAAGCTCCTTACCTCCGTTTGAGCATTTTAGTGGCGACGGGTGGTCTGTCTGCTCCACTGTCCTCCACTGGATCAGTTGTGCCTCATCCATGCTGTCGAGGCTGCCCTAGGAGTGTCCGCTCTAAACCAACTGCTGCGCGCTATGTTGTAGTGGCGAACATTGCTGGTGCATTATTTCCGCTGCAGTTTGAGGTGGGTGAGCAGTGTCCTGGTCCTGCCTCCCCTGGACTGCGAATTTGAGAAGTTACAGTGCATCCTTGCGGCGGCCGTGTGAAGTTCGGCATTGGGGCACTGCGCCCGATCTACTGTAGAAACACGTTATGTGTGCCACAGATCAACGATCTTGATTTGGGTTTGTGAAAGCGATTAACACCTAATTAACCTAGACCCGGAGACGCCGTGCATGTTTTTAATAAGGATAGCTGCCCGCTCACTTCCCATGCCTGCTATCTACGGCACAAGGCCGATTAAAATAAAACAAGAGGGGTGCGGCTGGCCGGTCTGTGGAAGTGCTCGCAGCTGCAGGGAGCAGACCTAGGGCAGCATGAGGGGCAGAGAACAGCACGCCAGAGCCTGCTGGCAAAGCTGCCCGCTCCTCTCATGCCTCCAATGCCTGCTGTCTACAGCGTGGGGCCAATTCAAAACCAAAAACAAGCACAGAATCGAAACGGAGGAGCGGGGCGAGAAAAAGCAGCATATTGACACAGACACGCCGTGAGCGTGCACATCAGCTGTCCGGGCAAGTGCACATCAGAACGCGCCGTAAGCGTGCACATTTGCAGCAAAGACCAGCGTGACGGCGACCGCATTGGCTGCGAGGTACACCGATCACCCTGTGAGTTCTGGGGACACGCTGCAGGGCATCGCGTGAAGCATGGCGGAACGACGGTAAGGTGGGGGTGGGTGGGGGTGGCAGGCGCATGGCTGACTGACACTGGAGGGGGTGCAAGGACAGCTGGGGAGTACGTGCAATGCGGTTGGAGAGGACGGAAGGGGACAGGAGATGTGCACATCGCGTGCCTGGACGTGCGTGTTCACATTTCCAGTCTGGCCTGCGCGTGCACATCTCCTGTCTCCTTCCGAAGCAAGTCGACGACAATAAGTCTCGCTAGCGACAGCGCTCGCGCTGCGTCGCTAGGTCGAGACTCTGAAAAGGAAGGGGGCCACACAGCCCCCTTCAGGGGAAAAAAAAAAACGATCGGCCCGCAGGCCCCGCCCCTTCCTTCAACACTCTGCAAACGCGCCCCTGGCGCCTTTGCAAATGGGGAAGTACTCCCTTGAATACTGGGTCCTAGGGCCAACTAGCCCACCAGGAACCTCCAGTATGCGCCAGGGGCTGCGTTGCAGAGAGGTGTACAGAGGCCACGCCCCTTTATACACCTCTCTGCAACGCAGCTCTGTGGCGCTTTTGGAGGTACATGGTGGGCTAGTTGGCCCCCAGGAATCCTCAGGATTCAAGGGATTTAATCCCCTGGCTTAAAACGCGCCACGGGGCGCGTTTGCACAGTGGTGAAGGGAGGGCGGGGCTTCAGGTGACATGTGTGCAAACAGGCCTCGTGGCGCGTTTTAAGATGGGGAATTAAATCCCTTCAATCCTGAGGGTCCCTGGGGCCAACTAGCCCAACAGGTACATCCAGAAAGCGCCACAGAGCTGCGTTGCAGAGAGGTGTAAAAGGGGTGTGGCCCCTCTACACGTCTCTGCAACGCAGCCCCTGGCGCATACTGGAGGTTCCTGGTGGGCTAGTTGGCCCCTAGGGACCCTCATGATTCAAGGGGACTTAATCCCCCAACTTAAAACGCGCCACGGGGCGCGTTGCACAGATGTCACCTCAGGCCCCGCCCCTACCTTCACCATTGTGCAAATATTCCTCTAAAATCTGCCGAACTACTAATTCGGATTTACTCACCTGTTATCAGGAGAGACCTCAGTGCTGCATCTTCAGCCCAGTACTGATCCTGAAAAGTAATTTTAACCGTACTTACCAGTAACTTGAATTTCCTTCCATAGGCTAACATTGACTGGTTTCACTTGGAAATTCTTCTAAGTGTGGAGTTTTGGAACTTTAAAATATTCCTCTAAAATCAGCCGAAATACGAATTCCGATTTACTCACCTGTTATCAGGAGAGACCTCAGTGCTGCATCTTTCAGCCCAGTACTGATCCTCAAAAGTAATTTTAACCGTACTTACCAGTAACTTGAATTTCCTTCCATAGGATATCATTGCCTGCTTTTTGCTGAAAAGTTTCTAAGTGTTGATTTTTGAAACATACAAATATTCCTCTAAAATCAGCCGAAATCCGAATTCTGATTTACTCACCTGTTATCAGGAGAGACCTCAGTGCTGCATCTTTCAGCCCAGTACTGGTCCTGAAAAGTAATTTTAACCGTACTTACCAGTAACTTGAATTTCCTTCCATAGGCTAACATTGACTGGTTTCACTTGGAAATTCTTCTAAGTGTGGAGTTTTGGAACTTTAAAATATTCCTCTAAAATCAGCCGAAATACGAATTCCGATTTACTCACCTGTTATCAGGAGAGACCTCAGTGCTGCATCTTTCAGCCCAGCACTGACCCTGAAAAGTAATTTTAACCGTACTTACCAGTAACTTATATTTTCTTCCATAGGAATCCATTGTCTGGTTTTCAGCAGAAAAGTTTCAAAGTGTCGATTTTCACAAACTACAAATATTCCTTAAAATCGCCTGTATGACTTAAACGCATTCTTTCAACTGTTTACAGGAGATGCACCAGTGCTGGATCCAGGATCCAACACTGAGTAAGAAAAAGTAACGATAACAGTTTTTACCTGCTAAGTGAATTTCCTTCCATAGGATAACATTGGTGATTCTATGAGAAAAAGTTTCTAAGTGTCAACTTTTAAAATACAATAATATTCCTTAAAAATCACGACTGTAACCAAAACGCTTTTACTCAACTGTTTACAGGAGATGTCCCAGGACTGAATCTAGGATCCAGTCCTGTGGTTAGAAAAGTAATCCATAAAGTAACTAATTGCATTTAACTAGAAATTCACATTGAGCTGAATGTTGCATTGTGTTTGAAAATGTGTTGCCCATTGCAACAACTGTAACTACTGTACTTAAAAGTCTATTGCCTATGTGCAAAGTATTTAAACTAAAGTAATTCATTCTGAGAAAGTATTTTTGTAATGTAATGTATAATGTAATTACAATGTAATTTAAAAATAAAATATGTAAAAAAAATTGTTTCTAAAAATGTAGTAAATCAGTATGAAAAAAATTAATATAACAATTAATACATTTAAAAATTGTCATTTACAAAACCTTTGAAATTCACTGAAAAAACCGTAGGTTTCAGACATGTTATAGTTAGGAATTAGCATTTAAAAACCTTTGAAATTCACTGAAAAACCATAGGTTTCAGATATGTTATAGTTAGAAATTAGCATTTAAAAACCTTTGAAATTCACTGAAAAACCATAGGTTTTAGGGACAGTTATAGTTAGTTGGACATTGCACTCGTACAAAACCCGTGAAATTCCCCGTTATAGTTAGTTCAGCTAACTATAACTCGCGCCCGCAATGCACTGCTGATGACGTCACATATTACATCACTCATGACATGGTCAGTGACATCACTGATGACATCACTGATGACATCTCAAATGACATCACTGATGACATCATCCACGTGATAATCTGATGCACCTCCTCACACCCTAATATAACCTTTGATACACCCACTCTAAATTACAGACTGCCATTCGCAAAACCATAGACACTCCAACACCAATAACTACATACCCACTCACTGATTCTTAGGTCTACACACACATCCACTCACTCACCCGTACAGTCACTCATACTTACGGTCACTCAGTACAGGACTATCATATGCACTCATACTCCTATATAGACACTCAAACACCGCCACTCATCCATAGAGGTACTCACACACCTAGTCAGTCATGCAAATAATTAAACACACTGCCATTTACTCACCTATACAGTTATACACACACCAGCTCACTTACTCATACAAATACTAGCACATTCTTACGCTCTTATACAATCACTGATACAAGCACACACTCATCCATACAGCCACTATCACAATCACTCACTCTCGCTTATAGCTATTTATATACTCCAACACACATATATACTGCCTTTCACATATGTAGTTACTCACACATGTACCACTGGGACATACATTCACTCACTAACACACTCTTACACACACTTACCCACCCATACAGTCTATCACAGATACACTCTTGAAACCATCCACCCAGTGAATCACCCACTCACACATCTATGCACAGAGTCGCACACACCCCTCCCACACAAACACTCAGGCACCCATACAGATACTCAGACAACAAATCAATAACTCCTATAGACACTCATGTAGCTATTCACAAACCCATGCAGCCACTTACACAGCAACAGACAGACGGATACAGACATTTACCCAGTTTAGTCACTAACCCATGCATTCAGTAAGATACGTTAAATCACTCACTTATAGAGTCAGTCACGCACCTACTAAATCATCCATACAGACACTTACACACCCACTCATTCTTCAATACGTCTTTTCCTATATATATTAAAAATATTTAAACTTTACAGAAACACACAGTCACTGGATGATGTCATCAGTGATGTCATTTGAGATGTCATCAGTGATGTCATCAGTGATGTCACTGACCATGTCATGAGTGATGTAATATGTGACGTCATCAGCAGTGCATTATGGGGCGCGAGTTATAGTTAGCTGAACTAACTATAACGGGGGAATTTCACGGGTTTTGTACTGAGTGCAATGTCCAAGTAACTATAACTGTCCCTAAAACCTATGGTTTTTTCAGTGAATTTCAAAGGTTTTTTAAATGCTAATTTCTAACTATAACATATCTGAAACCTATGGTTTTTTCAGTGAATATATATATATATACATATATATATATATATATATATATATATATATTCACTGAAAAAAACATAGGTTTTAGGGACAGTTATAGTTAGTTGGACATTTCACTCGTACAAAACCATAGAAATTCCCCCGTTATAGTTAGTTCAGCTAACTATAACTCGCGCCCCCGCAATGCACTGCTGATGACGTCACATATTACATCACTCATGACATGGTCAGTGACATCACTGATGACATCACTGATGACATCTCAAATGACATCTCAAATGACATCATCCAGTGACTGTGTTTCTGTAAAGTTTAAATATTTTTAATATATAGGGAAAGGTGTATTGAAGAATGAGTGGGTGTATAAGTGTGTGGATGAAGGATTTAGTAGGTGCGTGACTGACTCTATAAGTGAGTGATTAAACGTATCTTACTGAATGCAAGGGTTAGTGACTAAACTGGGTGAATGTCTGTAACTGTCTGTCTGTTGCTGTGTAAGTGGCTGCATGGGTTTGTGAATAGCTACATGAGTGTCTATATGAGTTATTGATTGGTTGTCTGAGTATCTGTATGGGTGCCTGAGTGTTTGTGTGGGTGGGGTGTGTGCGACTCTGTGCATAGATGTGTGAGTGGGTGATTCACTGGGTGGATGGTTTCAAGAGTGCATCTGTGATAGCCTGTATGGGTGGGTAAGTGTGTGTAAGAGTGTGTTAGTGAGTGAATGTATGTCCCAGTGGTACATGTGAGTAACTACATATGTGAAAGGCAGTATATATGTGTGTTGGAGTATATAAATAGCTATAAGCGAGAGTGTGTGATTGTGAGAGTGACTGTATGGATGAGTGTGTGCTTGTATCAGTGATTGTATAAGAGCGTAAGAATGTGCTAGTATTTGTATGAGTAAGTGAGCTGGTGTGTGTATAACTGTATAGGTGAGTAAATGGCAGTGTGTTTAATTATTTGCATGACTGACTAGGTGTGTGAGTACCTCTATGGATGAGTGGCGGTGTTTGAGTGTCTATATAGGAGTATGAGTGCATATGATAGTCCTGTACTGAGTGACCGTAAGTATGAGTGACTGTATGGGTGAGTGAGTGGATGTGTGTGTAGACCTAAGAATCAGTGAGTGGGTATGTAGTTATTGGTGTTGGAGTGTCTATGGTTTTGCGAATGGCAGTCTGTAATTTAGAGTGGGTGTATCAAAGGTTATATTAGGGTGTGAGGAGGTGCATCAGATTATCACGTGGATGATGTCATCAGTGATGTCATTTGAGATGTCATCAGTGATGTCACTGACCATGTCATGAGTGATGTAATATGTGACGTCATCAGCAGTGCATTGCGGGCGCAAGTTATAGTTAGCTGAACTAACTATAACGGGGAATTTCTATGGTTTTGTACGAGTGAAATGTCCAACTAACTATAACTGTCCCTAAAACCTATGGTTTTTTCAGTGAATTTCAAAGGTTTTTTAAATGCTAATTTCTAACAATAACGTGCCTGAAACCTATGGTTTTTTAAGTGAATTTCAAAGGTTTTTTAAATGCTCATTCCTACCTATAACATGTCTGAAACCTATGGTTTTTTTCAGTGAATTTCAAAGGTTTTGTAAATGACAATTTTTAAATGTATTAATGGTTATATTTATTTTGTTGATACTGATTTACTACATTTTTTAAAACTATTTATTTTTACATATTTTATTTTTTAAATTACACCGTAATTACATTATACATTACATTACAAAATATACTTTCTCAGAATGAATTACTTTAGTTTAAATACTTTGCAAATAGGCAATAGACTTTTAAGTACAGTAGTTACAGTTGTTGCAATGGGCAACACAATTTCAAACAATGCAACATTGAGCTCAATGTGAATTTCTAGTTAAATGCAATTAGTTACTTTATGGATTACTTTTATAACCACAGGACTGGATCCTAGATTCAGTCCTGGGACATCTCCTGTAAACAGTTGAGTAAAAGCGTTTTGGTTACAGTAGTGATTTTTAAGGAATATTATTGTATTTTAAAAGTTGACACTTAGAAACTTTTTCACATAGAATCACCAATGTTATCCTATGGGAGGAAATTCACTTAGCAGGTAAGTAGTGTTATCGTTACTTTTTCTTACTCAGTGGTGGATCCTGTATCCAGCACTGGTGCATCTCCTGTAAACAGTTGAAAGAATGCGTTTAAGTCATACAGGCAATTTTTAAGGAATATTTGTAGTTTGTGAAAATCGACACTTTGAAACTTTTCTGCTGAAAACCAGACAATGGATTCCAATGGAAGGAAATACAAGTTACTGGTAAGTACGGTTAGAATTACTTTTCAGGGTCAGTGCTGGGCTAAAAGATGCAGCACTGGGTTCTCTCCTGATAACAGGTGAGTAAATCGGAATTCGTAGT
The DNA here is from genome assembly GCA_963921515.1 of Calotriton arnoldi. Lineage (NCBI taxonomy): Eukaryota > Metazoa > Chordata > Amphibia > Caudata > Salamandridae > Calotriton > Calotriton arnoldi. The sequence continues at coordinate 839,533 of CAWUFW010000288.1, forward strand.
TCAGCTGATTTTAGAGGAATATTATAAAGTTCCAAAACTCTACACTTAAAAGAATTTCCAAGTGAAACCAGTCAATGTTAGCCTATGGAAGGAAATTCAAGTTACTGGTAAGTACGGTTAAAATTACTTTTCAGGATCAGTACTGGGCTCAAAGATGCAGCACTGAGGTCTCTCCTGATAACAGGTGAGTAAATCGGAATTCGTAGTTCTGCTGATTTTAGAGGAATATTTGTATGTTTCAAAAATCGACACTTTGAAACTTTTCTGCTGAAAACCAGACAATGGATTCCTATGGAAGGAAATACAAGTTACTGGTAAGTACGGTTAGAATTACTTTTCAGGGTCAGTGCTGGGCTAAAAGATGCAGCATTGGGTTCTCTCCTGATAACAGGTGAGTAAATTGGAATTCGTAGTTCAGCTGATTTTAGAGGAATATTTGTATGTTTCAAAAATCGACACTTAGAAACTTTTTCAGCAAAAAGAAGGCAATGATATCCTATGGAAGGAAATTCAAGTTACTGGTAAGTACGGTTAAAATTACTTTTCAGGATCAGTCATGGGCTGAAAGATGCAGCACTGAGGTCTCTGCTGATAACAGGTGAGTAAATCGGAATTCGTATTTTGGCTGATTTTAGAGGAATATTATAAAGCTCCAAAACTCCACACTTTAGAAGAATTTCCAAGTGAAACCAGTCAATGTTAGCCTATGGAAGGAAATTCAAGTTACTGGTAAGTACGGTTAAAATTACTTTTCAGGATCAGTACTGGGCTGAAAGATGCAGCACTGAGGTCTGTCCTGATAACAGGTGAGTAAATCAGAATTCGTAGTTCGGCTGATTTTAGAGGAATATTTGGACAATGGTGAAGGGAGGGGGCGGGGCCTGAGGTGACATCTGTGCAAACGCGCCCCATGGCGTGTTTTAAGTTGGGGGATTAAGTCCCCTTGAATCATGAGGGTCCCTGGGGTCCAATTAGCCCACCCTGTACCTCCAGTATGCGCCAGGGAGCTGCGTTGCAGAGAGGTGTTCAGAGGCCACGCCTCTCTGCAACGCAGCTCTGTGGCGCTTTCTGGACATACCTGGTGGGCTAGTTGGCCCCCAGGGACCCTCAGGATTGAAGGGGATTTCATTCCCCATCTTAAAATGCGCCACAGGGCCTGTTTGCACACATGTCACCCGCAGCCCCCCCCCCTCCCTTCACCACTGTGCAAACGCGCCCCGTGGCGCTTTTTAAGTTGGGGAATGAAATCCCCTTCAATCCTGAGGGTCCCTGGAGTCCAACTAGCCCACCATGTACCTCCAAAAAGCACCACAGAGCTGCGTTGCAGAGAGGTGTAAAAAGGGGCGTGGCCTCTGTACACCTCTCTGCAACGCAGCCCCCTGGCGCATACTGGAGGTTCCTGGTGGGGTAGTTGGCCCCCAGGGACCCCCAGTATTCAAGGGGAATTGCTCCCATCTGCAAACGCGCCAGGGGGCGCGTTTGCAGAGTGGTGAAAGAAGGGGCGTGGCCTCCAGCGCGATGCCAGTGTTTTTTGTTGTTGTTTTTTTTAAAGAAGGGGGGCTGTGTGGCCCCCCTTCTTTTTCTAATTTATTGGTCCTGGGGACCCCATCCCCCAGGGCCTGCACCCTATTTAAAAAAAAAAAAAAAAAACACACTTGGAAGGGGGCCGCGTGGCCCCCTCCCGAGGCCTTAATCGGCCCCGGGGACCCCATCCCATGGGGCATGGCCTTTTTTTATTTTATTGTTTTGGAGGGGGGCTGCGTTGCCCCCCACCTCAGGCCACTTATGGCCCCGGGGACCCCATCGCCCGGGGCCGGCTCTTCTCCGTTGGGGACTGTGGGGGTCCCCAATCCCCCACAGTCCCGCCGGCTCCCCGCGTGCCCGGCATAGCTTTTCCACATGGGGAGCTGCTAAGATGCAGCTCCCCATGTGGAAAGCACCTTGCTTTGGATATTGGAAGCGAGAGCAGGCTTCCTGCTCTCGCTTCCAAAATCCAAAGCAGTTTGCAATGACAGGACGGGAGCCGCGAGGCTCCCGTCCTGTCATTGCAAACAGCAGTGTCCCGGGGTAGGCACCCCGGGACACTGCAGGAGCCGGCCCTGGGGGTGGTGGTCCCCAGGGCCATTATAGGCTCCAGGAGGGGGGCCGCGCGGCCCCCTTCCCTCCATTGACAAAGCCCCGGGGAGGTGGTGGTCCCCGGGGCTGCGGGAGGGCAGGAGAGCCCTCCCGCACCTTTTTTTTAATAAAGCCCCGGGGGGTGGTGGTCCCCGGGGCTTGGGGGGCCTTAGAGGCCCCCCATATAAACAATAAACCCACCCCCCGCATGCCCCCGGGACTTGGGCCACCCGGGGGCAAATTTGCATCAAAGCGCGGGAGACCGCGCTTCGATTTTTTTTTTTTTTCGGCAGGATCCGCGCACCCTGAGCGCATCCTGCCGATTTAAAAAAAAAAAAAAAATGCTTTTTTCTGCCCAGGGGGTCCTTGTGGGACCCCCTGAGCAGACCTAGGGGGTCAGGGTGTTTCTACCCTGCCCCCTTTGTGCGTTTTGCGCACTTGTTTCTTCTGGGGTTTTTTTCTAATCGGCAGGATCCGCGCACCCTGAGCGCATCCTGCCGATTTAAAAAAAAAAAAAAATGCTTTTTTCTGCACAGAGGGTCGTTGTGGGACCCCCTGAGCAGACCTAGGGGGTCAGGGTGTTTCTACCCTGCCCCCTTTTTGCGCTTTGCGCACTTGTTTCTGTCCCTCGGTTCTACCGAGGGACAAAATGGCTGCCAACACTTCCTGATTTGGAGTGTTGACAGCCACTTGAAAGCCAATTAACATGCAGCTCGTGATCGGGACGGTGCGCGCAGGGTGCGCTCAGGGTGCGCGAATCCGACGCGGACATAGATATATATGTGATTTTCATTTTGATTTTCACAGGAACTACTGAACGGATTTACACCATTTAACAAAAAGGGTTCTTTCTGAACCAAGAACTACCTCTTTGCCAAATTTGGTGTAATTCCGTTCAGCAGTTCGGGCTGTAGCCGTGTCTAAAGTTTCCTATGGGAAAATGAATGGGGAAAACACGTTTTGGGACCCCCCTTTTTTCTCGGCCCCCGCTTGACGAATCACCCTGAGACTTTCAGGGTAGGAGCGGACCGGAGCGGGCCATAAAGTTTGAAAATTTCGCGAAGATTCGTCAACCGACGCAAGAGTTATTTCAAATAGAATGTCGCGGATTTCCTATGGAAAATAGGTCCTAACTATAACTATCTACTGGCGACCGCCAGTAGATAATATATATATATATATATATATATATATATCAAAAAGAGTTGCCTCTAGGTGGGATGCACTCCCAGGTGGAAATTACGCCAAAGCAAGGGCACACGCCATGAACAAAGTCCTTTTCTGGTTTTCCTGCCAGACGCGTTTCGGGCCACCGCCCTCTTCAGTGGCAGACCATGTGACATGCCGGCGTCGAGCAACCACCAGTAAATCCCCGTAATAATTATGCTCAGGTGAACCACCCGAGGCACGTCACATGGTTTGGAATCTAATTGTAATATATATCTTGTTTCTAGTCTTCGTAATTTTGATTCCCTATCACCTCCCAGTCTGCTAGGAGGTACACTGTCAATGACGTAATACTTGAGATCTGTATTTTTGGAATTATGGGCCTCTCTGAAGTGACGTGCCACCGGATAAGTGTTATCCTGGTTGCTAATGGCACGTAAATGTTGTAGGATGCGCTTGTGTACTTGCAATTTTGTGCTGCCTATGTACTGGAGGCCACATGGACATTCCAGCACATAGACAGCATATTCAGTTTTGCATGTGAGGAATTTCTGTATCCTAATTGCCTTGTCACTGAACTGTGTTGTATATGTATTTTTGTTTATACCATGGGCACACGCCTTGCAAGACCTGCACTTAAAAAAAACATTGTTGGTTTGTAGCCAGCTTGTCTTTTCGATTACCTCTGGACTGGTGTTAACAAGAGCATCCCTCATGGAGGGTGATTTGCTGTATGTGATGGACACCCTCTGCGGCAGCAGGGGTCCAATCACGGCATCATTTAGTACTAGCGGGCAGTTTTTTTTGTATGATCTTTTGTATCTTAATGTGCTGGTTGCTATATCTGGTGATCATTCTGAATGTATTTTCTGTTTCTTTTTTTCTTTTTTCAAGACTTTTGCTTGATATGTGTGTGCCCATTTGTTTATCAATAAGTAAGGAATCCCTACTAGGGAGCATAGATTTTGATATAGCTCTCGTGATAATATGTTTGCTATATCCTCTTTCCTTGAGTCTCCTGAGGCTATCTGCTTGTGCTGTTTTTAAATCTTGCTCATTACTACATATACGGCGTAGCCGCAACATCTCACCATACGGTATACTGTTAATGAGATGTCTCGGGTGAGCGCTACTTGCGTGAAGAGTGGTATTTCCCACCGTTTCTTTACGATAAAGCCTGCTCTCTATTTTACTCTGATTGATGTATATCTGGGTGTCAAGGAAGTTGACTGTATTTGCGCTTATGTTGGTTGTGAAATGTAGGTACAATTGGTTGTTATTCAAAGTTTCAACAAAGGATAGGGCCTCCTGTTGAGTGCCACGCCATACCACAAATAAATCATCTATATAACGAAGCCATGTCTGTACATGGTTGTCAATGTGATGGCTGTACTTGCCCATGAGGACCACTTCCTCCCAGTAGCCCATATGAAGACAGGCGTAACTGGGAGAAAAGCTGGCCCCCATGGCCACTCCTCTAGTTTGCTGAAACAAAAGATTGTTAAACATAAAATTATTATTAGTTAAACAGAACTCTATCATTTCCAAAAGCATGTTGTTATGCTCATTGTGATATATTGATCTTTGTGCCAGGTAATGTTTTATGGCTTGGATGCCATCTTCATGTTTTATGCTGATATATAAAGGACGTTACGTCCATTGTCATCAATAAATAGTCTTCCTTCTATTCCACCTCGTTAATTTGTCTTAAGAAATCTGCAGTATCACGCACGTATGATGGCAATTTTTTAACAAATTCCTGCAAAAAAAATCCACGTACATGGATGTGTGTGTTCCAAGAGGCCACCCCTAGCCGATATTATTGGACGCCCAGGTGGTATTACATGGTCTTTATGTATTTTGGGGATAAAATAAATCGTTGGTGTTACTGGATTGTCTGTTTTGAGGAATTTGTATTCGTTCATAGAGATAAGACCTTTTGATTTCCATGATGAGAGTTTGTTGTAGTATGAGGCATAAACAGTTTTTAGATTTGCCGCACTATTTCTTATGTAACATTCTCTATCATTAAGCTGCTTGAATGCTTCCTTTAGGTAATCCACTTGTGGCCAAATGACCACATTGCCTCCCTTGTCGCTGTTCCTTATTATGATACTTTTTTCCTTTTTCAATTTGGAGACCAAATTCTGATATTGTCGCTGTTGATTGTTGTATTTCATTTTTGTCATCCCCAGATATATATATCTCCACATGCAAAGTGACTCCTTCCGGGAACCAGTGCCCATGGAAGGTGGCGCGTTGGCCGGCGGAGACAACCGGCTTCAAACTCCTATACAACCCAATGTTAATGCGCACTCAGGCCGAAAATGTCAGAAACGGTTCAACAAATCAGGGGATTTATTGTTGGCATAAATCCTCCGTGGCTCGTTTCGACCGTACAACGGTCTTGATCACACGCGGGAGTGCTGTGCCTCGAGTCCATACATACAGTGATTTCGAAATAAACAAAGGACATCTAGTAACAATGCTCATGAATACATGGTAAAAGCAGCTGCCATGTTGGAATGGGTACACTCGTACATGAAAAGCTTGTTGCATATATATCATACATGGGTTGCACACATATGGGCTAACATTGATCCTTGTAAATTATGTCATCTGGTTGTGTCCGTGCCTGCAGTTAATGGTAAACTGACCCAGTGTTGTTGGTAATGGATACAAGCCCAATGTCTGTGTCTGCCATCTTGGAACATGTTTGTCTAAGAGTACCAATGTATGTATGGACTCGAGGCACAGCACTGCCGTGTGTGATCAAGACCGTTGTATGTTCGAAACGCGCCACGGAGAATTTATGCCAACAAAATATATATATATCTATATCCCGCAGGGCCACGCATCACATAAAACTCCTGATTGGCTGGCTGCACCTTCACAGAAAAGTTGTGGCCGCCATTTTGTTTGCCAGGAAATAGTCCCCGGGGCTGAAAAGTTGTTTGCATAATGAATGAAGGAGTCGGGTGAGAGGTTTCCTGACCCCCGTGTACATGTAATAAAAGAGGGGTGAGCATGTGTCCGGGGGTCAGAAATGTGATATCCGGGTATCCCTTGCGGGGCTCAACACAGCACCCGTGTAATTCCGCAGATCTAAGTTTTAGGTGGGGTTTAATGGGGGAAAAAAAGCTGTGGTCCCTATGTGTCCAATGAAATGAGGAGATTGTGCTTGGTTTCTGTGCGAATCCACGTTGCCGATCGGCAGATTCGCGGTGCCGTAAAACAGCAATTCTGAGTTATAGTTAAAAATAAATATGTTATCGTACATTATACATCTCTAAAATGTCTACCCTATTGACTATATCTGAAATAGTGTTGTGTATAGGAAGAATTTACATTTTTAGAATTTTGACGAATCCTTGGTTGTGGCACTGCGTTTGGTTGAGATCACATGATCGGAGTAGAAAACCATAGAGTTGTGGCTGACTACCGTGTCTCACTGGAACCGCAGAACTAAAAAATATATTTAAAAAAGAAGAGCAAAATATTTTCAATAACAAAAAAAATTACCAATACTTTTATTTGAAAAAACTATTTAGAAATGTATAATAAAATATTTTAAAAAATCTTCCAATTAAAAAAATAAATAGTATTTTACATTTATTTAAAGAGACTACGAAATGATTTTATTATATATTTTTACGAATAAGCCATAAACAATACAAGTATTCGGGAAAAAAGACAGTTAAAAAAACAACCTTTAAAAACATTGAATGATTCTTGAAAAAGCTGGTACTGAAATAGTACATAAAAATAAAAAATACAAATTTAAAAATCACAAAATTTGGAAAAAATGTACACAAAAAAAGAAACATTCTAGTGAGAATTTTTTTTTTAAAAACGTTGAAATTTGCTGGAAAAAAAACCCAAAGGTTATTGGGACGTTATAGTTCGGCTCAAATTTCACTCATACGAAACCGGAGAAATTCAGCAGTTATAGCTACCTCAGCTAACTATAACTTATGCCCCCACAATGCACTGCTTATAACCTCACATATTACATCACTCATCACATGGTAGTCGAGTCGAGTCACAGCAGGAGGCTTTCCAGCACGGTGTTGAAAGCTCCACTATGCAACTGGAAGCCAAAAATATGCTCAATCTTATCTTGGACGAGATTAGGGAGTTGAAGGCCTCAGACTGCTGCGTCATATGCCAGGCTCCCCAAAATCGAGGATTCTATTGCCAAACATCCAGAGAGGCTAAAGGAGGCGGAAGTCCAGATTTCTGAGTTGAAGGACCAGTTTGTTACGACACAGAAGGAAATCGGCCAGTTCCATAAACAACAGTCTTGGCTCGAGAATAAGATTGAGGAGCTTGAAAATCATGCACGCCGCTCCAACCTGCAAATTGTCAGGGTTTTGGAGGGTTCTGAGGGCCAACAAATGCTTCAGTGGGTTGATTCATTTATTAAGACCGATGTTCTGCCAGAATTGTTTGGCGATTTAGCATTAACAAGAGCTCATCGTACTCCAGCGCAGCCCTCCCCCAGTTCAAAATACCCACGTACAATTCTTGTTAAATTTGAGGCCTATTGAGTTAAAGAGCAAGTATTGTCAAAGACAATTCACCAGAGGCAGTTTTCTACGCCTGATGTACCTTTTTGCCACATCTTTTCTGATTCGTCTGCTTCTGCAGCCAGACGGCGAAAGGAGTTTGTCAAAATGCTTCACTTGTTTAAAGCACATGGTGTACAAGCAACAATTGTGCAGCAATCTAAACTGAAGGTTTTGGTAAAGGGGCAATTCCATCTGTTCTGCAATGTCTCGGAGGCACAGGAGCTCTTGCAGCAGAAGTCTAATAAGACCTAATAACTCTCATGAACTGCCATAAACTGTGATATATTGTTACTATCATTGCAGGTTAAAGGGTGGACGGTAGACACATATATAAAAAATCCAAGCAGTTTGTTCAGAGTGCTCTTTGGTTATGGTCAAGGGGTTCGGAAAATACTTTTTCTGATAAGCATTATGTTTGAAAATGGGTCACAAAGTTAGAATTTTATCATGTAATGTAAACGATATGGTTAATAGACGCAAATGTGGTGCACTGATGAAACGGCTGGCTTCTTTTCCCCCGAAAGTATTCTTTTTTAGAGACTCATCTTAAGTTCAACTCGCCGAAGGTTCATATACAAAGGCAGTATTCTCAAGCTTGGTTTCCCTCTGCTGGTCTCGCAGTAAGAGGGGTTGCAATTTATTTGGACAGGGGTCTGGATTGGGTCCTTACCGATATAATAAGGAATCCGCAGGGCCGCTGGCTTTGTGTAAAGGCTATGGTCAATGGGCTCCCCCTCATTTTAGTAAATTACTATGCCCCAGTGATGAATGAGCCTGAACCTCTGCAACAGATATATAAAATCGCGTTGGGAGCAGTCAGCCGATTATTTTGGGGGTAAGGGGGATTTTCACTACATTGAGGAACTTGCCAATGATACCTCCAATAAAACAAAAAAACAATTAAAACCTTGAACTAAAAAGGCTATCAATACCCTTAAGAATGATTCCCACTTAGTAGATTCTTAGAGGTCTGACCACCCCGGTATTCAACAATTCACCTGTTTTTCAGGTCTGATATCTGGGCCAATTCCTTTTCTGATCATTTGCTTATCTCAGTTATTATAGAGGTCGAAGCAACTCAGAACAATAGGCTTAGGTGGCAGTTGGACCGCTCATTATTTCCAGATCAACAATGGCTCATTGATATGAGGAAATTTATCCAGGAATTTTTTCAGCTAAATCAGTGCAATGCTTTTTGGTTTTCAGTATGGGAAGCTTTTAAGGCCACAGTCAGGGGTGGATTTATTGCCTTTCAGGCCAATCAACATAGGGAACTTCGACCAAAAATTGCTCAGCTGCAATTGCCCGTAGATCATGCATCACGATTAAGTAGATACTCAGTCTATGAAAAGGCCAAGCAGAATTTGAGGGATTTCTTTGCGTTGCAAGAAATTACTAGCTCTAGGGCTTTTCATCAGCAACAAAAAAAAGAAAGTCAGAAGATAGGGAGATATCTGGCTTGGTCAGCCCAGGTAAAATAAGAGTCTGTGTTTGTTAGGATAGTGAAGAATCCTGCATCAGGTTACCTAGTATTGGATAAGGATCAAGTTTCTCAGATCTTTGTTGAGCACTACAAGCTCGTATATGAAACCAGCTGTTCTACTTCTCAGTCAAGTATAGCTCAATATTTTCAGGCTATTAGAATACAGTCTCTGGGGGATACCCAGGCTGATCAATTTATGACCACTTTTCACTCACGGAGGTAAAGACACTTTAGCCACAATACCCAACAGCAAGGCCTGTGGCAATGACGGCTTCCCAGACAAATTTTGTAACACTTTCGCTGTTGAATTGTTGCTTTTCTTGACTGAATCATTCAATTATGTTAAAGACGGGGGTTAAGTCTTATCTTATTTCAAGGAATCAACTATTGTTGGCTTTTTAAAAAAGGGCAAGAATCCTGAAGACGTGGCGATAACTAGGGGGACCCCCTTTTGCCTATTTTATTTATATTTTTTATAGAGCCTCTCACGTTAGGATTAGGGCTTCCCTGGCTTATGAGGCCCCTCTTTTGGGTATGACCAAGCTACAAATGTTCGTAGATGATGTTATTCTTTATTTGAAACCAGAAAAGGACAATATTCTTCAAGTTTTAGATGAATTTGATCGGTTTAAGGACATTGGGGGATATTAGATCAATCCAATAAAAAAGTTCTTCTCTTTAATTCTCCTGTCAATGCTCTTCCGGCCCTTTTGCATCCACAAGCCCGAGAGCAGATACAGATTTGTTATCTAGGGGTATACATCACTCAAGATTATTCCAAGCTCTTTCAACTGAATTATCTCCCAATGTTTTATTAAATAAAGGCGCTGCTTGATAGATGGACACTGCTCCCCCTGACCTTGGTTGGCAGAGTGGCTCTTCTAAAGATGTCTTCTTTTACATTGTATTCTATTTCGCTCATTTGGATGTGCTTTTTAGATGGTTCATTTGGAGCAACAAAACCTAGGGTTAAATACTCCGCCCTCCAGCTGGATACCTTACAAGGTGGGTTCGCCTTTCCCTATTTTCAAAGCTATCAGGCGGCCCTTTTGGATCTGTGTGCAAGTGTCCTGGACAGCAGAGGCACGATTGACTCCTTTTTTCCTCGATAAAATGATGCCGGATGCCGGCACTCAATTGCCCGTTTTTATTAAGGTTACAAAATTTCCCAAAAAAGCCAGATATAAGGTTTGACTAGATTTAAGAGTAAGACTATTGAGCATATATCGTTCCAATAATGTTTCTTCAGGCTGGATGTTTCTTACACTTCAGGAATTAGGGCATCTGCGCTTAATCTCCGCGCTGTAGTTAGTCTTTTGGATCATTCCGGGTTCAGGAAGTTGGGGCATTTTCTTCTTCAGGGTAGATGGATGACATGGCTCGAGATTTCTGCTCGGTGTGGTGTATACGGGCCGTGACTTTATCAGATCCTATCTTTTTTTTTTAGGGCTCAACATTTCGATCCCAATCTTGATATTCACACTGCACTTTGAGCTTTCTTTTACGTCTAGGATGGTTGGGATAGGGAATTGGTATTGGCTAAAACGAAATTCAGAGGTACAACCAAATGTTATTTAGAATATTTTAGAGAAAATCCGGTTAACACATTGCCATTTCTCAGAGGGAAATTCGCAGACCATATCACTTTTAGGCTATAAGACGTTGAGAACAGCTACTTCAAAAGATGTCGTTCCTCTCTCGTTGGATGGCCTATTACACTCCAGCAGCCTTAAATAGGATGCTTCCAGCACTTGATAATTACTGCTTTCGTTGCAAGCACCAGGGTGAAGGGGGCTGGCTACACATTTTTTTACTCCTGCCCTATGTTAATGCCCTTTTGGCTCCAGTTTTCTTCGGTTTTAAGTTTGGCTATGGGGGTAACAATTGATTTGGATCCTGCCTTGGCACTTTTTGATCTTCTAAAAAATGGGCACTCTTCAAATTAAGCAAAATCAGGACAGAGGTTTTTGTCAATTGTTTTTATTATGGCCCACTCTCTGATTTTCCAAATGTGGCGAACTTGCAGGGTTCCTGTGTATCAAGAATGGCTTAATAAAATGATCAGAACAAAGCAATTTGAGGAAGCCTAGGCAGAGGGTCGGGGCTTAAAACGATTTAATGCCTCCTGGCAGTATTTCGATTTAATCGAAAATCAGGGCTCTGCGGTTCAGCATAGTTTGAGATCCCCTTAAGGTAAATCTTGTGGTACGTCTTCAAGGATGGGGCTACAGGTAGTTCTTTATTATGTCATAGGTCCGAGTTGTTAAAAGTGATTTCCATTTTTCTATGTAATATGATCATAAGGGATAGTGGCATCCGGTCACTGTTCTGTTCTGCTTTAACACTTTACAATATTTGCAAGGAACCGTAGTAATGAATATTACTCAACTTTATATACACTTTACTATATTTTAACAGCACCTTAGTGATACATGTTTGCTTCTTGGATTTCCTGCATTTACCATACTTTAAATGTTCTCTTTAGAATATATTTACTTTCTTTAATGAGAATAGATTTTTTTTGCTTTCTTGATCACATGCATTTAAATTTTGCTTTCAATTTTTTCTTGATCTGCAATTTATATTAATCATAAATGACGAATACAAAACATTTTTTTCGTTTTTTAGCTGAAATTGTGTCTCTTTGGTATAAATTCCGCCTATGCACTTTATTGTATTTGTAAGGAACAGTAGTAATAAATATTTTTAACTCCAGTATTTATTTGCATTTTTAGAGACCCTAGGTAAAGAACTTCTGCTTTTTAGATCTACTGCATTTAATAAGGTCTTAATGCTGTCTCTTTCTGAAAGGATTTTTTTTTCATTTGGGTTATACTATGTATGTATATTTGTACCCCCACTTTGTGAATTGTAATTCATATTAATCTTGGTTGATGTATGCAATGCTTCTGTCTTTTAAAACTCTTCTCAAATAAAATCAAAAATGTTTTAAAAAAACATATGTCTTACAAATAGTATCACTCATTAGTACCACACAAACTATGCTCAATTAACTTTTGTTGTATCTTACTATTTATCTTTAAAACCTTTAGAAAACACTCACAATCACTGGATGAGGTCATCACTGATATCATCAGTGTAGTCATTTGAGATGCCATCAGTGGTGGCACTGACCATGTCATGAGTGATGTAATATGCGAGGTCATAAGCAGTGCATTACGGGGGCGTAAGTTATAGTTAGCTGAGGTAATTAAAACTGCTACATTTCTCTAGTTTTGTACGAGTGAAATGTGAGCCTAACTATAATGTCCCTGAAACCTTTGGTTGTTTTTTTCAGTGAATATATACACACACTCACATACACACGGCTAAAATTCATAAGTGATCAATTGAGGTTTATGACAGCCGTGCTAGTGGTAACTGAAACGGAGTACAATTATGATGATTTTAGAAGGTGCTATTTGTATTGTTTTTGTGTAGTTCACCATTATCATGTGAGATTATGCAATTCACGGGCATTTTATTTAACTTCATGGAAATCTTATACCCATCTACCACATACCAATGATCAACTTTTATATCAGGTCAGGTTACTGTTGGTTGTATAGTTCAAGGCTTCCGTTGGGGCACAATACAAAATAGCAATTAGAGGCTCAACAACCTGAAAAGCACTAGGGGACAGCCCTGCATGACTGCACCTACTGAAGAACATACTGCCTGTGCCACTGTGGGTGATGTAGTGTAGTGAGGCACACAGGTCGAAGGCAGCAGTAGGTTTAAGGGTGGTGGTAAGAAAGGCACATAGTCACTCTGTGTGCCTTTGATGGAGTGGTGGTTGCGCTCATGCAAGCAGTGCATTTGAGAAGTACTGTCTGGTATTTGCAAATGCGCATTCAGGAACACATGCAAATGGGGAGATTGTAAGGGCAAGCTTAAGTTGAGAATGGCACATTAACTAACCCTGGGCGTAGTTCGCGAAGTAGCACTTCGCGAAGCTACGCAAAGTGAAGTTCGCACTACGCGAGCTTCGCGTAGCACTACGCGAACTGCGTAGTGCGTGTTCGCAATGATTACACAGTGCCGGATGCTTGTCCGCACTGTGCAATCATTGAAAACGGCATCTTGCACAGTGCGAGCTGTCTTTTACTGCCGCTCGAGTAGATTTTTACTAGAGCGGCAGCTTTCTCAACGCGGACTGGTAGTTTCTCATCGCGAGCGGTCGCGAGCATACGCGACCACTCGCAATGAGAAACCTGACCTCCCCGCGTTGAGAATCTCGCCGGGAGGTTTATTTTCCACGCTCGCGATCGGCAACTTGTGTTGCTGATCGCGAACGAGGAAAAAGTCTCGCCGGGATGTCATTTTGCTTGCTCGCGGTCGCCAACTTGACGTTGAGGACCGCGAGCAAGCAAAAATGACCGCTGCAACTACGCTACGCGTGTTTGCACTGTGCTACGTGCAATTCGCGTTGTGCGAAGTTGCGCTAACTTCGCAAACTACGCGAGCGTAGCGTAGTTTTCCGCCCAGGCCTAACATTAACATTATGAGTGGCTACTGACTTGGTGTTGGTTTGCAAAGAAATAATTATGGCATGATGATGAGACAGTTTGTTTGCTTGAATTTTTTAGTAGACACTGGGGCAGAGGTCTGCATCATTCTCGCAAGCAGCAGTTGCAAAAAGAAACTGTTCCCGCTGGGAGGAAGCAGACTAATTTAGATGCTGGCTCCTGCAGAGTGCAAGAAGCCTACGGGGGCCTTCGGGCTCCCATCACAGCGCGCAACCGGAAGAATAGCCAACTGGGTGCCCTGGCAGGGATCTGGGCACTTCACAGGATGTATATGCCAGCTCCTGCACACTGCAGAAAGTCACTGTGGTCGTGAGGGCCCTTGAACTCTCCTCTTGGGGCCCCTAAAAATTATTGCAGGCAGGAGCGCACAATAATGCCCTCTGTAGGCTAATTAGCACATTTTTTAAAAACTCTGTGGTGCCCCAATTTGGGTGGGGCACGACCATGTTGTTAGTATGTTTGGGGGGCTGCAGGGTTGTCAGCAGCCCCTCAGAATACATTTATTAAAAAATAACCCTATGTTTCCTGGGCCCTACAGGAGGTCACCCCAGGAAAGGTTTATGCTGTTTTTAAGCGTTCCTAGAGCTGGAACATTTGTTCTTTAGCTGAGGATTGCAGGAACCTTGTGGCTGGTCCTATGGCTGCATTATGTGGCCGGAGGAGTGAGAAAAAAAGATTCTGACACTTGCTTAATGTTGTTTTGAATGCAAATGCTTTATTTAAAGGTTAATTAATAAACATTGCAATGCCTTTTTTTAAGTATGAATGTCTTTGAATATAGTTTTGGATTCTATTGAGTTGAATCCTCACATCAGATTGCTGTGCTGGTAGTAATCTTTTGACAAAGCCAATAAGCTTGCCTTGTATATATTGATATAGTGGCTCTTTGAAAAAGCCACTTGGCCTGCCTTTTTTAAATGGCGCCTTATATATTGTGATATTGGCTCTGGTATAGGTGGTATTAGTCTGATCTGCTTTCACCCTGTACAGAGGACATGCCAGTTCCACATCAAACCCCATTACGCAGAGCCTTCACCCTGATGAGGTCTTTGTGGACAGGCCAGTCCATCGCCAAACCCTACTACAAACATCCTTCACCTTGCAGAGAGGTCTTTGCGGACAGGCCTGGCCCTCACCAAATGCTACTATACATATCCTTCGCCCTGCACAGAGGGCTTGGCAAAAAAGCTAGTCTCTCACTAAACTCTGCCATGTACAGTCTTCACCCTATACAGAGTTCTTGGCGGACAGATCAGTCCCTCACAAACCCTACTATGCATAGCCTTCACCCTGTTTAAAGGTCTTCACAAAGAGCTTAACCCCTCACCAAACGCTACTACACACAGCCTTCACTCTGTATAGAGATCTATTTGGAGTTGCAAGTCCCTTAAGAAACCCTACTATGCACAGCCTTCACCCTGTACAGAGGTCTTCACGGAGAAGCCAGTCCCTCATTAAACCCTATTATGAGGTCTGCACTTGGTGTGCATTTTATTTACAGCCCACTCCCTCCAGACACCTAAGACCCCTTAGGTGGGAAGACCCGACTCTCTGCATTCTCTATTCAGCTCTTTAAGGAGTGCCCACTCTTTACACATACTCAAGCTTCCTTACATAGCCAAGACTCTCCTATGTACAGTTAGGTATGGTAGTCTTACTTCAAGTTACAAAACAACACCATAGAAATGAATTGAAAAAAAACCAAAGTTTAAAGGGATGTTATAGTTAGGTGACAATGATTGTGGTAATGTAATGTTTTAAAGCCCCCGCCCAAATAAAGAATAAGAACATTCACTATTTATACTTCAGCGAGCTATCTATACCTTGTGCCCCTGCCATGCACTGCTTCTAACCTCACATCATACATCACTCATGACATGATGAATGACATCATTGATGACATCACTGAATGCCTATGCTGTGTGTATTGTAGTGGGGTTGTACCCAACTAAAGTGTTGATGTGCATGCAGGCTGTGAAGGATGCTTGCAGGAAAGTTGAGTTAAATCTGTCTGGTTTTGTAAAATCCTGCTGGTACTGTATTGAGCATTAATGTCAGTGAGAAGGTTAAATGGAAGTGGGGGCAAGTTCTAAATACGTGATCACTGCTCAAAATAGGAAGCAATTCCCCCCCAAAAAAGGACATCAAACTGGGATGAGGGATGTTAAGGAAGGTTTGAACATTAGGTAAACTGACTTCTGTGCATCTGTTAGATGACAAGAGAAAAGCTGGTGCACTTACCAGCACCTCACTGTCTGTGCATACAACCATACTGGAGTTATAAAACCCAACACACGCATCTTCTAAACAACTATATTTCACCATCAGCAGTTCTTGGGAAAAATACAAATCAACTACTTACATGCACAGTTGAGAAAGGCAGTCGTGAAGTTTTGACATACAAGCATGCAACACTAATCTCACAGGCAAAATTAATCTGAATAGCTATTTTTATAGTTGTCAAGTCTTAACCAACCTGCTTGAAATGTTGCAATTCCTCTTCTAGCTCCTTAATTTTTTTGGCATGCTTTGTGATGGTATTTTCATTCTCTTTTTCTTTCACTCTTAATTTCTTAATGATGTTGGAATTGTGAAGCTGCTGCTTTGACAGTTTTTCCCCTGTAAAGGTTAAAAGACACATGGTCCACTTAAAAGAGACAAAGTAATAAATGTGAAATGGTCCCTTCTAAACACAAAGCTCAAATTAAACCTCTCACAATATGTACACATAAGACTTAAACTACATCATAGCGTAAGAACTTCAAATGTACAACATAAATATAACAGCTTCCTTCGAATGTAAAACCTAAACTGTAGGGAACTTAAAGCCCAATACAAACATTCCACCAATATCAACATGACGAAAGCTGTTCTATGGCCTGGAGGCCACCACAGTGCGATGTATTAATCACTAAATGTCCACTCATGTGTTACTGGTCCCAGCATGAAACAAGGAAGGGGGCTTTAGTTGCTGTATAGCTTGATGTGTCAGACTATAAGGCTATTAAAACATTCAGCTCCAGGCTGTTTTTGCTGATGTTGTTCAGCTTCAGCAAAAACAAAAACCAAGCACTCGCAAAGCCTATTGGTTCATCCTTTTGAACCTACTTGTTTTGCCAATTCTATTTGATGAAACTCTGCAGCATCAGTTATAATAAAATGAACTTTTTTTTTTTTTTTTAAATGGTGCGATGACGCAGCTGCTGGTCGTGTCATTTTATAGGTCTGCTGAAGCAGGATGCTGTGTGCATGCATCACCAGGCATGCACATGCCTACAAAAATGAAGCAGGCAGCTTTTTTTAATTTTTTTTATTTATTTACCTTTTCAAGATGGATCAGTAAATTTGAAAAATGAAATTTTACTAGCTCGCAAGGCCTTTTTGTAAATCAAAAGGGCCTGCAGCAAATTGATGCCTAGCAGTTCCAAACAAGCATTTGCAATGCAATAGGTCTCCAATTTACGCGAGACCTATTGCATTGCAAATAGTTGGCAACTTGGCATCACGGACAACGGGAGAGGGCGTGGGGGGGAGAAGGCACGGACATCGGTAGGGAGGGTGGGGGGAAGAAAGCACAGACAACAGGAGGTGGGGGAGGAGAGGAGAAGGCACGGACAACGGGAGGGAGGGCGGGGAGGGGAAAAGAAAGCACGGACAACGGGAGGGAGGAAGAAGGCATAACAACGGGAGGGGGGTAGAAGACACCAAAACACACATTTACCTGGTCCGTCTCCTGCGGCGGGCTCCGGCTCCAAAAGGAAATAGTTTACGCCCTGTGTAACAACCAAGTAAAGGGGCCAGTAGCCATAGGAGGATACAAATCACAACATGGCTGTATTAAGGAGGGACTAACAAGCCTCATAATGAATCAGAAGACAGCATTTACAAAGGACAAACACACAAGCCAATGAAAGATAAGGGTGGGGGAGTGGGCGAAGCTTTTCTCCGTACTGAACTACCACAGCTCTTTGCAGAGCAGCGCTTGCGCGCTGGCTCACGCTCAACCTAAAAATGAACACAAGTGAGAGCAACATGAAACATGCAGGATGGTTATTTGGTGGGGGAGAGGCATATGAAGGAGAGAGCTGGAAAACAGATGCACCCTCATGGAGGGCTTAACCAAGAAGTAAAACTGTCTTCCCTAAAAGTGAGCACTAGAAGCATTAAAGTCAGCCAATCAAAAGGATAACGTGGATATGCTTCGTGTGGCGGGGGGGTGTTACACAAGAAAAGGAAGGGAAGTCATTGAATAAGAAGTAAGCAAGACAAGCTAACCAATGGTAAGCAATTGGTGGGCTGTGAGCTCCTGGTAAAGCCCACAAAAACTCTTTCGCAACCAGACAGCTTGCACTGTCTAGTAGGCGAGACCTAAAAATGGTTACTCTCTATGCTGACAGCACCAACAATTTTTTTAAAAGTGCCTCAATGCATACTCATGCGTCATCATACCTGTGCATGTATACACCATGATGCTAAAGTGGCCCCAAAATTACCACGCATGTGCGCTCATGCATAATGATGTGGTGGTCTTTTTTTATTATAATTTGCTGTCCCAAGATAGCAGATGCCCATCTTGGAATGTAAAATTTAACAAAATTGCCGAATCACACTTTTGTTAAGACAGGAGTTGCCTGACAGCAAATTGCAGCTTCCTATAAAGAAAAAGGAAATCGGGGGCGAGGTAAGTTCAGTAGTTAAAGCAAAGCTGGAGCATGTAAGGGGATGAAGTAATTGCCGATGAGTGGCAGGAGCAGCAAGGGTCCAGAGATCAATAGTTGAGCACTGTTTATTAAAATAAAAAAAACACAACCAAGCGGGACACTGGGTACAGGAGAAGCAATGACAAGCAGTAGGAGTGAAAAGAAACACAGTGAACGCGGAGTCAGGGGTTTCAGTAATGAAGCAGCACATGAGGGACAGAGAGAGAAATTACATGCACTCCCATGGAGTTCTGCTACAAAAATAAAAAGTAGTTCTCTGATGTGGAGCTGGAACAAGACATTCAATTAGAATGATGGTAAAGGAGCTATGTTCCTGATTGGCTTAAAGATGCCACATATTGTCAGGAACAACTCACCACTTTCTAAGTACTTATGCCTGTACAATCCCGACCCAAAGATATCTGGGCCCTATTTGAGGCTTACCTTCGTAAAAGAGCAGACACAGTTGAGATGTCCACAGTCAAGTCTGCAGCATTGTATTAGTTACTTATTACTTACACAAACCATGCTCCATTGGGGTCCTTTGTTACATGGCTGCAGTGATATTACTACAGAATATGATCATCATTATACATGACACCCAAATTGTGTATATTATTGTCCACACGGAGTAGAAGTCAATTTTTTTTCTTTTTTTTCCAGCTCTTCCTACCTTTTGTTGGTATTTACCATGCAGTGGCTGATAATGACGTACATTTCTTTCATGTACTGTGATATTCTGCTATAAGTGTTAACCTGATTTACCTTACTGATTTCTGCAACCATTGTATTGGGTTTATATACCTCAATAAAAAGTTTAATAAAAAACAAATATAAAAAAAAAAAGCTTTGTTCCCGGAGAGGGACAAACATAAGAAGAAACAGGCCACTGAATAAGAAACAAGCAAAAGAGACTGACAAGAAATCCAAGGAATGGTAAGCAATGGGCTTACCCAAAACTCACTAAGTATTTGTATTGTTCACAATACGTAATCGAGAACAGGCAGCTAAAAGCAATACATAAAAAAGGTAAAGGAGACATGGAGTGCTTAAAGACCACCACTGCTTTATAGCCTTTGTCTTCTTTTAATCCTTCCACAGTCAATGAGACATGCCTGGCCACAGTAGTAAGTGTCAAACCTGGTTAGCAGGAGCAGTGAAAGGAAGCAGAGGTCTCTGCAGCCCTGATTCTCTCTTCACTCAAAGTGCTTTACTTCATTTGACAGATCCAAGCTAGACAGAGGAGCTACAAACAATTCCCCCTTCCCTCATTCTGGGGCTCCAGTGACACAGTGAATTACGGTAGAAGGAAAGCTCACTGCTTCTCTTCACCCAGAGCCTCTGCCTCTCACTTTCACCTATGCAATCCATATATCATGTAGGAGCAGTGCAGAAGGAAAATCTGAAGATTAAAGCACTGAAATGTTAACTGCAGTGAGTCCATATATGTGATTATAACCGGTTGTTACCCCCTTTGCCTTCAATGGAGAGGAAAGCATTCCAATATTCTAATAAACCTTAAAGCTAAATTGAAATATAGGAAAATCACAACAGAAACTATCTTTTCATGTATTAAAAAAGATTGGCGTTTACTTACACACAATGTTTAGTAAACACTAGAGATCTGTCTTGGTGAGTAAGTGATCACATTAAAATGAAAATAACTGTCCCACATCTTGCCACCCCTTTGTTTCTAAGATCAACAGAAAAACAGCATATTCTTGAAAGTGCTAGTCATTTCAATTGGATTTAGGACCAGATACAGCACAGAATATTCATCTGATGACATATGCCCCAGTAACTCTAGAAGGAAACCCCCATATTCTGATGTTATGGCAGCCTTCTACACTGCTGACCATCAAATTCTACTGGACACTCTCTAAAAAGGGATGACTGACATTACAGTGTTGAAATGCTGTAAATCGTATCTTTCTGGCAACACTGAATTAATAAATATAAGTAAATCCTTTGTGTCTACTTGTTTGGAGTTTCTGTAGTTTAATATTGGCACTCATCTTTTTCAACTTCAATGTTGAACCACTATATCTGCTAAAAGAACTTGATGCACCTTTTTATAAATACACTGATGTCACTTAAGTCTATATGAAACTGCACTTCATTGAATCCATCTCCATTACCAAAAAGTCTCTACAACAGATTTACACATGGAAGAAACACGATTATCTAAATACAAAGCTCTTAAGAGATAATTTCTATTACTCAAGCCTCAAAATAATTATTTTGGAAACAATCCAAAGAGAATTGAAATTATCAAGAGTACTGCATTACTCCTAACCTTGCCACCTCTTTGAAATCACTGGGTCTCCTACTTCATGATAAACTACAACTCAAAGACAACATCCAAGCAATGGCTACATCCATGAGATTTCAACTTTAACTGCTCAAAAAACATAAGCATATGCTTTTCACACATGATCTGAAATTAGCAGTTAAGGCCTTTTACTTTCACCTTTACATTACAGCTTAGCCTTCCTCACAGGCTACCAAAAAACCCAGAATGTAGGTTTATTTCACACTGCTGCAAAACGACTGGTTTTCTTAAAAAGCTCTAAACTTTAACACTCTCAGATATCTAACACAACAACTTATATTAGCTAGATTTTCTGGTAATCTATTGCAATTAATCTGTTCCAACACCAATTTTTCAAGAAAAATGTGCACAACACAGATATTTTACAATAGTGCAACCAGCTATTGAAATACTTCTTTTCATGATTTTTTAATTTTTCTAAAATATATGTACCTACAGAAACATTTTCCCTTTAACCTTCTGTCATCTCTTATGTGTTTCTTACATTAAAATTTCCAAAAGCATTAAATTTCACTGTAGATTTCCTATTCTGCCTACATGCCCTTGAGAATTTCATATTTTTCTGGATCGTAGTTACTTGGTGTTTCTTGTCAATTATGTTTTTGAGCTGGTAAATTTTAGTAGCCCAGTACCATTCGTTCTTATGGCTTTTTGCATACTAAAGATGTCTATCCTCAAAATTCATTTTCATAAACTCAATTTTTTTTTTGCCGTGTGAGAGAAACATGTATTCTCCTGCATATATACTTCTCTCAAATTACTCTATTTCTCATAGTAATCACAAATTGAACCCCCCTTACTCACTTTTTGTCCTTCATTATTTCACTATAGAGACTACTGTCAATTATAAGTGGTCAAATGGTGTTCTAAGTGTTCTATGGTAAATTTATTTCTACTAGCTAACATTGTGCCGTATTTATGGCTTTCTTACACAGTTCATTAAAGTTACCAAGTCAGGTCGTTTTTGACAATCGGTCCACTGGCACACTATACATAGCAGTGTGCTTGCTCGTACTGCCTTGCAGCGTCTGTTACCTTTGGATTTTCTGTTATTTATTCAACAGGATTACTCTACGTCAAACTGCTTTGACATTGTGTCCTATGGTACACTGTAAACAGAAATGTTTCACTGCTGCCACCTAAATGATTTACACCTAATCAAACTCTGCATGTCTTACCATGCACTGCTCATCATTCTGAACACCAGCTTGGGGCTGTTCACACTAACTAAAGAATACTTTTAAATACAAATATAGGAAAGTAACTCACTCACCTTCCTCCATCAATCCCTTTATTTGTTCATCTCTCTCCTTCATCAATTCAGCTGTTTCATTTGAGTTTAGTCTAGTGGCCAACTCTTCTTTAGCACTTTTTACCTCCTTAAGTAAACAACATATTCAGTCAAAATAAGCTTATACATAAAAAGATTTAGTTTTTATATAAAATATGTATAACTGTTTTTGTTCAACAGCTGTTTGTTCAGATTTCTAATGAAGAGAAATGGGTCGAAGAGAAGGTGCATAAAAATAATCAGGAAGAAAAAAGAAAACAGCAATCCATTTGTATTCTCAGACACAATGTGTATTGGAATACAGAGTAATGAAACAGCAACAGAATACAAATCTCCTCTGGCAGTTTGTAGAGTAAAAACATTCTTATTTACTAAAGTTAAAGATACTGGAAAACTGATTATCCATTGTCAAGGAGAATTTCATGCAACATTATTTCAAGGTTAATCATGCTTATAAGCTTTTCAAAACCTGTACACTATGTATGGCAAGAGCAACTTTTCATAACAAGAGAAGACAAATCAAAAGAGCTGCTAAAAAGAGAAATCACAAGGAATATACACATGTGTAAAAGAGAGCAAGAATAAGGTTGTGAATACCCCAAGTGGCGAGGTAAAAGCTGGGTAGGCACAGATGAAAAATAGATAGCACAGTGTGCAATATATCAATATATTGAAATCACGTGTTTTTGTAGAATTAACAATTACTGTAATGCAGGGAAAGCAGCAAACAGTCATCAATGTGGTCTCTGGTGCTACTAAAGTCAGCACTGAAATGTTTTCACTTAAATTCAGACAAGTAGTTGGGTAATAACAGTCAATAGATAAAGTATATGTTCCAGAATGCCAGTTTCCAAATTATATTGCCTGCAATCTGCACTACTAATTAAATGGGCTTTGTATAATCTCTACTTTTTTTTAAAAAATGGTCTTTGCTTTGTAGCCTTATGGGATATTGTGGGTGCTCATAACAAAAAGGGGAACCACTCTTTTGGATATAAATGAAAAGCCATTTTTTAATCCCAATTGATTTTTGGGACTTTTTTGTTGGCTTTGGAATTTCAGATTTGAAATACTTTGTAAAAGATAGATCACAAGCCACAGGTACCTTTTTTAGCATAAGAAAAATCAAGTTCACTTTTTTTTACACTGTTAGAAGCAATATTGTTATGGCATATGTATACTATGAATCATGTATTACATATACTATGACGTTCTTGTGCAACTTAAATCAGATGTGAATTACCTTTTTAGCTAAATCTCTTTCTTTGCATGCTAAGTGGAACTTCTTTTCAGCTTCAGCAATTCGAAGTGTAAACTCTTCCTTTAGAGAGATGATGCTACTGCTTTCCTCCTTTACCCGAAACATTTCGCTTAAAAAAAAAAAAAAAAAAAAAGAGAACACTGAACACAAATGTATGACCTGCATGAAATAAAAAAAAAAGGGACCACCTGGCAGTCCAGCTAAGATGTTCAGAAAACAGATTAATATTAGGGCTCTTTCCCGGAAAAATAGCAGATTATGCAGTGTTCCGTAAGAGGTACTTAATAACAAAAAGACACCTCAAATGGAAAAAGAAAACACAGAAAAGTAACAATTTACTGAACTAAACTTACTCTTTAAGATTGTCATAGGCTTCTTCAAGTTGAGCCTTTTCTTTACTAACAATTAACAGCTGTGTTTCTCTCTTCTCCAGCTTCTCAGTGAGGTCCTTGATCACCTGCATTATGCAATCCAAACAATACAAACAATGAAGGATTTTAAAAAAAACAACACAAAAACACACACACACAAAAACACACACACATAATACGTACACAAGATATAAGAAGCCTTCATAATCTGCAAGTTACCAAGCAGAGGAACAGTCACTACAACATTTTGCAAACCAATTATTTCCCAAAACATGAACTGCAAAAACAAATAAACGACACTATGAAAATATAATGGTGCCAAAACAATAACCTGATCATCATTTTAGATCTGATATTTTCTGCTAGAATGTTATTCATTACACAATTACCAATTAATTTCACTCTTCGTATTTTCTACTTGCTCAGGCAATTCTCATTGACTAAGAAATTGCACTCGAACTAGAAAAAGCCAAGTGGCTCAACAGATGCACTACCAATCTTTGGTTGCTATACCTACTGATATGACAAGCCACTGTATTTTGCAAACAGCAACACAGAGTGCGCTAATGGGAGCAGAGGGTGTTCGCTCCAAATGATAGCCAATGTAGTAGTCCTCGTTTAATGCCTACTAGGAGGAAGTGTCAATCGACGGAGTTCATCATGAAAATCAGCCGTGTTCATAGTGAGTCTAGCCATGTGAAGAAAGAAATGAAATCTGAGCAACATTATCTTAGCACTTGGCTATATATAAACATGAAACTGATCGTTTGATCCAGCTCCTGTGTCCTATTCTTGACCAAAGGGGGGGGAGGGAAGGGGAAGGGGAAGAGAAAGAGAAAGAGAAAGAGACTGCTACTGTTGCATTCAGTGTGGCAAAATTAAAACAAGTAAGCATTAGCAAGGCTCTCAATATAATTCCTATACCAGAGTGTGCAAAAGTAGTTCTTTCTATCATTCAATGAGAGTCTCCATTTTAGACCAGTCTATAACCACCACATTTTTTAGACTCCCATCGACTGAAGGTATGGGCTACTCTTGCACACTGAAATACAAGAATTACATTGTGAGGCTGGATAAAGCTCAACTGGCTTAATTTTGCCAAACTATGCGAAAACCATGTGTTAGCTGAGTTCAAATGGAAAAGTGTGGATTAGTAATGATTGAGTTTAGATACACATCCATGAAAAAAAGCATATCTAATAAAGACAACTGGAGACAATCACAAGAATACCACCAACGTATACACTGGTGAAAGACTGAATTTGGGATATTTGGAAAAACAACTGGCCTACATAAGAACTACGATTTTTCAAAAGCCCGTAATAAGATTTCAACAACCTTCTCCATTCGTCCAAGACAATCAGGAGGAGATTCTATTTTAGTTCAAAGCCTATACTAAAAATGCATTAGAAGGCGGTTGATTGAAATTCTTAACTTGGGCACACAAAACATTAGCAATATGTAGTTGTTCATTTCTTCTCCGCCATACTTAAGATTAGTATTAAGATTTCCTGCAAGATCAATTAACTAAAGACACTTACATGGGTTGCACTCTCTGCCAAATAAACGTCACCGGCTCCAATGAACAATTCACATAATTCATCCAAGAGAATGTAGATTCTCCTAGTTTAATGAGAATCTGGATTTCATTAAAGACACGGAGGCTAGCATTATGCAGAACCTTTTATTGCCACTCCAAACTGCAGCACTTTAAAGCATATCTCAAGCACAATTAAAATTCCAGAATTAAAAATCCACTATAGTCTATGTACACGAGAGTGCAGCAGCCATCTTCCTCTTTTTAGCTGCTCCAAGGGAACTTCTTTGAACCTTAACCAAAATAAGGATTTTCTAGAAAACAAACACAGCATAACACCGAATGAATAATGCAATTTATGTAAATCACAATACCAAAACTTATATGGCCTAAATGACTCAGAATCTTCAATACCAAGCCTTAACCCTCCCTTTTTTAACCTACCTGGGAAGGGAGGGTGGGATAATGCTAGTCTCTGTGTCTTTAATGAAATCCAGATTCTCTGATCACTAAACTAGGAGAATCTACATTTCATGTCAAGACCGGAGCCTAGCATTATGCATGTTCAAAGCTGTGATAACACCACCGCTGAAAGATGTTCCGTAGGCTTTAGATAAAATTTTGTAAATACAACAGCATTAGACCAGTCTGCCACCCACAGAATCTCTTCAAAGTGACCTCCAGATGCAAATACCTTACTTGCCATCGGCCGTCTCAATGAATGTGCTCCAAACTTCAACATATCTACTCTCCTGATTCAAACATACACTATCTCACCCAAACAGCAATAGTCGCAGCACTCACTGGATAAAGTGTCTTCACATACGAATTTAATAATTGGTTCACTCCATCCTTTCTAAATTCAGCCATCCTACAACATATAATTTTGGATGGTCATCAAACCTAGGGTAAAATATTGACAATGGTATTGTCTTTGTTCTTTTTGAAATGTTAAATATCACCCAATCTGGGTTATAAAATCTGTTACTTACCTCTAATGCACAAACATCTGATACCCTCCTGAAAGAAATTAGACATAAAAGTGTTGCAACCTTGCTACTCAACTGTCGTAAGGATAAAAATGAATTAGAAGGCCAACTTTGTATCCTTTTTAAAATTAAATTAACATCCCATAAGTAACTATATTTAGGAGGCCTCGGTAACTTGATCCCCCTTCATCACTCTACAAACCATAACATGCCTTCCTATGGAAAAACCCTCAATTGGGGCATGACATGCTCCCACTGCCGACCTATAACAATTAAGAGTCTTATAAGAAAGACCCTTCTCAAACAAACTTGATAAATAATACTATGGGAGATGCCTACACGGGATCCACATCTCTCTCCAAGCACCAACCAACCCATTCCTCCATACTCCAACATATCTCTTCCTTGTCCCAGGAGCCCATGATTCCTTGAGCAGCTCCTGAGCCTGTTCCGAAAGACCTTCAAACTGCTTTCCTCTCCTGAAATCTTCCAAACAAGAAGATTCAAGGAACCCTCTACAACTAACGGATGAACCTCTCCTCCTGGTCCTACCAACATTTCCTCTGACATAGGAATCAAATAAGGTTCCTATACTACCAATACCAACAAACCTGGAAACCAAGGTTGTGCTGTCCAAAAAGGAGAATAATCTGACATTTCTGCCTCCTCACCTTTAACACCTTTCTCGGTATCACTGAAAATGGAGGAAATGCATAACCCTCAAGATTCCTCCAAACCTGCTGAAAAGCATCCACTGCTTCCGCCAGTGGATCCGCTCTTCAACTGAAATACTGAAGCAATTGGAAAGTTAACCTCGAGGCAAACAGATCCACCTCTAAGGAACCCCAAACATTCGGAATTCTCCTGAAAATATTTACACTCAACTTCCAGTCGCTGTAATCTCAGAGATACCTTGAATTCCAATCTGCCACTGCGTTGAACAGACCTGGAATATACTCCGCCTGCAAACCTATTTTCTGTTCCAGACAGAAACTCCACATCTCCTTCACTACCCGAGTCAAATTCTTCGATTTGCTGCCACCCAAACGATTTATATAACGAACTGCTAACACATTGTCCATCTTTAGTAAAACATTGCAATTCTTTAAAAAAAGAAATTCCAAAACTCTGCAAACCAAAAAGACCTGCCTCCTGTTTAGTTGAATGGGACGCCTTTAAGTCAGTTATTAGGGGAACAGCTATAGGGATGACTGTTGGAGTCCGGCAGGAACTACACAAGAACCTTGTCTTGGTGGAAGATTCATTGAATAAGCTGGAAAACGCGGCTAATACTAATCCTACACAACAAGCACAGTTACAAGAAGCCAGAATTAAACATGCGGAATTACTCGACCAACTCCGCTTGCTCGATTACAGTGCATATACCCAGTACAGCCATAAGGAGGCAGATAAGTCCGGGACCCTTTTAGCGCGTCTCATTCGTGATGCCCCTCCCCCCCCCGGCCCCGATAACAGAAATATCCCTCTCGGATGGCACTACAGTTTCTACTCAAGCAGACATTAACACGGCATTCTATACATACTACAAAACCCTATACACCGCTCCTGCTGTTCCATCACCTGCCCACATAACCACCTTCCTGGAAGGCCTTACATTCCCTAAACTGACAACAGATGCCCGGTCGGACCTGGAGGCCCCTATTACTAGAATTGATATAAAGGAAGCCATTAACGATCTCCCTAGAAATAAGATCCCAGGCCTAGATGGCTTACCGGCGGAGTTTTATTCGACCTATGCTGAGACATTGACTCCGCATCTTGAGAAACTCTACAAGACGGCACTGGATAAGCGCACTCTACCCATCACTACTATGCAGGCGCTGGTGGCTTCCCTCCCCAAGCCTAATAGGGACCCCCGTGATATGTCTGGTTATCGTCCCCTCTCCCTATTATCTACCGAGTATAAAATACTCAGTAAAATATTGGCTAAGCGCCTCCTCCCTTATCTTTCAAAACATATTCATATTGACCAGTGCAGCTTTGTACCAGGCCGCAGTACGTCCCTCAACATTAGACGTCTCCATTATCTAATGGAAATTGCAGCCGATCTCTCCCACACCACTGGGTGTATTTCTCTTGACATGCAACAGGCATTCGATACGCTTGACTGGACCTATATGCGGTCTTCGATGGAAAAATTTGGCATCCCAAAGGGTTACTTGAGGTGGGTCGAGCTGCTGTATACCTCCCCCACGGCTAGGGCCCGGACTGGCTCGTATATATCATCTGCTTACTCTATCACCAGAGGTACCCGTCAGGGGTGCCCCCTGTCACCACAGTTGTTTGTTTTGGCACTTGAACCCCTACTTATCAAACTCCGTAAAGAGGCCACAGACTTAGGGATTCCAATTATTAACACAACACACATAGCGTTGGTATACGCCGATGACATAATTCTTTACCTCAAAGACCTTACGGTAGGCTTGGAACCCATCCCATCCATATTTCAACGG
The DNA here is from genome assembly GCA_963921515.1 of Calotriton arnoldi. NCBI lineage: Eukaryota > Metazoa > Chordata > Amphibia > Caudata > Salamandridae > Calotriton > Calotriton arnoldi. The sequence continues at coordinate 868,353 of CAWUFW010000288.1, forward strand.
TTTGAACAGATATCGGGCCTGGCGATCAATGCAAATAAGTCATATGCATTTTATATGCGACATAGAGATGCCCCAGACCCGATAGCTTTCGGTGACCTCACACTAACGACTGCCCCGGATACTTTCAAGTATTTGGGTATACAGATCTATAGAACCCCCCAGGATCTAATCGATGGCAACTTGTCAAAGGCAATAAGTTCGCTCCGGATGCAGGTTTCATTCTGGACTTCCCTGCCATTGTCTGTGATGGGTAGGGTAGCCATTTCTAAGATGGTGATGCTCCCCCGCCTCCTCTACTTTTTTACTAATTTACCGGTCATTATCCCACCTCGAATCTTCCGTACACTAGATACCTTACTGTCGGAACTTATCTGGGGAAAGGGTCGCAGGAGGGTGGGCCTGGCTAAACTACAGCTGAGATCCGACGAGGGTGGTCTTGGCGCACCAGATTTCCGAGCATATTGCATGGCCAGTCAATTGCAGTGGTTATCCTACTGGCTGGCGGGACGACACATCCAGGAGATTGGTTACACGCCACAACTTCTCGGTCAGGGAGTCCTTCACACTTTGCTCCTGCCCCACGCTAAGATTCCATCGACAGCTCCCCCTTTGCTTAAGACGGCGTTAGGATACTGGAAAAAGACACTCCATTACACAAAGAGGGCCCTCCCATATTCCCCCAATATCCCCTTGATTAAGCTCCCTGTTGCACACGGATTAATCTCGGAAAGAACTGTATCCCCCTGGGAACAAGAAGGGGTGTCAACCGTTGGAGCACTGTTCATAGAGGGTACACTTGCAGACCATGATAATTTCATTCGTACTCAAGGAGTTCCCTCGACACGGTTTCTCCTTCATGCCACTATCTCTCATTATATCAAACTCCACTGGTCCCCCGACGGGACTGAACCCCCAAAGCATGAACTAGTATATGCAACACACCTGATGGGATCAGAACGCCATCTTACCCGATGGCTCTACTGGGGTATCCGAACACACTCAGGGACATTGCTAACTCCGCTTCGGGACAAATGGTCGCTGGACTTGGGGAGGGAGATGACGGATAAGGAATGGGCCTCCATTTTAGAATTCCCCAAGAGAGTCTCCCGTAATGCGAAATTCAAATACATACAGTACATGTTACTACATAAGGCATATCTTACACCACATCGCCTTAACTGCATTTACCCTAACGCACAGCTTTCCTGTCCCAGGTGTCAGGAGGCAGACGCTGACCTGCTTCACATGTTGTGGAGTTGTCCTCGACTGGAAGTATACTGGCAAACAATCAGTTATAATGTGAGGGGGGTCACTGGTACGGATGCTTGGTCAACTGTGGGCAGCTGCCTATTGGGCCTGCATAAATGCCCCAAGGGACATAAAGTTCAGTATAGATTCGCCGACCTGGCTATACTCATAGCGAAACGGGCCATCACGAGGTGGAAGTCCAAGCACCCCCCTACACCACTCACTTGGCATGCGGAAATGATCCGATGGGGCACAGCGGAGAGCGCTATTATTAGACAAGAAGAGTTTCGGGGGTTGCGTAAGATTCCTATCTCTTTGGAATGGGACCAAATGCTAGAAAGGCCCTAGAGACACTTACCCCTCCGACATCTCCGGTTGGATCTGCGATACCCACATCTCCTGTAACCCCTCTGGTTAGCCTGCTCGAACCAGTATAACACCTTGCTACTCCATGTCTTTTATTGCATAGGACTGGCTATTTGTATATAACTGAGAATGTATGCTTTATATTTCATCATATTTCTTTGTGGCTCAATGGGCTAATACAATCTCTTTATGTGTTACGTTGTAAATAGTGGACCAGAGAAATGAGGGGGTGGGGGTGGGAATTTCAAATTGTTTCTTTCTTCTGTTCCAATGTTGCAATGGATAGAAATATAGAACATTGCGAGTTTTTCTAATATCTAGATATCTAGGTAAACATGCCGACCAGAGGCTCTTCTTTTCCCCTCTTCTTTGATAATAGGACTCTATATTACCTGACATATACGTATATGGGTATCCATACGTTTGTTATCACACTGACAATATTCCAGTGGTTCATGTTTCTCGCCTGTGCAACCTGACTGCCACTTGTACTGGTTACGGATCTGATATGTTTTATTGCACTGCCGATTATAAAAACTCAATAAAAATTATGTTTAAAAAAAAAAAACGAAAAAGACCTGCCTTCATCTATAAACCATTTATATGAGACTGACTTTCCTTCAATGACCATGTGCCACATGTCTCTTCCTGTCCAAAACAAGCACCCCAACCAGAAAGGCTTCCATCCATTTCAAGAACAAAATCTGGACATATCCCAAAATTGCTTTGCCATTGCATGCCTCTAAATTCTGCAGCCACCAAACTAACTCTTTCTGTGCTTCTGCAGAAATCTGCACTGGATCTCCATACCACAAGCCCTTCCTTAGACCTTCCGCCTTCAACCTCTGCAAACCTCTGTAATGAAGCGGTGCCGGAAAAACCACCTGAATTGAAGAGGAAAACAAACCTATTATCCTCGCTAAAGCTCCCAAGGAAATAAACGTCTTCTTCTTCTTCAAAATCTGTTTCACCTCCGTCTTTATCTTTACAACCTTCCTTTCTGGCAAACTCAAATCTGCTTGTGAAGTATTCACCTGGAAGACAAGAAACTCCAATTCCTGACAGGGTTCCAGAACGGACTCCTCCAAATTGATTAAAAATCCCAGAGACTCCAGTAACTGTTGAACCATTGACAAATGATTCCTCAACTCCTCCCGATTCTGAGACATCAGTAAGAAATCGTCGAGGTACATGATCATACGAACTCCTCTCACCGAGATACAAGGGCACTGGTCTTAACACCTTTGTAAAACACCAAGGTGCCGACGCCAGACCAAACGGAATGCAAACAAACTGATAAAAAACTCCCATCCATCTGAAATGCAGAAAAAATGAGACTCTCCTCTGCTATTGGTATGGTAAAATACGCATCTTTCAGATCCAATTTTACCAACCAATAGTTTATCTCTAAAATAGCTCTTAATAGATGGATACCCTCCATCTATCCACCTCAATGCCTGTAAAATAGGTACCAATTCAAACTTCTCAAGTTTATCACAGGACGCCATCCTTTGTCCTTTTTTTTTTCTTATTAAAATTTTATTGAAAAGTAAAAAAGAAAATAGTTACAGTGGCACATTAACATCGCACAGTGTACAAAATCATGAGTTGTTACATAGCGTCCACACTTCATGTGACACAAGAATATAGCAACACCTCCAGTGGCATAACGGCAGCGCTGGCCAGGGGCCCTCTGTACCCGCTCCTCAACCTGCGCTACAGTGGACATTAATAGCATTACAACGACCCACTGGGCAGGAGACAACCCATAATACCTTGCAGCCCTCCCACCAGAATATCAAGGTTAAGCAGGGCCTTCACCTTCAGTCTCCCCCGTTTCCTTCCCAACTAGATACTGCAGACCCCAGAAATTCTTAGGACGGCTCTGGGGAGGTAATAAGTCATTATACAATTCAGATTGTGTGTTACAATACACCATATCTTTGGACCAGTCTGCTACTGAGGACGCCGGTCCACGCGCCCAGCGCACTGCGATCCTACGCTTAGCAAGCAACAATCCCATGTCTATTAATCAGCACATCTCTTTCTGCAATTTCCCAGTGTACCCCAGTAAGGCCAGTAGCGGGTCCATTGATAGCGAAAGGCCCGTGATTTCACTCAGTGTTTGAAAGATCTTTTCCCAGTACTTTGCAATCCCTGGACATGACCGGGCAATATGCAAGAACCCAGCTCTGCAACGCTAACATTCCGCAGTGTCCCGCAGGGCATATCGAAACAACCTCTCCGGGTATAATAAACTCTGTTAAGAAATTTAAAGTGGATAAGGCGATGCCTTCCGTTTAGGGAGACATGCTGTGTAACCTCACAGCAGTACCGCCAAGTAGTGTCATCAAGAGCCACCCCCAAATCAGTCTGCCATTCCAATCTAGCTTTAGTGAACTGGTTTCTTCTATAGTCCTGTGTTATGTCATAGATGATAGAAACAATCTTTCTGGAGGAGGCGGAGCGCAGGAGGTGAGAGAGAGATGCTAATTCAGGCGGCTCCGACATATCCTCGCCCAGTAGTTCACGAAGAGCATGTCTCACCCTCTGAAAGTGAAACCGAGCTAGTTGCGTATAGTCTTGCCTCTCGGTCTCAATCTCAGCCCACCCACGGGCTTTGCGCTCAGAGAACAGGTCGCCAATCTTGGCGATATCTAGTGTCGCAAGAGCCTGCACCACCTCCCTTTCCCCGCAGACCGGCAACCAGTGACACCACTCTATCGGAGTCAGGGGGGAATACAGGACTGTGCCCGCCTGACTCTTCAATAAATTCTGCCAGGCATGCACTACAGAGTTGACTGAGTCCAGAATACTAGTCCTCCTCGAGGGAGTCTGGAACAACAGTAGCGGGAGAGGAGAAGGTGCCGCCGCCACCTTTTCGATCTCCAAGTGCGGAAGGCCCAGCCCGTCATGAATCCAGTGGTAAGCATGTGAGCACTGTGCCACTCTGTAATATAACTCTAGATCCGGAGCCCCAAGGCCCCCCATAGAGTAGGGCAATGTGAGTATATCCCACTTGCACGAGGATGCTTCCCTGCCCAGGCCAATCTCACTAAAAGGGAACAGATTACCTTAAACATATGCCCAGGGAGCACCATCGGGATGTTTAAAAATCTGGGGAGTGCCACCATTTTCATAAAGGATATGCGTCCCATTAAGGACAAGGGTAAGCGGATCCACATCCTCCTCTAACCTAGAGATCGCTTTGCCATAGTTTCCACTGAGAACCAACTCCGAGTCCCTATGGACCTGTATGCCCAGAAAACGGACCAGATCTGAAGTCACTGAAGGGGTAGTCTAATTCGATGGGCACCATAGCTGGAGACAAGGGGAAAATTGTCGATTTAGCTCAATTGATCTGGAGTCCAGATAGCTCCCCATACCGCACCACCTTATCTAGAATCAGGGATAAATTAGACCCCGGATCTCTAACATACAGAAGCGTGTCGTCTGTGTAGGCTGACACGATAAGGTTATATTTAGGGAAACGAATCCCCCTGTGACCGTGGTATTCCCTTAGGGCTCATGCAAGAGGATCAGCCACTAAGACGTATAGCAGTGGGGACAACAGGCAACCTTGCCGGGTGCCCCTCGTAATTTTGATAGGGACCGTGACTGTGTCGCCAACTCGTACCCTAGCAACAGGGGAGTTATATAGCACTGCCACTAGTTTAGGGAATACTTCTCCCACCCCCATGCGTCTCAGCACAACATACATAAAGGTCCACTCAACGGAATCAAAGGCCTTTTCTGCGTCCAGAAAGACCACAGCAGCTTTAATCTCAGGCTTGACATGCTGTATCATACCGAACACAGTTCTAAGATTGTATGAAAAGTTGCGCTCCGGTACAAATCCCGACTGCTCTGGCCCCACCAAAAGCGGCACCAACGCGGCAAGCCGATAAGCTAATATTTTTGGAAAGAGCTTAGTATCAACGTTCAGGAGCGATAGAGGCCTGAAGGACGAACATTCATTCGGGGGTTTACCCAGTTTTAATAATGTTTCTATAAGAGCTTCTCTCATTGAGGGGGTCATCATCCCATCTTCTCCCATCTCTTCAAAAAGAGTGATCAGGTGCAGGATGAGCAGCTCCTTAAATTCTTTATAAAATGCCACAGTAAGGCTGTCCTGTCCAGGAGCACTCCAGACTCGCATTGCGTTGAGTGCAACAAGCACCTCGCTAGGGTCTAACGGCTTCATTAGGTGTTCTCTTTGCTCTTTAGTCAGCCATGGCATCCGAATATGTTCTAAATGCTCTAGAATTACTGCCACGTCGGCCTCTGCCCTAGAACAATACAATTCTGAGTAATATTGGCTGAATCTATCTGCTATCTCCGCAGGTTTGCTCAACAGCTCACCTACCACAGCTCAGAGCTCCGTCACAATTCCTGTCTCCCTCCTGTCGCGCAGCAGAACAGCCAGCACCCTGCCCGGTCTCTCTCCCTCCCCGTATGTCCTAGCGACTGCAAATTTCCCCATGTGTTTTACCTCGCTATCCGCGACCTCATGGTACTCCTCAAGAGCACTTTTCAAGTCTTCCGACACACGGGCATCGCTGCCAGCAAGAACAGCCTGCTCTAGGCCCGCCAATCGTTCCTCTAAAACCACCAATCACCTCCCGATTGATCGGAGGGCCCCAGAATGCTTAGACATGGCCACCCCCCTAATGAAAACTTTAAAAGTCTCCCAGACCGTGAAAAACTGCCGGACAGAGCCGATATTCGTGTCAAAAAAAGCTCTCTATGGCCTCAGCCAACTCAGACTTGAAGACACTATCCAGCAGGGAGTATGGAGGGAACCTCCATGTGAAGGGAGCAGGTTTCTTCCTCGGACTCTGAATGTAGAACAATATTGGGGAGTGATCAGAAAATGAACGGGGGAGTATCATGCAGGAGCGCTCCTGCAGAAACAGGGATCTAGAGATAAACCAATAATCAATTCTTGTGTGCAGGTCATGCGGGGCCGAATAATGGGTGAAACCCCCCCCCCCCCCCGAGCGCTCCCTCCAGACATCCAGCTGAGTAGCAGCATCAAGTTTAGCTCTGGCCGGGCCCCCGGAGCGGTCCAAAAAGAGACAAACAAACACACACACACACACACACACACACACACACACACACACACACACACACACACACACACACACACACACACACACACACACACACACACACACACACACACACACACACACACACACACACACACACACACACACACACACACACACACACACACACACACACACACACACACACACACACACACACACACACACACACACACACACACACACACACACACACACACACACACACACACACACACACACACACACACACACACACACACACACCAGCCTTCGCATGCATGCGTTCAAGTAGATCGTTGTAAAACTGTGGATTGTCATAGTTAGGTCCGTAAACGTTGATTATATGCAAATCAACTCCCCTCCCATAGCACCTTGAGACCACATATCTGCCACCTGGGTCCGCCTCAACTGCCTCTAGCGCGATCCCTGATTTCGGGTTGACCCAGGTGAGTACCCCCCCTAGCGTGTGTAGTGAACCCCGCGACATGGAAGAGGCCGTGCAATCGCCTGCGCGTGAGCATATTACTGCCTATTGGCAAATGGGTCTCCTGTAGTAAAGCAATATCAATCTCGTGTCGTGTGAGGTATGCGGCTACCTTACGCAATTTTCTAAAATCGTTGAGGCCCCTAACATTCCAGGTTAGCAGGCGGACTCTGTTACCACTACCCTGCGCCATAGCAAAGTACACCTGTCAGATCTGCACAGCCTGCATCAGTCTTGTGCCTCCAAATCCATCCCAGGAGGCCGCGTAATTCCTGAATATCATATTTGTACTGTGCGCCGACTGTAAAAACAAAAATGACAACATTCCCCCCCCCTCCCCCTCCATGCAAACCCCAACTTTGCATAGACGATGCTTCTCCCGGCCCCTCCCCCGTAGCCAACTGTGCTCTAACGAAAGCTACAACATCAAAATAACCGTTCCGGCATATCGCCATACAGCGGGTATAACACACAGGAGCGGATGTTACTGGCAATGCACTTACATTTGCACGAACAAAGTGAGAAAACGTAGCCATCTGTTCAGATTGTGTACATCCAATCAAGATCAGTTAGCTGGGCCACAAGAGAGTTAAGTTAGTCCATCGTATACCATCATATAGGCCCCCCAACAAGGCCAAAGTGAGCCAACAGGGACTGATGGTGCGGGCAATATCACAATCTTTGTCCCATCGCTGCTGATAGCAACATCAAACAGTCATTGCTGGTGCACCCCAGCGGACGCCTGCCGCCAGGCGGCTACAGCCATCAATTAGGCACCACAGTCAGCAAAACATGTATAACATACCTGTAGGAGTGAACATAAGAGGGCAAGTGCACTAACATATCAGTCTTACTCGACCAGGTCGCCTCCAGTCGCCCTGTCCTGCTCCTCCGACGATCGCTTCCGGGCATCAGGCTGTGTGTATTCTTGGAGGGCTTTCTGTAGAGAATTAGGGTCCGTATATATTCTTGATTAATCGTTCATAGTGACCCGGAGTCTGGCCGGATACAGCATAGCGTACTCAAAGCTGTGCTCCCGCAACCGACGCTTCAAAGGTGCAAACTGCAGTCTTGCCTCCTGCACCTTCATGGTAAAATCCGGGAAAAGTGAGAGCGATGATCCCTCAAACTGCAGGTCGCGTAATTCCCTCGCTCGTTTCAGTGCAGCGTCCCGGTCTCTGTAATTGAGCAGTTTAGCGATCACAGGGCGAGGTGGAGCGCCAGGCGGAGGCCTAGGGCCCAGGGAACGATGGGCACGTTCCACGACGCACATAGCAGAGAATATGTCCCGGCCCAGCAGAGTCACCAATAGCTGCTCAACAAAAATCTCCATGTTGCCTATTGCCGTAGTTTCAGGAAGGCCCGTAATGCGAATATTACAGCGCCTTAACCTGGCCTCCAAATCCTCCGCCTTGTCCTGCAGGGCCCCGAGTAGCTTCCCCATCTGCTTCTGCGTGTTGTCTGTCTCCATTTGGGCGTCTTCTACCTCAAACACCCGTCTCTCCGCCATGTCTAGGTGCTCCGCATGTTTGTCAATGCGCTCAGACATACGGTCCATTCGATAGGCTAGGGAGTCGATTTTCCCATCGATGGTGGACAAGCTCTTCTGCATGGCAGTCAGTATTTGGCGGATATCCCGTTCAGGCTCCTCATTAGTGTCCTTCTGCTCAACAAATGCCATGCCTGCACCTCCCTCCCTGTGCCTCGATTTACGTTGCTCAAACTGCAGCTTAGACTGGGACTTGTCCACCTTGCCCATGCTCTCCCAAGACCTGGCAAGCTCAGCAATGACCACCGGCTCCCCCAGATCGCAATGATAAGCCCCCCTCCAGCCAGAGGGGTACAGGGCAGTACTCCACCCTCGTGCGATGACCCACCGCGAGTTAAGTGGCAGCGTAAGGCAAGGGAGCAGTAGTCCAAAGGAGAGCCGCAACAGTCAGGACAGCACCGCAAGTATTCTGGGCCTGTAGGGAGGCAGGGGCACCACATGCGAATCTCCCAGCACAGAGGGCTCAGCAAATTGCCCTACTCCACCCCACGCTCTATCGGAGCCATCATGCCCCCAATCGCCAGAAGGAGAAAGCCCTCACCAGTATCCGGGTGTTGTGCAGGACTCCAAGTTGCAGTCCGCGTCAGTCCCTGGGGCATCAATCTCCCAGTCGCTCCTTCTCCACCCCAACTCGGGGTGCAGGCGTGCTCGCCGAGTCCTCACGCGCAGCTCTCCGTGGTGACTCAGCAAAAAGCGCCAGGCTCCGCACTCTGAAGACCCCAGGCCGCGCCGCACTCAAGGCCCGTCTGCGCAGGCTTCGGTCCACACCAGGCTGCGCGGCACCGCCCCCGCCAGTCCCAGCCGGCCAAGTCAGGTGCACTCACTGTGTTCCGATGATCGCTAGTTTCGGGGTCCTGGACTTACAGGCGCCGCGGGAAGCACCGCGGTCTCGCCGCAGCTGCAGGCCACACCGCCTCCACCCGCTAGGCCTCCAACAGCTGAGCCTCAATGCCGCCCATCGACAGCACGACCAGCAGCAATAAAGGCACCAGCAGGAAGCACCCACCAAGCGCTTTAATTGGCAGCGGGCATCGAGCGAGTAATCCACGGAAACACCAGGTTGCCTTAAGGATAGTGTAGACAGCTTACGGAGCTCGCTCAAGCAGCGGCCATCTTGTAGCCAGGCAAGCTCCGCCCCCCCCCTTTTGTCGTCCTTCTTTACCAGAAATAACGTTCTCACATAGCCCACACATTCTGTAACAACTTCCTTTATTGCTCCTTTCCTCAACATACCTTGAACCTCCATGCTTATCAACTCTTGTTGTTCCTTTTGAAAATTCAACTCTCTTGGCTCTAACTCTTGAACAGGCAATTCTCTGAACTCTAATGAATATCCCTGAACTACCTGTAGAACCCATTGATCCTTTGTTAGATTTCTCTAGTTTTGAAGAAAAAAATCTTAATCTCCCCCCCTACCTTTCCTGGGGGAAAAAGTGAAAACATCCTCATACCTACCTTGATTTCCTTGGCCGATACTAGCCCTTCCTCAGGGTTGACTTCCTCTGACACCTCTTCCTCTTGGAGGATAAAACCTAGTGGCTGACTGGAACCCTCTAAAGGAAGGCAGCCCAAACGATTGATACTGGGACCTTGTTTAAATCGGCCAGAGAAACGTTCCCTTGCTCCGGCCCAGTCAAAGACACGTTCTCCAAAAATGTTCCTAAGGGAACTTTGAGCCTTATCCAGGCTAGTGAAGGTGAAAACATATTTTCCCACTCCTTTCACTAGCCTTTCACCAAATAAATATCCTTCGGATCCTCGCTAGGCTCCTTCCTAGCAAAAAACCCCAATTTTGGACTGATGCACATGAGGACTGCTTTTTGTCTTTCCACCATAATGGCCGTGTTTGCATTCCCAAGGAAACGCACCGCTCTATGAGACCAACCTCTTAGAAGCTCTGAATCCACAGAAACTGAATTTGTTTTGGCCTCTTCAGCCATGTCCATAATTCTAGCAAGTGGGCCAATAACATCTAGCAACCGATCCTGGCGCTGTTTAAGTGACGTTTCCAATACCTTCCTGGGATCACAGCCAAACTTGAATAAAAAACAAATCAGATCCAGATCTGGGAACACACATGCTTTATTTTCTAATACTGGGTTGGAGCATTCTGCCTGCATAACAGACCTAGCTTCCTTCTCCAAAGGCTTTTTTATCCACTGTCTTATAAACTCCGCCACATGCGCAAACGGCCACCAGTCTGCACTTCTCGGGTGCCTAATTAAATCTGGACTGAACATATCCATAACCTGAGGGTCTTAAACCAATCCTTTCTCTTTTCTGTTCTTTTCCACCTTATCATAATCCAGATCCCAAACATCAGAATCCAAATTATCTAAAACAAACTCATCAAAATTCTCAACATCACGGCTATATGAATCATCATCAGGACCGTCCTGATTCTAATATGTATCGCTAAGGACACCCTCCTTTGTGCAGCGCTGGGCACCCTCTCTTTGTGAGCCAAGACCACCTTTCTGCCAGGCCGCAAACCTATCCTCTTCATTCTAAACGTTCTTCCTCTTCATTTTCCTTTTACCCGACATGCTTCTAGCCTGTTCACTCTCCTCTTCCTCTAACAACCAAAATTCCTCATCAGAAACATCAGCAACCTTCCTTTTCCTTTTAAAAACTGATCCTAAAATTTCCTTAACCGATGATCTTACCTCTTCTTGCACCAATTTGTTAAGCAAATCACTACTGGTATCCATTTCCAAAGATACACCGTCTTCACTCATTACTCGGTTAAACAAAGACTCTCCAACACCTCTTCCTTAAAATATTTTTTTTTTTACCTTTTCCCTATAATCTTAATAAAACCTATATATCTCTTTTTTTTTTTTATGCACTCGCTATTATTTCTCAAAACGTGCCGAACAAAAATAAAATCGCACTGAAGCCTCCTCCTCGTAACCGACGGGATTGCCGGGAACTAGTCTCTAGGCAACCCTGTATTTTAAAATGGCCGCACGCAGGACAATGACGTTGCCGCGTGATAAACTCTCTATTCTTTTTAACACGGAGGCCCGCAAGACTTACTATTTACTGGGTTGCCGAGAAACTAGTCTCCTAGCAACCCAGATGCACAAAATGGCCGCACCTAATCCAATGACGTTACCTCGTACCCAACGCGCAACGTCAGTGAACTACAGAGGCCTGCGAGGACCTGTCTCCAGTGCACCCTCGAGCATGATTTGCGTGATTGCTCTAAAATTAAAACTCCTGAGAGGTTTTAGATTCCCGATCCTGGCGGGCAGGACCTGGACAAGAGAGGGCAAGATATATGTGCACTGCCGAGTGATCCAAGAGAGAACAAGGAAGAATCTCAACCTGCCGAGTTTGCTGGGACATTGTATCGCTAGTCAATATATAATCAATTCTGGCATATGTCTTGTGGGGATGGGAGTAGAACGTGTATTCTCTGGACGACGGATGTCGGACCTCCAAATGTCCGACAGCCCCTCGTCTGCTAGTAACTGTCCCCCTCTTTTAGAGAGGGCCCCTGTCTGTCCGTAGCGCTGGGTCGATCTGTCTAGCTGGTTGTCAAGGACACGATTGAGGTCTCCCCCTATGATCAGTGATCTGTCTGGGAATTCGGCTACTAATGTTACTGCCTCGCAAAGGAACTCTTCCTGTCCGGAGTAAGGGGCGTATATTGTGGCAAGGGTGAACGCATGTTGGCCTAAGGTGAATGTGTGCGCCAGCAACCGTCCCTTTATTTCGGCTCGCTTGGGGCCCATTTTACCTTGGAATGTCGCAGAAACCAATATGGCAACCCCTGCTGTTTTGGCAGTGTGGGATGAGAAGAGCTGTTGAGAGAATGCCCGGGCTCGCAGTCTATGGGTGTCTCTAGACAGCAAGTGAGTCTCTTGTAAGAGACATATGTGTGCGCCTGAATTTTCTAGGTATGACAGAATAGCCCTTGTTTTAATCGGACTATTGAGACCTTTTACATTGAGAGAAATTATCTTAAGGGTTTCAGCCATAGGGGAGGTTCGCAAGAGCGCCAAGCATATCTATAGGACCGTAGTCATCACTAAGGCCAGACGCGCAGGTGTACGTGAGCTTATTGGGCCACCGGGGACCATCCACAGTGAAGTAGCCTCGATTCGGGTGCCTTGCGCGGGAGGGAGGAGGTAACCCACAACACCCCAGAACATATATAGAAAAACATGAAACCTTGAACTTCGTTAAAGTCCTGGGCGATCAGACCCATGGAAAGGCGTGAGATGTCAGCAGGATCCAACCCGCCTCCCCGTCCCACCCAGGCCCCATGTAGTGATAGCCTGGGAGCTTCCAAATACAAGCTTCTGCACCGGCCTCCCCCATCGAAGCAGCGTGGCCCTTAGGAGTCTAGTCCGCACTGGCTGAGTCCTCTTCCAGGGAGGCAATGACCGCTTGCCTCTCCTTCGCAATAGTCTCTGGGTCTGGTCTGAGGCGGAGCGGATAGCAGCCGACTCTCTTCCAGCCTTCGAGTCCGGATGCACGTCTTCTAGACCCCTTTTGTAAAGGCTCATTCAGTTCGTCGTCGGCGAGGCCGAGCAGCTTCTTGGCCTCCTGCAGTGAGCGGGTTTGAACCAATGAACCGTCCCATTTAAAGATCAAGCGGAAAGGGTGACCCCAGGAGTAGGATATGTCTTTAGAATGCAGGTGGGAGGTAATCGGCCTGAACTCCCTTCTTTGTTGTAGGGTAGATGCAGCCAAATCTTGGAAGAGAAGGGGCTTAACTGACCGAAATTCGATCGGGTGTTTGTCTCGAGCTTCTCGGAGGATCTTCTCTTTAAGCTGAAAGTCATGCACACATGTGAGTATGTCCGAGGGGGGGGGAGCCGTCGCCGCTCTCTTGGGACCTACGCGATGGGTTCTGTCCAGCTTGATCCGTAGCTCTGGCGGAGCCCCAAGGATGAAGCGGAAGAGTTCCTCCACAAAAGCGTCGATGTCCTGCCCCTCGGACCCCTGCGAGACAGCCCGAATCCGGATGTTGTTCCTTTGGAAGCGGTTTTCGAGTTCCTCCGCGTGCGCCTGACGGTCCAGCTGCTGGTCTTGCAGGCGGAGGACCTCTTGTTGGAGCTGTTCTACCTCCTAGTCTCTCGTTGTCGCATGCATCTCGAGCGTGTCAACTCTATCTCCCACCGAATCCAGGTCTCTCCGCACTTCCCGCAGCTCCTGGGTTATCTCTTTTTTCATGGTGTGGAGGTCATCTTTCAGGGAGGCAAATAGGGACTCCAAAAAAGCACGTGTTACCGGGCTCTCAGCGTCCGCTGCCTCCATGTCTACAGGGCTGCCCGCCGGGGAAGGGAGAGTCCCAGAACCTCCGGCACCAGATCTAAGGAGAAGATCCTGAATTGTCCGTTCTTTCTTAGGCTTGTTAGATGCCATCTCAATTGATACTGCGTTTCACTCTGACGCGTCATTGAAGGCAGCCGGGCTCGACGAGGACATTGATGTCCTAAGTCTCCTGCCTCGTTACAACTAGTGTTCGGCAGCCCTGTTCAAAGTAGGTTGCCCTGTAAACCCGCGGTTAACCTCTGGAGGTGGAGGGCGCTTCGCTGCACAGGTCTTAAGCTCACTCCACTGAGCTATCTCCTCTGGTTCCCTGTACGGAGGCCCCAGTCGTGCATTGAGTCCGCAGGTACCTCGAGAGTTGGCGCCACACACCTCTTGTTGGCGAGCTCCCTCGGCCCGACTTCCACGCCCCAGAGGTACTCGCAGGAGGGGGGGGGGGGGCTCATTCTTACCCAGCCACTCAACCGGGTCTCATTGACCGCTTTCACAGCAGGAGCAACCAGCTCGGGATCGTCGCCCGGGCTTCTCTAGCAACCAGGCCTCTGGTCCCACAGGCCTCCAAGCAGCATTCTTCAGGGAGTCCGGGAAGAGGGCAAAAGTTGCTCTCCTCTGTTATGGCCGGGTCAGTCTTCACACCCGGCAAGCTCCAAAACCCCTCGTCTCTCCAACTCCGGGGGGAAGGTGCGACTCGGACCTCACCAGCGGCCGAAGCGCAGGCCGCAGGGGTGGGCTCCCAGCTCCAGGGCTCCCAACGACTTCCGACAGGCAGTGCTACACCCCCACGGACTCAGCTCAGGGGCCGGGCCCTCTCGCTAGGCGGTCAGACCAGAGTCGTCTCTCGCGCCCTCGGGTCCAGGGGGTGTCCGGAACCTCTGGCCTCAAAAGCTCCCTCAGCGGCGTGTTCCGTGGGGGGGGGGGGGACGGGGAGGGACACCCGGGCTTCGCTCACCTCGTTTTAGTGTCACACGCGGTCCTCCGCAGCTCCAGCCTCTCCGCTGTCCGGCCTCCCCAACTCCGCCTCCTGTTGTCTCTGGAAGCGTGCGGCCCAAACCTCGAGGCAGACCGATCGCAGTCTTCTCGGTCGAGTCCCCCGCTCCAGCAGTCTTCACCATCGCCGGGACTGCGGGGGGGCGGGGGGGTTCGTCTAGCTTCCGATACAGCCCAGACTCTGCCAGGCCGAATCGCTCCCGGCAGACCACCCGCTGCTAGTGGCTGCAGCTCCAGTCACGCAGCACCCAGGGAGACAGTCCCTCTCCGGCGCAGTCAGGACGGTGTTTCGGTGACCTCTCCGGCCCTGATCTATGCTCCGATATTGGCAGTCGGGGGGAGAACCAATTCTGCACAGCTTCCAGGTAGCTAAAGGTGGCTAATTCAACGGGGCCTAGGCGGTTTCACAGAGAAGCGAGCAGGCACGTCCTACTCGGCCGCCATCTAGGCCACGCCCCCAAATTATCTTTCTTAATGACCAGGTTCAACAGACTACTTGTCTGGGATTGGCTAAAATTAAAGAACTGCATACTCGCACTATCCCATCTTTGGCCCTTTTTGATAATTTTCGCTCCTATACAAATTACACGGAAGAGCAACTAAATAGTATGATGCTAAATGGTACATTTAATTGTTCTATGATAGCTCCGACTGAGTGGTCATTAAGGTCTTTGAACACGAATGTTTTTCATTCTCGTTTCATGAACATTACTTCTTGGTTCAGATTAAGTAGATCTGATCCACGTTATCTACAAACGCCGCATTGCAATACTATTACTACTTATTCCGTAGGTAAATTATGTCATCAATGGTTAGAACATTCCACACTGTCTGCTGTGAAACATCTCTCTTTACTATCCGAAGATATAAACTTATCTGATTCCTTTTGGGTCCAAAATCCCCACGTTTGAAATGATTTATTTATGCTGCATATAATGAACTTTGGAAGCTGCAGTAGGTTTACGCCAAATTGAACAAGATAATTTAGATAAAGTGATTGCTGTTGTCGACAACAGTATTAATACATTATCATCTCGTATTTATACTTTAGATAACATTGTATCATCTGTAATTGATATGGTACAGTGTAGGACTTGGCCTTTTTGGCTAAAGTTCCCTAAACTTTTTGCTTTCCCCCTAAACCGTTTTCCTGACAGAGTTACCAATTTAGATGCTTTGGGTACTTTACCACTGCTGATCAGTGTCAAAGTACAAGGGTTCCCTATGTAAAGTACAATGATAATTGGTTGGCCATGATTGGAATGTTTGCCTTACTAGTAAAAGTCCCTAGTGATGTGCACTGTGTGTGCAAGGGCTAGTAATGCAAAGGCGCACAGAGAAGGGAACTCAGGCCTTCAGTGTAGGGCCTGCGCGCAGTTTGCTAAGTTAGCATGTTGTCCTGACAAGTGCAACCACTTGTCAGGCCTTACTTTCCCTTTGCGTACACTGTGGGCACCCCTGTGGTAGGTCCCGGGTAACCCCTGGGCAGGGTGCAGTGTAGGTAAAAGGCAGGACATATACTGAGGTGTGTGCTATGTCCTGACAGTGAAAAAACACTCCATTTTGTTTTCACTGGTGAAAGGCCATTCTGCCCATAGGACAGAATGGGGGAGGCTGGGTATGGTGTTTTGTTAGCCTAGTTTCCTATAAGTTTATAATGGAGAGATGAAGTTTAGTATGTATGAACTCACAGTGTCATAACACATCTTTCTATGAAAGTGGTTTTGTCACTGTGTGTTCAGAAACCACTCTTTTAGAAAGTGGCTGAGTTTTGTGCTTTAAGCATTTCTGTGTGTCTCTGCTGAATGTGGATTGACTGTCTGGATCTGACATGGGAGGGGGTGAGATGGCACCTGGCTGACCTGCATCTGGAGAGTATGCGAGGAGAGGCCCCGGGAGGTGAAGAGGCCTGGGTTGCAGCTATAAAACAATTGACCCATCTCCTGCTGAGTGATTAAGGGTCCAGACCCCCAGTATCAAAGGGAGAAAGGTGACACTGGGAGGGAGACACCCAGAACTGATTTAGGCAGGGGTCAGGGACCCCTGAGCGCAACGAACTTCAAAGACATGAAGGGGTATAACTAAGAGAACTGAAACCCCTAGAATTTGGTGTAATTTTGAATGGTGAAATGGACAGGTCGAGTCTGCAAAGGCTTTGACCTCTTTCGTGGTCAAGAAGAACCTCTGCCAAGGAAGAAGTTGCTGAAGAGACTGCTGGATAGGACTGACCCTTGCTTCGTGATCTGGGGCTGGCCTGCAGTTTGTAGCTTTTACTAAGGAAGAGACTGAAGGGACATTGCAGTGGGTGGTGTCCCCCCCTTCTTGAACAGGACTGTGCTTTGTCCTGAACCCCAAGGGCCCGAGGTGAGCTGGCTCCCTGTTTGGAAACATAGGAACATAAAAGTTTCCGGAGAAGTCCCAAGCAACGCGGTGTGCGCGTGCTTTTGCCGCTTGAGACCCTCAGAAGTTGTGCCTTGTGATCGTGGGCACGCAGGAGTAAACTGAGTCTCGGACGCGCAGGGTGCGTGTCGAGGTGCAAGCCGAGGCGTTGGTGAGGAGCGCCTGGTCGTTGTGTGCGCCGGAAGACGAGGTGAGACTCGGACGCGCAGAGTGCATGTCGTGGTGCAAGCCAAGGCGTTGGTGAGGAGCGCCTGATCATTGTGTGCACCGGGAAAAGAAGTGAGTCTCGGACGCGCAGGGTGCGTGTCGTGGTGCAAGCCAAGGTGTTGGTGAAGAGCGCCTGGTCGTTGTGTGCACCGAGAGAAGAGGTGAGACTCGGACACGCAGGGTGCGTGTCGTGGTGCAAGCCGAGGAGTGGTGACGATCGTCTGGTCATCGTGGGCACCAGAGAAGAGGCGAGTCTCGGACGCGCAGCGTGCGTGTCGCGGTGCAACCAGAGGCGCTGGTGAGGAGTGCCTGGGTAGCGTGTGCACCGAAATCGAAGTAAGTCTCCACAAGTGCTGAGGGCGGGTCTCGGTGTCCACTGAGACCGCCGGAAGGAGGGCCAGGTCATTGGGCCCTCGGAGTGCAACAGTAGCGGCCCGGACCGGCAGTCCCAGAGGAGCGGAGTCGCCGGCCCGAACTCGCAGTGCCCATTGACGGAGTTCTGGATCAAGGCCCAAGTCGCTGAAGGAGGGGAGGAGAGTGGGGTCGCGCCCCCCCAGGTAACGTGGATCACCACCTGGGGTGGGGTGTGGGCTCGGAGGGACACACTCTCGGCCTCTCGCTCCTGGCAGCTGCGTGAGCCTGTTGCTTCGGCTCGGATCGAGGCCCGTGCTGGCCCAAGGAGGGGCAGTACTGGGGCCGGAGTGAGAAGCGGTACTTTTGTGTCATCATTGATCCATGTCGGGGGCAACTGTTAACGGAGCACCTAGACTGTCGTATTACACTTTGCATTATTGCTGCTAACGAACTATCGAACTATCGTATGACGCCTGACTCTATTTGTGCCTGACGAACTACATGCTGGTGGTGATGCGCATTGCATAATTCCTTCTATTGCAAAGTACAGGACTGTGGCGCTACGTATGGCATTGTTTTTCTATTGCACAGTTGAGGAGTATATCGTTACGCATTGCAGTATTTCGTTTCTTTTGCAATGTGTGTGATTCTAGCAATACGACCTACCTAACCTTTTGGAAACGGTTAGAAGTCAGCTTAACTGTTGGCTAGAAGCGGTGGTTGGGATTAAAACCTACCAATCCACCGGAAGAAATACTACCCATTATTATATGTTGGTTTTGTATTGTGTGGTCATATCGTATATCTTCTTGTATAAAGATTATACTTGCTTTATAAAAACTCGTGTAGAGTCTATTTGTGGTGACATCATTGGGTTGCTGTGAGTGTGGTTGCACATACTGTACACTCGTGCCTTGGAGATAAGCCTGGCTGCTCATGCCAAGCTACTAAGGGGGTGAGCAGGGCTATCTCAGACGTTGTCCTTACTTGGCCTAACGTTGAAACGAGGGGTCCGGATCTCGCACCTGGCAACAGCGGTGTGGGACGGGGACTCCCGCCTCCAGCATTTGGTGGCGGCGGTGAGGTATAAGGACCCCCACTTCCAACATACAGAATGAAGTACCTACCTTGAATCATGGTCAGAATCAGCTTAGATCAGATATGCAATTTGGTTGGACACTGAAAAAAACACTTAAGAATGGGCGCGTTCCTTGGCATTACCTAAATTGTAGCGCATTGTTCTTGCCATTTAATTTAACACGTAAACAACAATCCATGGCTATGAAAGATGCTAGTTACACCATGCTACATATAGAGAAACTTGAACAACTTCCCTTCACTGTAGCTCAAACTCATTCTGTTGTATGGTTAGTACACGGGGTTATCTCTTTGCCCATCTCGAAGTTTCAGTTCACTGCTTCCATGAAACACTTTCCAGTGGGCAGATAGATATGAACCCCTTGGGAGCAGCTACATAAATGAGTTTTGGTCCCTGCCCTTTACATATCGTTGTCAAAGAGCAGAGAGAGGTATTTCTAACAGGGAAACGGTGCAACTCCACTGCCGGTCATTCCCTTGTGTGTCAACAGGTAAAAATTGCGGCGCTTGTAATTTTTCTGCCCCCCAATTTGGCTAGTTTTTTTAAAGGAACTCCTGTTTCAGCAATAATTTCACTCTCATGCTGCTTTCAAATGGCAGTTATCTTGTCCTTAATAATCAGGACTGTTGCGGTCTGCGGGCGGGAATCCTGTACGTGGTGTCCGTTTCCCAGTTAGTTACTTGTTGCAACAACATCCTGTTTCCCCTTCACATGGGAGTGTACATACTTTATTATGGCCTTCCATTCCAACTTTGAAAACAGATATCAATAAGCTAAGCAGACTCAAAGTGTTATTGGTTCAACAAGAAGTGGCTCTCACTTCAGCATGTGAGACCTTCAAATTGCAGGTGGCGAGCATGTCTAGTGAAATACAATCATTGTTAAACACAAATCTCCCCTACATTTCGGAGAATTGATACATCAAATATTTAATGCGTCTGATACCATGGGCCTGGCACACTTTTTTAAACTTGTGGGCTCGGGTCTTGTGACATCATTTCAGACTATTTTTGGAGGAATACATTCTATTTTTTCCAGCGTATTCGGTGGGTTCCGCTGATGCTCGTCTTAATTTGCGGCATCATCGTGCGGATTCTTCTATTGCGCAATGGCTGC
Organism: Calotriton arnoldi; assembly: GCA_963921515.1. Classification (NCBI taxonomy): domain Eukaryota; kingdom Metazoa; phylum Chordata; class Amphibia; order Caudata; family Salamandridae; genus Calotriton; species Calotriton arnoldi. The sequence continues at coordinate 888,545 of CAWUFW010000288.1, forward strand.
TCCGTTTGTGGCCCTGCCCGGACAGGCATCGCTGCAACTATACCGTGAGCGAATGCTGCAACTTTTTGGAGAGGTGCCTTTAGACGCTCTGGATGCCGATTTTTGTCTAACCTTCCGCTATGCTTACTTCACCTGTGTACAACCTGTGTTCTATTGCATCCGGTGCCCCTTTCAATGGGCCCTGGACGTCTGCCTGGCTACACCACCTCACGCTGCCCTGAATTTCGAACTGTTGATGGGTCCCTCAGTGGCCCATAACCAGGACTGTTCCTTGGGTATGCGGCTTGTGTACAACCACGCGGTGTGGCCTGTGGCCGGAGGTGATCCATGTGCAACTGCTCAGCGTCTTCGGGATCTCAGTTTCATCAAAATCACCACAGGTTGGCCATTCATGGTCTTGTCGACAACTGAATATGGGGAGCACATTTGTTCCTTTGACCTGCTCAACTGGATGGCTGACATTTCTAATTTGCAAGGTTCAGATTTCTTACAGGAATCCTTGTCTTTTCATTTGGCATCCTACAACCTGGGTCCCGGCGATACGCTGTAATTGGATACAATTTTCACTACAAATCCTTTCTTCCATTTTGGCCATAGTCCCTATATCAGAGACGGCCTACAAACTATGCTGAACACTTTGGTTCTACTTATCACCCGATTTCTATCAGCATTTTGGTGCTACTATCCTGACCAAGGGAAGGGTGTCATATGTCACATGCAGACACATTGCCGTTTTCGCTATGTTAGCATAAGCCTGTTGAAGACTGCATTATGCTTTGCGCACCTTACTATACAAATGTATTTTGCTCTGTGCCACGTTGAATGTTCACACAGAACCTGCTGTTTTCACGTTCTCTTCTTTCCTGTGATTTAGTCTGGACACTGTAGACAAGGTCAAACAACAGTGCCCCTTGTTTTCTGTTCTGGTCAGGCCCTAGCACCTAGACAAAACATACAAATGCAGATGATGTTTGGGAGCACGTAATTTTGTCATATAGGTATGCACAAATAGCTAACAACACACTAGGAGTGGGATCTTTCCTGGGAAGAGATCGTGACAGCACCTGAGATGTAGAACTTTTGTCTGTGCATGCTAAGGTACGGGGTCTGCTGCCAAAACCCAGAGATCTTTTGATATATAATCACTTTGCTTCTGTAGAAGGGGAGGTGGTTAAGCTACCCTGTCTTATATGATGACAGCTCCTTTTAAGACTTATTGACTACTTACTATGCTGACCCTATTTATGTTAGGCATTTTCTTACTCATTGTGGCATGTATACTGCATAGAAGAGCACAATAGTTAAAATAAACATTTTTAACTTTTCTCATGTCTCAGTCAGATTTTATTGTGGACTAGTATGAGTGTGAGAACGAAAGGATGTGTCCTGCAACCGCGATTCCTGAGAGGGTCGGGAGTGTTGTGTTCTGGGATGTGTTAGAAATGTGGGTCTCTAGTTGGCAGAGGTAGGTACCTTTGTCCAAATAGGGACCCTTGCTTCTAGTCAGAGTAAGGGGGATACACATTTTAGATAACACCTGCTCACCCCGTGGGTAGCTTGGCATGAGCAGACAGACTTACCCCAAAGGCAATGTGTAAATGAATGAATGAATGACCCGTATTTGTATAGCGCACAGCTACTCCTTCCGGAATGTCCCGATGCTGGCAATTAACATGTGCATACCTTACGCGGCTTAGTTTTTAAATAGCCAAGTCTTCAGCTGTTTTTTACAGTGGGAGAGCACTGTTCAAGATCCCAGAGCTGCCGGTAGTTTATTCCAGATGTGGGCTCCCAAAAAGCCAAAAGATCTGCCGCCTCTGCGTGCCAGACGAGCTTTGGGGATGCAAGCCAGGTCGGCGTTGGACGATCTAAATGCCCTGGTGGGCACATATCGGCTGACTAGTTTCCTAAGATAGGCGGCGCCTGTTCAATGGAAGGCTTTGAAAAAAATAACCAGAGCCTTAAATTTTATTCTTTCCCTTACTGGGAGCCAATGTAAAGACTTCAGATGGGGGATCATATGTGATCTGGGTTTGAGTTTAAGAATTGCTCTTGCTGCTGTATTTTGCACTACCTGGAGACGCTGTAGCAGGTAGTCCGGCAAACCCAGATAGAGGGCATTAGCATAGTCCAGTCTGGACGTGATCAGAGCCTGAACCACTGTCCTCCTGGAGTCTTGGGGGAGAAGTGGCAGAAATTTCTTAAGCATCCGTAGTACTCCAAAACAGGTTCCCGCTAGGGCTTGAACTTGGGTCCGCATTGAGAGCTCATTGTCAATGTTGATGCCCAGGTTTTTCACTATCGATTGGGCAGTGCTGGGAGAGGAGAGATCTGAAGGCCACCACTGAACCCACAGGTTGACCGAAGAACAAAATCTTGTTTTTGTCGGGATTGCACTTAAGCTGATTCTGCTTCAGCCATTTAAAAACGTTGGTGAGGCAGCATCTAATTGCATCCCCCATTAAAATGATCCCCTTACTTGCATGAGAAGATTAGCTGCGTATCATCAGCATAAGAAACAATTTTGGCGTCATGTGCCTCTGCTAATGGTGCTAGTGGTGACATGTATAAATTGAATAGGGTGGGACTTAAAGCGGAGCCCTGCGGGACTCCCACCTTTATGTTTGGCATTGTGGCTGAGAAAGGAGGAGTCCAGATGATCTGCTCCCTGTGTTCCAAAAAGGATGTAATCCATGCCAATGCATTCCCTTCTATGCCCATGTTCTTTAATTTGTTTAAGAGCATCCCATGGGGCACCGTATTGAATGCCGCCGACAGATCTAACAGGATCAGAATTGCTCTTCCCCCATCATCCAGCTGCTCTTTGAGGTGTTCAGTCACTTCTAGCAGGGCAGAAACACACAGACACCACACCAGGTTAGAAAAAAAAAAAGTATCTTTATCTAAACTCAACAAGACCAAAACGCCAAAATTCAAACATACATGTAATAAGAATATGACTTTTCAAATGTTTCAAGAAACTAGGTCCACAGAAAACTATAGATGCGTGATTCTACACAAAGTACCTGTAGATGCGTCAAAATTCACAAGGCCAAACAACCGCAGAGATGGGAACTGTCAGAAACAAAGAGATGCATCAGTTCCTGAGTCCTGGGGGAGGGGATGCGACAGTTCTGCTGCACGCAGGAGAAGTGATGAGTCGAATCGAAGACGGTTCTGGTCCGTGGGTGATGCATCGGGAAAACTTGCCGCACAGGTACGATGCATGGAAAATCCAGGATGCGTCGGCGATCGTTGTGGCGGCGGCAAGTGTTGCAGCGTCGGTTACTTCAGCCGTGATCCCACGATGCGACGGTTCTTACAGCCGTGACAGGCACTGCGTCGTTACGGCAGCGGCTCGGCGATGCATGGAGATTCTTCTCGCAAGGCGGTGCTGTGTCGGGAAAAACAGCCGCAAGAAAAGCGATGCATTGATTTCTTCACTTCTTTAGGTTTCTTCCGGCTTTCAACAGTAGGAACAACCTCCAGAGGCCCAGAACTGGAACAGGCACCTACTGGCTGGTCTGAACTCTCAGCAGCAGAGTGCAGGGGAGCTGGGGGTGAAGTCTTTGTGTCCTTGAGACTTTAGAACAGGAGGCCAGCACACATAGGCCCTGAAAGTTTCTTCTTCAACCAGGTTCACAGCAAAGTTCCAGTATTTGTCCTTTCCTTGGCAGAAACAGCAACTGCAGGCCAACTCCACACAACAAAGGGCCAGCACTCCTCCCTACAACTCTTCAGCTCTTCTCCTTGGCAAAGGTTCCTTTTGAGTCTAGAAGTGATCGAAAGTTCTGGGGTTTAAGGTCTACTATTATACCCCATTTTGTCTTGGTTCTCTTTGTGCAAGGGTCTCTGAGCCCAGCCCAAACCAGTTCTGCCCTCACTAGTGCAGTGTGACCACAGGAGGTGGAGAAAGCATTGTGCAAGGGAGACAGGCCCTATTCAGCTGCAAGGAAATCTCCTCCCACTACTCTAAATGCAGCCAAGCCCCATTCAGCTCAGCTCTGAGTCATCCAGGAAGAGCCAGGCACAACTCAACCCCCCAGTGGCTGTCTACAGTGAATGCACATTCCCAGATCCTTTCACTCCAAAACCAGACAGTCAATCCACAAACAGGCAGAGGCACACAGAATGTTTAAACAAGAAAACGCCTACTTTCTAAAAGTGGCATTTTCAAACACATAATTTAAAAAACATCTTTACTAAAAGAGGTTATTAAGATGAGTTCAGAGAGCCTAAACTTTATTTCGTTATCTTGTCTCAATGGGAAGTTATACTTGTAAGATGTTACAAAGTACCTCCCATGCTATCCTTTTGGACAAATAGCCTTTCAATAGTGAAAAACAAAATTGGCAGTATCAGGACATGTCACGCACACCAGTACTTGGCCTACCTTTCACATACACTGCACCCTGCCCAGGGGGGGTACCTTGGGCCTACCATAGGGGTGCCTTACATGTAAGAAAAGAGAAGGTTAGGCCCTGGCAAGTGGGTGCACTTGCCAGGTCGACATGGCAGTTAAAAACTGCATACAGTCATTGCAGTGGCATGTCTGAGATACCTTTTCAGGGCTACTCATGTGGGTGGCACAATCAGTGCTGCAGGCCCACCAGTAGCATTTGATTTACAGGCCCTGGCACACTCAGCGCACTTTACTAGGGACTTACCCGTAAAGAGAACCAATTGTAATCCCAATTTGATACTGATCAGCATTGGTAAAGTGCCCAAAGCATCTAAGCCAGCAAAAACGAAATCCAGCACAGCATCAAAAATACAGGAGGTAGAGGCAAAAAGTCAGGGGAAACCACGTCTAAGATGCCAAGTCTAACAGGGTGTCTAATCACATGTTCCTCTGTGAGAGAGTAGAAGGGCAAGTGAGACACTATAGCTAGTCGGTCCCGGGCTCATGGGTACTCAGGTGGTAGGATGACTCCGTCCCTGCCTACTAAGGTTCTATGATCCCAAGCACAGTTCTGTGACTCCGCAGAATCCCTGCAACACCTATTACTCTAAAACAGCATCAAAAATAGTAAAGCATAATTCCAACTGATACAAAATAATTCCCATAAATTGGGAAAAAACAAATTACACTGCCAACAATACAAACATTGACTACTAACAATTAAAGATTTAAATTGTTAAACACAAAGATATCAATACAATACGAAAGTGCTAGCATATACTTAACTGACAGGAGCAGCAAATAAAAGAGGAAGATGGCTTCTGCACTCTGGTTTATATATGCTATAGTGGAGTTCTAATTATGGAATTCTAAGTGTGCTTGAGATATGCTTTAAAGAGCTGCAGTTTGGACTGGCAATAAAAGGTTATGCATAATGCTAGCCCCCGGTCTTGACATGAAATCCTGAAATATTAGGCTTCTAGTTATCAAAACCATAGCATTGTAGTTCTGCTTACATAACACATTTTATTTCTTTTTTATAAACAAGACTCAACTGGTGACAGTACAGGAATAAAGATTTAAGTTTCTCAGATTTCAATATCTATAGGCCTGAACATAACAGACAATGTAGCAATGATTGGTACCCTTATTAAACGTTTGCATGAGGAGGTAAACACAAGTGCACAACCTTTAGATAGTCTTGGAGCAAAATACGGTTGCTTCTCCTTTGGACAACCTCAAGAAGCGTTGGCTTAATCCAACCAAGTAATACCACACAGACCTCTTTGGACTACGTGTGGATATGACTAGGAAAAATATAATCTGTCCCTGCTACTATAACTCTTCATTCTGATATTAAAGGTTTATAACAGTATTAAAAGTAAATAAATAAAAGTAAAACTACAAACCATAATCACATTAGCAAACTCTTTCCCCCCAGAATGGAAAAGGGTACATTTCCAATATAAACACATGGGGACTGTCTACACAGAAGAATCAGCACTGCTCCATCTCCAACAGTGCAAAAAGAGTTTCAATTAACAGGGAAGGGGGATTTCAAGAAGCACATTTAAGACAAAGGGTACTGCACTCCGTCAAATATGTTGATCAGGTATGAGGGATTGCTCCATCTGATGTGCACGACATAGAAGACACTCCATAAACAAAAAACAAAAGACCTACTCAGTTACAACCAGAGTATTAAAAGGATTTGGAATCCAACACTGCAGCTAAGTTGAGGAGATCAGCATACGCCCACAGCAAGTGCTTATTCCGACTCTATCTTAATCAGATAAAATACATGTAAAATATACTTACAATCAAACCTAGCAAAGTCGTATCAGAAATTCCTTGCTACTTTCAACTTGTTCTGGAGAGATTGGGGACAACTGGCACGCTGGCGCATTAATACCCCAAAACAGTATTTGCCGGGACACAATACCGAGAATAATTAAGGAAGTCAAACTTCCGGCGTTACTAAAAACATTTTTGTCCTGTTGGTAGATGATGATCATGGAGACTCATGTCTCATAAGAAATAAAACCTCTTAATAAATTACACAATTGTTAGAAGTGGCAAGGCTAACATACAGCCACTCTGAGGGCCGAGGCCCGTTGGCTAGCCTTGTCCAGTAAATAGGAGTGGGACATTTTGTTGTGGACAAATGTCTCTCTCTCTTAAGAATACATAAAAAATATATTAACATGTTTGACTAATTACTAAGTAAACAAGCATTTGCAATGCAATAGGTCTCGAATGTACGAGAGTTTATGCTATTGTCATTTACAGTAGCCATAGCTCAAACTCTTATAAATGCTGACCTATTTCACTTCAAAGAAGTGGCCGCCATGTTCGGGGTTGCTTGAAAGCGAAAGAATGTATTACACGCAGTATAAGAGGCCGAACACAGTACAAGATGAGCTGTGCAAAATGTGCAACAATATCAGTGTTTAAGGACTTACAGCGCGCAACAATATCAGTGTTTAAGGACTTACAGCGCTTTCTAAAGTTACATCTTAAGTGAAAGGAAATCAGACTGTACATAATGCAAACCTTTTTTAGTTTATAGGTTTTTATTAGAAAAATGAATCCCAGAACTGATAACACGCTTAAAGTGCCTCTCAAATAGCATCATTCTTTGTCACCATAAAGATTCAAATGATTCTATCAATTAAATCTTATACACGCCCCCTGGCAGCCTTTGGATTTCCTGCTTAACCAATTGCACCATTTACATTTCTTGTAGGTAGCAAGCACCCTGGAAGCGAAGTTAGTTTCTTCTTTAATGTCCGATGACTCTTCTCTCTCTTTCACAGTACCGGATACACCCTTTCAGCCTGTGGCATCTCAGGGTCGCACAGAATGGCCACTTTGACCTCTGAATCAGAGCTGCCTCAATGTTAATGAGCCATTATATGGCCCCCATTCCTAGTGGTTAGCAGCCTGGGTGATAACTGCACAGCCTCTAAATAATGATAGGCCGTATTTACTGGGTGTGGAAACACAGCATCTTTCTGAGATTTCCTTCTCAGAATGAGGCACACTATGCACAAACGGAGACGGCACTGTCACTTTGTGCAGGTTTGATCTCTTTTTAGGAAAGCCTGTCCCTTTCGATTGTGTCCTGGTGCAATATCAAAAGTTCAAGTTATGCGGTAAGCACTACATCGGATCTCGCAGTGGGTGCAACCCTACGTTTTTTGCCAGATTCACGACTTTTGTGCTAGTTGCAATGAGGCGCTAAATGTATGACGCAGTTATAATACATTACATTTCAGAATTCTCATCACTGACAGCAATGGTGGCTTAGGCGATTTAATCAGATACACAGGCCACAGTTGCATTCATTTGACATATAATGCAAAAGTAATGTTGTAATTCTGTGGATATATATATATATATATATATATATATATATATATATATATATATATATATATATATATATATATATATCTTGTAAAGTATGACGCCAGCAGCAACAACCCAAGGCAAGGACTGGTTGCTCTTAAATGTTTAAATGTCCGAGTTTTTTTGAGTTTGAGCCATCAGAGTATTTACCAGTGCCGTGGCTCGCAAAAGCCCTTCAGGCCTGACGTCCTGCCCTCTACCTCGAACTCCACTCGTGAATTCCTTGATGCCCCGGAGCATCTCGTGTGCCGCTGCGACACGTGCACGCTGCACAGCGGGCTTAACAGGCAATCGACTGCCTGGGAGGATCTTTCCGACGCACGAGTCATTATTTTTCACCCATAAAAGAGAGGGGGAGAAAGAAAGGAAGAGGATTAGAGGAAAAGGGAAACATTTAGTTAAAGGAACAGCAAAGAAAGGAAGTGAAATAGTGACCAGAGGAAGCAATGGCACATAAATACACGAAGCATTGTCAAAGTCAGTGGGTCTCAAATTGAAAATGTGAGGGCTAAGATATTGTATTCAACGATGCTTAATAATAAAGCAAACAAGCACGGAATCGAAACCGCCGAACGCGGGAATCGAAACCAGTGGTGCGCGCGCACCACAGAGGAGCGGGGGCGAGGGAGCCTGTCGTCTGTGCCGCGCGCTGATGCGCGTCCTAGACACGGACGGGAATGGGCGGAGCAAAGGCGGGACATGCGCCCGCCTCTGCCCAATTGCGTGCCGTTTTTTTTTTTTTTTTTTTTTAACGCACGCTACAGCCAATGCCAGGCTTCAGAAAGCTAACCACACGCACGAGCGTGTGGTTAGCTTTCTAAAGCCCATACAAGAGGTCTTGCGCTGCGCGAGCAGTGCTGCACACTGCAACGCTAGGCCCGAGACCTAAAAAGGGAATAGATTATATGAATTTGAACCTGGAAACTTGAACCCACAAAATAAAAAGCAAAACCAATTTTTGTTGGACTTTTGCTACTTCATGCAGCAACAAAAAAAAAAACCTTTCTGTGTATAGGAACGCTTTACAAATAAATTAAAATGGAACCATCAACAAAATTATAGTTTTCCACCTGGCATGAGTGGATGGTGAATTTTAAAAGTGGTGAGGCACAAGGGCAACCATGAGTTTGCCTGCGCATTCAATCGCCGAGAAGGAGCATTTCTATTTCAAGGTGGGTTTGATGGTTCCTCTATTTTTTAATGTTTTGTAAAATAGTGTGGTAAAATGTTGAATATTTCACACCCATTGCCATTCTAAACAAATGATCTCCTGAGGGTGAGGAAGTGTCAGAAACACCCCATTTGTTTGTGTACATGAAAATAATTCTTCACATGAAAAGAATGTTTTCCACGGGAAGACAATATTTTGCAGTCTTTTTCACTGTAAGAGTGCAAATGATTTTCTGCTCTGCCCAAAACCACATTCATAAAGTTGGAACTGAAGAAAGGCATATGCCAAGACATCACACCTCTCACGTTTGTGAATCATAAAAAGAAAGAAATGAAAAATAATACAGCTAAACAAATCAACTAGTTTTATGTGAATTACCCACCCACTAGTTAATTGGTTCTAAATGTGTCCCAAACGTTTGATCACAAAATGGTCACACACACACACACACACACACACACACACACACACACACACACACACACACACACACACACACACACACACACACACACACACACACACACACACACACACACACACACACACACACACACACACACACACACACACACACACACACACACACACACACACGTAAGAACAGGTCAAGAAAATGTGTGTTATGGTGACTATGCACACCCCGAAAACACCAGATATTAGGTGTTGTGCACTTAAATGCTGTATTTAATACACTGAAATATCAACGACCAACACGCCCTTTCTCCTCTTTGTGACTTGATCTTCTCTGTAATGACTAGTGTTTTAGGCCAATATGTTGGGGAAGCCACTTTTTGGGGTAAGTTCAGCGATTAGGGTCTCCCTACTTTAATTTTGAAAGGGGATACCACCACAATCCCTCCAACTTGCCTGCTTATCAGACCGAGAATACACATCCAGCATTGGAGCACTGCACTTCCAGACACTCCGTTGGGACACCCGCCTCAGGAGGGATAGATTTGCTAATGATTGGCATTATTTAGCTAATCATCTGCTGTGCAGAATATTATCAATGTCAATAGGGAGTTTTGCCTGCCACACCTCACGAGCCCAAGGGTTGGCACACCGGTGACAAGTACCTGGGTGGTTTTGCAATATGCCACCGGATTATGCTTTAATTTATTTTAATTTATTTTATGAAGAAGTTCAGCTTTGAGGAAGGTGAACTTGCCCCCCCTCTTTAAATGGAATGTTTATGCTCTGAAATGGGTGTTATCAAGGGTCGCGAACGAGGATCTGGAGAGCTGCTTTTCAGAATAATAAAAAATGTACAGCTGAGGGGGAGAAATCTGCTAACCTTGAAAGTGATGGAAATAACAGGTGATTTTCACAGAACTAACCTGGTGGCGTGGAGTGGCCGCACTCAGAACTCGAGTAGGAGTCAGTGTCTTTAAAAGTGCTCCAGGGCATACCGTGGACCGACCTCCGAGGTGCTCACTTCGCCTGCACTCACGGCAGATGTTAAGACGCTCCAGTATTGTTACGGACGTTAGTTCCATTGCTCTCCCCACAGGGAGGCTATCTCGCCTCCTTTGGGGCACCGAACACGCCACCGGACTGTCAACCAATGTCACCATCCTAAATCGGGCACAGCCGGATTAATACGGCCCCCTGCATAAATGTATTCAATCTTCCTTACCTTCTTACCGTGACATGCCCTTACCTCACCAAGAAGCAATTGCCACGCACAATTATTGTGCCACCCGAACTCAGATGGTCCTACGCAGTTTACACTAGGCATTTTTTTTCTCAGGCACCAATTAAGTCCTGATGATGATGATCCACATATTTGTAAGTGGGATCGAAACGTCGTCGACACACAGTACGATAACTTTCAGACATGCTTTGTTTTTATCAATTTGATAGTATTGGTACTCAAATCAATTGTGACCAAAATTGTTCATTGTATTTATTGTCACTACATTAATGTCTAAGCCTTTCAGTTGTTCCTTGTTTTTCCCACTCAGTCCCTTATCCTTGTTTTTCTTTTGTGTTATATAACTGAATAAATACTTGCATTTTCTTCATTCTGTAAATGTGTTGACATAGAATTTATTGTTCCTCTATGTCCGCTATTTAGTCTTTAAATTGTACGAAGGGACCACCTGTTCCTTGATTGATACCTGTAACCATGGTCCCTTGCATACGTTTGGGTACCCTTGTTCACGATAACCCAGTGTCCGTGTGAGCCCCACCGCTTTCCCAGCTTATCACAGAGTGAAGTGCGTTCAGCAACAACTGCTGATAGCATACCACCCGGTGACAAGTTGGGAAAGGTGCACCCTCACTGATTAACACACAGCCTCGGAAAAAACAGGGCTTAAGCTTAAGCTTAAAGCACCCGTGCTGTTTTCAATCAGCGAGGGTACTGTGCATCACAGGTGGATGTGGCGCTATAGCAACACAGGACGCAAAGGCTCTGAGCTGACAGACAAGCCATAAAAAGAAACGACAAGGGCACATGCGCACAAGCACATGTGTCTGTGAGAAGAGTCATAACTCTGCTTGACCCTCAGAGTGAGGGTCAGATTGATGGCCAATAGGCACACTGCCTGTAGTAAAACTTTAAAAAGAAATAAGAGGCAGGAAATAGAGGATGGGCCTGAGCCCTGACGCTCTTATTAATGAGCCGTTGCTGCCACCTAGATAGCTGGATTTTCCCACCTACTAAAAGAACACAGAACGTTTGGCATAATTTGTAGAAGCGTATTAGTAACTTTTCAATAATACTAGGAAGTCAGGATTGTACCAACCTAGGTCAATATTGTCCTCACCTTTCAATCAACCACATACTCCTAATCACCAGGACCATGCATCAAGATGGTTTTGCCACCACAAGAAGCTCTATAGGATAAACATTTTCTTTTTGCACAATGAAGAGTAAGGTGGAGATAACATTTAGAAGTTAACTAATTGAGAAAGAAGGAATCACACATGATGGCATGGGCGATATACTCATTTGTGATCAAAACCACATTATTTGGAGCACAATCAAAAGAATGTATTAGAACAATAGATGCTTCAGAGCTGCTGTAAATCCTCAACCTGAAGCATAGTCATTTTAATTGTGACACTGCACAACTGAAGAGGAGATATCAGTGGAAGCAAACAAAACCCTTGCCGTTTTGGCAAACCATGTTATTATCGACATGGGAAAGCAAGATACCAGACTTAGAATTCAATAAAGTGGGTTATTGCGTTGGAAGAGTGGGATTTATCTTGCATACGACATGTCCAGCAAAATCAGTGAGCATGTCCCATAAAGTAGTGCAACACTGCGAAAAGAATCAATTCTCTACATGTTGTAACAAGGTGCCTTGTTATGGTTTTAAAATGAACACAAATCTTTTTACAAAAACAAACAAATCCACTCAAGCACCACCCCCACACTAAATATTTAATGGAGTCAATAAACCATGAAGAAAAATTGAACTGCTCCTCCCATGACCACTGAAAAGATATATCCAAACATTAATGTTTCTGCATTTGGCTTTGAGATGGTAGCAAGCATGAGTAACAGAGTATCATAGTAATTTTAAATGAGTCTCTCTGATATTTAGTGATGGTCATGTGGTGGCCCATAGATGCCTGATGATTATGTGATGAATACAAATAGATTTAAACAGATTGCGAGTCCAATCTCTAACATCCTTCAGGTAATCTTTTGATTTACAATATTAGTACATAACTCAAAATATTCACATAATAAAATTGATGAATGCAGTTTAATTGGTAAAGGTTTCAATACGTATGCCATATACAGTAGGACTTATGACAACTTAAAGATATACCTCTGTCACGAGACAAAACTAAAGAATGGAGATTTACCAGATCAACTGAAACCTCCAAACAGAAAATAAAGGGTATACTACGATTTACTGGAGTTAAAATGATTACATAACATGAGCAAAACCATATGTTTAAAAAAACAGTGTTGAATTAAAACGGAGTAAAGGAGGGAAAAGGCAGAGAATGCCCTTACTGTACAAAAACATTGAAAAACAAGACAGCAAAATCAGGAATAAATAACAAGGACCTGAAGGAAAAAAGCACTGAGCATATGAAGATTAAGAGCAACAGCTCAAAACAGAGCAGCAGCCATGAACCTCCCACTAAGAAGCCTCAATGAAAGCTTCAATGCCACCACACAGAAGACAGGAGTGGAAGAAAGGAATATGTTAGTCACTGAGAAGAGAGTTTCAAAAGATGCCATGCATATATTCTTAACAACAGAGAACAGGAGGAAAGTTAGAAAACGGAGCAGAGGATTGCAGGAATAGTGGAAGGGTTTGGTATTGAAGATGGGCAGAAACAAGTAGCATGAGAAAAATGAGAGTAAGGAAACAGAGACGAGGAAACAGAGACAATCACTTACTGCTTTTCAGAGTGTTCCCCAAAGAATGGCCCAAAAGCCAATCTTTAGAATAATGAAGAATACATGTACAAATACCCATAGTAGTATTTATTACAACTGAATAGAAAAATGTATTGCACATTTAGGCATATAAACGATTAAGGGACAGTCATTAAGAGTTTGGTAGAGCTGGAGCACAACCAAACCTGTGGGATTTTAATCTTTCTACTTTGTTCACTGCTTTTTTACCCCGAGGCCTTGTTCTGTCCCATGTTTTTTGTTTTTTTTATTTCATGATTTGGTGCATAAAAGGAATTTTATGACTCGTGCTTCCTTTTCTCAGTTTTAACTCAAAGTTCCTTTTTTTAAATACAGTTACGTTCATGTTAATTAATCATGTGTTAACTGCAGCAAATCATGGTACACGCTATTCTGTTTGGCAGATTGTCAGTTTATCTTGTAATGTGGTATTGTATAGCTTTGCTTTAGTTGGTTTTCAAACATTTATAAATTAAGCTACATTCATTAGCTTCAAGTGAATATATAGTATAGTTATGTACTAGATTGTAAAACAAAAGACTATCTGATGGATAGTAGAGATTGGAGTAATAACTGTTTATGTCTTGGAGTAGAGAGAGGCATCTGGGAGCCACACTATAACAGTCTACAATAGCAAACAGGAGAACCATTAAAGATAATAATACCGGGTTACTTGCAGAGACCATTCCAGGCACAGAAGCAGAGGTTGAATAGTAAAATAAAAAAAGACACATTTCAAATAAAACTTTGTTAAATTTCTCAGAGTAATGTATTGTTTTTTGGTAGTAGCAAATCACAGGAAGAGAGTTTAAAACTGGGTACAAACAAACATTGCCAAAGTTTTCTAAATTCTAACACAACAATTCAATTAAAAAAGGTTTAGTAAATTACAGTTATCTGTTAAACTCTTAGGTTTCCGACCTTATTTGATTTTACAACACAGGTGTCAAGCATGCAGTACATGAATTTAATTTGTCATGTGCAAAGCGCCGCATTTGGATGCCGACTAGATAGGGGAAGGTGATCTTTCTTTTTTCCATTTAAAGGCATAAACCTGGAATTAGCGTGAATTCCAACAGTGCACCATTCCTCCACATCTCACTGTTAAAATTCTTCAAGTAATCTAGTGTTCTATCCATTGGTCAAACTGAGAGGCCAAGAGTGATAAGCTAAATGCATGCTACTGGACTTGTAGTATAAACAGAGATAATAAATGTGGACTATGGGTAGACTAGAGGCAGCCTAGTTTAAGTTCTCAGGATGCTGCTGAAAAGTTTAGGTTTATTTTTGCAGTTTGACATCCCACCTAGGCTATGAGCAAAAGTCCTTTGTGTCATGCCTGGATTATAAAGTCTCAGTATGATAACATATGCTGAGAGACTCCATTCAGTAAGCATGCATAGTGTAGTTTATGCTACACAATTGACCTCATGGCATAAATATATGCACACGCCTCTACAGCGAGATGGAAAGCCTTGGCAAATTATTGGGCAAAGAGCAAGATTTTGTCGCTTTATCTGAATCGTAGTAGCGCTGGGCCAAAAGAGCTCCCGAGTAGGGTTCACAAACCATAGGGCTGCCAGCCCACTTTGTGTTTCTTCTAGATAGAAAAAAGGTGCAGGAGTGAGGGACGATGTAGACTAGAGGGGCTGCACTGAAAAGCAGTTACTGAATTTGGAAGGGGCAAGTCATCAATGGTGGCAGGCTTTGTGGATAATGGAAGTATTCTTGAATCTGACTGATTTGGAGACTAAGAACCAATGCTGATATGAGACAGATGGACTCTGTTCAGCTTCATTTAATTTCATTCTTTTTTTTTTACTTACTTATGAAACAGGCTGCTTGCAGAACATTCTGATCTTTTGGGAGAAATTTAGACCAAACAACAGAAAGACATGAATAGAGGTTGATCTCTGGGACACAAAGGCCAGTCAAAGTTATAGTAAAGCTTGAGACTAATTAGCACCTCTACCCTGGTAGATTCAAAGGCACAATGGTCTTTTTCTTCTATTACCCGATAAGTATACACACTAACATAAATATGAGCTTGAAATGCTGCTTACTGAAAAAAAGTTAATATACTATCTCCATGTTCATAAACAGCATTTTCAGGAACATCATTACCTTCTGAGTGTCTTCATTTTCACAGGTGACAGTAATATCCTCTGTTTGAAATTCCTGTAGGTCCGCTACCAGTTCCCTGTTAACGCTTTGTTTTTCATTGGTTTCAATAGGTAAAATTAGCATGTCAGGCTGATCCATGTTCACTGGGGTTGCACTTCTTCCCATTTCCTCCATTTCTGCTTCTTCCACAACCTGGACCACCAGAGTTTCATTGAACTCTTCATCAGCTTTATTTTCTAATGAATCACTTGAATCTGTTTTGGGTGCTGGTGGACTCACTGCAGTTGATATCAATGTACACCCCTTCCCTGATAGTTCATCATCTGAATTTATTTCACTTACACTCCGGCTGTCCATAGACTGTACACTAAATGAGTCTATCCTTTCGAAGGCATCAGATGAGCAGCCACTCTCTGTAAGCTTCGGAAAGTCATCCAAATTACTATATTCAGTACAGGCAGATGCAGATAAAAGTTGAAAAGAAGTCTGCATTAGGTGCAGACTTGATTTTGAATCGGTTGCCTCTTGTCTTGAACTTGCTGAGCTCTCACTAATTACACTGTCATGGTCCAACACCTCTATGTCACTGGTTGTGGATGTTCCTGAGGAGAACGTGCTAATTGGGGGTGAAGGGGTGTTACTTTGCCTATCTTCAGTTTTTGGCTCTTTCACAACCAGAACACTGTCTTTTGTCTCAGAAGGAAGGGATGCAGACGGCCTTTTAAGTGCACTTGCCGGGTCATCATCTCCTGGGCTATATTCCACATGAACATCTGTTTTTAATACTTCGGCACTTCGGGATGACAGGGGCACCTTATTTACATTTTCTTTGTGCTGATCATCAGGTTTAAACAATTCATGATTTGGTTCAAAATTTTCATGAGGTTCATCAGAACTTGTATGAGGTTGCACAGTTACAGAGGGCACGTTCTCTTTTAGAGTCTCTGTACTGAGCATTTCTGGCTGGTTAATGGCTTCGGGTTCCTGTAAGATGTTTTTAACATCTTCCTTTGGGCGCTGGGTTTTACTTGGGGGTTTAGAAACCACTGTACTACTTGCAATTGTCTGAACATCCACTGGTGTTAGAAAGGCACTGAAGAAATTTTCTGATTCATCTACTACGGTTCTACGGACAGGCTTGGTGATAGCTGTAGTGGACGATACCATCTGCGTCTCAGAATCTTCATTCGAATGAGTCCCCCAATTAGAAACATCCCAGGTCCCAATCGAAAGACTACTTCCTAAAGAAAACAAAAAAAACTTGATGAAGAACAGAACACAAATTTGTTTTCAATAAAAATGGTCAAATTATAGAATCTCAATGGCAGCACCATGGAAGAGCATGCCATTGTTATGCACCTTTCTTTTAGAATGCCTGCCACATTATAAACTGATAAACACTGTCCATACACATGAACATGTCGGGTACATCAGAATTTCTCTTTATGCAATGTTCTGTTTTGAACAGTTTCAGTGAACATAATATATTGTTCCAATGCAGCCTTCAGAAATCACAACAACAACTAAAGCAGGGCCAGCATGATTCCTTTCTCAAGGCAGAACATGATAGATGTGGTCAACATTAGTAACCTTGATACAAACTTCCCACCATTCACCCTAATAGAACTATATTCGTGGGCATGTCAATGTGAGAAACAATCAAATAGTTTGGCATGCCATTGATATCGAATTTCTGTTTGTTCAAGAAGCACTAAATATCAAAGCCATTTCAAAGGCATGTTTTCTTCTTTTTGTTTCTAAAACTTTATTTTTTTCATCTTCGTAATAGAAAAACAAATAGAGAACAATGGCAAAAAACAAATGACAGAATATTAACTCTGGTATTGTAATGAAATTATAACCGTTCATGGGGAGTGAGTCGTACATATGGCCCTATGTAACAGAGTCGGCCAAGAATTCCATGCACAGTTATAGTCCAGTGGGAAGGCAAGGAGACAATCAGCCAGGAGGTATCAGTAAACTATAATAAAAACATGTCACAATAATTTCAGGTACAGCAGCAAACTATGAAATGTTTCCACAGAGTCCTCCAGAATCCTCATACTTATCAATTGGGCAGCATCTTTCAGCTGGTGCAGCAGGTATGTGCCCAAATGCCTCTGGGCATGGAGGCAGGGACGAGCTGCTCGACATAAAAATCAAGCTGCACATTACAATATAGTAGGTCAGTGAGTCAATGTTTACATTTTGGTGCTCTTCTTCCACTACATCTGCAAGCCAACAATCATTTTGCTAATAAGAGGGTTAAGGCCACACATTTTCTATGCAGTACTGCTATATCCTCAATATATCCTAGAAGGGCTATCCAGGGGTCTGGTCAGACTTCTTCTATTATAGCAGACAATGCAGTGGTGACCTCCCTCCAATACTAATACACAATAGTGCAGAACCAAGTCGGATGGAGGAACCCTGTGGTGTACCAAATCTTGAACAAAAACATATTTCCTATGTGGTTGATGGGAACGCCAAGAGTTGCAACTTTGAACATTGAAGAGTAATCATTTTAATTACACAGGCTGTTCTCTAAACAGAATTTACCGAGTTGGTTAGCACGATCACAAAATAAAGAGGTAAGAAGTAAACTTAGAAAATACATCTGAAAACACATTATGGGACTTTACACAAGCCAGAGTTCAATCCAAACAGTAAACACAATTATACAAGTAATACTCAATATTTCAAAGCAATTTATAAAAGCAAAAAACATAATTTTACATGGCCACTTGCAGATTTTGTACCAGAAAAAAACAGACTGCACTGGGGAAGTCAGACAGGTTATTATTCACATAAATGTGATCCTATAATGTCAGCCAATCATTGTCATTGATGCCTCCTTACATTGGGAATATGCATATTTTGTGTTGCAATGCTTAAAACTTCAATTTCTTAGCAAAGGAACACCAGTCAATGTTTTTTGTATTTTTAACAATATCTAAATGGGCAAAGATTACTTGCCTGTAATATGGAAATACAAGAATTGAACATTCTGTTTTATGCTGCTTACAGTTCTTCGAATACTCCTCTTATATCCCTGATAGAACAAAACCAAAACAATGTAGCGCCCCAGTGATAAAGGAGTGTCTATATTCAGAATGGTTATGTAGAAGGGCATGTAGTTCACAAATCTTTCAAAAATAACTACAAAAACTGCAAATATGGTTTACAAGGATTTGACAATCTATTCAATATGTTGCAATTCCAAAACAAAACTGAACAAAGTAAAAATTGTAGTTATAAGGAGGTGGGGGATGGGGGCATGGCTAAGCCAGCAATGGAGCAGGACGTGCTAGACTAGAGCTCCGTTGAGGGCTCCCTGTACTGGCCTCATTTATCCGACAAAATTGCACTGCAGAGGCTGTGGCTCGCTGGCACGGTGCCCGGACGTGGTCTGGGGCTCCGGGGTGAGTCTGAAGCCAATCGGAGACCTCATTCCGCATCGGGACCCCTGGCCTTGTGCGACGCCGGGAAAGCCTGTAGCAAGCCGGGGACACAGCTCACGCAAGCCCGGAGTCTAGCTCCGCCCACAGGGCCTCGGCGAGTGACGCACTTGATCTGGCGGGGCACCGGAGTGCGGGATTAGAGTTGCCCTGCACGGAGGACCGCGCCCGACATCCTGAGACCCCGCATGGTTGGCCCGGGGCAATTATACATCAATTTCCCGGCCGCACAGCCCATACGCATCTGCGCCTCCGACAGCCGCCCTCGCGGCAAGAACGCATGACGTGCCCTACCTCCGCGCCAGAGCTCCGGACCCGGGAGAGTGGACACATACGGAGGCGCTGACGGCCTACGAGACTGTGCTGAGACGTCGAGGCCCTGGGACGGCGAGGTGCATACGAATCGCAGTGGATCCGACTCGCCTGGCCTTGAGGTACGCTGCGAGCGGCGGAGGGGGGGCACAGTGATCGGGCGTGTGGAGGGCCCCGGAGTGAGCAGCTACATCGTGATCCTTCGGGCGCCCCCCCGCCCTCCTCGCAGAATTGTTCCGGTCCTGCCGCTGCTGATCTGCATTGCGAGGCACCCCCAGCCCGTAACTGCTGGGCCCATCCCCTGCACCTCTGCGTCAACACCCGGAGGCAGTCTGCGCGGCGGGACTGGCCTCCTCTGCCGCGCAGGCAACTGTGAACATAACTCACTTCACATTGTGCACTCTACTTCCTCACAAGGCTGGTTTTAAATGGACTTTGTAGAGGCTCTCCCAGTTGCACGGCGGCTGGGTCCTGTCCGCTGGGTGGCGGAAGAAGATACACCTTTGGCGAGGAGTGGTGACAGTGGCTGGCAGGAAGGCCGCCCCCCCTTGTTGATTACAGTGAACCACTGATCTGTAGGCCGGTAACCCAGGAGTGACCAAATCAGATCACAGTCATCAATAGACGAGCGCAGACGACCCAGTGGTGTACACAGTCGCATACTAGCAAATGCGCCACCACTTAACCTTATTTCCCTCCTAAAACACTCACGAGCAGAAACTGAGAAATCCCGCGTCGGGGCTGCAGGCCACGTCCTTCTACCACCTAATTACCTGGCGACAAAAGACACAGCCTGCAACTTCTCCTCTGTAACCTGGACTGACTGGAGGCTTCAAAAGGTGCGCATGTGGAAGGAACTACAGCTCAGGACACAGCAAAGAGCTGCAGGGGTACTTCATGTGGACAGTAACACAGCTACCATTATTTGAGCCGTGCACGACAACGTAACGTGCAGACAGGTGAGGAGAGGATATACAACAGGCCTCATGCACTAACTCTCTCGAAGCATCTAACAGCACTTCAAGTCTTGCGTGTCTGAAATTGTGGGGGACGGCGATAGCGTATACTATCACAGGCCAGTGATCACCAAGTGTATACGCCTGGGTCCGATGTCGCACGGCACACGCGCAAAGGTAGGAGCAGGAGGCACCCTAGCGCCACCCCTAGCATCTAAAACTAAACCAAGTAAAATGGCGGAGCCGACCCACGCTGACCCAACCTCCAGCAAACTGGACGCGGTGCTTGCGGCAGTAGAGAAGCTGGGAGAAACACTTAACCAAATTCGTACCTCTCTTGAAAACAAAATAGATAAAGTCGCAATTGATCTTACCCACCTGCGCGCTGACCACAGTAAATTAGCGGACCGTACTGCCACCATGGAAACTACTATTGCGGACATTACTCCTCAAGTAGCAGCAGGGGACAAACATGTACAAAGCCTGCTTAACAGAGTAGATTTCTTAGAAGATAAGGTCGAAGATGCTGAATGGCGGGCGAGACGGAACAATGTTCGCGTAGTAGGCCTGCCAGAGAAGGAGGAAGGGAGAGATCCAATAACGTACGCTGAAACTTGGCTCCGTTCTCTGCTGCCTGAGGGGACCCTCTCACCCCACTTTGTGGTGGAACGAGCACATAGGGTACCTACACGGCCTCTGCCCACAGGCTCGAATCCGAGACCATTCCTAATCCGCCTGCTCAATTATAGAGACAGACGCTGTACTGCAAGAAACCAGGAAACTGCAAGACATTCACGTTGGAAATCATAGGGTAATGTTCTTTCCAGATTATACGATACAGGTCCAGAAGCAAAGATTCTCTTTCATGGCAGTTAAAAAACGCCTGCGCCAATACAACCTTCAATATTCTTTGTTATATCCGGCCCGGTTGCGAGTGGTTGCAAATGGGAAAGCGCACTTCTTCAATACCTGAGTTGGCAGAAGATTGGATTGGCACATATGCTCCCACAGGCTCTGGAGCTGATGCTGCTGATACGAAAACACTAGCACGCGGTGTGCCATCTCGTCGCCGCAGAATGGTACGGAGGCGGAAACAGTTGCGGACCTCCCAACGTGTAGGACTGGACCAAGATCAAGTACTCAGCGGGCAGCGTGAGGCCCTTCGAGCAGTGGCCGACATCAACGGGTCTATGATGGAGGAAGGCGCCTCCACTCTAAGCCAGCAAGATTAGGCCAGCGATGATGACCTTTCCGATGACTTACAGACTTCACAGGACTCGTATGAATTGCCAACCGTCACCCCACAAACATCTGGCGACATCATTTGAAGTACATAATACAGTCCTCTAATGTGAGTTGTGAAACCTGAGGACAGTTTCAGTAAGCAAATGTAACCTGTTACTCACTGCGTCACTCAGAGCACTACCTATTGGTAAACATACTCAAGCCGCTATGCGTCTGGAGCGAGGTAACTGACAAACTGATAGAACCAGAGCTGTTGTCGAAAGTTAATAATAGCCACTATGTCTTTAACAAGTGTTTGACGCTATTCCCATACTGTTGAGGTGAAGCCTCGACCTCTGCCCCTTTAAAGTTGGCCGGTAACTGGGGAGCCCCCCCCACCCCCCCGAGACAATGCTACGAAATTTGTCTAACTTTTTTTCATAGCATAGCGCGCAGATCACCCCCCTAGTCATTGTTTAAATGTTGTTTTTATGCATAGTTTGGACGATTGCTCGTTGCACACTCGCCCTTCTGGAATTGTTTATATTTTTAGTTTTATCCGAGACGCCGTCTATAGTATGTTGGGACACAAAATTCAGACACTCTGTCATTGTAAAGTCAATAGTGCTGTACCTTCTATTAACTGTGACGTTCAGCTTAGTTATGTTATGTTATTTAAGCTTGTATAGCGCACGGTTACCCTAGGGTGTCCTGGCGCTGAGCATGCCTGCTGGTCAACTGAGAATAGAGATTACTGTGAAAAAAGCCAGGTTTTCAGCCCTTTCCTAAAGGAAAGGAGATCCGCTGCGTTCCTCAGGTGGAAAGGGAGCTCATTCCATGCCTTAGAGGTACATGTGATGAAGCTTCTACCCCCCCAGCTGGCTCTTTTGATCCGAGGAACTAGAACTTGTTTAGTTCCCAAGGACCGAAGGTTTCTAGCGGGAACATACCATTTGAACTTTAATCTCAAATGGTCGGGACCAATTCCATTTAGGGCCTTAAAAGCTACACAGAGGGCCTTAAAACGTGCCCTTAACTTCACGGGGAGCCAATGTAGTTGTCTTAACTCCTTCTTTACAGAGGCAAATTTGGGGGTACTAGTAAGCAGTCTGGCTGCGGCATTCTGTACAATTTGCAGCCTGTTGACATGCTGTTTTTGAGCATTTAAGTATAGACTATTACAATAGTCGATTCGAGACATGACAAGGGCTGTGACCACTGTCCTAAGGCTGTTATCAGGAAGGAAAAACGTAATCTTCCTTATAATTCTCAGGATACGGAAACAGGCCGAAACCACCGAGTTTATGTTGTCACTGAAAGAAAGCCTATTATCCATAATCACCCCTAAGTTTTTTGCTTTCAGCGTGGGGATAGGACAGAGGCCCAACTCAGCTGGCCACCAATCAGGTGTCCACATATTGGGGTTGTTACCGAATGTGACAACTTCTGTCTTGCTCGAATTTAGTTTTAGGCAGTTGGATGACATCCAGTCCGAGATGGCCCTCATGCAGTCATGGAAGCGAGCCCCCTTTTCCTTCTCTTCCCCTTCTCTTATTGACAACACTATCTGTGTGTCATCTGCATAAGAAGTGATTTTGAAACCAAAAGATTTGATTAGGCCTGCGAGAGAAATCACATACACATTGAATAGGGTTGGGCTCAACGATGATCCCTGCGGCACCCCACACGGGAGTGAAAAAGGTTTAGAGCTGTGATTGTCCAATTCCACTATTTGCGATCTACCAGAAAGAAAAGATTGAAGGAGGTTCCAAGCTGTCCCTTGCACTCCTACCTCCGACAACCGGTGCATCAAAATTTCATGATGGACCTTGTCGAAGGCAGCTGACAGATCCAACATTATCAAAATTGCCTTCCCTCCTCCGTCCAGTGCTTCCCGAATCTCCTCTGTAGATTTGATTAGGGCCAGCTCAGTACTATGTTCTGCTCTGAACCCATATTGTGATGTGTCCAGTAAGTTATTAGTTAGCAGAAAGGTGCTGAGCTGAGTGTTCATGGTCTTTTCAATAATCTTGGCAGGGAGCGGAAGTCTTGAGATTGGCCTATAATTATTTGTATCACTAGGGTCAAGAGTAGGCTTTTTCAGAAGGGGAAGAATAGAGGCCTTTTTCCAATTGCTGGGAGACTTGCCCGTTGTTATTATGTTGTTCAGCAGTGGTGTAAGGGTTGATCCTATAACTTCTGGAATTTGCTTTAGTACTGATGCAGGGCAGGGATCCGACGGGGCACCAGACCGAATAGAACTCAGAAGTTTGATGGTATCTGATGTCTCTAGCAAAGAGAAATTGGCTAGTGTTGGTTTTTTTTGTTCCAGAACTGGGGGCAACATCAATATCCCCCCCTGAGCTAGCCTAAATGAGGAAAAGATGGTTTCCACTTTGTACTGGAAAAATTTTGCCAGCTTTTCACAGAACTCTGGACTACTCTGACTCTTGGGGGCCTTAGGGGATACTAGTTTAGAGATAGTTTTGAAAAGCTCTTTGGTGTTGGATTCAGCCTGGGAAATTTGTTCAGTGAAGTAATTTCTTTTGGATTCCAGCAGCTTAGCATAGTTGTGACGTATCCACTCGCTTCTCCACTGCTACTGATATGTATATACAATGACATCAGTTAAAATAGGTACATGGAACGTGAGAGGAATACACACCCCGTCATGACGGTATCTAATTTATTCTTATCTCAGGAGACACCATATACAAATCGCTCTCCTCCAGGAGACGCATCTACCCAGATCAGAATTGGTGCATCTGCACCGTCGTTGGCGGGGACAATTATATGCCACGGGCTATTCAGCATTCGCACGAGGGGTTTTAATATGGGTCAGACCAGGACTTCCCCTTAAGGTCACTGACACGAAAATTGACGAGGAGGGTAGATACGTAGTGGTGAAGGGTGTACTGGACGGCAGGCCAATAGTGATCCCATCGCTCTATGCGCCAAACACAGAACAGGGGGCCTTTCTGGATGACATTTCAAAGATACTAGCACCTTGGCATGACACTCCTCTGATACTAGGAGGCGACTACAACAGTGTATTAGACCTCCCATTGGATCGTTCGTTTCCTCCCCTTCCAGGCACTAGCATATCTACTGCCATGAGAGCATTGAACAACTGGGCGACGCAATGGCACTTGGTAGATGCATGGAGGCACCGAAACCCAACTGACAGGATATATTCCTATTACTCGGGGGCGCACCGGCTACATGTACGCCTCGATCGTTTTATGATCTCAAACACCCTGCAGACGAATGTCACTGCGACACTTTACCTAGGGCGGACGCACTCAGACCACAACCCCCACACACTCGACCTAGAGTGGGAACACACCAGGCCGCCAATTCCAACCTGGAGGTTACAACCTGACACATTACTAGACGAACCCTTTCGTAGCTCATTAGCCACTGCTGCCGTTCAATACTTCGACGAAAACGCAGCCACGGCCTCCACACCGCAATTTGAATGGGATGCATTTAAAGTAGTGATAAGGGGCCATTGCTTGGGGACACAAGCAGGAATGCGTAGACAGCTGGAAAGAGAGCTAACTGACATGGAGCAGAGGCTACCCGTGAGTGAATATGAGGCAGCCGGGGAACCTACAGGATCTTTAGCTATTGACAGAGAGGAACATTCTCGATTGCTGGACAGGCTCCGCTGTTTAAACTATGCAGCTCACTCTGCAAGGTCACATCATCAGGGAGATAAGGCGGGCAAACTGCTCTCGTGGCTGATTCGCCAGGAGGTAGCAACCTCACCGGTCACATCCATACGAACAGCGCAGGGTACCACACTGTGCTCTCAGACAGATATACAGGAGGCACTCACATCACATTATAACACATTGTATAAATCCCAACTGCAAGCCACACCCACAGATAACCAGTCCTATCTCGCAGAGCTAACACTACCGCAGCCTACTCCAGGACAAAATGAGGAACTTAACGAACCCATTTCACAAGAGGAAATTAGAGAGAATATATTTTCATTGTCCAATGGCAAGTCACCAGGTCCAGATGGCTTGCCTGTAGAGTTTTATAAGGCATACTCAGACATCCTGGTAGCACAATTGTTAACTTTACATGAAGCCGCCATTGAGGACTCTGCCCTCACAACCACACAAAATGAAGCGACACTGGTCTCCCTGCTAAAACCAAGCAGAGATCCAGAACTCCTTGGCTCTTATCGCCCGTTAGCGCTTCTCAACACAGATTATAAAATATTTGCTTCCATACTGGCCAAGCATATTGCCCCGATAGTTAGAACATTAATCCATCCAGATCAGAACGGATTTGTCCCCACTAGGAGCACATCCCTAAATTTACGCCGATTATTCAAAGTACAAAAATATGCTACAGATAATTGGCCGCGATCCGGTTGCTTAGTACTCGATCTAGAGAAGGTTTTTGATTCCCTGGAATGGCCTTATCTTGCAGCAGTACTACGTAAATATGATTTAGGGGAAGGATACATACAGATGGTGCGACTGCTCTACCAACGTCCCACAGTCCGGGTTAAGATGGGTAAGTTACTCTCAGATGCACTACGCATAAAACGGGGCACACGACAGGCGTGCCCACTGTCCCCATTGCTTTTCTCTCTCGCAATGGAACCCCTAGCGGTAATTCTTCGAGACAGTGGCGCGAGCTGGGGCATACCATTGGGTGACGGATTGCATACAGTCTCCTTATATGCGGACGATCTATTATTGTACATAAAGGATTTACAGAATATGCCCCCAACCATAGCCGAAAATTTCCGAAAATTTGAGAAAATGTCCGGGCTTCGAGTAAACTGGACAAAATCAGGAGTGTACTCGTTCAGCGAAGACATGATTGAAACAGATATAATAATCAATGGGACTACCCTGACCTGGTACCCAACCACTTTCAGATATCTGGGACTCTACATATATAGATCCCCTACTGACGTACTCGAAGGCAATCTAATGAGAGCCATTGCCGCCATCAAAACGCAGGTGCATTTCTGGAAAACCCTTCCACTGAGCGTAATGGGCCGCATTACCCTAACTAAGATGATAATATTGCCAAGACTGTTATACTATTTTTCAAATCTCCCTGTATATGTCCCGGTCAAGATACTTAGGAACTTGGAAAGTATTTTTCGAGACTTAATTTGGAATAAAGGAAGGCCTAGAATAGCATTATGGAAAATGTATGCGCCAACGAGCAAAGGCGGGCTGGCAGTTCCAAACATGGAGCTCTACTACCTAGCATCCCAATTGCAGTGGGTAGCAAAGTGGATGAGTGGAAAAAATCTAGACGATACTGCCACAACATCTCCACCGTGGACTCAATCTCACCTCGATCACCTATTCCATCCCATTACTCCGCTCCCCCGCCCACCTCAAAAGTATATTGAATTAGCTCACAGGTGTTATCGAAGGAGCCTCCAGCTAACTCGCAACACACTCCCCTATGCCCCATCGATACCACTAGTAGGAACTCCTAGAGGCAGAGAGAAAGTGTCTGAAACGGAACTGATGGCTTGGCACGAGGCACTGCTGGAAGCATTGGGGGATCTATGTGCAGAGGGCACCCTTTTAACTTTTGAAACATTGGCTGTAGAGAACAATATCCCTACGGGTCATTTCCTTCTACACGCTGCTATAATGCGGACTTTGACAACGGCCTGGGGAGATATGACGGCTGAGCCACAAACACATCAACTCTTACAATACTTGCACGTCATGGGAGAGGGTTCGCACGTGGT
The DNA here is from genome assembly GCA_963921515.1 of Calotriton arnoldi. Lineage (NCBI taxonomy): Eukaryota > Metazoa > Chordata > Amphibia > Caudata > Salamandridae > Calotriton > Calotriton arnoldi. The sequence goes on from CAWUFW010000288.1 coordinate 915,742, forward strand.
CCGTTGGTTGGTGGACGCTCTCCTTGCGCACACACCGACACCACTGACGAGTCTCCGCGAGAGATGGGCTGTGGATAGGGGACAACCATGGACAGATAAGGAATGGGACATGATGATCGCTGGCCCCACGTATATCCCACGTAGTTCGAGATTTAAACTCATACAGACATATATACTACACAGGGCGTACCTCTCCCCAGATAAAATGAATAAATACTTCAATACCACTACCTCTTCCTGCCCAAGGTGCCAACTAGTAGATGCTGATCTTTTACATATGCTATGGTCCTGCACCTCACTTCAACCATATTGGCATGCAGTTACGGAGGCATTAACGAAGTGCACCAAGATGCCACTACAGTACACATGGGAACTTTGCATATTAGGACTATCTATGTCAGCGGACGAAAAAAAATAAAGTAACTTCCAGATTCAGGGATCTGGGATTAATAACGGCAAAGCGCCTAATCACGAAAAGATGGAAACACAGCGAACCCCCAACACAAGTTAGCTGGGTGAAATCCCTTGAGGTGTGGGCGCAGGCTGAGAGCACCACATTACATAGAGAGGAAACTGCGGGACTACGCAAGTATCCAATAGCGCAGTCCTGGGACGTCATCCTTAAAGCGCTCATGCATCCAGACGACACAGATAGTCCTGCATCTCCACAAATAGCCAGTGACATTGAAGAAGCTGTGGGCCACTAGATGCCCCCCCTCGCCACAAACGCCCTAACGAGATGCTCTCTTCCCTCAAAACAGACTACACAGTCAGTTGTTCCTGTGACACCCCAGGAGCGTTCGTTACGTTACAACTCTTCCAAAATCCACACACGAACACGAGTCAAGCACAGGCTTTAACACACCTCGACGCATAAATCCCAACCCACCCACAGCATGTATTAGACGGCGTTCGTTCATTATTTTATATATGGTTTTTTTTTTGTTTCTCTTTTTCAGTTTATATTTCTTTCTTAGCATAAACTAAACAATGTGTTATCTCTTGGCCTCAACACAACCGCAGGTCATTAGAACATTACACAACGCAGCAATACCCGAATATAGATCGCCTATCTGCATAGCATTCCAATGATACATTTTTTTTAGCTGGGAGCTGCATTTACAATGTGAATTTGCATAGCAGTGGTGACTATTGTAATCAGAGGCAGCAGAGGCGACTAAGATACAAACCACATTCATTAACATGGAGATGCAAGTGATGCTTTAGCACGTAATAACTTGTCGAATATTGAAATGCAATGTAACCATGCTCTCAGAGATACTGCTATCTTATTGTGCTAATGTATGATTGGTTTAATATATCATGTTTGTATTACAAAAAAAAATAATCTAATAAAAGAGATTTAAAAAAAATAAGGAGGTGGGGGATTCACATTTTACCGAGTCAACTAACATCAGTCACCCAGAATAGCCTTCAGATTTCTCTGCACATCTTTCTCTATGATTAGATGGTTCATTTGTTATACGAGTGCATCACGTTAAAGAACGGACCTTAAATAATACAAGTGTTGTGTAGTATCTACCAATCCGTAGAACTGCGCATTGTACGGACAACATGAACTAAGGGCCTGGTGTCAGGGTTGATTCCGGACACCACCGCAGGATATGTTGCCCTATAGACCAGCTAGCTCACAGTGCCACCGTAAGCCCCTCTAACCTACCAAGGAGCGAGGGGTTCTGGCAACCACCGAACATGACAGCCCTGACCCCTCAGGGATCGTGGAAACAGTACAGTACCTTTCGCTCAGTCACTGGTGCTTACTTATTCTCAGAGAAATATACAGAGAATACACAGTGGGAATTTTCAATAATATTTATTGAACCAACGTTATTCTTGCATAAAATAAGTGTGCTGCAATGATTAGTAGACAGAAGCAGATAAGCGTCATTACAAGCACCAACAGCGTAAATAGTAGATATAGTTCTACCATGGTGCTAAACAATTGTATATATGCAGGCATATAAACAAAGCAGTCATCTAGGCGCTCCTGGATGCCAGTTTTCGGGAGGAACTGCGTCAGGAGATCCAAGATTGTTTCCCATGCAATGTGGGCAGCATGCAGACCCTGGCCAATGTATGGGAACATTTTAAAGTAACTGTCAGGGGTATTTGCATCTCTAAAAGCGGGGGAATATTACAAGATATTAGGGGCACACTAAAAAAGCTGGAACAAAATATTAAAGAAGCGGAGACTACCATAGCAGATGCCCCCACGCCACAACTGTAAGCACAACTGAAGGAATTATTGATGGAATATACAGACACGGCGGAGCGAGAAATCCTATTTCGCTCTAAATATACTCATGCCCGTGAATATGGAGAGGGCGAGAGACACAATAGGGCACTCGCAGAGACGGTGAGAGCCCTCCGGTTCATAAACAACATTCAGTGTAGAAAATGAGGCAGGCAAAATACACACTGACCCTATAGCAATCCTGAATACCTTCACTTCCCATTACCAGAATTTGTACAGCTCGCAAAGAGCCGGCCAGATCGATGTGGCAGCATACTTCGAAGACACTGCATTAGGGTGGATCAGTGACAGTCGTAGAGAGTTTCTCTAGGCAGATATCGGGGAGGATGAAGTGCGTGAAGCCATCATGCAACTACGCTCTGGCAAAGCTCCAGGCCCTGATGGCTTACCAGTTGATTTTTATAAATGTTATGTAGATGAACTGGTACCTATACTCAGAAAGATATACGAGGAGGCCAGAGAGACGGGCATTCTCCCGATGTCCATGCGACAGGCCTTAGTCATATCGCTCCTTAAGCCAGGTAAGGATGCTACCAAATGTGACTCAAAACTTTTAGCCAAAATATTAGCCAACAGGCTTAGTTTGCTGATCTAGGGGCTGGTACTGCCCGGTCAATCAGGGTTTATACCTGGGAGGGCAACATCGCATAACTTACACACAATTTTCGCGCTTTTACAGGATATAGATCCTGAATGCAACGCAGTAGCTGTATTCCTGGATGCAACAAAAGCATTCGATTCACTAGAATGGGACTACCTGCTTGCAATTCTGGGTAGAATGAGCCTACCACTACCAGTAGCATTTCTTAGCTGGATAGCTTTATTGTATAACCAACCCATGGCTGTTGCACAGGTGAATGGCTTATTTTCCGCTCCTTTTCGGATCTCTAGAGGCACCCGACAGGGGTGTCCCCTTTATTTGCTCTCGCTGTCGAGCCACTGGCTGCCAAACTTTGTCAACACCACAAGGAATATGCCATACCATACCCCTCGAGACATATCCTTGTGTCGCTATATGCTGATGACATCACCTTATATCTCCTGAAACCGAGTATCAGTCTGAACTCTGTCCTCCGAGAGTTCATCCGTTTTGGGGACATCTCGGGGATATGAATTAATTGGAGTAAATCCCAGGTCTTCCCATTGACTCCATCCACTCCAGAATTCCCTTTAGACTTCCCACTAACATGCTGTGAATCGTAAATAAAATACCTGGGAGTGAGGATTGCCCGGGACAGGGGCGAGACGCTGAGGGCAAACTATGGAACCGCCTTAGACGCCATCACAACTTCAATCACCCGTTGGATATCTATGCCGCTATCTCTTGCAGTCAGGATATCGCTGATGAAAATGATCATCCTGCCAAAGCTACTTTATTTATTTATCAATATACCATACCACCTAGGTCGCCCTTTCTTCAAAGCGATAAACTCCCAACTCATCAGGCTTGCATGGGGGGGTAAGCAACCCCGAATCAGCTGGCAGACGTTGCAACTCCCATACTCACGAGAGGGTTTTGAGGCACCCGACATCGAACTTTACTTTTTGTGCGCCCAGGCGCATCATGCCATTTACTGGCTCCATCCGCCACCGATCATGCCTCACTTGGCTATAGAGCAGGGGTATATGGTTCCGCTGCCTACGACTTCCTTCTTGGGAGTGAGCGTTCCAGAATGGAGCACTAAGTACTTCACTGTAGCATGCACGAACCTAGCATGGAAACGTATAGCCAAAAAAGTGGGAAAGCCCTTTCTGTACTCTCCATTGATACCTCTTCCATACCTACACCTTGCCCCAGTCACCCAGGAGGAAGCCTGTAGGAAGATGCTGAGAGCGCGCAACCTGAATACCCTAGGAGATCTATATCAGGAGGGGACATTCAAGAATAGACAAACACTACTGGGGGGAGATGGAGGCACGCCGCTAGAAACCTTCATGTAGATTAGACTACGCCACGAGATCAAAGCCAACACGCCTGCTTTCCTACAGGAACCCTCTAAATGCGACACACTACACACTCTCCTTCAAATGAATGGGGCATTACACGTGGTGTCTAGATTATACCGCATGGCTTTACTGGAACGCCCATACACACATCAAGAGGCGAGAAGGGGATGGGAACTGGAGCTCGAAACCACACTCACAGATAAGCAGTTGGAATATTGCTGTAAGCAAACGGAAGCTATCACGGCGAGTAACTGGTTAAGAACTATACACTTCAAATTTATTCAACGAGTTTATTATACCCCTATGCGTTTACACAGGTATAAGCTGCGTGACAATGATCGATGTGACAGATGCAAAAGCAAGGGAGCAGGATTTCTACACTTAGCATGGCAGTGCGAAAAAATACAGGAATACTGGGTGGAAGTGATGGAAGTAATATCTAAAATGACTGGAACACACATTACATTGTCCCCTATAGTGGCTATACTAGGATACACGGAAGAACTGCCACTGGTGTACAGGAAGTTCTGTGCCTTAAGTATGTTACTGGCGAAGAGGCGGGTGGCATGCAGGTGGGGTCGTGGGCGAGCTCCCAAGTTTAAGGAATGGATTACTGATTTAATATTCTGCAAGGATCAGCTCACCATCTACGCAGAGCTGCTGCCCCCTTCGTCACGCCCCAGAGAAATCTGGGATCCGCTACTGTCATACCTGCGCACTCAGTCGGACTAAGCACACGTAGGGCATTCCGATGTAAACCTAAATACTAACAAAGGGTACGGACATGTTGGGAGTGGGTAATGTACCATCCTTCTGAAGCCGAATAATGCCGACGGACCAGTGACATTAGCACCATCCCCCCGAGGCGGCGGTCGGTGGAGGACGGGGGAAATTTAATTTATAACATTTGTGATGTATTACGGGCACTCGTTATTGTATTGTACCACTGTGAAAGAACTGTTAAACCCGGATGGGCACGATGGCCGACGCACACCATCTTCTTGTGATTATGTGATTGTACATGCTGTATACTGTAATCTCCTAAGACAATGTGCTGCACTGCTATTTATACTTAATAAAATTCAATTTAAAAAAAGAAAAACAAAGCAGTAATCTAGCGTACTCCTACTATGCGAAACTTACTCTAAGTGTACTTAGAGTGTGTATAGATGTAGAGCCAAGAATACCCCCAAGGGACGATCCAACCCCATTACCTGATGGGATAGAGTGAAGGACCGCGTCTTGGTCACTAACTGGACACCCCTCGTGCGCTGCGTGGTGATTTCTCAGCATGCAAGGACCTTCGGTGTCAGCGGAAGTACCTCCTCTACTAATCTATCAGGATGCTCATCTTTTATAATAGAAAGCAGCCTTGCGATGTACGCATCGATTAGTGATGATGTGGATGTGTAGATAGCCCTGTCACCCCGTGGATGAAGATAGTGATGACATTTGTTCGTAGTAAGGAACGAGACCTTGTACATGATGTTCAGGGTGTTGTGATAATGTTGTAAGCTAGATGCAAAACAAGTTTAGTTTCAGAGAAACGAATCCAACATTGTCGTGCATGCAAATGTATGCAAAAGGTCACAGCTTGGAAATATTATTTGTGACGACAATGTAAGAAATAAGCTGTTTCGCTACATTGGCCTAACCCGGGAACAGAACACAGACTCCTCATACTAAGGGTCGATATCTAAAAAGCCAACTAAAAAGCCAGCAGATAGTTATAAAAATGATTTAAAAAACTACTCTTTAAAAGCATCTAAAAGCAGGATTCCCAATAAAATATGTAAAAGTATTATAGGTCATTATATTATTTGAGATCCCAAGCACTCAGAAAGCCATGGTGCTCAGAAAAAGAAAAAGCTGTTTTGGTACATTTTGTTTAAAAAGAGACCAAATTGTTCCCACACGGAAAAAGGCCAATTGTTTGTGTGTTCCAAGTGGTAGACGCAACATTGTTGTTGCCCAAATCCACAGACGTTCCCAGAGGCGCACCTTGTAGCATGTTTATGGTGCAAAGGTGATTCCACCCAGTTCCCACAGCAGCAGCTGAGGGAGGTGTTGGGTCCCACAAGTTGTCCGCAGAGCCGTTGTTCACATCACTAGTAGCTGAAGCATCCCAGGGTGGCTCTAAGAATGCATTCATCATCAATGGAATACGCTGGGGACAGCAATATGCATGGGCCTTTAAGGGGTCCATCAGTACTTCAATGTCCAGTGGCGCAACCAATTCTGATCCGAGACATATATCCAGGACGCATTTGTGGCTGCAAAGCAGGCAGCGGAAGACAGGTTGTATGCAGTCAAGCCAGACCGACCTGAACGACAAGAACCAGTGCTCATTCCGTTCTTGAAGCACAGGTGTGCTGAAGCCGTGTATCATGTGCTCACGGCACCACAGCTTTAACAGAGCCATCTCCTTTCCGAGTTGAACTGGGACGTCCATTGCGGAGCAGATAGAATAAAATCAGTATTCCAGCCACAAGTAGCAGGACCAACGGGAGGCCTCCAAAAACAGTTCCCAACACGGAGTGTATGAAAGATGGTATGACTCCGAATATCATCTGAAAGGTGCTAACCAAACCAGAACCGATACATTTAAAAAAGTGCACTATTCCTTTCGTATTAGACATGTTAAAGATACGATAAACCAGCTCGCCAAAATGCAGCGGGAAGTTAGTGAGGAGTAGGGTCTGAATCTCAGACGAAGACCTTGCAACCTGGAGATCAAATGTCTATGTAAGTTAAGACCACATCCTTCTGCAAAAGCATGGCTTGCAGTTTGCTCAGGGAGTCAAATTTTATGTTGGAAACATTTATCGAAGGCCATAGCGCTGCCTCCCTAACTGTGCGGGCAGGTGGAAACAGTACTTGTGTACAACAAGTGACTATGGAATAAACTGTCACTAGATAAGCGATGCCCGGGTCTATTCCGCAGCAATCTTGATCATTCCGCATTAAATAACTCCCATTCGAGAGATGCCTGAACACAGGATAAATAATGGCAGCTGGGGAACCCTTCAGATAACAAGACAAGTTCGCCATTGAAGCATTGCATGCTCCATGGAGTGAAAAGTCCTTGCAAACTGAGGAACCGCTTAATGAGTCTTCACAGTCGGAGCCACTAAGAAAAACTTCTGTGTCCCCATTCCTGCATCTATACCTGAACGGTAATTCCCAATATTCATGCACATATCCTTCCCCTAGCGCTTGATATCTGCCTACCTGTTGGTATTGGAGACAATATTGGAATTGGAAGGTCGTGACCGGTAGGGTGATGTAACCATGGATTATCCAGTCAGTGGATGGTGTCTCAGCCACGGTGAAAGGTAATTGGTCTAATTTTTCAATGTGCAATATGGTATATTTCGCATCTCTACACGCCATTGTCATCCATCTTTCTGTTAGATCTTATGCTGAAAACAGATTTGTACTGTTGATGTAACGCCATGGCACGTTTGTAATGTCCAGCTCAATATTACTATTGACCGTAATTGTGACTGTCCATGTTGTAATATAGACATATTTTGTTCCATTATGTCAATTGCGGAAAACACTATGTTGCCCAGTGAATATATTCTGGATGATAAAGTGGTCATACCGTTGTCAACCACAGCCAAAGCCTTTTCTAAATTAACCCCATCAATGTCATGCAATCTCTCAGCAGTTTCCTGTTGAGAAATCTTCCACAGCTCATTGTATATTCTGTACAAAAGGTGTTTTTGACATGGGTTCTGGGGACCTAGTAAAAATTCCCTGAGATCTATGTCATCAGAAAGGAGGGACAAGTGTTGTTTCACCTGGGAGAGTGTTGAGGTCTTTAGCCAATCTAGGCATAACTTCCCAACACTATATGACGTGACCACCCAGAGTGTTCTGTCTGTACATATCTTTGATCAGGCCTATTGATCAGAAACACTTTGGTGTTACCCAGGAATCTAGATTGACACCCATTTGTGTCCACAGGCCAAACCAACCAAACCAACCAACCCGTCCAATTGGGATCTGATGAATTGAAAGAACCATTCCATATCATGGTGTCTAGTGTATCCTCACTAATGTGTGTAAAGTGCTGCCAATTCTCAAAACATGAGAATGCGGGAATACAAGGTGCATTCAAATCTTTTGTTTTCGCTATACCTAGACATGAAGTTTGTTGCACTGTCTTGTTCAGGAAAATCATTTGATGTGGTATGAGGCATGCTCTAAATAAGGCCTCTGTCCCCTGAACCTGCCAATCTTTTGTCCCCCAGATAGATTTTGTGTCTATTATGTCTTTTCAAAAGTCGAAACCCTGGATAGACAGTTGGGAAATAAAGGAGCAGAGTATATCAGGTTGGTGTTTTTATTAGCATATTTTTCTTTGCAGGTGTAGGTGAGAGCCTGTAGTAGTATGAGGCTGGGTCTGATGTTTCAAAACCTGAAAAATAAGCAAACTTCTGTGCAAAAGTCTTTGAATTACCTATAGGCGGTGCAGGGCAGTGTTCCCATTGTGTGTGGGATACTGGCTTTATGTAAAAAAATGGTGACCATAATGCTGGTAACAGAACATGTCTCCAAAATCTCTTGTACAATCATATAATTCATAATTTGAAAATGCAGCCAATTGCTCTAAATCTGAAAGCAAATTATGCACAGTTTCAATGTACCAATCATCAGAGAAAGTACTAGAGGCGATAATGTAATTTAAAGAAATTTTGAACAAATAAGGAATTTTCAAAAGTTCAGTAGGACTATATACATCATACGATACCCTGTCCCATACAAATCCTTCAGGAACTGGAACCGCTGTAACATTCACCAGGGATAACTCTCTTAGTTCAGGGTGTGATGATGAATGTCATTCAAGTTCACAGGTTGTACTGCAGAGCGTTCTGGAAGAAAGCGTCCATTCAGAAGTAGGAAAAAGAGAGTCACTATACCAATCCAAAGTACCAGGAAAAGTAAGCCAATTGTAATCCATAGATTTATCCAGGGAACAACGAAGTAAGTCTTTTTCACCCAAAGATAGAAAGCATAAACTCGAAGCTTGAAAGGGAGAGGTGTGTCGGCAGCTCAGGTTAACTTGGCTCTGATGAGATATTGTCATAATGCACAAAGTAGCCAGACACCGTCCGGTCTATTCTTGGCAGCTCAGCAGGTTTTGTAGAACTGGTAGATGACTCGATATGGGGAATGTTAACATAGACATCGTCAATTTTCCGAATTGAAATTTCTGAACTTGTTGACTGTACAGTTGTAGTTATTTCAACTGGGAGAAGCATCATTTCATTGTCGTTCACAGCTTCTCTTTGGAAAGTGGCGTCTTCAGTCGTCATTAATGCTTCCATCAGAACTTCCTGTATGGTAGCGAGAGAAGTGAGACGGCTACCCAGGAGCCCACGTGGCCTACTGTTGAGAATTGGCCACATAGTGTGGTTTGATCAGATCAATTAAGACAAACCTTTGCCTCGACGGCCAGCAAGAGGTGGGAGGAGGACAGTTCTGGTTCCTTCAACAGCTAGGACACAGGCCCAAAGATGGCCCAAATTCATTTTTTGTGCACTATTTTCTCTCTGACCAGTTTCCGGTACCCAAGCAGGTCTTGCTATTACGGTTTTCACTTCCCCGATGGCGGTGCATTTTACTTGGACATTGCTTTGTAAAGCTCGGTATTCTTTAAGGTCCTGTGTAAACATCCAAACGATCATTGAGGTCAAATGGTTTTTCAGCCGCCACTGTGCTGACACTATCGAGGTCGGGTACCCACATCCTTACCCCAAACAGGAGCTCATAAGGTGTTCGACCCCCCCAGGGATTTTCTTGGCATGTTAAGTGCCCTCTGGACCCCATATAGGTGATTGACCCAACTGCCGCCCGAGCCTAATACCCTTGCTGTTAAGGACGGTTCTTCCTCTAGGCTACCGAATTTCCCTCAGGATGATAGGGGGAGGAGTACAGCAAGGTCACACCCAAACTTCCCATTGCTTCTTTGTAAGCCTGAGAGCCAAACGACAGGCCCTGGTCGAAATATAGTGTGCCAATTGCGAATGGCCCGATAAAGACTTGCAAATCCTTTATAACAGTTTGAGCGTCAGCCGAGCGCTAGGGCCAAACCCACAGGAATCTACAGCATGAATCCACTGCCACCAAGATGTACTTGTAAGCCCCGTAAGGGTGTAGGGGGCGGCAGTGATCCAAATAGACACACACAAGAGGTTTGTCTGAGATCAATAAAGGTGTCTGCAGTGAACGTGCTACGGTGGAGCCCTTCATCTGGTGGCAGATGTCACATTTGAGGACAAAGTCCCTGCTCTGTTTAGCTAGACCTGGCTATCAATAGCGCAGCTTTAGTAGTGAAACCGTAGCAGAGATCCCTGCATGTGCTGAACCCAGACCCTCATGTGCAGCTAGTATTAATCCCAATCTGTGATCAGTGTTTGGTATTACTCTGTCCCCCACTTCTGGAATTTGAGCATATGGAATGTTTTGCGCATCTAATTTTTAGGAGTACTTGAGTGAAAAGCCTTCCGGCAGGGCAGTGCCGTTGCGCGTGGCATTGACAGCTATCATAGTTGCTCCATCTATTCTCGTGCTAGAACGAGTTATTGCAGCAACTGCAGCAGTACGCACTGTTGCCTTGGCGGCCTCAGCCGCCGTTGAATTCCCTTCAACGTGAATGCCAACACGTTGATGACTCAATGTATGAATAACATGAGCCCGTGGCAGGCCTTCTTTCAGCTTCGCCACTTGTTCCCAGAGCATCTTGTGCTTTACTGAGCAACCTTTGGATTCCCTAAGTCCATTCCGGCCCCAATAATGTAAATATTCGTTATAGGACTGAACACAGTAAAATGAATCACACACTATGAGTGTGGGAAATTTGTGATCGTATTTTGTAGTGCCAGTATCAGGGCTTTTAGTTCCACCAGCTGCGCCGTACAGTCTCCTAGAGACTGTGTGTGTGTTTTTCCAGGAAGAAACTTTCCATCCTGCATGCGCCCTTTTACAATTGTGCATGCCGCTGAATATTGTTGTTTCGTTCCTACGGCCGGCTGGACAGATCCATCGGTATAAATGATACATTCATATTGATCTAGAGGCATTATTTCATTCGGTAGAGGATATTCTTGTTCATACTGTAGGAATGCTAGTGTTTGTAATGTAGAATCAAATCTGTAATCTACATCTGTTGCAGTGAGAGAGTTAGCCCATTGAATCCATCGTGGATGCAGTGCTTTAGGATTCGGAATGCTTGCCTTCGTAACGGCCTCCAAGGTCGGTACCGGAGTTACGACAATTATGCGTTTCCCCTGTGCTAGTTCGTGTTTTTTTTTTTTTTTTTTCTCTCTCTCTCTCTCTCTCTCTCTCTCTCTCCCTCCCTCCCCCTCTCCCTCTCCCTCTCCCTCCCTCCCCTCCCTCCCCTCCCTCCCCTCCCTCCCCCCCCTCTCGCAGTCTGTACTGCTGTGAGTATTTTTTCTGTTGGTGCAAAACGCATTACAGCGTTTGTGTACAAATATGATTTGTATGCAATAGGTACTGTGTCGCCTTCATTGAAAGTGATGAGGTTGTAGCCAGTTGGTCCAGCGACTACGCGGATCACCAGGTTAGTCGTGTTGACACGTGTGTGTAAATGTTTGGAAGCTATCATGTCAGCTTGTACAGAACATAGGATATCAGTATGTTCCTGTGTCCAATAGTGTACTGAAAAAGCAGGTCTAATTAGGTTGTAGAAAGGTTTTTAAGTCGTAGGAAGGTTTCACCGTTTCTGCATAATCCAAAATGTACGGTCTGCCAAAATTAAAAAAATCCTAAAATGGATTGAAGTCATTTCAGAGTCGTCGGAGGTTGAAGCAGCGCACATTTTTCTAAAAATTGTGCCGCCAGGCTTTTGCCTTCACTGTTATTCATTAGTGTGGCGCTGGGTGCATTCTCTACTGCAAATGTGCGTGTGGATACGTTTATATGTCTATAATCCAAGACTAGACAATATGAATTATCGGGTTTCATTACTGGAAGCAAGGGATTATTATAGGAGAGGTGCAATTCTCTATCACACCCTGGTATTCAAGTTGATCTAGAATCTCCCTGACTTATTTATTTGCCTCATGTTTAATCGGGTATTGTCTCGGAGGTTGAGGAATTGATTTTAATGGGATTTCGTGATGAGGTGACTCAACATCCCACCCAACATGGTTGTGGTAAAATGCAGGAGTTAACGCTAACACCCACTCCTGCACGTATGAATTTTTAACTGAATCGGTACGAGGTCGGGAAAAGCAGGTAAAATGACTTCTTCTCCCATTGGGCAATCCATTAAGAACTCAGGTAACCAATTCTTTTCGACCTAAAGAATGACGTAATCATAGGTCAGATTCTCCCAAAAGAGACCCTTCACTTTCCTGGGTATGTCCCCCTCCATTTGGAGCGTTATTTCGTATAAACGATGTGGGGCACTTACCCCTGCGTCAGATGTTTCTACCATGATATGCTCACTCAGCGCTACTACCCCCAGAAAGTCCATCAGGTTCTGGCGAGTTATGGTGACTTAGGCCGCGCTGTCCAGCATCGTCACTGCCCATTCCCCGTTCAGAAGTAGAGTCCTCAGTAGCCTGGGCATTTCTAATTTTAATCCCGGGTACTATCTTTTTAAATTGAGGTTTTGAAGTCTTTTGTTTTCCTTCCGGTATAATGATGTAGTCCGAAGTGCGATGTGTCTCCCTTTTCGGCTTGACTCGCTCTTCCGATCTGTACTCTGACCATCCGTCTCTCTCCGAACGCTTTTTCGGATGTTTCCTGAAAGGAACGAGATGATCGTGTATGAGTATCCTGATACTTGTCAGGCTTTTTAATGTTGTCACGGTTTTGCAAATTATATCTCTGGTCAGTGTGTTCCTGTTGAGGAGACTCACCCCGTGACTGTGTTTTGTTTGGTTTATTTTTTTGTTTATTATCCCATTTCTTCTTTGAAGAATCAGGTGCTTTCTTACAGTTATCTCTTTCAGAGCTACTCTCAACTATTGGTTTCCCAGGTTTGGCTCCCAGATTATCTCTGCCTAGAGAGGCATATGTATTTTCGATAATCTTAGGTAATTCGCGCTCCTGCTGTGCGGGAGTGAATTCACTCAGGCGTTGGCGTATAGCCACCGATGCGGTCTCCCCTTTTATGATGCTCAACATAGTGGTAGATACCTGGGCAAAATTGCCCATCAGTTTCATTCCTAGATTTAAGGCAGGCTCTGCCCCATACTCATTCTGAATCTGTTTCAGTACATCTGGTATGACTGCTATTGAAGGGGTACCATGTGTTCTGGTGTATAGGGCAGCGAAGACTGTATCCCAAGTGGCACAATCTTCTAACTGGGGAGCCATCCCCATCAGCAAGCAAATTGTCAGTATTCTATGTTTTTCCTGTGGGCCCGTATGGGGAAAGACTGCTTCAAGCTGTGCTGTCCAGAACGGGAATTGCTCCCGGCTGATGGGAACCTTACCCATAATTGAATTCAGTGTTTGCGGGATAACACCTTTGGTAGCCATGTGTGGCTGTGTAGCCTGAGCAGCACCCACAGGTTGGACCGTCAATGTTCTCATTACATTTTTTTTTCTCCCTCCCTCCCTTCTACCTCTCCCTCTCCCTCTCCCTTCCTCAGTCTCACACAGTACAGCAGCTCTGCCAATGCCTGATTTGGATGATAGAACTTCGAAACAGCAAATGTAGAACTGAAAGTAGACGACACGGTTAGCAGCCAGGTAGTTGCTCTATATAGCGAGCTGCTTGTCGCCTTCAAGCAATCACTGTGGTATTGGACTTTGGTACTCATTATACTCAGCGATATTGTTGATATTCAGTGAGAAGTGTTGAGCAAAATTGAAATAGAGGATGGTTGGTGCTACTGTTTTACTACAGAGGTAACCAACTTATTAAATACAAAGTAAGACTCTTGTAATACAGTGTTTTATAAATTGCAATACAAAAAAAATAGGTTACAGAAAAAAAACTCTTGAATTCAGCCTGACATAATGCTCTATATTACAGGGTGGGCAGTATTTATCACCATAGGGCAGTAACACTGTCAGCAAATGATTGCAATAAGGTTTACTTTTCTGCCATGGTGTGAGCAAATATGGCCATTTTATCTGTTTGGTGCCTAATGGCCTCATTGACACCTATGGGGGATAGGGGACAGTGTACCTGATTGGTAATCATACAGCTTGGCAAAGGGAAATGCAATGTGTGATCCTCCCAGGGAAGGCAGCCCCTTAAGCTACCTCTCCAGCAAATGAAAGGACACCCAATGGACCTGCCTCATGCAACCCTAGTGGGTTACTAGGAAACACCCCAGCACCAATGCATCCTTATCTGACCACCTAGACTAAAACTACCAAAAATCTGTTTAAGATCTGGATGCTACTATGCCTTCCTAATGCCAACCTCATACTAGCAAAATGTATCACAAAATCAGCTAGTTAAGTGGACAGACCTTACTGGAATTGGGCAATGGGTGAACAAAACCAGAGTAGAGAGCTTTGTTGTCTAAGATTTACTTTCAGCAAAATACTGCCAGGTACTGCCTTAAAGTGTGGTAGTCACCTCCAGGCAGCAACCACAACTACCGCCCAGAGGGACGCCATGTTATTTTACATACTATTAACCAATGTGAAATCAACACATTTCAAACAAAGAACTTCACACTTTAGTAGATTTTGAAAATTACCACTTTTAGATAAGAAATTTTCAGCACAGTTTGAAGAAGTTGACACCAGCCAATTGCGCTTTACCCCCACATTCTGGGGCGCTTGAAGAAAGAAAAGTGTCAGGAAAACTGCTTTCTGTTCCAGGGGCTATGGATCGCTTTGAGCATCAATCACTGTGCTCGGTTTACATCAACAAGTGCTGCAGCAAGGATATAAAGCAAAACAAAGGCGGTGAACATCTGCAAGAGGCAAGAACTGGGTAGGCAAGGATGTGTGATGTGGTTTGTTACTTCAATGCCTAGGGCCACTCTTTTCAAAACATCAACTGAAATACTTTGTCTCTACTGGTGCCAACATTCCCAAAGGAAATAAATAAGTGTTGACAATAGAGTTGCATAACATCTACATTTCTCCTATGTGCGGTTTCTCTTTACTGTTCCTCTGTACAGTTCTTCTAAAGTTAAATGTTTCAAGAGATTAAATGTAGCCCAATGGCGCTTAATCGACTTGGGTGGAACCTTAAATGATAGATACTTGGGAGATGCCAAGGGTTGTGTGTTAATTCATTGGTGTACATTGGTGCAGCCGACTTGAAAGCAGCCGCCCAGGTGACCTACCCTTTATCTCTCACCCGGTCTAAACTGGTTCAACTGAGTAACGTCACAGGGCAGGCTCCAATAAAACATGGTTTAGATGCCCCAACTACCCCTTTATTTTAACATTATAGTATCTCTCCTTTCTCATTGATTCCCTAATGCCTTTCCAGTGTGAAAGGTTATTACCTCAATTATCCTGCCACCTCCATGTGTCAAAGATCTCCCCTTTGTTCCCTGTTCTGTTTCAATTCCAGGCAATCACTGCTCCACATTCTTCTCCCCTATTAAGGATGTGTTTACCGTCCACTATCCTGCCTCTTAAAGTTATAATACATTAGCCACATCAATGTCCCATTTGGATTGGAGTGTCCTCCAATCAATACTGTATAAACGCAGGAAGAGGTGTCTGGGAATACATGTTAATTTGGGCACAGGAATTCCATGTACCTCTAGGAATGTTTTACCCAATATATCCACTTCTGTTCCATTTTCCTTTACTGTGCATGTGATCTAATTCATGTGGACCACGCCTGTTCTACTTGTGAAGATCAATTCTAAGCAGCTGGTGCAGACCACATCCACAGAGTTACGTATGGGCTGCACTAGAGTCTTATCATGCCCATCCAAATCTCCTTCTGTATGATGGATATTGGAATGACAGGCAAACATCTTTTTTCATTATATCAGATACTGGAAGTACTTTTAAAGTTTCTAGAACGTGAGCAGGACTCTAACAGCAACATGGCTGTAGAGAAGCTGCCAGTTTCATCCGTTCAGACTTTTTACGAGATAAGGGTGCAAACGCAACACCAATGAAGCAGAGAACCAGACAAGTCCTGCTTTACAAAAATAAAACTTGAGGCAAAGTTGACGCATTCCTGAAACAGAAGTTCATTTCTGGTCTTCCCAAAATTCCACAACTGAACTTGTAATAGCTGCATGACCAACAGGGGCTGAAAGGGTTCCAGGTAGAGAAAAGGGAAAGACTATACCCTGTAAATTGATATGAGCCAGAATACAGAATCTTGTTATTAGCTTTGGACGCCTGTATTGAGCAGCATGAAACACAGAAGAGAGGGAACAAAGAGCCACTGAAGAACCAATCACATGAAGATTTGCATATACTTAGATCTGTATCAGCATATTGTTCTCATCCATTAGGACAACAACTCAAATGCACGTCCGTAAATATGGTATTATTCTACTAAACTGGATATGCAATGCAGTCGATTTCCTTAGATTCTTGCAAAGATTTTACAGTTAAGGTGTAATAATGATAACGGTCACTGGTGTATTAGTGCTGTATAACAGTACCCTGATTAAACCACAATTTTCACCATGGGGAAGAGGAAGGCAGTTGAGGGGTCCTCTGTCGCCACAAAAACAAAGAAAACTAAAAGATTGGCAAAATCTGCTGGTGGGAACTGTGTGATCGACCGAATTGACAATCTAATTGTTGAATGTGAGGAACTATTACATTCGGATGCACCAGTACCGCGAGAGACCGTAACTACTCTGGACCCTACTCCAGTAGGTACATTCACTGCCCAGCCGCGCATACCCAGCATGTTTGGAAAGGCAGCCGCACAACCTATGATTATGGCTACTACCCAGGGGAAGTCCCTTAGCCGGGATGAGCCGGACTTATCTCTGTCACGCGCCACAACTGACATTGTCCATTGTAGCAATCGTTTTTTACCATTGTCTAATTTAGGTGATGATATCATTGTTTCTGATCCCTCTCCTAGCCTCCCTGTGGAGATTGTGTTGCCAGGACCGCTAGCACATACAAGTACGGAGTGCGCCGACTTGATCTATGAATTGAGAGCCGAAGTGGGAGAGCTGAAATGTGCCATACTCCGACTGATCTCTATATTAAGTAAGCTTAAATGCTCGAATGATAATGTCAAATCAACTATTCAGTATAGTCAGTCCACCCAGAACATTCAGACTACCCAGACCAAACTAACAGAAGCACAGCAGCTTAACCACCCAAGGGGGCCCTATGTACCACAAGAGGCAGATAGTAGGAACAGTGGACCCCAAAGTCTCCAATCACTTTTTCAGCATCCTCAGTACCCCCAACGAAGTACTAGAGCTAATTCTCTTCAGCAATGGAATAATAATATTTCGACTGACTCTAGTCTATACAATTCTTGGCAGCTGCAGCGATTGAGTCCAACAAGGATTTTTAACTCCCAATATGATCCAACTAGTAGAGAGCGGAATTATATTCCCGCCCCTTGCCCCAGAAATAGGCCAAATAGTCCAAAAAATCAAGTTGTTATGATCAAGGTACCAAAATTACAGTCTTATATTAAGTATGAATCTGAAGACTCCTTGATCAATAAAGTTATCCACTGGATTAGGCACACTAAAGGCTGTCGCTCAGTTATCCGAGACGACACTGTCTGCGCTCAAAGGAGGTCTTTCCAGAACTCTGTCTTTGATGAGATGGACCTTACAGACAGAAGAGTACAAGAGAACAGAGAGAACGAAGGCTAGCGAAAGAAGACATACGAAGGAATAAAAGGCAAAAGAGAAATGGAGAAACAAAGTAAGCAAAGTGAGTAGAAGTAAATATAGGGCGGAGAAAAGAAACAAGAGGATAAAAAATACACAGCGCGAAAGGGAGAGACAAAGAAATAAGAACTGTGGAAGAGAAGGGGGAATGAATGAATGAACACAAACAACTGAAAGAAAGGCGAAATGAAGGATTTGTGCTGAGGATAAAAAGGAAGGAAAGAATGACAAATATGAATAGTCCAAGGGACAAAAAGAAGGAATGAGAGACGAAAAGCAGGAATAGTGTGGGGATAAAGATGAAGGAAGGAAATAAAGAAAGAAAGGCGAAAAGAAGGAATAGAATGGGGGAAAAAGGAAGTCGAAAGGAAGGAATAGTGCAGGGAATAAGAAGGAAGGAGGCTAGGATGGTAGATGACCTAGTGGTCCTAGACATCAGGACAAATCCCCCAAGTAACTCATCTATTAGATTTAAGTATTGCAGGCCTGGAGCAGATGCACGACAGTGCTTTAAACTAAGGCAGGGGTCCGCTTCCGAGCTTCAAGAGGTAGATTGATTCAGGAACATTACCAGCTTCTCCTGCCTTAGCCCAGTAGTGTTTTGGCCAAATAATAGCAGTATATCAATAGCAATACCAGATAAGATTACCCAATTACAATCTTTTAGTAGTAGCACAAGGGGTGAGTCCAACTTGGAAGCCCCAGTTTGTGACCAAATAGGGAAACACGTAGGTTCTTTGCACCCCCTCCCAGACCATCTAGTTTATGAAAATGACCCAATTCCTAAACCCCTGGGAGATAGCCATACTGCTAAATCGATCACTAGTAATTTGCACCTGGCTGTAAACACCGATGCTTTATCTAACAACAGCACTAGTATAGCTAAGACTACCCTCCCGTTGCAACTATATCCAACTACCCGATTGTTCGATTCGACTAGTGACAAAGACCCATCATGTAGTGTAGATACCCATGGGTGCCTACCCATACCTAATAACGAGGTAAAAAAATAGACTAGCTTTAATCTCTTGGAACCTGGCGGGGATCCATTCTAAACTCCAAGATCCCGAATGGTATTCTTACATAGGTAAAAACGACATATGTATCTTCCAAGAGACCTGGGCTGTGGATAGGGTGCACATACATGGCTATACTACATATAGTGTGGAAGGTAATCCACCTAAAACAATGGGCAGGGCCAGCGGTGGGCAGATAATCCTTGTAAAGAACACTTTAGCCTGTAAGTATAAGCAATTACCAATAAATTTCCAAGATATTCTGGGGATTCAGCTTGCCTTCCAGACAGGCTTAAATGTGACCTTGTTTAATGTTTATGCTAGGTCAGAATCATACAGCAGTGAATCTCCTGTACTTTCGCTGCTAGATGATTTGGTAGGAGCCTATCAAATCAATTCCAAAATCATAGTTGCCCGGGACTTTAACGCTTCTTTCGAACCCTCTTTCTTATTAAGTACCTTACTCGAGAAAGAGGATGAGGTGTGGGGCACTCCCAATCTGGTAGCCGGTGAACACTGCCAACGTACGACATCAGTCTCCCTACAGATTGCTTCTTTCACTACAGGAAGGAGCTTGAGGGCATGCAGTGGGAGAACTGCATCCGATTTAGGCAGGCAGGCCACTTTTAAACGGGGCGCTAGTACCAGTGTTATCGATTATATTTTCGTTGATGTAAGAATCTGATCTTTGGTGGAGGATAGGACTATTGAACAGAGGTCTGACAGCGACCATAATCCTCTGTTGCTAAAAATGATGGGCACTGCCTTGGATAGGAACCCGTCAAGTTGTATTTCTAGAATAGAAGAGCCCCCTGTAACCAACAATCGTAGAAGAGTTACTTGGCCCAAAGTCTTAGCAGACCAGGGCTTATACATTAGAATCTATGAGCTATTTACACATTTTTTGACTAGCTTGTGCAGCAGTTTGTGCAGTGCACATTCTTTTGAATCAATTCACATAACATCGGTGCACAGAGAATTTTTTTAAGCTCTCCAAACTGTTTATCAAAAACAGCTCTGGTAGGAGGCCTGCCGGTAAAGGGGAAAGCAAATGGTTTAACAGCGAATGTAAGCTAGCTAAGGGGGTTCTGCAACTAGCAGTTAGGGAGCATAGCAGAGTCGAGGTAGTTTTGGCCCGCAATAGATATAAAGCTGGGCTAATTAAAGCTAAGTGAGATTTCGCAGATAAAAATTGGCAAGACTTGGTACTAGCTGCAAAATGTAACGACAGTCGCCTGTTCTGGCGTATTATTTCAAAGGGTAGCTCAGAGAATGTTTCCACTCTCAGTTATCACATCCAGCCGGAGGCTTGGGTGGAACATTTTTATACACCAGGGTTGAGGTCACGGGCTGCTTAAACACCCCTAGAGTTGATCAGAACTTTGCTAATACTGTCCCTATGGCGACTGTGATTGGTACTGCATTGGTTTTTAGTCTAGAAGACACTTTGTCAGCAATTAACAGATTAAAGGCAGGTAAAGCCCCTGGCCCTGATTTGATACCGGGCGATCTGTATAAATCAGAACCCATGATATGGGCCCCGTACATAAATCTTTTGTCTAATTGTATAGCGGTCGGTGGGGAAATCCCAGCAACCTGGAGGGGAGCTGAGATAATCACTATCTATAACAAGCATTGGCATAGCCAATAGGTCTCGCCTTTGGGACCTTTTAAGTGTTTAGCCATGCTGCACATGCATACACAGGAGGGAGGACACTGACAGCGATAGGGATGGGGGGAGGGAGAGAGCAGGAGGCAGAGAAAAATAAGGCGAGACAGAGGAAGAAAGAGGAGAGGAAAAGAAAGGGACCGAGTGACGGAAATGGATACAGACAGAAGAGTACAAGAGAACAGAGAGAACGAAGGCTAGCGAAAGAAGACATACGAAGGAATAAAAGGCAAAAGAGAAATGGAGAAACAAAGTAAGCAAGGTGAGTAGAAGTAAATATAGGGCGGAGAAAAGAAACAAGAGGATAAAAAATACACAGCGCGAAAGGGAGAGACAAAGAAATAAGAACTGTGGAAGAGAAGGGGGAATGAATGAACACAAACAACTGAAAGAAAGGCGAAATGAAGGATTTGTGCTGAGGATAAAAAGGAAGGAAAGAATGACATAAATATGAATAGTCCAAGGGACAAAAAAGAAGGAATTAGAGACGAAAAGCAGGAATAGTGTGGGGATAAAGATGAAGGAAGGAAATAAAGAAAGAAAGGCGAAAAGAAGGAATAGAATGGGGGGAAAAAGGAAGTCGAAAGGAAGGAATAGTGCAGGGAATAAGAAGGAAGGAGGCAGGGATATAGGTAGAGTATATGGGGAGATGGTTGAGTGAAAAGGAGTGATGAGCAGGCAAAAAGGAAAGGAGAAAGGTGTATTAAATGGGAAAAATTATGAGCGGCGATAAAATGGACAGATGAACAGATTAATAGTGTGAGAGCGAAGGTGGTAACGAATGTGGAAAATGAGGAAAAAATGCTAAAGAAAAAATGACCAAACTACATTAAATGGTATAAAAGAACGAGTGAAAGAAGGAGAAGATGTGTAGGGGCAAATCAGAGACGGGTAGGGCTAAGGAAGGTTAGGAATGGAGGTGGCGGTCAGAGAACGAAGTCTAAAAGAAAAAAACAAGACGGATGCAGGACGGGGTAAGACGAAAACAGAGGCAAATAAAAATGGAGCTAGAAAAGGGGCAAAATGAAGACATAACATAAGCTGGATTCCTTGTACAAAAGGGAGACAAAGCTAGAGAGAGAGCGAGAGAGATTGGAGGGTAACTAGGCCAGAGAGAGAAACAAAGTGAGAGCGTGAAAAACTGATTCACCCAAAATGGTAGAATTGATACGTGTCTGGAAATGCAACAAGCGCGGCCATGCGGCCGCAAAAGTGAAAGCGAGCTTCGGAAACAAGATACAGAACAGATGGCACCCTGCGCGCCCCTACTCGCTCCCGTAAGCTGGAGGCTGCCACACGCACGAGTTGCAAGTCTGGAGTGATTCCAAGAGGCCCTCTCCTAGAGCAACGCATGCGCGCTGCGCTAGGCTCGAACTAAAAAGGGTGATGCCGCTATCCCCTCCAACTATAGACCCATCAGTCTGATTGACAATTTGCAAAAGGTTTTTGCTAGACAAGTTCTAGACAAACTTCAAGACTGGATGGATGATAATGCGATATTGTCCCCTTATCAGGCAGGTTTTCATCCAAAAATAAGCACATGCGACCAGGCTTTCAGATTTACCTTACTAATATGGAAATATGTGCTACTAAGAAAACAGAAACTTTATGTAGCATTCGTAGATCTGAGAGCAGCTTTCGATTTAGTACTGAGTGATTTGCTATGGAAAACAATGCTCGATTTAGGTGCTCCAGTAGATCTAGTAACATTGATAGCCAAACTACACAAGGACAACCACGCCCAGGTCAGGTGGGAGAAAAATGGTGAACTAACCGAGAAGATACCTCCTATGCACAGTTTAGGAAACAGCTAAAGACCTGGTTGTTCTCCCAGGCGTATGACTAACTCAACTCTCTCACTATTGCAGCCTCCCCTTGACTTTAGCGCCACGAAACCGTCCGGTGTCCATGCGCTCTACAAATCCCTTTAACATAACATACCGATACAGCGAGTGGTGCGCCAGGGGTGTGTTCTTGCCCCCACATTATTCTCTCTGCTCATCAATGATGTGACGAGCAGATTGATGGACTGCAGGAATTATTCCACCTCCATGAATGGTGCGAAACTCCCAATCCTGCTCTTTGCAGATGATTCTTTACTAATATCTACAACACCCATAGGTCTGCAAATTTTATTGGATACATTTTTAGACTTTTGCAGGGACAGGAGTTTGGAACTCAATACTGCTAAAACAAAATATATGGTGTTCGGGAAAGTGCGGGGAGGACTACGCGAGATCAGGATTGCATGCAAACCTCTTGAGCGGGTAAAGCATTTTGATTACCTTGGCATAAGACTGAGTGAGTCACTTAGATGGGAACATCAGTTAGACAAGAGCTACCTTGTTTTATGTCATAGGTCTAAATCAATACTTAGATTTCATAAACAGTCATACACTCAATCCCTAACCCCAGCACTGGAAGTTTATCGTGCCAAAGCCCAAAGTGGAGCGCTGTATGGAGCAGAGATATGGGGCCATACTAGTGTAAATAAATTAACGATCTGTGGAAACATCTTTGCCAGGTCACTCATTTCGGTACCCATTACCACTCCATTGATTCCCCTATTTTGGGATCTAGGGATGAAGAGAATAGGTGATATGGCTGCTTTGAAACCCCTAACTTATTGGTTGCGATTGTGGACAACCCCTCAGCTTACTGACTACAGTAACTCTATGAGGGAGGTACTGATGATCAATGGTGCAAAAACTACTGTGGTTTAAACATATCGCAGATTGGTGTAAATCGATGAACATGTTGGATCTATGGGAATGCCCAGACAAGGTCACAAGAGGCGATTTACTGAGACTAAAAGCCAGGTATTGGGCGGTGGTGGAGGAGCATTATGCTATTAAATCAGCTAATGGTCAGTTAACATCAAATTTTTTAACTGTTAAATCATGTCTGCAATTTGAACCTTTTTTGGATCAAATGTCGCCCCCCCCTTGCTAAAAGTTTATATGTCAGATTCAGATATGGCAACCTGCTCCTAAAGTTTCCTGGAAAAGAGGCTGTTGGTTTACTAATAGATTCTTGTCCTGCCTGCATTAGAGCCAAGGAGACCGAAGAACATGTACTTTTCTTTTGCCCTAAATACCAACAGATACGCAGGAGGTGGATAAGACCAATTTGCCTAAACCTTGGAGCCAGGCAACATCAGATTGCATACAGAATCTTAAAAACGGACGTATCAGGGCCAATACTTTTTGCTGTTAGCCGCTTTTTATTTGCCTTCTGGATAATTAGACAGAAGCTTTTACCTTGGGTTGCATTGCAATATTATACACTCCTGATTGCGATATGCTGGATAATGAAATTAATGTATTGTGTATTGCATTCGAGCTCCTCCTCTCTTTTTATTGTCCTTGTAAGTGGCGTGGTTATCGGCTGGAAGGCTGTACTGTAGTTGCCTTTTATGTATTTTTAATGTGGGTTTTTATCAACCATCTTTTTATTGTATATTTTAATCAAGCATTGGAGATGCTTTCCTATTTTATATTTTTATATTGTAAACTGATGATTGTTCTATTTTTGTATACCTTGATGGTTTGAAACAAATAACCGAATAAAGGTATTTGAAGTGAAGATAACGGTCACTAATTAGCTGGAGACAAGTGAGCAGAATCAAGTTTGTGAATGACTACAAAAGGCGTCTTGGTGTTCCATTCATTTTGCATTACCAGAGTCAGGGAAGTATAGGAATAACTTTAGCATTTGTGGTGTCCGAATATGTGGAGAAAAATCATGTAAAATCAAGAAATTTAAGCCTCTGTACCCAAGGCATTTCCTTAAGGCATGAAGACTAAATCAAATTTGATTCTTCCTTAAAGTAAAGTGAGACTCCCAGTTTTCCTCTCAGTATTTTGAAAGGTTAATTGTGCCAGGTTACTATTGATTGGACAGCACTACACCCACAAAATATCTTTCCATAAATTAAAATTCTCAGACGGTATCAACTGATTCAAGAACTATTAGTGGGAAAATCACATTTATTTGGCTGATTGACATAACAGTGCGCCTGGTTCACAAAGGTAAACTTACACTTTTGTGTACGTTTACGATTGTTTGGTATTCACAAAGGGATTTACGAGTAGTATCTTTATGAGTGCAGAGTCTCCGCACATAAAAAAGATAGGACTGTCCTAAGTACACAGCTCTGGTTGACAATATGTAGTAAATCCTGACGTAACTATTGTGTGCATATGAATAAAAAGTAAAGCCTTAGCCTGGTGGTATATAAAGCCTCTAAATAGCTTGTAAAGCTTAAGGTTTACATATAAGCACATGCGTTTTCAAACCTTTCAGGACACCAAGTAGCCTGTTTAACTTGGGATCCACTGGAGTATTAAAGACCCCACCATAAGTATATTAGTACTGGCTGATATGCACAAATTCCACTTGTAGGAGCACAAGCATATATGAAACAAACTGTAGTCTGCTTTTTGTGGAATGGCTAGGGTCCATCTGCCATCTGAGTTGTCTAAACACAAGATCACCGGCACGTCTGACTTCTTGGGGTCACAAGAACCATGCCATTTTTTGCCTTGAAGTTAGTCAACAGCAGTAGAACACATTTTTAATACAAAAAGGAATCAGGCAGAGTGTTCCATAAAAGACAAAACAAACGATTAAGCATACGTTTATAACTTCACAATGAGAATCACAACATGAGAGGAAAGGGTTAGGGTGGAAACCTACCAATTAAGACAGTTATGCCGGAAAAGATGAAATGGTAAGATGTTTGGGGAAATCTTGTAGAGGCTACAAAATGCTCTTAGTAGGGCAAATGGGGCATTCTTCCAACATAAAAAAGTATTATAATCTCAACATAGAAGTGTCTCCTCTAAAGATACAACTTGGACATCTTGTTTTACATAATGGACTACTGAGGCAAAACAAGGATAAGCATGTATGGAAAACGCACAGGGCAAAGGGTTGCGTTACACTATGAAAAATAAAAACAAATATGTGTGCTTATGTTGGGGACTGAGTAAGAAAAACATAAAAAGACAGCCCTTGTCAGACAAAATAGGGACAAGTGAATCTTAAGCAAGCACACTGCTTCTAAACAGGAAACACTGCCAACACAAGAAGGTGAGATAGTTCCAAGTCAAAATATACCCAGGCAAAACAAAGACAGGTGAATCAAAATACAGAGTGGGCAAGTTTAAAAAAAGTATAGCTTTCCTTGTCCTATATCGTGCATATCTGTGTTGTTGAGTCTCAGACTCAGTGGGTAGTCCTAATCCTTCATGGAACAGAGATTCGGGTCTGTTTTCCATTTCTGACAGCAAGGTCATATACACCTAGCACTGTGTCTGAAAAGTTTCAGTGCTCCGTCCATCATCTTATTGTGTTTCCGCTACCAGCTTATATACAAATACATAAAGGTGTATAAAAGCAAGACTGGCCGTTGTTTACTCTTAATAATGTACACAAATAAAGAAAACTTGAAAAGAATTTGCTAAACTATTGTGCAACTTTAGATATCATTTCTCTGAGGCATTATTTACTAAATGTGTTTGATGCATGCAAATATTTCAAAACAAAAAGAATGGTAATAATAAGTGTAAAACTATTATAGGTAACTTGAAAATAAATTAGGGGGTCAATTCCTAAAGAAAGTCACAAAAGTACACCCATAGGTAAGGGTCTTTGCACTGGTGTAGATTTACAGCTTTCAGGAATTCACAACAGTTTACAGAAGTAGGATTAGAAAGGATACTCCAAGCAAACATCTGCGAATTCCATTTATGCATGAGCAATTACACACAATTAACAAGCATTTGCAATGCAATAGGTCTCGCATTTGCGAGAGTTTGAGCTATTTTTATTGTAAATGACATTGCCTTTTATTTATGTTTTGGTTTTTGAAACATAAATAAAAGCATTGTCATTTACAATGCCAATAGGTCAAACTCGCGTAAATGCGAGACCTATTGCATTGCAAATGCTTGTTGTTACCGAAAAGCCCTTTCCACAGCGCATACTGGCTCCTTTAACGTTACTCACAAAAACAAACAAGTACAGGTAAAGCACAAGATGGCTTCGTGTTACCAAAAGCACTATGCTCCAGCACTGGAATTTTAACCAACATAGTGGCAGAACTTAAATCCCAATGGCAGGAGTCAGGAGGCCTCACAAGGAACATATTAACCTGTAATAATGTGCTAGAATCTGTTGGAGTAATATGGTTAAAGACCAGTGTGCACACTGATGAGAGGCATGTGAGTCCAGGACAGTGTCTCCTATGAATGAGCAGTGCGGACCCTGAGTAACAGTCTCTTAATCATGCAGTTTTGCCATCTGCACTTGTCCTGTTATCATCAGCGCTATTCTTATTGTTGTCATCGGCACTAGTCTCGTTGTCATCGGCACTAGTCTTGTTGTCATCAGCGCTATTTTCGTTGTTGTCATTAGTGTTGTCATCAGCACTAGTCTCATTGTTGTCATCAGCGCTATTCTCACTGTTCTCGTTAGCACTAGTCCCACTGTTATCATCAGAGCTATAGTCATTGTTATCATCAGTGCTATTCTCATTGTTGTCATGAGCACTAGTCCCATTGTTATCATCAGAGCTATTTTCATTGTTATCATCACCACTAGTCCCGTGGTTATCAGGGCTATTCTCATTGTTGTCATGGGCACTAGTCCCATTGTTATCAGTGCTATTCTCATTGTTGGCATCGGCACTAGTCCCATTGTTATCATCAGTGCTATTCTCATTGTTGTCATGGGCACTAGTCCCATTGTTATCATCAGTGCTATTCTCATTGGCACTAGTCCCATTGTTATCAGTGCTATTCTCATTGTTGGCATCGGCACTAGTCCCATTGTTATCATCAGTGCTATTCTCATTGTTGTCATGGGCACTAGTCCCATTGTTATCATCAGTGCTATTCTCATTGTTGGCATCGGCACTAGTCCCATTGTTATCAGTGCTATTCTCATTGTTGGCATCGGCACTAGTTCCATTGTTATCATCAATGCTATTCCCATTGTTTGCATCGGCACTAGTCCCATTGTTATCAGTGCTATTCTCATTGTTGGCATCGGCACTAGTCCCATTGGTATCATCAGTGCTATTCTCATTGTTGTCATAGGCACTAGTCCTATTAGTATCATCAGCTCTATTCTCATTGTTGTCATGGGCACTAGTCCCATGGTTATCAGTGCTATTCTCATTGTTGGCATGGGCACTAGTTCCATTGGTATCATCAGTGCTATTCTCATTGTTGTCATGGGCACTAGTCCCATTGTTATCATCAGTGCTATCCTCATTGTTGTCAGGAGCACTAGTCCCATTGGTATCATCAGCGCTATTCTCATTGTTGTCATGGGCACTAGTCCCATGGTTATCAGTGCTATTCTCATTGTTGTCATGGGCACTAGTCCCATTGTTATCATCAGTGCTATTCTCATTGTTGGCATCGGCACTAGTCCCATTGTTATCATCAGTGCTATTCTCATTGTTGTCATCGGCACTAGTCCCATTGTTATCATCAGTGCTATTCTCATTGTTGTCAGGAGCACTAGTCCCATTGGTATCATCAGCGCTATTCTCATTGTTGTCATGGGCACTAGTCCCATGGTTATCAGTACTATTCTCATTGTTGGCATCGGCACTAGTCCCATTGTTATCATCAGTGCTATTCTCATTGTTGGCATCAGCACTAGTCCCATTTGTTATCAGTGCTATTCTCATTGTTGGCATCGGCACTAGTTCCATTGTTATCATCAGTGCTATTGTCATTGTTTGCATCAGCACTAATCCCATTGTTATCAGTGCTATTCTCATTGTTGGCATCGGCACTAGTCCCATTGGTATCATCAGTGCTATTCTCATTATTGTCATGGGCACTAGTCTCATTGGTATCATCAGCGCTATTCTCATTATTGTCATGGGCACTAGTCCCATGGTCATCAGTGCTATTCTCATTGTTGTCATGGGCACTAGTCCCATGGTTATCAGTGCTATTCTCATTGTTGGCATCGGCACTATTCCCATTGTTATCAGTGCTATTCTCATTGTTGTCATGGGCATTAATCCCATTGTTATCATCAGTGCTATTCTCATTGTTGGCATCGGCACTAGTCCCATTGTTATCATCAGTGCTATTCTCATTGTTGGCATCGGCACTAGTCCCATTGTTATCAGTGCTATTCTCATTGTTGTCATGGGCATTAGTCCCATTGTTATCATCAGTGCTATTCTCATTGTTGGCATCGGCACTAGTCCCATTGTTATCATCAGTGCTATTCTCATTGTTGGCATCGGCACTAGTCCCATTGTTATCATCAGTGCTATCCTCATTGTTGTCAGGAGCACTAGTCCCATTGGTATCATCAGCGCTATTCTCATTGTTGTCATGGGCACTAGTCCCATGGTTATCAGTGCTATTCTCATTGTTGGCACTCAGCGCGGACGAAAGAAGCAGCAGGACTGGCTCTGCTCTCTCTTCACAGGCTCCCATTCATTGCCCTGTTATCAACAGAAACAACTCCCGGCACTGCGCGATGCCACATGGCGGCCAGCTGCCTTTCCGATCCACTCCCTAAACAGTCTCTGAGGTTTAAATCACTTAGGAGCCCTGAGTTCTTAGAAACGCCTTGGAACCCCGGATACTTTCATTCACAGGATTCCTTTTAATTCAGCTTGCTCACCTTTGTATGTCCTGAAGATGAACTCAAATAACTGAGTTCGAAACGCCATCGACCCCCTACAACATGAACTCCTTTTACTCTGTTAAAATTTTCTAAAGGAGCTTCTGTCATTGTTGTCAATGCGATGTCTTTATTTTAACTTCACCCTCACTTATCACGTCACGCCTACTGTCACTTAAAATGTGAGCACCTGAATACTATTGTTGTGGAATAAAAACCTGTCATATACTGACCTACATGTCCCTGCTTATATTGCTTACCGCTCTCATTTAAGAATTAAGTTCTTAAACTCTACCTTTAGTGCCCCCCACTGGGTCACTTCGACTTGGACCTTTAGGCCACATCAGAGCCATTGTTTCCTTAAACACATTCTCATTGTTGGCATCGGCATTAGTCCCATTGTTATCATCAGTGCTATTCTCATTGTTGTCAGGAGCACTAGTCCCATTGGTATCATCAGCGCTATTCTTATTGTTGTCATGGGCACTAGTCCCATGGTTATCAGTGCTATTCTCATTGCTGTCATGGGCACTAGTCCCATTGTTATCATCAGTGCTATTCTCATTGTTGGCATCAGCACTAGTCCCATTGTTATCATCAGTGCTATTCTCATTGCTGGCATCGGCACTAGTTCCATTGTTATCATCAGTGCTATTGTCATTGTTTGCATCGGCACTAATCCCATTGTTATCAGTGCTGTTCTCATTGTTGGCATCGGCACTAGGCCCATTGGTATCATCAGTGCTATTCTCATTGTTGTCAGGAGCACTAGTCCCATTGGTATCATCAGCGCTATTCTTATTGTTGTCATGGGCACTAGTCCCATGGTTATCAGTGCTATTCTCATTGCTGTCATGGGCACTAGTCCCATTGTTATCATCAGTGCTATTCTCATTGTTGGCATCAGCACTAGTCCCATTGTTATCAGTGCTATTCTCATTGTTGGCATCGGCACTAGTCCCATTGTTATCATCAGTGCTATTCTCATTGCTGGCATCGGCACTAGTTCCATTGTTATCATCAGTGCTATTGTCATTGTTTGCATCGGCACTAATCCCATTGTTATCAGTGCTATTCTCATTGTTGGCATCGGCACTAGTCCCATTGGTATCATCAGTGCTATTCTCATTGTTGTCATGGGCACTAGTCCCATTGGTATCATCAGCACTATTCTCATTGTTGTCATGGGCACTAGTCCCATGGTTATCAGTGCTATTCTCATTGTTGGCTTCGGCACTAGTCCAATTGGTATCATCAGTGCTATTCTCATTGTTGGCATCGGCACTAGTCCCATTGGTATCATCAGTGCTATTCTCATTGTTGGCATCGGCACTAGTCCCTATGGTATCATCAGCGCTATTCTCATTGTTGTCATGGGCACTAGTCCCATGGTTATCAGTGCTATTCTCATTGTTGGCATCGGCACTAGTCCCATTGGGATCATCAGTGCTATTCTCATTGTTGGCATCGGCACTAGTCCCATTGGGATCATCAGTGCTATTCTCATTGTTGGCATTGCACTGTTCCTCAGTGAAAAATCTAAGAAAGTTTCAAAAGAGCAACCTGTGCCCGACAGGCACTTCAAACTTAGCAGACCGTCAGGAAGTACATCGAAGAGTAGAGCCCTCCACCGCTGCAAGTAGCTGAACTGAATGCCCAAAGGAACATTTTGCGTGCGTGGTGTACATTTATCTGGAGTTCGCCACCAAACCTGTTACACTGTAATCAAACATTCCTCCGTACATCCACGCCAAAGACAGTCAGCAGTTCTGCCTCAACTCAGGGAGTTCTGCCTCACAGAAGTCCGAGGAGCGGCCTAAAGATGGGGCAGACATTTTTATACTGTGTGAACATAGTGCAATGCATAATACTCCAATACTTCAACACTTTTAAAAGCAGCTGCGAAACTTATTTCAGATACTATCTGGAAACAAGGCAGCGGTGTAAAAAGCACATGCGGCTGAAACTGCCTCCTTGAAACGAAAACTAGACAAGCGGCAGTGAAAGCGATCGCGAAAGCGATCGCTATTGTTAAAA
Source organism: Calotriton arnoldi (assembly GCA_963921515.1). Classification (NCBI taxonomy): domain Eukaryota; kingdom Metazoa; phylum Chordata; class Amphibia; order Caudata; family Salamandridae; genus Calotriton; species Calotriton arnoldi. The sequence goes on from CAWUFW010000288.1 coordinate 947,149, forward strand.
AAAAAAAAAACATGCACGCGAGTGGTGCGCGCGCGCCACAGCTAAGCATGTGATTTCAATTATCACGCCTGTGTCTGGGCACGATAATTGAAACCACATGGCTTATTGGTGTCTATTACGCGCACCAAGCGCGTAATAGACACCAATAGGCCATGGGCAGAGCAATGCGCCCGCCTTTGGCCAATTGCGTGCAGTCTTTTATACAAAGACGCACGGAAAAGGCCAATGGGGGAGCACAAAAGGAATCGCACACGCACGAGCGTGTGCGATTCCTAGGTCAGTGCTGAATCCCCGTTTTTCACCTACTAAATGTCTCGCGCTGCGCGAGTACTGCTGCGCAGTGCAACGCTAGGCGCGAGACCTAAAAAATCTGCTTATGTGAAACTCTGCTGAGCAATTGGAAATACACTTTTTGTATACACCCTGTTACCCACCCAGGAAAAGGTTTTACTCCTGCACTTATCAGGAATAATTTTCCAACCTTTCCCAGTGCGTGGAGATTTATCAAAGGAATTGGTGAATTCCCTAAAACATGTACGTTTGTGGATATGAACAGACTCACAGGGCATTCCAACCCTGGAACAACTGCTTCCCACCTACTTTGAGCTCCTGTATGCATATTTGTGGAAAGGTGTTAAAAAAAAAAAAAAAAAACATTGTTAGAATTCAAACACTGGCATAATATGAGCTCTGGCATAATCAGAGCGACAATCATCAATGCTGTCATAATCTGCCATCGCACAGCATGGCCCCCTAAAGGCCAACAAGCTTTTTACAGGACAAGAATATTTCTGCAGAAACGCATCCCGTACAAAAGTAGGCATTTTTTCAAAACTTCGTACCCCTGATAACACAGCATAACATACAAATGACTATCTCAACAGTAACTTGATTAGGTTTGACAGTTCCTGGCAACGTCCTGTTATCGTTGAAGCTACAGGAGAAGGCAATTTAAATTAGACTGTAAATAAAGTCACATGCCACACCACTTCCTTTTTTCATCAAGGTTGCCAAGAGATATGATGCTGCAACAGAGATGTGCGAAAAGAGCCTGAAAAATGACCTCCTTAATTTATCCTCAATCCTATTTAGGTAGTAAGAAGATTGCAAACCAATATAAAAGCACCATAGAATAGTGCCACCACTTTTTTTATACTGTAACATAAGTGGAGCACGGAGTTTAAAAGACACCTTCCATGAGAGATGTTAAAGTGCTTTAGGGCTACAATATCTGCAAGGCGCTACATTGTTTTCTGCCCAGAAGCAGCAAAACGTTATCCCTAAATAGGGAAACAACAACAATGTCAAAGTTATTGCTTCCAAACTGCCAAGTATGTTTACAAGGAGCACTACTAAGTAATAGATCAGCACTTTGGTCTTACTACTATGACAGTGCTCAACAACATAGCTGCAGAGAATGTGCACTGTACACTGGAACAATGGGGGTGTAATTCATAAGAATAGCATCATCTACGTATGAGAACTGCACGAGTAGACATACCCAATCTTGGAGAAATCAAAATGCAAACCAGAGACAAAAGACAAATCAACAACACATAAATGAAACCGCAGTAGGGCCAGAAGTTAGAGTTGCTTTACTGACCCCCTGCTATCCATTCAACAGTTTGCCATATTTTCCAAATTTTCCTCAAATCTAGATGTATGTATAGATGGCCTGGATTAGGGATTGCATGGATTCCAACAACCCTCAGCTTTCTACACAAAAGAAACGATCTACTATTTTGAAGACAGTGGAAAAATCCACAAAGGTACTTTATAGTAGTGCCATTTTGCTTTACGAAAAGACAAATGCTTAAACCTTTGCTTTTCATTCACAAGCCTATACGTATCCCTTTATTCAAATAATCAGATTCGCTAACTCAGTCCAACAACTTAATATATATGCCTGTTTCAGATCCTATTAAATTCTCTGTGGTACATGAAATAAAGTGCAATTCCTTAGAAATGTGCACTGAGACTCACTAAAATCGACAAATATCGCTATCAGTGCTACTCAAAATGAAGTCCTAAAATGGAGACTATGCAGTAACCACTGGAGGTACATGCCCCTCCGAACCACTGGAGCTATATCTCCCTCTGAAGAACTGCCCTGCAAGACCACAACTAGAATATGCAGCTGACAAAAGCTCTCTGAACTATCCTTTGACACCTCAAAAAATAATGAGTAGAAATCCATGTATAACTGAGAATGGAGATTGAGGTTTCATGTAACCTAGCGTTCTCCTAGGATATGTCTAGCAAACCACATCTTGCAAAGCACAATATTATAAAAATCAAGGCATGCGAATACCTCTAACCCCTGTCTATACAGAAAAGGATAGCAAAAGACTGAATTGAATGACAATCCAAAAATGGTATCAAATAATTAAGGTATATCTCCAATAATATACATGGAGCTAAAACAATATATTTCATAAACACTCTTACATTCTCTTAGCATTCCAAAATAAAAGATTCTGATCAGCACCCCTTCTACCTAAAGAATCCCCTTGATTCAGAATCATTAACACCCACAAACAAAACGCCCCACCATGATCTCAAACGGCCAGCATCTCCAACCTACCTAGACATTGTAATGCAAGGGCTTGGCCATAAGAACCAATTAAACCAGCTCTCCTTAATTCTCTAGCCTACACAGCCACTAGTTCCAGTGGAGGGGCCACCTCTATGTCACTTCACAAAATCACACATAACTATGGAACTAAGTAAACTAAACATGCACCTAAGCCCCGTGCGAGTGTGGCACATTTTGCATGTTCGAGACCACGGCAGCTATATACTATTTACTAATTTTTCAAGCGAATAAGCAGCCTGAGGGTCATACGAGGTCTGACAAGAAAAACATTGAAGACCCAACAAACAAAAGAGGCAGCTGGATCTATCAGTTCACAAACTGATTCCCAAACTGCCATTTTTGGGGGAGGGGGGTTAGGGGGGGCGGGAGAGACAGCTTTCTAAATTGTAAATGAGAAGTTAAAGCTTTAGTAGAGGCAGGTGGAATATTACAGGCCTTAGCTGTTCAAACTGAAAAAGCCCTGCCTCCAATTCTTGTCTTACTCTCTAAAGACAGTGTATGATGTGGGAGGAAAATTATCACTGATTATACTTTTGTTCTATCAAAACATCTATACTGGGGAGTAAACGCATATGGACTGCATGAAGAGTTTCACCCAAGGTTCAAATATTTTAAGCACCAAAGGATCCAGGCCCCAAAGACAATGTATCGGTGTATAGAGTGTGAGGAAAGTCACTCGCAAGCTATCTTTCTAAAATCATCAAAGAATCCACACAGGTGAGAACCCATACCAGTGTACAGACTGGGGGAAAAGCTTCACTCAAAACTCATATCTGGGGGCGTGGCTACGCCCGGAGAAGATGGCGGCGGATCCCTGACTCTGCGGGGAAGACGGCGCCTGTAAACGGACCAAACGCGACTCAAGCCCGTCAAATGGAGCCCAGGGTGAGGAAATAGCCGTATGAGCGGAGGCAGCATACGCTGAGCCCCTTTCCGCTCAATTTCTCAGCCCGTACGCTTCACTGCTGTGATTGCGAGTCCTGAGGCGGCTTCGCTAAGGACGCGGCCGCCATTTTCTTTTCTTGGTCCCTGCCGCGACTCACGCCCTTCAAATGAAGCCCAGGGTGAAGGTGAGGAAATAGCCGTATGAGCGAGGGCGGCATATGCTGAGCCCCCTTCCGCTCATTTTCTCAGCCCGTCTGCTTCACTGCTGCAATTGCGTGTCCTGAGGCGGCTTCGCAAAGAACGCGGCCGCCATTTTCTTTTCTTGGTCCCTGCCGCGATAAGGAGACTCCTTGCATGACGCATAAACAAGCACGCGTCTGGAGTCCTTAAATGCTGATTGTTGCCCTATTTTTGACCTGATCGTTACTGCAGCCTCATTTATTCTCATTTCTCATCCCAGTACAGGTATCTTTTTCAATACAGACTTTATCGTTATTGGCTTCTCTCAGTAAAAAAAAAAAAGCCATTATGCCTGTCACAGCTTGGGTTCTACCCTCATGAATATTGGAACTCTTTCTTTTGGAAATTTTTTTAAAAATGTTTTCCTCTTTGTACTTTACTATAAAACAGCCGTTGTTTTCTCTTATGCATGAGCTGTCTTTCATTACTTCGTGGTGACTCATTGGTGTCTCATTGGCTCTACATTACACTTCGATGAGTATATATCTTTAGAATATACAACCTGCATCCTGTACCAGTATTATTTTATCTCGTTGATATCTATTTTTGGACTTGCCTCACTTGCTCATAACTATCTCAAAGTTATTTACTGTATCATTAATACACCATTTATGGGGAAGTTGAGGAATATTAAACTGGTTGCGCCCTCTAAAGCTTCTGGAGTGTCTACGTTGTCGGATTCTGATTCAAATCCTAACGGCTCTGAAATGGAGGACCTCTCCCTCAGAAACCTGATATTTCTTCAGGCGCTATTTCAAAACCGCAATTCTCTAGTAAGCTTCCTGCTATTTCCACCAAGAGACCCAAAAAGATCCACCTTCTCCTGAAAAATCCTCTCCATCAGCCATGGAGGTGATACTTGAAGAGATCAGAGCTCTAAAGCCCTTCATAGAGGAAACCAATAAAACTTTGCAATTTTTAAACGATAAATGGTCTTCCTTGGAGTCACGAGTGCTCATTGTTGAACAGCGAACGGAATCTCTTGAATCTTCACGCTCACGTATGTCATCTTTGGAATCTGAAGTGTCTCTTCTTAAAAAGCAAGCAGAAGATTTGGAAAATAGAAATCGCAGAAACAACCTTCGACTTTATGGACTTCCTGAGAACATTGAGGGTTCCAACCCTACCACCTTTTTTCAATCCTTTTTACCCAAGCTCTTGGACTTACCTGCCACCACTTCACTTAATATTCAAAGAGCTCATAGACTTGGCCCGAAAATCTCAACGAAACCTCGCGGTGTGATCATGCTTTTTCTGCAGTATACTGATCTCCTTCAAGTTCTTTCAGCGGTTAAGTCCAGGAAGCAGGTTTTTTGGGAGGGTCATCGTCTCTTCTTTTCTCAGGATGTAGCTAAAATCACAGCAGATTGTCGGAAACAATTTCTTGATCGCGTCCTCAAGTACGTCACTCAATGCCAAATATGGCCTTCTCCATCCATGTATCTTCAAGGTTACATACAAAGAGCGAACTACAACTTTTGAAGACCCTGCAGCGCTGCAGAAATTTCTTACTCTTCATGGAGCTGATACTATGGACACCTCAAGACCTGCCTGAATGCTATATATGTTTCATGTTATGATGGCGTTCTTCTTTTCACTTGTTCTCAATTTATTAAGTGGCTGTTAATTCAGTTTATGTATCTGTATTGCCTCCATGGTGTTCTATTGTTACTTCTTTTTCTTCACTTATATTTCTTCACAACTTTTCTTATATCTTCTAATTTATAATATTTTTTCTCATTAATTCTCGTTTTACTTTTTCAATCACAGGTGTTTTGTTTCTTCAACAATTTCGCTCCTCCCTGACCCTCCTGTATCGTTGACATCCCTGATTTTGGTCCTTTCTTGATTCAACGGATTTCCACAACTGTCGTTGTCTTCTCCTGGTATGGTCTCCCTCCTAGCCGTGGTTTTTTTGTAGGTATGATGTTCAGTCGTCTTTGTAAGACATGTACTGTCCCCTTGTTTTTTATTATCGTCTTTTTTCTGTTTCTTTTCTGTTTTTCCCTTCCCGCCTGCTTTGATCCTCAATCTTTCTCCTCCTTCTTCTCTTTTCTACTTAACTTTCTCATTTTCTCTGTTCTTTTCTTTAAACTCCATATTCTATACATTCTGTACACTTTATATATTTCTAAAATTGCTTTCATCTTGGAATTACTCTCCTCCCTTTCACTTTCATTCCTAAACGTTTATAAAGTTAATTTAATTGTTTTTTTTGTAAGCATAATGCCTGTTCACACTCTTATCAGTAAGATACGTTTCGGGTTACTACCTGGAATATTAAAGGATTGAATAATCCTATTAAAAGGCAACGGGTGCTATCTCACCTAGCAAAATTGAAAACGGACATTGCGTTACTTCAAGAATCCCATATTTCTGACATTGAAGCTTCCAAGTTAAAAAGATGCTGGGTAGGCCATGTATTTAATTCCCCTGCCCTAGGTAAGAAAAATGGTGTTGTGATTCTATGTCATAAAAAACTGAATGTCTCTGTGGTTCATCAGGAAACAGATTCGGAGGGTCGTTGGGTTATTGTTAAGTTGCTTATAGATAAGATTCCTACTGTTATTTTCAATGTATATGGTCCTACTTTGATTGATAAACTTTTTTGGTCTAAATTATCAGACAAATTAGTTACGTTTGACGAGGAATATGTTATACTTGGTGGAGACTGTAATCAAATTCTAGACCCCATTCTTGACAGACATTCTACTGTCAGGTTTGTACCCTCTAAAATGCATGCTCAATTTGTTTCCTCCATTAAACGTAAAGCATTAGTTGACATCTGGAGGCTATGTCATCCTGACCTTAGGGAGTACAGTTTTTATTCTGCGGCCCATCACTCACAATCCCGTATTGATTATCTTTTCCTGAGTAAATCCCTTTCACAACACACCATTCATTCAGAGATAGGCTCAATTCTAATATCTGACCACGCCCCTGTTCTAGTTGACATTGACCTGATTCCCTTTTCTCCTCACCCTGGTAGATGGCGTTTTAACAATTCCCTATTGCTCGACCCTAATTTTTGTCAAAAATTTAAATCCTTTGCCTTGGAATTTTTTACTATAAATAACACTCCAGAATCCCCTTTTGTAATGGTATGGGATTCCTTTAAAGCAGCCGCCAGAGGTTTTATTTTGAGTTTTGTATCACAAAAAAAGAAATCTTTTGAAATCAAATCTTCTCAATTCCTTAACAAAATTAAACAATTGGAATATGCATACTACCATTCAAACAATGAATCTAACCTGAAAAATCTTCTTGATGCTAAAATTACTTTTAATAAATTAACCACTGATGCAGCTTCTAATTATCTCCTGAAGAGTAGTTCTCGTTACTATGGGGGCCAAACCAAGATGGGTAAACTTTTAGCTAATTATTTAAAGATCAAGAAGGATAGAATTAAAATAGAATCCTTACAAGGTCCTGCAGGTACCTCTATTTATAAAGATAATGACATCTTAAATGAATTTGTTTCTTTTTATAAAAATCTTTATACTCCTGAATCTACGCCGGACAACTCTGATCTTCTTTCTTATTTTCGTTCTATTCCCTCCCCGACATCTAATCACATTGATTTGGACTCCTTAGGAACTGACATTTCCTTGGCAGATATAACTCAAGCTGTATCAGTACTACGTCGAGGGAAAACGCCTGGACCTGACTGTTTTACCATTGAATTCTATTCTCACTTTGCAGATTTTCTCTTACCCAAACTATTATGTCTCTTTCAATCCTTTGGAGTTATGGGCTCTTCCAGCGGTACCTTTCAGGAGGCATTGATCTGCTTAATACCCAAGGATGACAAAGATCATTCTTTCTGTAAACATTATCGGCCTATATCATTAGTCAATACTGATTACAAAATTTTTGCGAAGATTTTGGCTCTACGTATTGATCCTATCTTGCCGGATCTCATCGGTCCTGAACAAGCGGGTTTTGTCAAAGGACGACTTGCCTCTGATAACTCTCGAGTCTTTTTCAATATCCTTAGAAAGGCCTCCTCTCTAGACCATCCGATTGCAGCAATTTCCCTAGATGCTGAGAAAGCATTTGACAGGATTGGTTGGGATTTTATGTTTCAAGCCTTGAGATGGGCTGGTTTTCCTCCTAAACTTATAACTTTAATTTCTCTGTTATATTCTGATCCCCGTGCTTCCATATTTGCTAACGGTCACTGTTCTGATTTCTTCTCGCTTCACAGAGGAGTGAGACAAGGTTGCCCCCCATCTCCTTTATTATTTGTCATTGCCCTAGAACCTTTTTTAACTAAAATTAGACAGGATGATCGAATCACCGGCTTCCAATCTGACTCTCACCAAGTTAAACTATCAGTTTATGCTGATGACATTCTTCTGTATTGTTCTAATCCTGAAACATCCCTTAATCCCTTTCTTCAACAAGTCTCCTTCTTTTCTAAACTCTCAGGTTATCGTTTGAACGCCGATAAATGCGAAATTTTACCTTTAAATTTTTTGTGCCAAAAACATTTTTTTGACTCATCTGGTTTTTCCTGGCAGCCTACTAAAATAAAATATCTCGGTCTATGGTTCATGCCCTCACTACCCAATACACTAAAAGTAAATTTTGACTACACTATTAAAAAATTAAATGATAATATTAATCGATGGCACCCTCTCTTTCTCTCTTGGTGGGGTCGGTTGGACTCTATTAAAATGATGCTTTCACCTCTAGTACTATATATGTTATCGATGATCCCTATTCATATCCCTCAGTATTACTTCAAAAAATTGATTCTATCTTGATAAAATTTTTATGGAAAGGTAAATCTTCACGTATAGCATTATCATCTCTCAAGAAAGATAGACCCAATGGTGGCCTCAAGTTTCCCGACTTTAAGACCTATCATACTGCATTCTCACTTAAACAAGCTGCTAAGTGGATTTCTGAGGATCTTCCCCTACATCCACCCCTCTGGTTACAATTAGAAAAAGATCTTATTACCCCTTTTGGCTTCCAAGAAATGTTGACCTTCACTGCCAAAGTTACCTCTTTGCACTTCCCGGTCATTTCTCATTCTCGTAAACTTTTATCACCCCTGATATCCTCATCATATCCCTCCACTACCTCTTTCCATAATCAACCTATTTGGTATAATAAATCTTTGCGGATTCGTAACCGCTCTATATTCTGGAAATCTTGGCACTCTAGAGGCTTATATTGGATCTCACAACTTATAGACGACAACAAGCCTTTTTCTTTTTCTGATCTTCAATCTAAATTCTCTCTACCATCATCCTTCAGATCGCAATATAATAATCTCTATTTATCACTTAGTCATCTTCTCCAAAACTTACCTGCTTCTACCAACTCTACTATATCATCTGAACCTCTTCTTTCAAGTCTAGAAGGTTCTCCATCAGCGTCAAAAATTTACAAACTTATACTTTTTTCCACAGAAAGACTTAAATCGAAAACTGAAAAAAGTTGGGAAAGGGACTTTGCTCAGGAATGGTCAATTACTACCTGGGAAAAAATTTGGTCTAAACTCCATAAAACCTCTCGAGCTGCAAACACCACACAAACCCTTTTTTTCATTTATCATAGATTGTTATTCTCCCCTATGTCCTTAGCTTCTTTTTCATCTGATTCACCCTCCGTTTGCTGGTCCTGTCCCTGTCCCACTGCAGATTTAAAACATATGTTATTTGAATGCCCCTCAATCTATCAGTTTTGGAAATCAGTTTGGTCTCAAATTCTAGTAATTTTTAAAGTCCAAATCCCATTTTCCTTTATTAATATATTTTTGGGTACTCTGTCTCCCCAATGGCCTCAATCACCTCCAAGTTTCAAACTTTTAGATTTATTAATAGCTGTTGCTTTCCATTTAATAACTTCCAACTGGAAACAAGCTGATAAAGTTACTTTTCGAGCATGGTGGAACGCTGTCTGTTTCCATCATAGATTAGACACTAATTATGTCTCCCCATATCCTTAGCTATTAAAAGAGATCTTATGTGGCTCCCCTTAACTAATTCTTTATCTCATTCTGCCTCCTCTTCTGCTGCTCTTAAAAATGTACCTGACGAAGTTCGGAAACCACCTTGAATTTGCCCGTTCCGCCTTTTTATGCTCATATGTTTAATGATATCTCTTAGGTAATGAAAGTTTGTTACAGATTTCTTTTCACTGTTTCACTTAATAATATGCTTACAATGTTATTCACTATGTATATTTAGACAATATCTTTGATTGTCTTATATTAATGACTTATGTTTCTATTTTCTATTATCCCTCCCTTCCCCATCCCCCTTTTTAGTTCCTTTCAACGTATATTTGTTTTCGTACTTATATATATAGTATAAATTTAATTCCTATATTGTCTTCTAATTTTATCTAATCATTTTATTGTTCAATAGGAAGATTGATCATCTTTATGAATATTTGTTTCGTTTGTTGTCTTTTAATAAATCAAACTTAAAAAAAAAAACTCATATCTGGTGTAGGATCAAGGAATCCATTCTGGGGAGAAACCATACCAGTGCACCTGCCTCTGTTGGAGGTGCCTGGGATGGAAAAGGTAAATGTCAGGGTGCTAAGTATATTACATATATTTAAAACTTCACTAAAACTAATAAACAAATTAATCAATAGAAGACCAGTTCATTCTACCCCAATCAGCATTTTAAAGTGCAATGTGCGTTTAACCAATAGCAAACAGTACATTTTACCCCAATCAGGATTCTAATGTGCATAGCAGCTTTTCCCAACCTTCCTATTAGGGGGTCCTCTAATTTACTTGACGCACCTTACTAAGTATAATTACACCCATGCAGACCTAGATCTTAAAGCCTATGGGGAAGATAATACCAGCTGAGTCTTTATGCTTTTACACAAATATTGATCAACGGAACTAGCTGCATCTCGGAATCTAAGACTATGAATCAGCTCTAGCCCCATTTCCCTAGTATGAATCCTGTATTTTTAAAACAATGGCCGAAGTATCTTTTTCCTTGACTCAGTGAAGAATACACAATCCAACAATAAGTGGCTCACTGAGCAAGCATATCATAATATCCCACGAATGTCCTTGGGTTACATATAGCTGTGAACTTCTTGTATTCCTTCTGGAAGCACGTTATACTCCTAGTTGACACCAAATTAATACATGTATATAGTGCCTTTTTTGGCACCACAGTAGTCTCGGTGTGCGTGGATGCTTGTACAAGAGTTCTGCCATCTGTGAGGGTGAGGGGCATAATGCTCACACCCTGGCATTTGTGCCCTGGTTGAGGGAGGGACAGTACACAGAGCTGTCCTAGGTGGGGGAGGTGGGGGAGGAGCTGGGGGCTGTGTTGGGTTGTAGCCTCAGGATATCCTGTGCTGGTTTGGGTGGCGGAGAGGGTGACTGTCTGCACCCCACTGCACTTGGCCTCATGGCCATGTTGCAAATTTTGATGCTGTAAAATCTTACCTAAATGGTCAGCCCTGTTGCCTTGCTTCTGAACTCACCTCCCCAGAAGTGGAAGTGTATTACCTGCATTCCTATGGCTTGAGGGTGGAGATCAGACAGTGAAGTAAGAGCGAGCACTACGTTTCCCTTTAGAAATTCAATGAGGGTCTTGTTAGGAAGGGGCTGCAGATTACTGTTTCTTCCCGAGTACTGCAGGTTGGTAGATGGTAAGTGAGAGTGGGGTCTCAAGTTCTATTGTTCAGGTGAAGAAGTTTCTAGGCGGGCCTTTCCTTTTGTGACTGATTACTGATATAGAAAGGATGAATGACAGCCAGGGGCAAGATCTCCCACTTCATTGTGCCATCTTTGTGGGTGCTTCAAACTAGAGACAACTCAGTGTTACCCATCATATGAAGCATAACTTTACACAAATCGCCAAATTAGACTCTGTTATCCTTCATCCCATCCTGCTCACCAGATGGGAAGAGTGTCTCAAGCACAAACATTCAAAGTACAACATTCCTGTGTTGCATTTTCCTTCCATCTGATTTATGAGAAAATGTGACTATACTTATGTTAAATCTATTTCCCCGCAGGTGATGGTGGTGTTGTATACTTCATAGGGTGTCCATAAACGGGCTTTCTAGAATCATGACCATATATAGGCACAATCCAACCTGCCCTTATATAGGCATATAATCCCAGACCTTATTTAGGCATAAACCATGCATACCATATACAGGCATGGATTCCGACATCCGTCCACCCTAGCGTCTCAACGAGTCCATGAAAAAACAGACCCTCAGGCGGCGGGAGTTTCCCTTGCCCAGGACTATTGATTTCTTCAAGGACTCATACATTATGCATGAACCTCTATTCCTTAAGGGATTCATTCATGACGTCTTTCGCTACCCAACTCACGTCAATGCTAACATTTTCAGGTATAAATATACCTTCCCAAACCCCTGTAAATCAGAGGAGACCTCGACTTCAGAGGAGCCCGATTCCCGGCCAGACGCACTGAGAAGACACTGTCATCCCTGCACGCAGAGAGTCCAGCTTCCAGTGATCTAACTTCCCTTGCGGGGTGTTGGAGTTCGAGTCCGGAAAGAGATTCCTACCCCTCTCATTCTTCAGGTATGGAGCAGACTAGAACCTAGAGGGACTCTTGGCATACTAGACTCTTGGCATGCTAGGCGTAACTTACTCTTAGTATACTCTAGTCAGGAGTACAGCACCTACTTCTACTTCTCCCTACACCTAGGATAGGTTAGGTACACTGGGTAGAACTAGGCTAGAAACGCATCGTATGAGTACTCGCATTTTTAGGCTGTGTCATTTTATGTAAATGCATATATGCTGAAAAGATAATGCTAACGCAGTATTATTTATTTTTACTGCTCACCTTGTACATCATCTATCTCGCATACTGTCTTGTGATCGTAACAGCACATCTAACTTACAACAGAAACAAGACTGTTCAATAAACCATTTTATTGAAACGCCCGTCTGTTATTTCTGTGTAACTTTGAGACGTAACTGAATCCTGCACAACTGAGCTGAGTGAAATAGTTATCTATTGTTTCTACGACTCTGGGACACATCCTGATTCTGTAAGGGAAACACAGTGGTCATGTTTTGCGGCTGCCAGAAACTAATCCCTTCTTGTCGTCAAGAAGTTTCTAGTGGCCTCTGAGATAGCTGGCACAAGTAATTAAGTTTAATATACTCGATAGGGACATACTGACCTCAGTCCTATGTCAAACCTATAGGATATATTATTCCAATGCGCAGAGCCTATAAGGGAAATAGGAGCTACACTACATGGCGCCCAACGTTTGGTAAGGCAGTAATTCAACGTTAGAGACTGAGTAACTCAGCTGTGCATATATTCTTTTCTCTCAGAGACCCCTACCCATATACTCCAAAAGACGTCTTGAGTGGGCATGGATAGTATCCGCCACGGCTACATAGGGAAGACCCCTATATATTAGCTGTTTGGTTTGTTCAACGTTGAAGGATACAGTGTTCCACAATATTGTGCACCTTATCTTTGTTTCCTTGAAATTTGTTTCCATATTTTCAAGCAGAAAAATGTCAGGCACTGACAATGACGCCGGAAACGGTGTAGCTGCGGCTGATCCAGCCCAAGCAGCATTTCTTAACAATACCGGTTTAAATGAAACCGAGGAGGGTGTCATCGACATCGCTCCGAACTTAAGAAGAGCCATTACTCTAAAACTTATAAAACATGGCCTACCACCGAGAGGAGGTAGAGCAGTTTTCGTGATTGAGGCACATGAATCCTTTCAAACAGAGGTATTCTATTCATGGGTAATTCTTCCTGAATCCAATCCAGTGACACACTTGTTTCACTTCTACAAAGAAGATGAAGCTCCAGAGGAATACATTCCTTTCGAGGATATTGAGATTCCATTAACATACCAGGAGCATCAGCTCTGGTTTAAAGGCGCCCTAAAACACAATAAAAATATAACCAGGCTCGGTCCACTAGGTAGACTAGGAGCAACATGGCCGATTCTAGCAGGCTATACACCTCATCCAGACATCGAAATAATGTCAGACGAGGAAATACTTAATCAACTCACAGAGTTAATAAAAATCTACAGACAATTGGTTCAATATGTCATGCGGACTTTCACAGTCCAACCACCATTAACAGTTCCAAATCATACTCCTCAACAGGGGAGTACACTAAAAATTACACCACAGACTCTATACGCAGTCATGGGTAAAATGCCCACTAAGCGTGAGCAAATTCCATTTTGGATAGCTCAAAAAATTACTCAAATCGAAGCAGTATTTCCGAATACTAGCCCGCATGAGAAACACAGAATCCTAACCATTAGTTTACCAATGGGGATCACACCACAACTGGAAGACTGCACCACTTGGGGCTCAGTCTTTGCTGCCATCTACACTAAAACACACGGCATTCCGTCAATAGCGGTAATACCTGATGTCCTAAAACAAATTCAAAATGAATACGGGGCAGAGCCTGCTTTAAATTTAGGTATGAAATTACTGAAAAATTTCGACCAGGTCTCAACAATAATATTGTCAAATATTAAAGGGGAGGCAGCAGCAGTGGCGATCCGACAAAAACTAAGGGAATTTGATGTTACAGAACATCAAACAGAGCTACCCAGAATTATAGAGCAATCTTATGCAGAATTAGGCAGAGATAGTTTGGGTGGGAGACCAGTTAAACCAAAACTATCTGAAAGTCCTGAGAAGGACTCAATTAAACAAACTCCTGCATCTTCTAAAAAGAAGTGGGAATCTACTAAACAAAATTCAAATGAGAAAAGATCTCAATCCCGAGGTAGGTCTCCTCAAAAGGAGCCCTCTGAAAGGAGGTATAACCTCAGGAATAGGGATAATTTGAGAAAACCTGATAGGTATCAAGATAATGATACACGTTCCTCTCGTCCCTTTCAGGTCTCATCACAGACTTCGGAAAGAAGAGGACGAACAGAACATAGAGAAGAACGCGTGAAATCGAAAGACGACAAGCACGCAACAAAAATTAAAACTAAACCTCAATTCTCCAAAAAGAAAGTAGCAGGTCTAATAGTAAGACATGCCGAGAATTCTGAGAAGTCAACTCAAGAACGGAGAATGGGCTCAGACAATGCTGGACAGTGCAGCAGAAGTCACAATAGCTCACCAGAACCTGATGGAACTTCTGGAGATAGTGGACTTCAATGAGTACATTACAGTAGAAACTGTAGACACCAGGGTTAGTACTCCACAAAGGTTATATGAAATAACACTCCGGATGGAGGGAGACAAACCTAGACAGGTTAAAGCACTTTTTTGGGAAAAACTATCAAAGGGTTATGACATACTTCTAGCAGAAAAAGACTGGCCACCACAATTTGTCAAGGAGTGCCCACATGGCGAGGACATCATTATGCCTGCCTTCTCCAATCACATTCCAATTCACTTAAAATATACATATGCCAGAAAATGGGCAGTGGCCCAGGCTCCACCATTATATAAAAATCATGTAGGATGGGATGAGGACTCCGCTCACCATAAAATAAATCTGAAACATGAACCTACTGCTCAGAGGCAGTATCCTATTAAGCAAGAAGCTAAAAAACAGGTCAGGGAGATTTTAGATCAACTTGAATACCAAGGGGTGATTGAAACATGCACCTCCTCCATGAACAATCCTTTGTTTCCTGTCTCCAAACCAGACAATACATATCGTCTAGATTTGGACTACAGACATTTAAACACTTGTTCTAAAACTTTTGCAGTGCAAAATGCACACCGCACAGCATTAATGAATAACATTGTGCGTAAAAAATACAAGACAACATTAGACATCTCAAACGGTTTCTTTTGTCAAAACATAGCACCGGAAAGTAGGTACTTAACGGCATTCTCCATAATGGGGACCCAGGGTCACTTTTGTCGACTCCCACAAGGGTTCAAGAACAGCCCAGGTTTATTCTCAGCGAGGGTAACGGAGTTACTACAAATCTATGACAACGAGGCATTGTCCTATGTCGATGATATCTATCTGACAGACGATGACTTGGACAAACACTTGAACAGGGTGAGCACCATTATATTGGGATTCGCCTCGGAGGGCTACAAGTTCAACTTTAAAAAGTCTCGGATTGCCCATCTCAATGTCCTATTTTTGGGATATGAGCTTTCAAGTGAAGGCAAGAGCTTGGCAGCTAACTTTCTAGAAAAATGTGCGCTGCTCCAACCTCCAAAACGCTAAAAAACTTACAATCAATACTGGGATTCCTAAATTTTGGAAGAACATACATTCTAAACTACGCAGAAAGGATTAAACCTCTCTACGCATTAATCAAACCTGATTTTTCAAATAAAAACTGGACACAGGAACACACAGAAATTTTGCGTTCACTCCAGGCTAACATGTTAGCAACAAACCACTTACAAACACGCGTAAGTCAAAGAAATTTGGTGATTCGAATAATTTCGGGTCAGTGTGGATTCACTTACTTAACATTTAATGAGGGTGAGAAAGTACCAATTGCATACAAATCACATTTGTATACACAAGCGGAAATGCGCTTCAGTTCAACTGAAAAAATTCTAACGGCAGTTCAAACAGCTGTAGCAAAGGAAAGAGCCTTAGCCCAAGGGAAACGCATAATTGTCGTAACCCCAGTACCGGCTTTAGAAGCGGTCACAAAAGCAAGCATTCCAAATGCTAAAGCTTTACATCCGAGATGGATACAGTGGGTTAATTCTCTTGCTGCAACTGATGTTGAATATGTTTTTGATCCAGATTTAAAAACACAGGCATTTCTCCAATATGAACAAGAATGTCCTCTGCCCACTGAGATTCTATCACTAGATCAGTATGAATTCATAATTTACACTGACGGATCCGCACAGCCCGCAACAGGGAGTAAGCAAGCTTACAGTGCAGCGTGTGCCATTGTTAAAGGTCGCATGCGAAATGGCATCTTCACACCTATGGTCACAAAAACTCAATCACTAGGTGATTGTACAGCTCAGCGAGCTGAACTACAGGCATTCAAACTGGCACTTGAGAGTACGGATCGAGAATTCCTCACACTGATAGTGTGCGATTCCTATTACTGTGTTCAGTCGTATAATGATTATATACGAACCTGGCTTGAAAATGGTTTTAAAGATGCGAAAGGTGGCACAATAAAGCACAAACTGCTTTGGGAACAAGTAGTTCAGTTGAAAAACGAACTACCAAAGGCTCACGTGATTCACACACTGAGTCATCAGCGTGATGGCGTTCACGTTGCAGGGAATTCATTGGCTGACGAAGCCGCGAAGGGGGCTGTTCAGACGGCTTCCGTAGCTGCGATCACTCGTTCAAAAACAAAAATAGACGGTGAGATAATGTTAGCTGTCAATGCTTCAAGCAAAGGCAGCAGTGCAGCGTTACCAAAAAAGTTTCCACTCAAGTACTCTTATGTAATTGATGCGAATAACGTTCCTTTTGCTCGAATCCCTGGAGTGGGGGATAGGGTAATTCCAAACAAGGAACGCAGATTGGGACTTATCCTAGCAGCACACGAGGGTTAGCTTCTGCCCATGCAGGTGTTTCAGCAACAGTATCTTTACTCAAGCAAAGATATTGGTGGCCTGGCATTCGGAAACAAACTAAGAACTATGTTTTAGAATGTGATATTTGCCAACAGATGAAAGTCTCAACAGTGAAACGTCCTGCGCAGATACCCTTATTAATTTCAGATAAGCCATTAGCTTGTGTTTACCTGGACCACTGCGGTCCCTTACAAAGGGACGGTAATTATAAATACATCATGGTTGCAGTGGATTCATGCTCTAGGTTCCTATGGTTATGGCCTCAGCGCTCGGCTGACGCTCGAACTGTTATAAAAGATTTGCGAGTCTATATCGGCACATACGCAATAGGCACGTTTCATTCTGACCAGGGTCCTGCGTTTAGCTCTAGGGCTTACAAGGAGGCCATGGCCAGTCTGGGCGTTGCATTGCGGTACTCCTCTCCATTCCATCCTGAGGGAAATTCTGTTGTGGAAAGGAAAAACCGGGACATAAAGCAGTCTATAACAGCTAGGGTATTAGGCACGGGTGATGGGTGGGTCAAACACCTCATTAGCGTTCAGCGCGCTCTCAATAATTTGCCAAGAAGTTCTCTAGGGGGGTCACTCCATATGAGGTCCTATTTGGGACAAGAATGTGGGTTCCAGACTTAGAACACGTAGGCACAGTGGTGGACATGAACAAATTTGATATCAAAGATCGTTTGGCTGTTTTACAGGATCTTAACAAATTACGAACGAAACAAAGCAACGTATCCCTACAGCCAACCACCACTGGGGAAAAATCGGCGGTCCCAGCAAGGCCTGTCTGGATTCCAAAAGTTGGGGATCTAGTCAGAGAAAAAATAGCGGACAAGAAGGAATTTGGACCTTCTTACAGACGACCGGTACCTGTTCTAGCTGTTCAAGGAACAAGGACAGTACTTCTGCCGCCCCTTGCTGGAAGAAAGGAGAAAAGATTTGTGTCAGTCGACCTGATCAAACCACAACATGTGGCAAAATACTAAGCAGTAGGCCTCGTGGACTCCGACCTAGTAGCAGACGCACTCCTCTCGCTACTATTCAAGAGGTTCAGACTGAAAGACTGATCATGATCGAGAACTCAGCTGTAACAAATGAAGGACTATGCAACCAAGCTATGGAACTCATCCCTCTTGACAACAAAATAACAGTTCGTCCAAATACACCTGTCTACACCAACGTGACACGTGAAGAACTGGTTCCTGTGGTTTCAACGAATCCTGATGCAATTCCAACAATTGACAGAACTGCTTCTGGCTATTTCATGGACTTTGATACGTTCTCAGAAGATCCAAGCGAACCTGAAACGACGCCAGCATCATCAAATTTCAAGCAGCAAGTACAAGACTTTATTCACTTTCTGAAAAAGACTTATCTGGTTTCTCCATGGATTGAACTCTGGATTACATCTGGACTATTTGTTTTCCTGCTCTGGCTAGCTTTGGTAACAACTGTAAGCGTGGTTATAAGTGGCAGATACATCCATGTGAACAATGAAGGAAAAAACGTAAATGTACTTTTGAAACCACATAAATCTTTCCATCGTGAAGCAAGAGACTTGTCATCAGTGAACATCACAGCTGTTCCTATACAGGATGGTATAGTGTGGGACAAAACAGATTATGAAATCTTCGGTCCAAGTGAACAATTGAACATTCCACATTTATTTAAAATTTCACTAAGTGATTTAATTACGTCTAGTACCTATTCAGATGATTGGGACATAGAGACTGTTCAACATATAATGTTTGATCTAGAGAAATCTGCTGCATTTTCTAAAAATGAATTTTTAGAGGGTTCATCTGGTTACGAAGAATTATATTGTTATAACCACTATGGTCATCATTATTTGCACAAAACTGCATATCCAAGAAATGTGTTTATGTTTAATCAATGGGAACATTGTCCTACACCACCACAAGGTAGTTCGAAAACTTTTGCTAGTAAATTTCCATATTTTTCAGGTTATAATACATCTGATCCAGAAACATTTTACTATAAGAATGTAAACAAAACAGGACTGAAAATTATGTTAACGAATACCAAACAGATTTACTCTGAAGCATTTATTGCCCAACTGTCTACACAGGGTTTCGACTTATGGAAAAACACTATTGAGACAAAAACTGTCTGGGGTAGTAAAGATTGGCAAGTACAGGGTATAGAAGCTTTATTTAGAGCCTGTATCATCCCTGAAGAATTACTGTTTTTGAATGACACCGTCCAACAGACATCTTGTCTTGGATTAGCCAAGATCAAAGAGATGAAAACACCTTCTGTGCCAACACCTGCCAGTGATAATAATACAAAGGCGGTGGTGACAGTTGAAATTATACTACAACTCAACAGAACTAATCCAAATTGGAAGAAATGGTTGATCTGGCCCACAGACACAAACAACTGTCAAGAAAGGTTCTTGAACAAAACTCAGGGCTTTACTATTCATAGGCCAGACCCAAGATATGTCCAAAGATAACATCCGGGGGTAGTTACAACATACAGTGTAGGAAAATTATGCCTCGATTGGCTGCATAAATCTACACTAAAGGATGTGAAGCAACACTTAACCTTACTTGCACATGACGCAGATCTTAGGGAATTCTTGCTTGGACCAAGAAAACCGCGTCAAAAACGTTTCATATATGCCGGCATCTATGCTGCTTATAACGAAGCTTGGAAAGTGTCACAGATAGAGGCTGCAGAACGAATACGTGAACTTGATCGTATTAATTTAGAGAAAACACTCTCTGTAGTCGACAATGGGTTAACAACTTTGTCCTCCAGGATATATTCATTGGATGGCATTGTATCCTCTGCTATCGACATTCTAGAACAAGATTTGGCTATGTTACAACAAGGTCAATCTCAATTACGTTCTATTATGTTATTGACATGGACGCTGCAATCTTTGCGAGCGGGCTATGTGCCTTGGCGTTTCATCAACACGTCGTCTCTGTTTGCGGAATACAATCTCACTGATAAACAGATCGAATTGGCACAGAGAGGAGCAAGGTATACAGTGCTGAGCATTGAAAAAATGGAGAAATTACCATTTACAGTGGCAGAAAAACCAGCTACGGAATGGGTTATTCATGGCAAAATAACGTTGCCTG